>OW203747.1:0-1200000 GCA_934045075.1 Yponomeuta sedellus
CCCGCGCGCCACCCTTATGGCTAGCCGGCGCTGCACGCTTAGCAGTTTTGCCTTGCATATGCGATTGCCGGCCAGCTCATCCGCCCAGATTGGCGCTCCATATAGGGCCATGGACCGCACGACCCCCGAGTAGAGCCGCCGAACACTCTCCCGCGGCCCCCCAAGATTGGGCAGAATACGGTGAAGGGCACCCGCTACCCTCTCGATCCGGGGGACCAGACGGTCGAAGTGCTCCACAAACTCCCAACGACCATCTAGAGTGATGCCGAGGTATTTCATATATTTCCCCACCTGGACCATGGCGTCTCCGACGCGAATCGCAGAGCTAGGTGGTTCCGAGCCCCTAGGCAGGTCATGAAACCATAAGGCCTCGGTCTTGTGCGGGGCAACCTGTAACCCTAGTGCTCGGATTCTACGGATCACGCACGCGACACCACACTCAGCGACGCGAGATGTTCGGCTGAAGTCATCTCCCTCGGCCAGGACCAGCGTGTCGTCGGCGTAGCAAATCAGCTGTACACCGACGGGGAGAGCGATTCGCAGTACCACATCGTACGCGAGGTTCCACAGGAGTGGCCCCAGGACCGACCCCTGCGGGACCCCGCAGTACATGTCCCGGCTGTGCGAAGCCCTGTCACGGCCAGTGTACTCTATGCTGCGGTCTCGGAAATAGTCGTCGACGACGCTCCGCAGGTAGACAGGCAAGCCGTGGTGGATAAGAGCCTCTCTGATCGCTTTCCAGGGCAGGGAGTTAAATGCGTTCACGATGTCCAAGCTAACCGCAAGCACTACCCTGCCCTGGGACACCGCCTCCTGCGCGATGGAGCGGACACGGAGGATTGCATCCACTGTGGAGCGCCCGTGTCGGAAGCCAAACTGGCAGTCCGATAGGTCCGGACCGACGCTCCACAGGTGGAGGTTTATGCGCTCCGCCACCACTCGCTCGAACAACTTGCCCGCCTCGTCGAGCAGGCAGATGGGCCGGTATGCCGATGGCGAGTCCGCCGGTCTGCCCTCTTTTCTGAGTAGAACCAGCCGCGCCCTCTTCCATGTCGACGGGAAGCACCCCGATTTCAAGCAGTTGCTGAGGTGGTCCTGGAACCGCTCACCGAGGACGCCCAGCGCGAGCACCCAGGCGCGACCTGGTATGCCGTCGGGGCCTGGGGCGGTGTTCCGCACTGCCAGGCGTCTAACGGCTCGCTCTAGTTCCTCCTTTCCCACGTCCAAGTTCTCCGGCCAGGGGGGCGGCATCGACTCCGTGCACGGAAGGCCCAGTGGGCTGTCGGCATTTCGAGGGAACAGGGTGTCCACCACATTCACCACGAGGTCAGGCTCCAGCGTCTCGGTCAACGGTGGGACCCACGGTCTGAGCCTGTCCAGTACCATTTTGTATGGACGCCCCCATGGGTCCTCGTTGAGGCTGTCGACCAGCTCGCGGTGCGCCTTTTCCTTCGCGTCTGCGACAGCCGCTTGGAAAGTCGTGGTGGCCACCCGATACGCATCGTACGCTGCTATCCTCTCTTCAGAGGAAGCTTGCCGCCGCCTCCGGCTTCGCAGGTAGGCTCTTCTGGCTGCCATGCACGTTGCCCGCAGTTCTGCCAGACTGCCCGACCACCAGTAGGTGGCGGTGCGCTCGGCCGGCCGTGCTCGGGGCATAGCGGCATCACAAATGTGCACCATCCTCTCCCGGAACCATGCTGTCTCTGCCTCCGCGTTGGCAGCGACCGGTGGCTCCACCCATGCTGCGGTGTTCGCGGCGGCCACGAGCAGGTCCCGGTTGAGTTTTTTGAGTGCCCAGCGTCTTGGTCTTGCGGCATCGCTGCTCTGTGATCCTTGGCCGGGACGCACCACCACATCTATGAAGATGTAATTGTGGTCGGACAGCGTCAGCAGCTCCTCCGCCACCCGCCAGCCTGACACCAAGGCACCCGCTGATGGGGACGCCCAGGACAAGTCCACTACGGACTCGCCCTGCCATCGCACGCAGGTGCTGGCAGACCCCTGGTTTAAGAGCCCAAGGTTTAGGCACGCCGCCCAATCTAGGACGGCCTCCCCCTTGGGCTCGTCCCGGGTCCCCCCCCACGCACGTGCGTGAGCGTTGAGGTCCCCGAGAACAAGAACCGGGCGGGGCTGGCATCGGCGGACACAGGCTGCGAGCCGGTCCAGGTACGTCTCGAAAGTCGCCAGAGTGACGTTGGGTGAGATGTAGCACCCAATGACAGCTATTGCGCCCCATAGTACTGCCACGTAGCCCAAACCCCTCTCCAGCAAGGAACACGGCGGAGATCCCTCTCCTCCTCCCCAATACGCCGCCACCGAGCAGTTGTCGTCGCCGAACCACCGGGGATGAGCAGCTACCCTGTAGGGCTCCGCAACAATCGCCAGGGCAACCCTATGCTCCGCGAGGGTCTGCAGTAGCAGGTCCTGCGCCCTGCGGCAGTGGTTAAGGTTGCCCTGGAGGATTTTTAGCGGGGCTGTGAACTTGAAGCCTGCATTACCTCCGGATGCGGGCTAGGGCCCGGCTGGCTCGACGTCTGCGAGTCTCCCGCTGCGTTTTTGGGAATGAGGGAGGCCTGCTTTCCTCTTTTCCTATTACCCTTTTTCTCCGGAGGGGTGGCGCAGTTCTGCCCCATCTTGTGATCGGCGCGCTGTCCGCGATCTGCGCAGATCGGGCACTTGGGTGGGGCAAGACACGTTGCAGCTTTATGGCCTGGTTCGCCGCACTTGAAGCAGGCATTGCTTCTGTCTACTGTGCTCTTGCACCCGTCCCTTACGTGCCCGGTCTCGAGGCACCTATAGCACTTTACGGGCTTTTCGGGCAGGTACGTCACGCGGACAGCCGCCCAGTCACCGATGCGCATTCGGGGTTCCTCCAGAACCTTTCTTACCGCAGTCAAGGGACAGCGGACCCACGCCGTACCCAAGCGGTTGCCATTAGCGCGTATAGTGCCGACTTTAACGTCGTCAGCACTACAGCCACCCTTGGCAGCAACTGCAGCCGCCACTTCCTCTGGGGTAACCGACTCGTCAAGGTCCATGACTCGGATCTCGCCCATCTTTGTGGGACGCACCACCTTGACGGGCAAATCCGAGAGGGCCTCCTTAAGGCGCCCTGCCAGTTTATCAGCATTGCTGACGCTCTCCGGGCCGGTCACCTCCAGCAGGATGCCTCCATTTCGGCCCTTCCTCTGCCGTATGTCGCCAATGCCGCATTCGGTGAGCTTCACCTTGGCTTTGGCGGTGGCCATGACCTGCGCAAAAGTGACCTCAGCTTCCTTGGCAAGCGTAAGCATGACCGCCGAAGACTTCGGTGGCCTTGGCGGTTTTGGCTTTTGTTTTGCCTTCTGATTGGCTGGCTTTGGAGCTGCCTTTTTCTTCCCTGCCTTGCCAGATTTAGACTTCTTGCCTGCTACCTTGGCCCATGCAGCCATGTCTGCTGTTCTTGCAGGAGCGGTGGAGACCGCTGGCACCGGGGGCAGGGGCTCCACTGGGGGAGGTTTCAGACCAGCAGTCCTTTTTCTCTGCCTCTTCGCGGGTTTCTGTTTAACTCCAGGCACGGAGGCAGCTTGAGTTGCTGATGGTGCGTCGCTAGCAGCCACTGTTGCAACCGCCTCCTTTACTCCCGGCGCAGGGCGGCTGACCCGGTCCGGCAAGATTTCCGCTTTGAAGGCTGCCAGTTTTGCATCGATGATTGCCCCGACCTGCTCCAAAAAGGAACCCTGGGGCTGATGTGGCCGAGTGCCTCGGTGTGGGCTGGCAACCTTCCCGGCATCTTGCTGACGCATATTTTGCACTTCGGCGGCAAGATCGGACACCTGTGTCTTGAGGGCAGCCAGTTGGGCGCGCAAAGAGGCGTTTTCGCTTTCAAGCCGCTGTTCTCTTTCTGAGCTCGTCCGCTGCGCCATTTCCTCCATGGCAGCCCTGACGGTTCTCGCCGCGACTCGCAGCTCCCTCACTAAAAAGCCTTTGAGGTTCGTCGACTTCGCTGCGATCGACTCCACCACAGTCATTTTTTCGCTGACTTGGGCCCCGAGGTCAGCTGTTGGTTGCTGCCTCATGTGCTCCGCGAGTTCTTCTGGAGCAGGGAGGCTTAGGGACGTACGTGTGACTGGCGGGGGCTGCGTAAGGTCCACGCTTTCGTCCAGAGGAGGACGCTTACCCCTTGGCCTTTTTGCGCCCCTGGTGGCCGTAACAGTCAGGCCGCTCTCCCGTTTTCTCTTCCGTGCGGAACCCGTCGACCATTGTGAGGCCTGTGAGCAGTCGGACTCATAGTCTGCCTCTGACATCCGCTCCAGTTCCACGACGGCGGGAATAGCAAAACAGCTCTCGATGATCCGCTGCTTCTCCCTTTCCGCATCGTCCATCTCCTTCTCCTTTTCCTCATCTCTCTCCTTATTCCCCTCATCCTTCTCCTTCTCAATCTCCTTCTCCCTGTCAACATCCAGCATAATTTTGTCCCCCCCAGAATACGTGGGACTGCCCGAGCTAAGAAGCTCGGAGAGGGATTCTCCGACACCGGTGGTGCCGGTACCCTCCTGGGGTAATTTCTCTTTAAATTGTGCTGCTGCCATGTTTTATATCTCACGTATATCAAAGATATGGTTTGCGGTACGCCTGCCTGGGTGAACCAGACAGCCGGTACCTGAGCTTAACCCTTTCGGCTCCACGTCGGCCTCGTCGGCTTAAGCCCAGTACTGGAAAGCGCCGCGCACGTACCACTTCCAGGATTTTTTTATAGAGGTTTACTCCTCGCAGCCTTCCCGCTAGCGGCAAGGCCCTCGGTCCCGGTGAGTCGGGATTACGATATGCTCACGCATACCCAGATGGGCAGCCCCGCCCGATCCCTGTAAGAACAGAGCCCAGGCGCCCTCGTCTGCCAGATTTTTCGCCGCTGGCCAGCAAGATCCCATAAAAAGAAGTTACTGACCAGCGCCCAGGGTGCACCGGCCCTTGCCACTTGCCCTTCCCACTGGTTCAAGATGAATCAGTAGGAAAGGAAGCGGAAGGGCACACGGGGAGGTAATCTGGCATCGCACCCCAACCTAACCTAACCTAACCTAACCTAACCTAACCTAACCTAACCTAACCTAACCTAACCTAACCTAACCTAACCTAACCTAACCTAACCTAACCTAACCTAACCTAACCTAACCTAACCTAACCTAACCTTTTTTTTTTTTTTTTTTTTTTTTGTTGACGGGGGGGAAATCTTCAAAAGATACCCGATTTCCTGGGGGGAAAGCCGGGTTATGTTGGATTTTTACCAACTAAAACCCCCCCGGTGGCCCTCTCAGTGCGTTTGGAGGAGGGCTCCGGGATCTCAATGAACACACCGGAGCCCTCGCGCACAGTGCTGTACGCACCCGTCCTCGTAACCGGCCATGCCGGGACAGCCTCACCAAACGGCAGTGTGCGGCCACCACACACCGCCGCCTCCACGGGGTCGCTTGGAACGGTGGCTCGAGCCCCCACTCTCGCCACCCACGACCCCAGAGTCTCCTTTTAGTCGCCTCTTACGACAGGCAGGAGATACCGTAGCCCTATTCTAAGCCCGGGACTACAGGGCTGGTCCCCCTTTTAGTCGGCTCCTACGACAGGCAGGGGATACCGTAGTCTTATTCTAAGCCCATGACTACAGGGCATTTTGGCCAGGACGGGGCTGGTTAGCGCCGCCTCTGCGCCTCCGCCTCCTCGCGGGGTCGGCCTTCTCCCTCTCTCTTTCTGCCGCCTCCTTTTCGATCATTACTGACTCGCAGTAAGCGGCCACTGAGTCCCATTGACTTTTTCCTTGCACCATGGCCGCCACCACGGAGGGCAGCCGGAGGTCTGGACCGATCGCAGCAACAAGATCTTGCCGCTGCGACTGCCACGCGGGGCAGACCTCCAAGGTGTGTTGGGCATCGTCGTTGGTGGAGCCGCAGTGGTGACATGCTGCGGAGCTCTCCCTCCCTATCCTGTGCAGGTACTCACCGAAGCACCCGTGTCCGGTGAGTACCTGAGTCATTCGGTAGCCTACCTGACCTCCCTCTCGGCCCATCCATTCTCGGAAAATGGGCAGGATTGCCCCAACGACCCTCTGTCGTTGGCTAGCTGGCTCCTGCAGTCGTGTCTGCCATTCCTCCAGTGCGTCGTCATGCGCCGCTTGGCGCATCAGAGTAACTGCCCTGGGTGGCAAATCCTGCCCGTCTCCACGCATTTGATGGAGTTGTCTGTACACCTTTGCGTCCATCGACGCCAAGATGTCCAGGGGGGGAAACCTCGACAACAGACCAGCCGCCTCGTGGGAGATCGTGCGGTATCCGCGCGCCACCCTTATGGCTAGCCGGCGCTGCACGCTGAGCAGTTTAGCCTTGCATGCGCGATTGCCGGCCAGCTCATCCGCCCAGATTGGCGCACCGTATAGGGCCATGGACCGCACGACCCCCGAGTAGAGTCGCCGAACACTCTCCCGCGGTCCCCCAAGATTGGGCAGGATTCGGTGGAGGGCACCCGCTACCCTCTCGATCCGGGGGACCAAACGGTTGAAGTGCTCGACGAACTCCCAGCGACCGTCCAGAACAACGCCGAGATATTTTAGGTATCGCCCCACCCGGACATCGGCGTCCCCGACGCGAATGACAGTGCTGGGCGGTTCCGAGCCTCTAGGGAGATCGTGAAACCATAAGGCTTCGGTCTTCTGCGGAGCAACCTGTAATCCTAGGGCTCGGATCCTGCGGATGACGCACGCAACTCCATACTCAGCGACGCGAGATGTTCGCTCGAAATCATCTCCCTCGGCCAATACAAGCGTATCATCAGCGTAGCAGACTACGCGTACACCGACGGGGAGAGCGATCCGCAGTACCACATCGTACGCGAGGTTCCACAGGAGTGGCCCCAGAACCGACCCCTGCGGGACCCCGCAGTACATGTCCCGGCTGTGCGAAGCCCTATCCCTGCCGGTATATTCTACGCTGCGGTCCCGGAAGTAGTCGCTGACGACGTTCTGCAGGTAGGCGGGCAAACCGTGATACGCTAGGGCCTCTTTGATGGCTCTCCAGGGCAGGGAGTTAAAAGCGTTTACGATGTCTAAACTAATCGCAAGCACCACCCTGCCCTGGGACACCGCCTCTTGTGCGAAAGAGCGGACACGGAGGATCGCATCCACTGTGGAGCGTCCGTGTCGGAAGCCAAATTGGCAGTCCGACAGGTCCGGACCGACACTCCACAAGTGGAGGTTTATCCGCTCGGCCACCACTCGCTCGAACAACTTGCCCGCCTCGTCAAGCAGGCAGATAGGCCGGTACGCCGAGGGTGAGTCTGCCGGTCTGCCCTCTTTCCGGAGTAGGACTAACCGCGCCCGCTTCCACTCCGATGGAAAGCACCCAGACCTCAGGCAGTTGCTGAGGTGGAACTGGAATCGCTCACCGAGGACGCCCAGCGCGAGCACCCAGGCGCGACCTGGTATTCCGTCGGGGCCTGGGGCGGTGTTCCGCACTGCTAGGCGCCTCACGGCTCGCCCCAGCTCCTCCTTTCCCACGTCCAAGTTTTCCGGCCACTGGGGCGGCATCGACTCTGTACACGGAAGGCCCAGCGGGCTGTCGGCGTTTCGCGGGAACAGGGTGTCCACCACATTCACCACGAGGTCAGGCTCCAGGGTCTCGGTTAACGGTGGGACCCACGGTCTGAGCCTGTCCAGTACCATCTTGTACGGACGCCCCCATGGGTCCTCATTGAGGCTGTCAACCAGCTCGTGGTGCGCCCTCTCCTTCGCGTCTGCGACAGCCGCTTGGAAGGTCGTGGTGGCCTCCCGATACGCATTATACGCTGCTATTCTCTCTTCAGAGGAGGCTTGCCGCCGCCTCCGGCTTCGCAGGTAGACCCTTCTGGCTGCCATGCACTTTGCCCGTAGTTCTGCCAGACTGTCCGACCACCAGTAAGTGGCGGTGCGCTCGGCCGGCCGTGTTCGGGGCATTGCGGCATCGCAGATCTGCACCATCCTCTCCCGGAACCATGCTGTCTCTGCCTCCGCGTCGGCAGCGACCGGTGGCTCCACCCATGCTGCGGTGTTCGCGGCGGCCACGAGCAGGTCCCGGTTTAGCTTTTTGAGTGCCCAGCGTCTCGGTCTTGCGACATCGCTGCTCCGTACTCCTTGGCCGGAACGCACCACCACATCTATAAAGATGTAGTTGTGGTCCGACAGCGTCAGCAGCTCCTCCGCTACCCGCCAGCCCGACACCAAGGCACCTGCAGATGGGGACGCCCAGGACAAGTCCACTATGGACTCGCCCTGCCATCGTACGCAGGTGCTGGCAGACCCCTGGTTTAGGAGCCCAAGGTTTAGGCACGCCGCCCAATCTAGGACGGCCTCCCCCTTGGGCTCGTCCCGGGTCCCACCCCACGCACGTGCGTGAGCGTTGAGGTCCCCGAGAACAAGAACCGGGCGAGGCTGGCAGCGACGGACACAGGCTGCGAGCCGGTCCAGGTAGGCCTCGAAAACCGCCAGAGTGACGTTGGGCGAGATGTAACAGCCTAAGACTGCTATTGTGCCCCATAAGACCGCCACAAAGCCCGAACCCCTCTCCAGTAAGGAACACGGCGGAGATCCCTCTCCTCCTCCCCAATACGCAGCCACCGAGCAGTTGTCGTCGCCGAACCACCGGGGATGAGCAGCTACCCTGTAGGGCTCCGCAACAATTGCCAGGGCAACCCTATGCTCCGCGAGGGTCTGCAGTAGCAGGTCCTGCGCCCTGCGGCAGTGGTTAAGGTTGCCCTGGAGGATTTTTAACTGGGCTGTGAATTTGAAGCCTGCGTTGCCTCCGGATGCGAGCTAGGGCCCGGCTGGCTCGACGACTGCGAGTCCCCCGCTGTGTTTTTGGGAATAAGAGAGGCCTGCTTTCCTCTTTTCCTATTGCCCTTTTTCCCCGGAGGGGTGGCGCAGTTTTGCCCCATTTTGTGATCGGCGCGCTGTCCGCGATCTGCGCAGATCGGGCATTTGGGTGAGGCAACGCATGTGAGAGCTTTGTGGCCTGGTTCTCCACACTTGAAGCAGGCATTGCTTCTGTCGGCTGCGCTCTTGCACCCGTCCCTCACGTGCCCGGTCTCAAGGCACCGATAGCACCTAATGGGCTTATCGGGTAAGTACGTCACACGGACAGCCGCCCAGTCGCCGATGCGGAGTCGAGGTTCCTCAACAACCTTTCTAACCGCCGTCAGAGGACAGCGGACCCACGCTGTGCCCAAGCGGTTTCCATTTGCGCGTATAGTGCCGACTTTTACGTCGTCAGCGCTACAGCCACCCTTGGCAGCAACTGCGATCGCGACTTCCGCTGGGGTAACCGACTCGTCAAGGTCCATGACTCGGATCTCACCCATCTTAGTGGGACGCACCACCTTGACGGGCAGATCCGAGAGGGCCTCTTTGAGGCACCCGGCTAGCTTTTCAGCATTGCTGATGCTCTCCGGGCCGGTCACCTCCAGCAGGATGCCTCCATTCTGACCTTTTCTCTGCCGTACGTCGGTGATACCGCAGTCAGAGAGTTTCACCTTCGCTTTGGCGGTGGCCATCACCTGCGCAAAGGTGACCTCGGCATCCTTGGCCAGCGTCAGCATAACCGCCGATGACTTTGGTGGCCTTGGCGGTTTCGGCTTCTGTTTGGCCTTCTGATTGGCAGGCTTTGACGCTGCCTTTTTCGTCACCGCCTTTCGAGGGTTTGTCTTCTTGCCTGCCACCTGGGCCCACGAAGCAAAGTTCGGCATCTTTGCCGGAGCAGCAGCAGCCGCGGGTACTGGAGGTAGAGGCTCCACTGGGGGTGTTTTGTGACCGGCCTTCTTTTTCCTCTGCCGTTTTGCAGGTTTCCGCTTAACGGCAGATGCAGAGGCAGCCTCAGCTGGCGGTGGAGTGCTGCCGGAAGCTGCGGCTACTATCACCTGCTTTGGTCCCGGTGCAGCGCGAGTGGCGCGGTCAGGGAAGATTTCCTCTTTGAAGGCTGAGAGCTTCGCGTCTATCAACGCCCCGACCTGCTCCAAAAAGGAGCCCTGGGGTTTATGGGCCTGAATGGCCCGGGATGGACTGGCAGTCTTCCCTGCATCTTGCCGGCGAATACTTTCGACCTCAGCGGCAAGGTCAGACACCTGCATCTGGAGGGCAGCCAGTTTTGAGCGCAGGGAAGCATTTTCTCTTTCGAGATGCTGCTCCCTTTCAGAGCTAGTGCGCTGCGCCATCTCCTCCATGGCTGCCCTGGCGGTTCTCGCCGCGACCCGCAGCTCCCTCACCAAGAACCCTTTGAGATTCGTCGACTTCGCTGCGATCGACTCGACCACCGTCATTTTTTCATTTACCTGAGCCCCGAGATCAGCGGTTGGTTGCTGCCTCATGTGGTCCGCAAGGTCTTCAAGTGCGGGAAGGCTCAGGGACGTGCGTGTGACTGGCGGAGGCTGTGTCAGGTCCACGCTCTCATCCAGTGGGGGCCGCTTACCCCTCGCCCTTTTCGCGTCCCTAGTGGCCGTGCCAGGCACCGCGCTCTCTCGCTTCCTCTTTCGAGCAGAGCCAGTAGACCATTGGGAGGCCTGCGAGCAGTCAGACTCGTAGCCCACCTCCGACATCCGCTCCAGCTCTACAACAGCGGGAATTGCGAAGCAGCTCGCGATGATCCGCTGCTTCTCTCTATCCGCTTCGTCCATCTCCTTCTCCTTTTCTTCATCTCTTTCCTTCATTCCCTCATTCTTCTCTCTCTCCTCCTCCTTCTCCATCTCTTTCTCCCTATCGACATCCAGCATAATTTTGTCCCCCCCAGAATACGTGGGACTGCCCGAGCTAGGAAGCTCGGAGAGGGATTCTCCGACACCGGAGGTGCCGGTACCCTCCTGGGGTAGTTTCTTTTTGAATTGTGCTGACATCATGTTCTTTATTACCTCGGTATATCATAGATATAGTTTGCGGTACGCCTGCCTGGATGAACCAGGCAGCCGATGCCTGGACTTAACCCTTTCGGCTCCACATCGACCTTATCGGCTTAAGCCCAGTACTGGAAAGCGCCGCGCACGTACCACTTCCAGGTTTTTTTATAGAGGTTAACTCCTCGCAGCCCGACCGCTAACGGCAGGGCCCTCGGTCCCGGTGAGTCGGGGTTCCGATATGCTCACGCAAACCCAGATGGGCTGCCCCACCCGGACTCTGTGAGAACAGGGTCCAGGCGCCCTCGTCTGCCAGATTTTTCGCCGCTGGCCAGCAAGATCCCATAAAGAGAAGTTACTGACCAGCGCCCAGGGTGCACCGGCCCTTGCCACTTACCCCTCCCACTGGTTCAAAATGAATCAGTAGGAACGGAAGCGGAAGGGCACACGGGGAGGTAATCTGGCATCGCACCCCAACCTAACCTAACCTAACCTAACCTAACCTAACCTAACCTAACCTAACCTAACCTAACCTAACCTAACCTAACCTAACCTAACCTAACCTAACCTAACCTAACCTAACCTAACCTAACCTAACCTAACCTAACCTAACCTAACCTAACCTAACCTAACCTAACCTAACCTAACCTAACCTAACCTAACCTAACCTAACCTAACCTAACCTAACCTAACCTAACCTAACCTAACCTAACCTAACCTAACCTAACCTAACCTAACCTCCCCCTCGACGGTTGCCGCCTTGTCGTGGCGAGGGGGCTAAGTAGCCGTGGGGGCCTACGGGCGGGAACACACCCACGGTGAAACCAAGAGCAACCCCGGAGGGACCGCTCCTCTTCGTGAGTCGAGCGGTCAGTAGGTGGCGGTGCTGTATGGGCAGCACCGCCACTGAGGCGGGCTGCGATGTCGTATGGGCGGCATCGCAGCCGAAGGGAGGAGGCCGCGGCGGGAGAGGAGTGCCGGTATTACGGTGCGCCGCTCTCCCTGCCTGCCGCGGCCTTACCGGGGCCGCCACCGGTTGATGGCGGACGCGGTGGGGTCGCAGGGGAGGAGGAGTGCTGGTATTGCGGTGCGCCTCTCTCCCCTGTCCCCTGCGACCGTTTAGTCGCTTGGGCCCTGCTTCACACCGTGGAGTGGGACCCAAGCGACCAAGAGGAGGAGGTCCGGCTGGGGGGGGCGCCTCCGGGCGCCTCGTGCCAGTCGGATCAGTGCCGTGGGCGGGGGGTCAGGGGACCCTCAGCCTCTAACACGGCGGGCCGGAAGGCGCCCCTGCGTGATCCGGGGGTGCCTTCCAGCACAGAGAGGGCCCGCGCGCTCGCTCTCCACCTTCTCTGTTCTCAGAGAAGCGCTGGTGAGCGACGCGACGGGCCTCGCAGCGATGCGCCGCCCCCTCTAGTCCCATTGTTTTAGCAATGTGATGTGGGGGGGCGGCGCATTGGAGCGTATGGGGGCCTTTATGGCCCCCCCGAGGAGACGCGGCGTTTCCTTGCCCCGTCGTAGCGATGGGGCAGGGGGCGCCGCTGGGGAGCCACTCTGGCTCCCCCACCAGTCGAGCCCCTCACGTGGAGGGGCGACCTCTTGCCGGGTCGCGGTGATTTAACCTTTGGCCTACCCCGCGACCCGGTAGAGGAGAGGAGGATCACCGCGGGGGTTTAGTGGGTAGTCCAGCTCTCGGGCTGGGAGTCCCACACGAAGCCGCTCTGTTGTCCCCTGACAGCAGAGTGGTGAAGTGCGTAAATGCATTCCCCCGCGTTACCAAAAAAAAAAAAAAAAAAAAAAAAAAAACCTAACCTAACCTAACCTAACCTAACCTAACCTAACCTAACCTAACCTAACCTAACCTAACCTAACCTAACCTAACCTAACCTAACCTAACCTAACCTAACCTAACCTAACCTAACCTAACCTAACCTAACCTAACCTAACCTAACCTAACCTAACCTAACCTAACCTAACCTAACCTAACCTAACCTAACCTAACCTAACCTAACCTAACCTAACCTTTTTTTTTTTTTTTTTGTTGTCGGGGGGGAAATCTTTTAAAGATACCCGACTCTTCGGGGACAGAGTCGGGTTATGTAGGATTTCCACCTACTAAAACCCCCCCGGTGGCCTTCCTCGTGCATAGCGAGGGAGCTCCGGGCACTCTGACGAACTCATCCGGAGTCCCCCTGGCACTTGGTGCGTGTTGCACCCCGCCTCGGCATAGCCGCGGCCCTCCACGAGTGCTGGTGCACCCACGGCAACGTAGGGCCACCCTACGTCGCCGTCTTCCCGGAGTCGCATGAAACGGACGGATCGAGTCCCCACTCTCACCGTCCGCGGCTCCTAGGGTCCCCACTTAGTCGCCTCTTACGACAGGCAGGGGATACCGTAGCCCTATTCTGAACCCGGGACTACAGGGTTGCGGCAGCCCAACGCCTTCGGGCTTAGGGGCCTGGACGGCGGCGCCCACCGCCACCGCCGCCTCTGCGGCTCCGTCTCCGAGCGGGATCGGCCCTCTCCCGTTCTCGCTCAGCTTCCTCCTTCCGCGACATTACTACTTCGCAGAAGGTGGTCACGGCCTTCCATTCTATCTCTCCCTGCACCATGGCAGCTATTATGCTAGGCAGGGAGAGGTTTGGCCCAATTCGAGCGATTAGCTCGCTCCGCTCGGCCTGCCACGCCGGGCAGACCTCGAGGGTGTGCTGCGCATCATCGCAGTCACCGTTGCAGTGATAGCACCGTGTCGACACCTCTCGTCCGATCCTATTCAGGTACTCGCTGAAACAGCCATGCCCAGTGAGCACCTGAGTAAGTCTGTACGACACGGCGCCGTACCCTCGGTTGAGCCAGCCATCAAAGTTCGGCAGGATTGCCGCGACCACCCTCTGACGAGCGCTCCTTGGCTCTTTGAGCCGCTCCTGCCACTCACGCCAGGCCCGGCGGTGTTCGTTCCGCCGTAGCGTTCCGACCTCCCTGGGGAGCGGGTTTACGCCCCCTTGGCGGGTGTCACGGAGTCGGTGATACACCCTCGCGTCCATGCTTGCCAGTAGGTCGAGGGGCGTAAACCGCGCCAAGATCGTCGCCGCCTCGAAGGATATTGTGCGGTATCCGCGCGCAACCCTTATGGCCATCCGGCGCTGCACGCTTTTCAGCTTGCCTCTACAGCGTGGGTCACCAGACAGCCTTTCAGCCCACAGGGGCGCTCCATAGAGGGCTATAGACCGCACAACTCCCGCGTATAGGCGGCGCACGCTCTCCATTGGTCCCCCAAGATTGGGTAGGATTCGGTGCAGAGCACCCGCTACCCTATCGATCCGAGGAACCAGGCGGTCGAAATGCTCGGTGAATTCCCACCGGCCATCGAGGACGACGCCCAGGTACTTCATGTACCGTCCAACCCGTACATTTGTGCCACCCACGTTCACCAATGAGCTCGGTGGCTCCACTCCCCGTGGAAGGTCGTGGAACCACAAAGCCTCGGTCTTCTGCGGGGCCACCTCGAGCCCAAGCTCCCGGATTTTCCGGACGACGCACGCCACCCCAAGTTCGGCTAGCCGAGTGGTCTCCTCGAATTCGATCCCCTCTGCCAACACCAGCGTGTCGTCCGCATAGCAAACGACACTCACGTCGTTGGGGAGGAGGATTCTGAGGACCACGTCATATGCCAGGTTCCACAAGAGGGGCCCGAGAACGGACCCCTGAGGAACGCCGCAGAACACCTCTCTCTGGTGGACAGTCCCGTCCCGACCCAGATATTGGATGCTTCTGTCCCGCAGGTAAGCTCCTACAATAGACCGCAGGTACGGGGGGAGCTGGTGGTGAGCCAGTGCCGCCCTGATTGCCCGCCAGGGCAGGGAGTTGAAAGCATTTACAATATCCAGACTAACAGCCAGCACTACCCTGCCCCGGGACACTGCCTGCTCGGCGACCGAACGCACCCGGAGGATAGCGTCCACCGTGGAGCGGCCACGCCGGAAGCCGAACTGGGAGTCCGACAGATCCGGGCCGACCTGCCACAGGTGGGACGTGATGCGCTCAGCCACCACCCGCTCGAAGAGCTTACCCGCTTCGTCCAGAAGACATATAGGCCGGTACGCAGAGGGAGAGTCCGCGGCCCGGTTTTCCTTTCTTAGGAGGACAAGTCTTGCCCGCTTCCAACCTAGAGGAAAAGTCCCGGTGCGGAGGCAGTCGCTAAGCAACCCCCGAAACCGGTCCCCCAGAGCACTCAGAGCCAGTACCCACGCACGACCTGGTATACCGTCCGGGCCCGGGGCTGTGTTGCGCGCTGCCAGGCGTCTCACGGCCCAGTGCAACTCTCCCCGTGTGACGCCCAGGTCGTTGGTCCAGTCAGCCGGTACCGCGGCCGCAGCTTGTGGAGTGTCCTCGATCTGGGGGAAGAGGGTGTCCACCACTCCCGTCACCAGTTCGGGATCGAGCGTCTCCGTCAAAGGAGGGACCCACGGTCTGAGTTTGCCCAGTACAATTTTGTACGGGCGCCCCCATGGGTCTCCGTTGAGCGTTTCGAGAAGCTCTTCCCAGGCCCCCACTTTGGCGTTTGCGACCGCGATCTGGAGAGCCTTCACGGCGTCCCGATATGGGGTGTACGCTGCGGCTTTCTCCTCGGCCGTGGCCTGTCGTCTTCTCCGAACCCTGGTAAAGGAGCGTCGAGCGCGTAGGCACGCCTCTCGCAGATGCCCCAGCTCTTCTGACCACCAGTGCACGGCCTTGCGGTTTGAGCGTTTGGCTCGGGGCATTGCGGCGTCGCATACGTCCGTCATGCGATCCGTAAACCAGCTCGCCTCGGTGTCCGTCTGCGTTTCGCTCGGCACCTCCGACCAGGCCGCTGTGTTAGCGGCAGCCATGAGTGCATCCCGGTCAAGGTGCTTCAGGGCCCAACGTTTAGGAGGCTCTGCGCTTGAGCTCCGAGCACCATCGGCGAGCCCCAGTGTGACCTCTAGCAGGATGTGGCGATGGTCCGATAAAGTCGCCAGCTCCTCCGCCACTCGCCAGCCGGAAACCAGTCTGACGGCTGCGGCACTCGCCCAGGTTAAGTCGACGATCGACTCCCCCTGCCATCGCACACAGGTGCTGACGGAGCCCCGGTTCAGGAGACCGAGGTCGAGAGCAGCCGCCCACTCAAGGACAGTCTCGCCTCGCGCGTCGTCCCGTGGCCCGCCCCACGCTCGGGCGTGAGCATTGAAGTCCCCAGCGACAATCACCGGGCGGGGCTGGCACCTTCGAACGCACGCCGCAAGCTCCTCCAGGTACGTCTCGTACTGGGCCAGGCTGATGTTAGGCGACACGTAGGCGCCGATGACCGCCAGAGAGCCCCACTGGACAGCTACGATGCCCTGGCCCTTATGGAGCAAGGAGCATGCCGGAGCCAGCTCATCGCCTCCCCAATATATTGCCACGGAGCCCCCGTTATCACCAAACCAACGAGGATGGTTTGGAACGGTGTACGGCTCCGCGACTACCGCCAGAGCAATCCGCCACTCCGCGAGGGTCTGCAGTAGCAGGTCCTGCGCCCCGCGGCAGTGGTTCAGATTGCCCTGAAGTACTTTTAGGGATCTAAAAATGAGGCTTCCATGGCCTCCGGCGGGCTATTGCCCGGTTGGCTCTGCATAGCCGTCTCTGCCTCTTTGGGTCTTTGGGGGAGAGGGTCCTGCACCCCTCTCTTCCTGCCTTTGCTCTTCTTGGGGGGAGCGCACTGTTTGCCACCCAGCCGATGGTCCGAGGGCCGGCCGAGGTCGGCACACAGCGGACACTTGAGCTTCTGGGCGGTGCAAATCCTTGCAGTGTGGCCCGGCTCCCCGCACGCATAGCAGCGCATGCTCCGGTCCTCAGTGTTTGGGCACTGGCTGCGGACATGCCCGGCCTCTAAGCAGCGGTAGCACTGCAGGGTCCGTGTCGCCAGAGCCTCGACCCGTGCGGAGATCCAGCCCCCGACGAGAATCCGGGGTGACGCCACGACTTTGCGGACTGCCGCGAGCGGGCACCGGACCCACACCGTCCCCAGCTGGTTGGCTGAATGGCGTATCACGCCGACCTTGATTTGGTCAGCGCTGCAAGCTCCCGCTTCAGCAACTGCGACCGCGACCTCCTCTGGAGTTATGGACTCGTCCAGTCCCATCACCCTCAGCTCGCCGGTTTTGACCGGCCGCACAACTCTCACCCCGAGGTCGGCGAGGGCTGTGGTCAGGCTTCCGGCCAGCTGGTCAGCCTTCGCTGCGCACTCAGGCCCACCGACTTCGAGGACAAGTCCTCCCGACATCGCCTTTTTCTGGCGGACCTCCTTGATGCCGCAGTCGGCCAGTTTCACCCGGGCCCGGGCGGCGGACATCACCTGGGCGTAGGTGACGTCCGACCCTTCGGGCACAGTCAGCGTTATGGCCGCTGACGAGGGCAGACGCGCCGGTTTTGGTTTTGCCGCCAACTTCGGAGGAGACGCCTTCGCCGGCGCTTTTCTCCCGCCTTGCTTCCCCACTTTCGTAGCGGCCACTGTTGCCCAGTCTCTGCCGGCCATCGTAGGCTGATTAGGAGCTGTCCCCGAGCCCGAGGGTATTGCAGGCAGTGGCTCTGGCGGCGGTGGAGGACGCTGCGACTTTTTGCCTCCCCGCTTGCCCTTCGGCTTTGCCGGAACGGGATGTCCTGTTGCCGCCGGTTTGGTCGGAACAGCCGCTTTCTTCCCGAGCGGAGGGCGAATTGCCCTGCCCGGGAAAATTTCGGCGGCAAAGCGCGCCAACTTCTCCTCCATCAGGGCAGACACCTGGCTCAGGGACAGGGGCCGGCCACTACTTCCCGATGCAGGGCCTACGGGAGCATTTTTGCTCTGGCGGAGCCGCTCGAGGTCTGCTGCCATGTCAGACATTTTCCTCTCGAGGCTGGCGAGTTTCGAGCGTAGTTGTGCGTTCTCCCTCTCCAGCCCCTCATTTACCGACGACAGATTGGTGCGCTGAGCGAGTTCCTCCGTCACCGCTCTCCCGATTCGGGCCGCCAGGCGCAGCTCTCGCACAAAGCTGCCCTTCAGGTTGCGAGATTTGGCGGCTACGTTCTCAACGACGGCGAGTTTTTCCAGCATTCTGGAACCCAGGTCCGCCGTCGGCTGCATCCGCATCTCCTCCGCCAGTTCATCTGCAGTAGGCAGAGTCCTCATGGACTTGGTGTCGACTGGTGCACCAGTGAGGTCGAGGGGATCCTCCTCGGCGGCAGACTCCTCTGCTGCCGCAGCTCTCTTCGCCCTCGGCCTCTTAGTAGAGGCCAGATTGGCTGCCGACATTGGGAGGGGCCGTTTCCGCCCCTGCGACCCCGCCGAGTTCACTGACATCAGCGACATCAGCGACGCGTCGGAGTCGTAATCGCTCTCTAAGAGGAGCGCACTTCCCGAGGCGACAGAAAACTGTCGCCCCGCCTTTGTCGCCGCGGCCTTGCCGTTCCTAACACTGCTGGTATCAGTGCCGGGAACGGCAAAACTACCCGCGGCGGCCTCCCTATCAACATCAACATTTTGGGGGGGGGGGTTTGACGTAAATTCCATATTGTTCCCACGAGTATGGGAGAAATAACGGTCCATCTGGGCAGAGATCCCTGTACCCAGATAACCCTAATACCACTGGGAGGGCGGGAGGTATCCCAGGGTTGGCCGCTAGTGGCTGATGAACTCCCCAGCCGCTCTTTCGAGCATCCCGACGCCGCGTTGCCCCAGCGCCGAGAGTTGAGGATTTTTTTATAGAGGTTGTCTCCTCGCGGTCCAGCCGGTTAAGGCAAGACCCTCGGTCCCGGTACGTTGGGATTACGATGTACTACCGCGCACCGAAAACCACTCTAAAAGTAGAGCAGATGGTGCGCCCTGCTCGCGTCAAGTGGGTTAGCACCAGACTTGAGCACTCCATCCCGTCAGGTTATTCGCCGTCGACCAATGAGAACTCACAGAGGAGAAGAAATTGGCCGACGCCCAGGGTGCACCGGCCCCACCCACTGGTTCTCCCCCAGACACCACCGACCATCCAGGAAGAAAACCAGTAGGTGAGGCACACGGGGAGGTTACCTGACATCGCACCCCACCTAACCTAACCTAACCTAACCTAACCTAACCTAACCTAACCTAACCTAACCTAACCTAACCTAACCTAACCTAACCTAACCTAACCTAACCTAACCTAACCTAACCTAACCTAACCTAACCTAACCTAACCTAACCTAACCTAACCTAACCTAACCTAACCTAACCTAACCTAACCTAACCTAACCTAACCTAACCTAACCTAACCTAACCTAACCTAACCTAACCTAACCTAACCTAACCTAACCTAACCTAACCTAACCTAACCTAACCTAACCTAACCTAACCTAACCTAACCTAACCTAACCTAACCTAACCTAACCTAACCTAACCTAACCTAACCTAACCTAACCTAACCTAACCTAACCTAACCTAACCTAACCTAACCTAACCTAACCTAACCTAACCTAACCTAACCTAACCTAACCTAACCTAACCTAACCTAACCTAACCTAACCTAACCTAACCTAACCTAACCTAACCTAACCTAACCTAACCTAACCTAACCTAACCTAACCTAACCTAACCTAACCTAACCTAACCTAACCTAACCTAACCTAACCTAACCTAACCTAACCTAACCTAACCTAACCTAACCTAACCTAACCTAACCTAACCTAACCTAACCTAACCTAACCTAACCTAACCTAACCTTGACGAAGTCATAATGTCCTCGGGAAAGAACATTTATAGGCTCGGTTCAGATACAACCATACCGCGACACAGGAGATAGTCAACGCCACCTAGTGGTGACGTTGTCAGCTTTGTCTCGTTTGCACTGTCGAATGTAACTTTTTTTTTTTTTATACCAATTTATTGGCAGGTTTTTTTTTTTTTTTTTTATGAGATCTCTATTTGTTTTGGTTTTTTTTATATATCAATAAATAAATATTCATGGACATATTACTCTTCTCGGTAGCCCTATACTAAGTAAAACTAAATGAATTGTGTTGTAGGTGCTAACTCGAAGATAGATTTAATACAATAAATACATAGATAACAAGACCCGAGGAAAAAAAAAAAAAAAAAAAAAAAAAAAAAAAAAAAAAAAAAAAAAAAAAAAAAAATTTTTGCTTTTCTAGAGTTCGGCGATCGAACCCGGAACCTTCGGTTTTACAGTCAGCGTGCCGAACCGCTGCGCCAACGATGCAGCCTATATATCTATATTATCTATATTTTATAATAAAAATAAAATGCAATGAAATTAATGTTTTTAGTATTTTTATCACTGACACGTGCTAATGAAAAAATTTAAAAAAAAAAAAAAAAAAAAAAAAAAAAAAAAAAAAAAAAAAAAAAAAAAAAAAAAACCTATTACGTATGTAATACAGAGAATAGTGTAAAGAGGTTCGAAATTTCACTGATGCCGGTGAGTCGCCCATTAGCTCAGTTGGAAAGAGCGCTATCACGGATAGCCAGAGGTCGCGGGTTCGAATCCCGGCATGGGTGGATTTTTTAGCCTCTAAATAGGTTTTTAATAATGTTTTTAGTTCAAAACTTTTTAGAGGTCAAGGATCCCCAGATCAAGGGAACAATGACAGGTCGATATATGGCAGCATACAGCGCAACAAGTGGCTTCGTGGCTCTCGACGACGGTGAGACACGGAGGACCGGCAAAGTGAAGTACGCTACACCGCAAAAAGATCCAATCGTGGTAACCGCCCGGTGCACCAAGATAATGCTGGATGATAAGATCCTTAACATGGCCGACATAGTCTCAGGAACGCTCGGACCCGGATCAGCACTGGACACTTGGGGGGTGCCTAAGATCCGCTGGATCAATGGAGTCCCGGGATGTGGCAAAACGAGATGGGTGGTGAACAACTTCGATGTGGAGAACGACGTAGCAGTTACCAGTACAACTGAAGCCGCTAACGACCTAAAAGAGAGCCTAGGCCGACGCATAGGGAGCGCATCGAAAACCAAGGTGCGCACTATGGCCTCAATTCTAGTAAATGGTTCAAAAGAGCCCGGAGGATGCAACCGTCTATTGGTCGACGAAGCTCTGATGAACCACTTTGGGGCCATAGTAATGGCGACTCAGTTGCTAGGTGCCAGCGAAATTGTCCTCATCGGAGATGTGAACCAGCTGCCGTTCATTGACCGACAGAACCTATTCCAGCTAAGGTACAACCGCCCGAACCAGCTAGCGAACATCAGCGAGCAGTGGTCGTGCACACACCGGAACCCCATGGATGTAGCGTACGCCCTAAGCGAGGTTTACCCTGGAATGTACTCGTCAGTACGTCGAGTACGTTCCCTCGAGCTGAAGAGGTACTCCGGCGCGCAAATACCCCACAACCTGCCGAACACTCTATTCCTGGTACACACCCAGGAAGAGAAAAAGTCCCTCATCAACCAGGGATTCGGGTCAGGCTCGGGGTCACGCGCCCTTACCATACACGAGGCTCAGGGTCTAACAAGCGAGTCGGTTATCGTGATAAGGGCAAACGCAAGCCGGCTCAAAATACACGACAGCGTCCCACATGCGTTTGTAGCAGTATCGCGGCACACGACCAGCTGCACATACTACACCGACGACGGCGAAGACGCGGTTGGCCGCTTCGTGAAAAGAGCGACGCGTGCCAAAAGCAAAACAATCGCGGAGCATAACCTGAAAATGGCAATGCGAAAACGCGATTCCAAGGTGGCCGTTCAAATAGCGGAACTGACGAGGAATGGGTAGGGACGGAAACCGTGGCAGACGACGCGGACGAGCAATAAAAGAGAATTAAATATGAAATGTAACCAACGCAATACTAATACTACAAAAAAAAAACCACTTACTGCGCCACGAGAAAAAAAAGCCATCTATAAAAAAGCAATAAAGTGGCAAAAAAAGAAAATGTATCTGCAAGCAAAACTGTACAAATGGAGTATAGAGAGAAAGGGACAATGAAAGAATGTAACAGACAAAAAAAAGGCACGGACCCCGTGTCTGTGGAAACAAGTTGTATAAATAAAATAATAAAAAAAACCTAACCTAACCTTAACGAAGTCATAATTTTTCTCGGGAAAGAACATTTATAGGCTCGGTTCAGATACAACCATACCGCGACACAGGAGATAGTCGACGCCACCTAGTGGTGACGACGTCGGCTTTGTCTCGTTTGCACTGTTAGGTCGAATGTAACTTTTTTTTTTTATCACAATTTATGGCAGTTTTTTTTTTGAGTTCTCTATTTGTTTTGCTTTTTTTATCTATCAATAAATAAATAAATATTCATGGACATATTACACAGATCTCGTTAGCCCTATACCTTCTTTGTCTATGCCTATACTAAGTAAAACTAAATGAATTGTGTTGTAGGTGCTAACTCGAAGATAGATTTAATACAATAAATACATAGATAACAAGACCCGAGAAAACAAAAGGCAAAAAAAAGAACAAAAAAAAAAATTTGCTTTTCTAGTTGACCCGGCCGGCGATCGAACCCGGAACCTTCGGTTTTACAGTCAGCGTGCCGAACCGCTGCGCCAACGATGCAGCCTATATATCTATATTATCTATATTTTATAATAAAAATAAAATGCAATGAAATGTTTTTAGTATTTTTATCACTGACCCGTGCTAAGGACAATTTTAAAAACCTATTACGTATGTAATACAGAGAATAGTGTAAAGAGGTTCGAAATTTCACTGATGCCGGTGAGTCGCCCATTAGCTCAGTTGGAAAGAGCGCTAGCGCGGAGAGCCAGAGGTCGCGGGTTCGAATCCCGGCATGGGTGGAATTTTTAGCCTCTAAATAGGTTTTTAATAATGTTTTTAGTTCAAAACTTTTTAGATATAACATTTTTAAATTTAAGTACATTATTTTCTTATGTTTCTCATTGTAAAATTGCATTGCCCTTGCAGGGCTCATTATATGGATCTAGCTTATTATTTTTCACAACTATTGTACCACCTGAAGCAATTAACAGATTGATTGCTCAGTAAAGCAATTAACAGAAACTGACTTCCAAGAACTTTATCTCTACCAGTGAACGACGTAAGAGGAAAAATAAACGATCTTTATAAGCTGTTGCATGTGGAGGCAAGAATAACTGAGAACAAATCCTTATGTGAAAATCATATTCCACTCATCGGAGATGAAGATTTCACCCTTTAGCGTGTCGATAAAAAGTCACAAAAATGCAATTAAATTGATAACAGTTTCAACCGCTCACGTAGCATGAGTATGCAACATGAAGACTTATGCGCTGCACACCTTTGTGTGCAGAACATATTTGTGTGTGTGAAGAAGCAAAGATTTGCAGAGCAATCCTACCGGTGCACTATTTACCTACACTACAAAAATGCACCTTGAGAAACAAAACTAATCGGTCAACAAACGGCCTTGTCTTTGTGACATGAGAAGCAAATCGTACAAGGACTACTGGATCGAAGTACATGCAGCGAATACTTGGCTGTACGTGTGCTGCGATAAGTGTACCTACGCTCCGTTCGATATGCGATAAGGATGTATCACTCACACTAGGTACTGACTACTCCGGTATACTAACATTGAAACAAGGCTGCACGGTGCAGGCCCGAGATACGACTATCTACTCCAAGAATCAATTCAGCAGCAACGTTACGATGCAGCAGCGTTATATCCTTTAAATAGAATTGTGAACTTAATCATCCATGGTTTGCCAGAGTTGTCTCAACCGGACAAATGGAACGTGTCAGAAGTCGATAAACGAACTGTTATAATATACTTAACTTGCCCTGGTAATTAGAACTGCTGAATCGACAGATCAGCATATGCCCGCCTTCAGCGGCCATCACCCCAGTCAGTCAGTTCGCCTACATCCATCCTCAGAACCGGTCGCCACCAGTCCAATTTAATACTTTTATTGTATTTCGTGTTTCGTGTAATAAATTGTCCTTTTTTTTTAAAAAGGCTTTTCAATAATATCCTTTAGGCTATAACAGAACGACTAGCCTTACAAAGTACCAACGAAGCCCATCTTCCATCAAAGATATCCACTATCCACTCACGACATCCATCAATATAACATGTGATTGATTAGTTACTGCCTACTGGTAGCAGGGCTTACCGCCTGAAATCGGATCTGAAAATACAATGTCCTGACCTCTGCAAGAGACGAGTGCAAGATTGTCACACTCTTAAGACATCGTTTAATTTCGAATAAGTAATACAACTTATTAACTTTTACTTAATTACTTGGCCTACTTTTATGAATTGCTATTTTAGATATTTTAAGCCGTTAACTCGGTATCTCTCGATCTGTAATTATTCTTCTTTTATCTTATTACCTCCTTTGCGGTTGTGAGCAGGTACGACGTCTATTACGTCTATTTTCACGTAACTGTATAATCTTGCAAATGCCGCGAAGCATATTTGCCGACATAATTTTTGTATGTATACAGGTAAGGTATACCTTAAGCTAGGGTGAAACAACTCTACTCAAGCGCACCCATATTATTATGGAAATATTAATAAACCTTCGTTAAACAAGTGCGGTTACAAATCAATATCATCTCGACAAAGGGTATGGTGGAAGTGCTAAGTGCCAAACCATACAATACCAGGTACCTATTGCAGAATATTTTGGAGTCGTTGCTCAAAATGTATAGCTGCCAAATGAACTTGGCACCGACTCCAAAATATACATCGTGCCTAAGGGTTCTGAAGTGGGTTGTGATTGAGCGAAAACATTTGTTGCTATGGTTTGCCTCGGACAGCCAGGTACCTATTTTAACTTTCCCCCTCCATAGACCAAGTCCGGCGCCGGCGCCGTATCCTTTCGCAGACCAACAGGCACTGGTACAAGTATAGGTTACTCCAGGACAGCACCTGCCCAGGAGCAACCTACGGGTGTTTTAAATAAAATTTGGTGTATTTGTGTAGAAGTTTAAGTTTATTAATTAAACTAAATCTAAAATATTTTAACTTAACAACACTCTCAGTACCTAGTCGCAGATGCTTTAATCTCAGCGCAAGCGGCGAGCGTTAATAATCGTGACGTCATATTGCGCACTGAAAGCTTAGGTAGGTACATCACGCCCTCAATTGCGATATTGTATCCATATAATATATTTTTGCAACTCGCTTCCTTGCGTCGCTTTCATGTTTGTTTGCCGCACTACCAATGCGTTAACAGCTAAACTGTCGCTATCAAACTAAGTACATAGTACGAATTCGCGAGTCACGCGTTTTGTGGCGTTAAAATGACAGAATTTGACAAATTTTGATTAAAATGTCGCGACACGTGACATTCTGAATTCGTGACTCGCGTCGTCATACTAAATATGGATGTTTAACATGGCAAGCCTTTGCACAGACGTAGGTATATTTTGTGGGGCGGAGTCTGGGGCGCGCGCACTGAGTAGCGGCGGTCGCGCCGAGTCGTGGCGGGGTATCGGGCTTCACACACTTGGGAAACGTTGTACATCTTTGCGGTCAGTTTTAACCCGTTACAATAATAAATTCGTCGCAATACAAGAAAACCATTTTCGGAAGGTACCGGATTAAGTTACCGTTAGAACCGTTTTCACGTCAAATTTAGGACAAAAATGTTTTAAACAGTCATCGGGGTCTGAAGCCGACACTCCCGCAAGGAAATCTCATGCCACACAACATTCACACCGAATTTTGCTTGGGCTCGTTAATTTCCACCAAAAAAATAGCTAACAGAATAAAATAAAAAAAAACAAAAAAATGGCTCATTTTACAACAATGTTTTACAAAATATGTTGTAAAACTTCGAGTAGGGCGACGACGCGACTAGTAGCTTTGTGGTAGCAGGCGGCCCTCCGTGCCAGCAGGCGGCCCTCCGTGGCAGCAGGCGGCCCTCCGTGGCAGCAGGCGGCCCTCCGTGGCAGCAGGCGGCCCTCCGTGGTAGCAGGCGGCCCTCCGTGGCAGCAGGCGGCCCTCCGTGGCAGCAGGCGGCCCTCCGTGGCAGCAGGCGGCCCTCCGCGGCAACAGGCGGCCCTCCGCGGCAGCTGCAGGCGGCTAGAGCGCCATGCGGCGGCCCTCGATGGAGATGTCGACGGCGCGGCGGCTGTCGGCCCGCAGGCGCTTCTGGTCGAGGAACCGCTTCATCTGCTTCTCGTAGCGCGTCATCTTCTTCTTCGTCACCTGCGGACGGAACGTGGCTCGAGTTCGTCGTGTCTATTTTGTAAAAGAGCGCAGGGAGTCGAGTCTCTAGTTATACATAGCTCGAGGCTGGAGTCTGTCTTGAGATCTCGCGATTCAGTTGAGAGTCGTCTCGCGTGCGAGTACTCGCACGACTCAGTCGAGTCTTCTTGCGTGCGAGTACTCGTGCGACTTTTTTATCTTATAATATAAGTAACTTTACGTCCAAACGAAATTGACCGCAAGTGACGTCACTCACGAGGGACAATTTATGCACACTTTACTTTTACGAGGAACCGATTAAAAACTCTCATGCAAGCAGGGTGTTCGGTCGCTCGAGTCTACTTGATAGCGGGGAAGGGCGAGGGCGCGCGCAGGTACCCGCGACATGTCGACGTCGCTGGTGCTGCGCGGCCGGTTCACGTAGTCGCGCGTGCTGGGCGCCGGCACGCGCGCGCGCGCCACCCAGCCCGCCTCGCCCGGCCGCGCGGGCGCCGCGCCGGCGCCGGCCGCCGCGCCCGCGCCCGCGCCCGGCCCGCCGCCGGCGCCCGCCGCCGCGGCCGGCGCCGGCTCGGCGCGCCGCGCGGGCGCCATGGCCACGTCGCGCGCCAGCCGCTCCTCGCGCGACATCGCTGCGGGGGGGGACACGCATTATTTATTTATTAAGGAAAAGTAGTTACTAGTTGAGTGCGCAATATACAATATTGCGCACTCGGAACAAAAAAAAAAAAAACAGACAGTCATTAAAAGTTTCCACAGATAACTATAAAGAACAGTCTTACACAATAACCAAATCGATCAATTTACAACCACATATAATAACAATTAAGTTTCAGGATTAAAAAAAAAAAAAATTTGAAAGGAGGCATCTCACACGCAGTTATACCATCATAGAATAAATCAATATCGAGTTCCCTCGCCAAACAGTCAAAGACACGTTTTACTGCCTAATTAGACTAAAAATTGCACCCACGCCGGGATCCGGCCCACGACCTCTGGCTGACCGTGCCGGCGCTCTCTCAACTGAGCCGATGGGCGAGTACCGGCATCAGTGAAATTTGGAACCTCTTTACAATACTCTTTGTATTACTTACGAACAGCGACATCTGGCTGAAGTAATTTGCATCACTTGCAGCTCTGAGCACCTACCTACTTTGCAGTTTAGGTTTTACATCAAAATGATATCGTTGTACCGCTGTAATGTTAATTTTTTTACGCTATGGCTCAGCCCGGCTTGTGTCAACGCCAAGGGCAACTATTCAAGGGATAGGATTAAAGTAAAGAAACGAAACGTAATAAGTGTACAAAATTAAAATGGAAGTGACATTGGAAAAAGCTGAAGAGTCAGCGGTTAACACTTACATTATATTTGGCACTTTACATTGGCACGGATAGCCAGAGGGTGCGGGTTCGAATCCCGGCATGGGTGGAATTTTTAGCTTCTAAATAGGTTTTTAAAGTTGTCCTTAGCACGGGTGAGTGCATTAAAAAGAATATAATTTGTAGAAGGTGTTCGCAGAGAAGTGTACAGTACTACACATCATAAAATTCCTTCGGGAATGTACGTTCGCGCAGACTAGGAAGAAGTGTAACGAAAGTATCCGAAGCTATAAGTACATTCAACATGATCTTTAACCGATACGGTTAATGTGCAGAATTGATTGCCGCAGTAGCGCTACCTATTTCGCTCACGCTAATATTGCCAAACTAATAGTCACCTGCATCGATGACGTTGAATCAACCAATAGCAACAAAGGCGCGCGGCCTGCCATAAAATGAAACTATCTGATTGGTCGATCAACTTGCCGCACATCCAACTTTTGGTCATCTGCGCAGATACATCTGCAAGACTTATTTCTTGTGTAGCACTGTAGGTGTCTGCATGTGTATGCGTGCTCGCCGTCGCCACACTCACCCTTGAAGTCTGTGGAGAGGTTGAAGATGGGCCGCGCCCACTCCGCGATGAGCCGGCCCGCGCGCTCGCGGTTGTGCTTGGTCTCGCGCGGGTGCTTGTACAGGTACATGACGGCCTTGCCGATGCCCGACTGCTTCAGCAGCGCCTTGTCGATGGGCGGGAACTGCAAGGCGGCGCCCCTTACAGTGCATGCACTACGCACACCGTAACCGATGTCGCCGACGGCGATATTTAAGCGCTCCCCAGTAACATCAGTATGGTATTTTCGGATGTTCTGTACAGTCGTATAATTATGAACACGCTAAACAATATTTTATTATCGTCATTGGTAAGATGGAGGTAAGTGATCTTATCGCTTCCGTTTTTATTAATCTAAGAAATGACCGCCATTTTAGCAGCCACTCTGACAGAGCAGAAAAAATAAAAATATTTTATAACTATAGTTTTGTCAAAAGCTCTAAAGCTCTAATTAGTCTAGATCTAAAGTAATTATTTCCTTTTAAGTAATTACTTACTAAATAATTAGTTTTAATTAAGTGATTTTAAAAACCTATTTAGAGGCTAAAAGTTCCATTCATGCCAAGTGATGCAAATTACTTCGACAGATGTCGCTGCCTGCACGTAATACAAAATGTATTGTAAAGATGTTCGAAATTTCAATGATTCCGGCGAGTCTACCATCAGCTCAGTCGGGAGAGCGCTGGCCCGGTCAACCAGAGGTCGCGGGTTCGAGTCCCGGCATGGGTGGAATTTTTAGCCTCTAAATATATTTTTTAAAATGGTCCTTAGCACGGATTAGTGCATTAAAAAGAATATAAAAATGACACAAAATTGTGACACGCGGCAAGCGCTTGTCGCGGACCGACACCCCTAAAATAGTCCTAGCAGCTATGAAAAAAAAGCTGCATTTTATAATGAAAGCAAGCCGTTTTGCACAGTGAGAGTAGGGACAAAAATAAGCGATTTCACCCTCAGCAGCACGAGTTTCATCCCTTAGGAACAGAGAGGGCGCCACTTCTTTGAAAAACACTTCACGCTAACGGATGGACCGATTTCAATGATTAATAGCTTAATCGAAAGGGAATTACTTAATGTATCAAAAAAAAATGACCACGTTAACTGTCAAAAATCTTACGTTTTGTACCATTTTTTCTTGTAAATTTTTGTTTTTACTCAATCATGCAAAACAATTGTAAAAAGAGGGTATGTTTTTTACAACTCATATTGTTAGAAATTTAATACTGCATTAAATAAAAAAAAGATCATTCCAATATCTTTAATAGTTAAGGAAATATTTAGGTTTACGTACGCAGAAAAAACGAGGTCATTGCCCTCGCTTCGTAGTAACTCTAAGGAAAAGGAATTTATTTTTGTCATGGAATAGTATCGGATACTATTAGTATCGCATATCGGATAGTGATAGTAGGGAATAAAATACACGATTTTAAAGGCTGCGGCAACACTTACATCCCTTAGGAACATAGGTGGCGCCACTTATTTAAAAAAAAATCGAAGTTGAAGTTGTAAAAACATACACTTCTCGTACATTTTTTTTGCATGATTGAGTAAAAACTGAAAATTTACAAAAAAGAATTGTTACAAAACGTAAGATTTTTGACAGTTGTCATGGTTTTTTTATTTTCTTTTATTTTTTTTTAATGATACATTAAGTAATTCTCTTTCGAATAATAATAGCTTATTTTATCATTGCAATCGGTTCATCCGTTGGCGTGCAAGAATTTTTCAAATTGTTTTTCAAAGAAGTGGCGCCCTCTCTGTTCCTAAGGGGTGAAACTCGTGCTGCTGCGGGTCAAATCGCTTATTTTTGTCCCTACTATCACTGTGCAAAACGGCTCGCTTTCAACATAAAATGCAGCTTTTCGGCAAAAAAGTGCCGTAGCTGCTGGGACTAAAAGGGAGCGCGTAGCAGGGTGTAGTGTAGTGTAGTGTAGTGGTAGTGTTACGTCTGTGAGCAGCTTGAGCAGCGACTCTCGTATGAGCAGGCAGGGCAGCGCGCGCGACGGCAGCGGCGCCAGCCACGCGCACAGCACGTTCAGCACGTTGTGCTCCAGGAACGCCAGCTGCAGGTCCTGCGGTTACATTTGTCATTACATTTTTAATATTAGGTAACGATACCTTATCACTCTACCGCACAGAACATAAAAAAAGGGTAACTCAAGAGCCAGATATGAGTGGACACACAACTCCCTCGCCGTCAAGTGTGTCCCATTCATATCCCAGAGATGTTAACTATATCTGGCTCCCTCACACATACTCTCGACTCAGTACGGTAGTCATCTCCTGCTACTGTATCCAGCTCACGCACAATACGCGAGAGCGAGATCAACATCGTCTGATATCGGTTACATTCGGCCGCATTTCTCGTCGTAACCAACGAGCGATGAGAGATATTTCACCAAAAGAATTGTGTGATCTGGATAAAGTAGGGAATAGGTAGACTAGACTGACTCAACAGTTGTGTCTCTTGTTTGTTTCCACACGCACTTAGTTGATTGAACGTCGTATGAGCTAGGACACAAGTGGTGAGCGAGATATGATAGAGATATAGTGTGTCTCGGTGAGCAAAGATATGAGATATAACAACTCTTTCTAAGGACACACTGCTCAAGTCTATAAAAAAAGAGTAGAAGTCGTAAGTGGGCGGTGCCCGCGTGCCTCATATAGCGATGTATTGCCTATGCGTAATAGGTGACAGTTTTGTTTACTTCAGTTGCCGTACGCTTCTAGTGAAGAAAACAATGGTGAAGACTTTATTAAAATGCCTCGTTGTGTTGTGTTAGAGAGCCAAAATAAAAGTTGGGGACCAAAATATACCGATCATGCCGTAACATTTCATCAGTAAGACGTATTTCAATGTATTTTTAATTAAATTTGTAATGACATGAACACGGAAACCAATCCGAAAATGAGAAAGCAAAACCACCTTCATTTACTGGTTAGTAAAGTTTAATTTTCATCGAAGTGTGGGCACACATGATAAAAATCTATCGATAATTGTCTATGGCATAGTAGTCATACATACTTAACGGTACTTAGGTATTGTAAATTCCAATTCGTTTGTAGCTCAAATAATTGTTGTTATTTTATACCTACTACCTAAGTACCTTTTCACATGCACCCGGTCGCGACCTGCCGGCGATCGGACCGGAGCTCCGGTCGCCGGCTGGTCGTTGCGCATGTGAAAACTGTCATTGGAGCTCATACATTACTACTTTTCATACAAGACATGACATGAGCACATACAAGACATGAGCACAGCTAGATCGCGATATAGTTTTTCTTCACCAGTTTATCAGTGACAGAAATATCTAAGTAACTATCAAAGTAATTTTAATCTAACATTTTTAAATATTCCAACTGAGGTGAGGTTATCCAAAATGACTCATGTGGTTGTTTTTTACTTCTGTTCAAAACATTAAGTAAATTACTTATCATATTGTTTACCTGTTCGAGTGGTTGTTATTTGTTTTATGTGTTTTTATTATTCTGCTATTTACCCTTAACACTTCAACACCTTTGACAACAGCAAACCGAGACAATGATACAACCCTCTCGGAATCTAAACAATTTAGAAGTGAGTTTTCGTTTAGTTTTCCTAAGGAACCGGATACGAAATTAAAATGTATGGCAACGACAGGAAGGCTAAATTGGTCCCCAACGAAGATGAGCACAATATATTAAGAGCATTTTCATGAACACTTCATAATAACTAAAAAAGGCGGAAGGTGGCACTTATGTGATGCAGCAATACCAGAAAAAATGTGCTTCACTTCCAGGTTAGACTCTTGCGTATAAATGAAATTATATTAGTACAATCATCAATAAGTATTACGTATGAAACATGGCGTACAGATAGACAAAGATCTGAATTGAGTTGTAGAATACATGATATTTCCCGTGTTATAATTTCTAACGCCAACGAAGCAGCGGGTTAAAGCTAGTTTCAAATGAGAGATAACGTTTTAAAATATTATGAAATCTACCACATTGTTTTAATTGTGCATCTATCCACCCTATTAGTATTAATTCTTTGCACAAAAGATGATGTAAAAAAGATGCATTTTCTACAAGTTAACGCGCAGGAAAAAAGAAATAGCTAAAAATACTTCTAAGTACCAGTATTCGTATTCGGCCGTTAATGTGTTAAACTGTATAATTTGTCGATAGGTTCTCCCTATCGACAAACTAGAACTCGCATTGTCCCATCCCAAACTGAGAATGTAGGCTTGTTTTTCAATTTTGAACTTTATGTCTTACTAGGTAAAAGTTCTTTTCGGTCCGACGCGGTGGTAGTTCCATCTAGTGTAGAGTAGCGTTATTACAAAATGTCAACCTTAATTTCATCATTGTCATGTGACTTGGATCATTGTTAACATTATGAAAAGGTGCATATTTTACTTGAAACTTTTATGATGTACACCTTTTCGGCATTGACTTTATTTACCAATGGCAGCTTGGCATTCGTAGTGTGCGTTTGGTTTATGTGTATCAGTTTGGTTACACTGGTTTTCGTACTAATGTGTCATGTCGATACTTCTACTCTTTTTTATGTTCTGTGCTCTACCGTATGTGTGACGTCATTGCACAATTTTGGTTTTTATTTATTTTCTCTAAAATTAAGCAATAATTTTTTTTTCGTAATCAGGATAGAAAATTAAGGCGTTGTAAAATATAAACTATTGTCAAATAATATCGTATGCAAGTGTATGGGCCGGGCGCCCCGAAGCCGCCGCGTACCTTCTTGATGAGCTGGCTCATGGCCTTCTTGAGCAGCGAGACCTTCTTGACGGCGGGCTGGTTGGCCTGGTTGAGCGCGCGGTCCTCCTCGGCCGCGCGCCGCATCTCGCCCAGCAGCGCGGCTGCCGACAACGCACCACCATTGACTCACCATTGACCCACCATTGTGCCACCATTGCGGACACGTCACCCACGTCCCGGCTGCTGAGCGTTTATTCGCGGCTGCACACTACTTAATGCTCAGCAGCCGGGATGTTGGCCATTTTCTTTATTGTTTCTGTCTTTTTTTTATTTATGGATTTTATGGTTTCTATGACAGTTAACCTATCTCGAAACTAGAGACTTATTGAGACATTAGAACAGTTTTGGCTTACATCGTTTTACACTGAATAGGAGGTAATTCGGCTGGGTTGGTATGGGTGGCCTAAAATGGTGTAACTCAATAATCAGTTTTGCGGAATTATTGTAGCAAACAATGTGTCAGGCATTGCACCGCGCAAGCGATCCCTTCACACATCTAATGTGAGTCAAAAATGCCACAGGCGTTGCATAAATTATCTCGATATGTAAATGTAACGGTTAATGTTTTATGTACAGGGTATGCTAGTTTAATACCATGACAAATGATTGTGTTGTGTGGAATTTATTATTATTAAACTGAAATAGTATTGTCGCGGTCCTATCCCGAACATAATTTAATCCCGAGCCTTCTAGAAGCCTATCGAATAGTCGCTGCATGCTGCGTTGTAGTAAACAATAAACGCTGCAAGCAATAATGACTCGTATGTCTACTAGCATAAGGTTCAAAACTCTTTGAATGAGTTACTGTTCGAGCGACGTTGCCGCGTGTACCGAGTGTAGGTACGTCGTTACGGGATTGTTCTAGAACCCTGGCCGGCGGATATAAATAGCGGCCGCCGCGGCGCGCTGTCAGTTCCGTTTGGAAGAGCGAAGAGAGAACTTCGAGCGAACATACCTGCGATACGAGCGATAACCTACGACCTCAGCGATACTATTGGACTTCGATTGGAATCTACGTGTGGACTTCGTGTCGTGAAGACCTGCAGACCAGACCCTGCGTGAATAAATCCTAAAAAGTTGTCATTGGCGTTTTACATCCAAATCCAGAACCCTAGCCCGTAACAGTATATTTCATTACAAGTGCGGAAAGGCTGTCATTGCAAAGAATTCAAGTTGTAATGATGGTTCCGAACGTGTACTGAACGACTATTTTTAATAGTTGCTCAAAACGTGGCGTATGGCAGAGACATAAAGCGTTCGGGATGTGGGCTATTACATCGTCGCTATTACATACTGTCAAAATAATGTCAAAGAAAAACCAACCATGAAGTTTTTACTAAAAAAAATTCATAGAAGTTTTTATGATTCATGCAAATAGTATATTTCTAAAAAGAAGCTACTAATTTGTTTCAATATCAGATTTAATAATTTGATTACATGAGGTTAGGTTTCATTTCATCTCATCAAATTTAATTTTCATTTGATATCAATAAAACAATTCTACTGAAGACTTGGCTGTATGGCCATAGTTCCCTTTGTCTACCAGAATAGGTGAAGAAAAAAAATCTGCTTATATTTTTTCACTGTTGGCGCCATTTTCCAGATATTTTTTCTTTATTAAATTGCTTATTATTTTCGCAACTGTATTAAAAATAGTCGTTCAGTACACGTGCGGAACCGTCATTGCAACTTGTTCCAACTGTCAACCTCACCTTCGGCTGCGCCTCGGCTCGGGTCGACATTTGGTGGAACTCTTTGCAATGACAGCCTTTCCGCACTTGTAATGAAATATACTATTTTGTTATCCTATACTCGTACGTGCTTAATTTTTGGAAAAATTTTGCTCCTAAAATGAATCACTTTACTAGGAAATTTTCTTCATCAAAAACTATGAGTGCGTGTGTGTACGAGTGTGTGTGTGTGTACGAGTGAGGGTGTGTACGAGTGTGTGTGTGTGTACGAGTGTGTGTGTGTACGAGTGTGTGTGTGTACGAGTGTGTGCGGCTCACCGATGAGGTCGTCGTTGTCGTTGATGAGCTCGATGTCGCGGCGGCGGCGGCGGCCGCGGCGCTCCTCGCGGCGGCGCGCCAGCATCAGCTCGAAGTCGCTGGCGCCGCCCGCGCCCCCGCCCGCGCCCGACGCCTCGCCGCTCACGCCCTCGTCCGAGGAGCTCTCCGCCCCGCCCCCGCCCGCGCCCTCGCCCGCGCCCGCCTCGCCCTCCGCCTCCGCCTTGCGCCGCTTGGCCTCTGCGCGAGTCCCCGGGGATATGCCGGTATCAGCTCCATCGTAGCGGAGGGCGAGCCTCTTAAGCGCTCGCCCTAAGCTACAAAGTCTCATCCCTCTTTTACGCAGCAGAGGCTCTACTCACGTAGCGTAGCCAAACTTGATGCTAAGTGTAATGTATCATCTTTATGAATAAAATTACTTATTACTTAAACGCATAGTGCCGTGCGGCCATTACTTGGTTCAGCCAGGCCTCCTTCACTCCATGTACTTGCGCGCTATAATTACCTACCGCCCGGCCGAGCGGTCTCGGGCCGCCGGCGACCCAAGTTCAGTGCGGTTGTCGCAAGCGAAGCGCGCGCACGTTGTTAAATTTCTCATTAAATTTGCATACCTAAAATTTTAATTCCATTCGTTCGTACGCGTACCTACAATAACGTCTAGTGGTAGTGGTAGCTTATGTGCTGCTTCAACCAGATGTCGCTGCCTGTACGTAATACAGAGAATAGTGTAAAGAGGTTCGAAATTTCACTGATGCCGGTGAGCGCCCATTAGCTCAGTTGGATAGAGCGCTGGCACGGATAGCCAGAGGTCGCGGGTTCGAATCCCGGCATGGGTGCAATTTTTAGCCTCTAAATAGGTTTTAAAATTGTCCTTAGCACGGGTTAGTGCATTAAAAATAAAAATAGTATAATCATGTGGGTACAGCAATATCATTCCGATGTAAAAACCTGACTGCAAAGTAGGTAGTCGGGGTTGTAAGTGATGCAAACTAGGAGTGGGTCGTTGTCCGATTTTTCGACGACGAAACGCAACCGTTTTTTCTGGAACGAAAACAGGTCCTCAAAACGGTCCTCGTTCGCAACTGGTTTCATTGTATGCGAACGAGCAAGGCGCAGAGGACAGTCAAACGAGTGCGAACGAGACGAAATCACGAAACATCGGAAAAAATAAGTTGTTTTACACGATATTCGACTGTATACTCATAGACATAAAGATTACTTTATTGTATCACAGACCAAAACGAACGGAACGAGCAAGGAGCCGACGAAGACGTCGCAATGATCTCATTACGTTCTAGGCTCTATTAATATAGCACTAAAGGACATATCCGCATCAAACAATCTAAGGACTGGTCTCGCGACGAACAAACGCTGGCACTGCTTTAGAGTCGCTGGCACTGCTTTAGAATGAAACGTAAAACGGTCCTATCGTCGCGGAACACAAAACGGTCTTATAAAACGGTTCGTCTTTGCAACGATCACGCCTAATGCAAACTGCTTCAGCCAGATGTCGCTGCCTGTACGTAATACAGAGAATAGTGTAAAGAGGTTCGAAATTTCACTGAAGCCGGTGAGTCGCCCATTAGCTCAGTTGGATAGAGCGCTGGCACGGATAGCCAGAGGTCGCGGGTTCCAATCCCGGCATGGGTGCAATTTTTAGCCTCTAAATAGGTTTTTAAAATTGTCCTTAGCACGGGTTAGTGCATCGAAAATAAAAATAGTATAAACAAAAATTTATGTTAATTTAATTTTATCGAAGAGGCAGCCCTGCGATTGCTACGGGATCGCGCGGTGCGAAGCAATCACAACTATCCGCTTGAGCCTTTAGGCACATTTTAGCATGCAGTGGTTGCTGACGCGACGGAGTAGGCTATTGTAGCAGTAGGTATTGGAAATTTTCTACTAAGTGAAGTATCTGTTACGTAGTAACTCTTTAGTAATCTGTGGTTCAGCGGTAGTCCACGCACCGATCGCGTTCTAATAATATCTAATGGTTCGACCTTCCTTCGATTCCATTGGACTTACGTTGTAGTGTTAATGCTTAGTAGTCTACAAAATTGAGGCACAAAACAGCTGTTCTCATGCTAATATGATTCCTCAAAACAACTTTGTGTTTATTTGACTTTCGGCCGTCTCAATTTATATTGACGTTATGTGTTCTTCTCTAATTATGTTTCATATTAATATAAAAGGAGTAGGTACATCAATTTAAATATCCTTTTAAGTAACAGTTTTCTACTAAAATCTGAAATTGTTATGTACACTGTATTCAGTAAATTTTACTTTATTTCTTATCTTACTACAAAAATAAAAAAAATCCCTTAACTAATGACTATAATAGCCAAGTTTTAATACTTTTTTAATCAAACGTCAACTTATAGAACAAATTACCGAGAAGTCGCAGAAGAAAGCGAAAATACTTACGAGGCTCGCCATCCGACTCCGCGCCAGATCTGCAACAAATAAAATCAATATTTTAGGCTTTATTGCGGGCTCCACTCATCGTCAACGGTTTAGTTAACCTTGTATACTTCCTCCCCAGCTTTTAATTAGTTTAAATATTAAATTGTGTTAAACTATTTTGGAGAAGATCTGCGAGCTAGCCTTTGTTTCATACCTAAACGCACACAAGCGGAGGGTTTATGTGTGTGACACACATACTAACTACAGATAAAGCAATGCGTTGCACTTTAGCCGAAAAGATGGCGGCGCAGTTTATGAAAAAAATATTTTTGTAATTTTAGTACAAATACAAAGTCCAACAGCCAGTCTCACAAAGTGGGCACGATTAACTCAAAAGCAATGAGATGCGAGATCGAAGGCAGCTCGTTTTCATTTTTAATCGTAAAGAAATTGGGACGCCGCTCGAAATTCCAAGCTAAAGATTTGTACGGGCCAACCCGAACAGTTTCATAGTATACGCGATTTGCTTGTCAGCGATTCTGCCAGGCCGCGGACCTTTACTGTCACGTAGCGTGTGATCGGCAGCAACCTAAGTTAGTTCACGACATATAGCCGGTCCATTCAGACGGACACGCGTCGCGTCATCATTATCAGTATCAGTTTAACTCAACCTTCATCTTAGTCCTAGTTAATATTGACATTATATCAGTTATAAGTTTGCATTCGTATCATTTATCAGTACTTAGTGTATCCCGCACAGTTTTTAAGTTATCTGTATAAAATATTTATCTATACATACTATCTATAAATAAAAAAACATCATTTCGAACACTAGCTGTAAATCGAATATATTCGTACGAAGCAGGCCAAAGGAATTAGAAACATCTAAACTGTAACAAATACGCAATAGCGAGCTTACCTGGAAGCGGTAGACTTGGCGGGCGAGGCGGCGCCCGACTTGCCGCGGGGGCCGGAGCCGGAGCGGGAGCGCGAGCGGGAGCGCGAGCCGCTGCGGGAGCGGGATTTAGCGCGCGAGCCGCTGCGGGAGCGGGCGCTGGCGCGGGAGCCGCTGCGGGAGCGGGAGCCGCTTCGGGACCGAGATCCACTTTTAGCCCGGGACCCGCTCCTAGACCTGGCGCTGGCGCGCGATCCGCTCCTGGACCTCGCGCTGCCGCGGGATCCACTTCGGGACCGAGATCCACTTCCATCACGAGACCTATGCTTAGCGCGGGATCCGCTTCCACCTCGAGAGCCACTTCTGGCGCGGGATCCACTTCTAGCTCGAGATCCGCTCTTATCTCGAGATCCACTTCTTCCTCGAGATCCACTCCTAGCCCGAGATCCGCTTTTAGCCCGTGAGCCACTTCTAGCTCGAGACCCACTCCGAGCTCGCGATCCGCTTTTAGCTCGTGAGCTACTTCTAGCTCGAGATCCACTCCTAGCTCGTGAGCCGCTTCTGGCTCGAGATCCACTCCTAGCTCGTGAGCCGCTTCTAGCTCGAGATCCACTCCTAGCCCGAGATGCGCTTTTAGCCCGTGAGCTACTTCTAGCTCGAGATCCACTCCTAGCCCGAGATGCGCTTTTAGCCCGTGAGCCACTTCTAGCTCGAGATCCACTCCTAGCTCGTGAGCCGCTTCTAGCTCGGGATACACTTCTGGCACGGGATCCACTCCTAGCCCGTGATCCGCTACGAGACCTCGACTTTGCAGAGGGCCCACTTTTAGTTACAGATTTGGATCGCGATCTCGATCTTCCACTAGCAGGGGAGCCACTTCTGGACCGAGAGCCTGCAGGCGATCCGCTCCGAGACCTCGATCTTGACCCACTCTTGGCTCTCGCTGCGCCGGGCGATCCACTCCTCGACCGAGATCTCGACTTTCGTGGTGATCCACTTTTAGACCTGGATTTTGCACGAGATCCGCTTCTGGATCTGGATTTTGCGGGTGATCCACTTCTGGATCTGGAATTCCTCGCCGAACTGCTTCTAGACCGTGACCCACTTCTAGATCTCGACTTTTGTCGAGATCCACTTCTGGACCGTGAGTTTGCAGGTGAACCACTTCTGGATCTAGATTTCTTCGATGAGTCACTACTTCCAGACTTAGCTGAGGATCGACTTCTGGACCTTGAATGTGCAGGTGATCTAGATCTCGATTTTCTGGGAGATCCTGAAGGGGATGATGCTGGGGATACTGGTTGTGAATGTTCTGGAGAAGTCTGAAATTATTCAAATAAGCTGGTTAATAACACCAATAAAGATATTTTTATGTAAAATTGGCTTTTTGTAGTACACATTGAAACCCAAACCATCAGTAGTACCAATTAAATCAATGAAGTATAATCTGAATACAGCGACCACCAAGGGCGCTCATCATATTATCACAACACATGTAATGGCTGAATTTGATGTGAAAAACTTTTTAATAAACAGCAAATTAGCTAATTGGTCATACCGTAATACGGTGAAGACCTGGTGAAGACTGAGAAACTTTTGAATGGATAGCAACAATCAATCATTACTTCTTATAACTTAGCAAATTGATGGTATCAAAGATAGAGCGGCGGTAGCCCAGTGGGTAGAACAATAGACTCTGAAGCGAGGGTCCCAGGTTCGAGTCCCAATGCGGGCATGCACCAATGGCTTTGTTTCCTAAGTTAGATACATTTGTGAAGTTATAGTAGCAATACCACTCGCTAATCGTAAAGGAAAACATCGTGAAGAAACCTGAATGTCTGAAGTGTTTAACTACCTCAGCGCTTGAAATTGGCAATCCGCTTCTCTCTCTGAGAGATGGTCTGTGCCCTGCAGTGGGACGTTTATAGGCAAACATAAAAAAAACCCTCTAAAATAGTCAAGACTGGTGATGGCTGACACAAGTGTCAGCAAGCATTATGCTGGTAAACCAGAGCTGTGTGTGTCTGCCCGCAGAACGAAAATTTTCTCAATTTTTGAAAGAAAATTAAAAAATCACTGATTCTTTTCCGGTAGCAACTGAGATAATTGGTAAATTAAGAAAAGAAGATCAGGATGATTTTATTTTCCTACTGTCTTTTTTATTAAAACAGTTGGTTGACCGTTTGTTTTACTCGGTTATGGGCGCTCTCTAATATTTACAATAATTCTGAGTAATTACAATTGAAATAATAAGTTGTGTTAACGTGAATAGGTGTGCCTCAAAAAATTATAGCTATCCTAAAAAACCTCTACAATGGCTCTACTTGTAGATTTATTCACCGCGGCCAATTATTTGAGCCTATCTCTGTTACCGCCGGTGTGAAGCAGGGTTGCTTACTGTCTCCCTTACTCTTTCTAGTTGTCATGGATGACATGATGCACAGGGTCGTTGATGGCATGCGAAGAGGTCTGCCCTGGTCAATTGACAAGGACCTTGAGGACATTGACTACGCTGACGATCTATGTTTTCTCTCCACAAAGCAGAATGCCCTCGAAACACAATCTGCCAAGTATGGTCTCCGTGTCAACGTGCGGAAAACCAAAGAAATGCGCATCAACTCGTCTGACACGACACCCACCAGGTTAAGCGGCAAAGATGTGAAACTGGTTGATAAGTTCTGTTACTTAGGAAGCTTGGTAGACAAGCACGGCGGAACCGACATTAATGTGGAGGCAAGAATTAAGAAGGCTAGAGCTGTATTTGCCCAACTCAAAAAAATAACTTAGGGATCAGGGCAGCTTTCGCGTTGTTCGAAGATACGAGTCTTGTATCTACGAACAACGCGAAAGCTGTCTTGGGGATATTCTGGCCACAAAGAATACGGAACCAGGACCTCTGGAAGTGTTCCAATCAGATACCAGTCCACCTAGAAATCCTGGATAGGAAATAGCGCTGGATAGGACATACACTACGCCGCGATAAGAGATGCAGATGCATTGGGCAGCCGAAAGAGGGGGAGGCCAAGAACCACGTGGAAAAAATCTATAGACCAAGAGGCCAAGTCGATCGGCACTAGCTGGCCTGAATTGGAAGCTGCCGCTAACCACCGTCAGAAGTGGAAATTTGTGGTTGAGGCCCTATGCTCCGCTAAGAGTTAAAGACTAAAGAAGAACGTGAATAATGCCCGCGAAATATATTTCGAGTATGCCAAAATTAAAAGATAGAGGAAATTATGATGAGTGGAGTTTTGCTGCAGAAAATTTGTTGGAGCTGGAAGGCTTGGTGAAGTACATCAAACCAGTGGCCGGTACAGAATTGAAGCCATAAGATGCCGAAACTAACGCTAAAGCACGGGCAAAGCTAATATTGACGATTGAATCTTCGTTATATGCGCATGGCAAAAATTCAGCGACGTCACATGCATTATGAATTAGATTGAAGTCTATGTCCAATGACTTAGGTTATGTAAGGAAGATTACCCTGCTTCGAAGTCTGATATTCGATTATGCTGGAGAATTGTGATTCTATGATAATCTATTTAACGCTGATTGTAGACATGGGGCAGAAATTGAATGGCACGGGATTTAAAATAACAAAAGAATGGGTTAGGTAATCCGCTATTTGACACGTATCAAATTTGACGAGATAAATGAATATTTCCTATAATATTTAACGTAAGAAACCGAAATATATTGATTTTACTATTTTTATTCTTAATGCACTAACCCGTGCTAAGGACAATTTTAAAAACCTATTTAGAGGCTAAAAATTCCACCCATACTGGGATTCGAACCCGCGACCTGTGGCTATCCGTGCCAGCGCTCTATCCAACTGAGCCAATGGGCGACTCACCGGCATCAGTGAAATTTCGAACCTCTTTACACTATTCTCTGTATTACGTACAGGCAGCGACATCATCACAGGCAGGCAATGGAATTTTTAGCCTCTAAATAGGTTTTTAAAATTGTACTTAGCACGGGTTAGTGCATTAAAAATAAAAATAGTATAATCATGTGGGTACAGCGATATCATTCCGATGTAAAAACCTAACTGCAAAGTAGGAAGTCGGGGCGGTAAGTGATGCAATCCACTTCAGCCAGATGTCGCTGCCTGCACGTAATACAGAGAATAGTGTAAAGAGGTTCGAAATTTCACTGATGCCGGTGAGTCGCCCATTGGCTCAGTTGGATAGAGCGCTGGCACGGATAGCCAGAGGTCGCGGGTTCGAATCCCAGTATGGGTGGAATTTTTAGCCTCTAAATAGGTTCTTATATATTGATTTTGCTAAGTAAGTATGCAGGATGGCTGCAAAATTAGCAAAGTAAAAAAATTTTTCCTTGTTTAATTCGTAACGGCGAAAACGCTATCCGTCATCTTGAAACCATCTAAAGTATGTAAACAAACATCTTTCAGCCAGAGCCAGTGGACATTGATTATTATAGGACTTACATCAAAGTGATCTTCACATAAATACACCAGAGTTTCAATTGATAAAGAGTTGGGGTCTCTTTTAGCAAGTTTGAGCCAAGTTTTTCGAATGTTAATTTCACTGGGTACACGAATCCACAACTTCCCGGGGGTGTTTATTGACGTGTTTTTTCATTCTCGAACAATGCAATAATGATAATTGGTATATTTTGGATGTAAATTCGATGAAATCATGGTTGCGTTGTTGTTATTTCACTATGCTCAGAGATCACTTACAGAACAGAAAATTAAATGTCAAACTTTGTTTACAATTTTTTGGACTTCAAACCATAGACAAAAATGGCTGACCGCGTTTTTGGCTGTTTAGGAAAATAAAGTTTTAAAATATATTTTTATGTTGCTTTTAGGTCCTCAAAAAAGGTATTTACCATTTAAGACTTACTTGAAAAGAGAGTCAAATAGCGGATTGTTATTAGCAGGTTTGTCAGAACGACTTCCTCCAATGATTATGGCAATTGAACACTCGGCAATCGAGTTCACCACTGATGTTACAAAATTGAAGTTGCTTGACATGGAAGTATTGAAGTTGGACACATTCCAGTGGCAAGCCTGACAATCTTGTTATCAGTAAATGCACTAATCTAACATGGAGATGATGTAGTGTTTGAAGCTAGTCACTGTTACTTAGAAGTGGATGTTTTCCTTAAGATGATAAAGTGATTTGGATTCAGTATGAACTAATACAAGAAGACACTTTAGATAAAGTCTCAGTGGGGGAAAACTCAGAGGAAGTCCCAGAAACCACGATGTGAAAATTTGTGATTTTAAATCATTGCGCCGCAGGTGAAATGAGATTTGAAGTAAATCCTACTAATACAGCTCTTGATATGCCTATGAATAAGATTTAAATTTCCCAGAAGCAATTCATATTCACATACTCAAAAAATTGTTTCACAATTTGAATATCTTTTCTGCGCAGTTTTTTTTGTCAGCAGTGTAACTGTGATAGTTTTTTTAATACTAACATTCAACAACAGAGGGGACTGGGCGAAACCCCATAGCAAAAAAGAGCCTAGAGGGTAGGAAAAGTTAGATAGCTTGCGGACTCACATAGTGGAGCAACAATTTATTTACTTTATATACTTCCTTCAATTTGGTCATCTTATTCTACAGATATTGCATAAAATGATTAATTTTTTTCACTCCTAATCATGGTTTAATGGGGATTTACGGTGGTTAAATCTCAATACAAGATTTTAAGCAAGGAAATGGAACACGTTGTTTTCCATACGATACTAGATGTGAGAATGTGTAAAGCAGTGCGAGGGCGCCTGGCGGCAGAGGCGGTACTCACGGGCGGCGCGGGGCTGCGGCGTGCGACTGTATCGCCTGAAACACACGACAACCTTTAGCATGAGCAGTTGTAGCCAGCTTTGCAACACAATAGTCCGCAATCGTCCCCTATTTCAGCACCTACCTGCCTCGCCGTCTACCTCCATCCTTGGGCCTTGTCACTACCAGATGAGTGAAGCGCTCTAAAATCACTGAGAACAATTCGGACACTATTTCTAGAAAAAACTCTAGACAAAACATATGAATTTTTCTTCACAAAATCATTTGTGCACAAAAAAAAAGTAGTTTTTTGACATTAGTATAGACCGTAGACAGAGAATAGGTATTTTTTTTTTAAACGTTTATTGGCTATTGGAGTCCTTAAGCCTAGCTTAATTATTATTAGGTACTAAGGATGTTTTACAATTTTCCTACTGAATTACATATAAATTTATACATATAATTAAAATAATTAGGATTACATAAAAGAGAATAGGTATTTTTTTTTTTAAACGTTTATTGGATTGGAGAGAATAGGTATAGACGGTCACACAGACTAACTCATTTTCTGTCTCTATAGGTTCATGATTATTCTGTGGATTCATGATTCACACAGCTTACTGAAATACTATGTGCCATAAACTATGATTTAGTTTAATTGTTCTGTGACTATACCACGGATGTAAAACATCCGTGTTAGGGTGATATTACACTTATCAAATATCTTTGTCCAATTTTGCTGTCAAATATTTTATAAAATTTCTTTGAGGTAAGCCCATTCCACTTGTCCAATAACTTTGTCCAATATTTTTTGCATAGTCTTAAGAAAATGGAGGAACGTGGAGCGTCTTCATGTGCTGCTATTGCGTCTTTAAGTGGTGCTATTATTATCGTTATGTTATTATATTATTGAAAAACCAAAAGTCAAAACAAAAAGAAGTATTTATTAAAAAAATTATCATTGGAATCGTCCACGATATCTTGTTTGCAGCCATTATGATTTAAGTGTCATTAATATTTGATCAAATATCGGTGTTTCCAAGACATTTGATAAAGTCGTCCAATTTCTTCCAATTTCTTTGATCAAATCGTACATTGGACAAAGATATTTGATAAGTGTAATACCACCCTTACATACACACTCTTATCTCAGGTAATAAAACAGTAGGTCTAGGCACCCCCAAAGAGTATATTATAACCACTACGTGGCACCCCTATTCGCTTAGCATGTCAGGCTCAAGAAATGCACTTTCAAAAACGTCTATATTGCGTTAATCGAGGGTGTCAGCTAACTCTATAGATACCAAATTTTATTACAATCGCTCCAACCAACCGTTTAGACGCGAAGAAGTAAAAAACATACTCACTCATAAACTTTCGCCTTTATAATATAAAAAAAAAGTAAGAGTGTGAAGTGTGAGGTGAATTGAGGTAATGGCAATAACTACATTTAATGAAATGAAATGAGAAGGTTTTATTCAAAGTAGCGCAGATACTGCGGCTTAATGAACGTTACAAGTCAAACTAGGTGTCCATTTCAAAATCTAGATCATTTTGGAGAATAAATGGACCAAATAAATCCATACTTAGTCTTATCAAATTCCTTAATTAACAGAGTTTACGCAAATTTTACAAAACTCATGCATTTTACTTGGTTGAATTCGAGACATCATTGTCATCTAAATAATCCTTAATATTATAGTAGCTTTTTTGGCACAAGTGTATTTTTTTAACCGCGCTTCAGTCAAACTTCATATATCTTCAAGGATATTATTGTAGAAGCGTACACAATTGCCCCATGAAGGATGTATTAACCTTTGCCAGCCTATATCTTGGGATCAAAAGTTTATGTTTATTTCTAGTATGTACATTGTGTTGGCTACCTGCAGTTTTAAAGTTGCTAATATTTTTCCTGACATACATAATATTTTCGTATATACTGGCTGGCAACTGTCAGGATGTTTGTTTCTTTAAAGAATTCCCGTAACGAATCTCTACTGCCTAGCTTATAGATGAATCTGATCCTATCTGATCGCTCTTTTCTGCAAGACGAAGATGGTCTCTATGTCCGCTGCCCGTTCCTACAATAGTATGCCATAGGACATAATACCACAGAGCATATAAATAAGAGACGGGACCTCCCTATATGCTTTTGTAATGAGTTTAGCCCCGTTAGCAATACCAACCAATAGAGCAAAAATGCAATGTCAAAAGTGCTACCAACATAACAACTTGTCTGTGCATTAGGGACGTCCACTTACATTGGTACTACATTTATCGATATCGATAAATTTTCATCCAGGGGCTCCGCAGTTAGCCTAATAAAATTAATAAAAATCAATGTTTTCAATAAAACGACAAATGAAATTAGTATTTTATTATTGATTATCAAATCACAATAATTGTGGTCAAGGTCTATTGAATTTATTTCAGCAGCTATTTGGTTTTTCCTTAGAGGTGTCCAATCTGAGCGAACTTCATCAATCGGTGGTTTGGATTCAGGTGCTGAAATCGTCAAAAAAAGTTAAGTTGAGTCGTTATTGATTATTAATTTGTTGGTAAACTATGCTACTTACCGGGATAGTTCTGATAAATATGCTGAGATTCCAGGCCACAATAATTGTGGTCAAACCCTACTGGACCAATAGCAACAGCTGATATTTTGGCTGCTGTACAAGGTGCTGAAAATGATAACACTTTGTAATTTATCAAAGTAAACAAACTCTAGTTACAAAAAACTTCAGCGATACATGAAAAGTCTACGTACCAGAGTTGTTTTGTGAAGCTCGACAACTAATAGGTTTTTGTATAGCTGAATCTGAAAATAAACAATTGCAAGAATAGTCCGAAAAAAAAATAGTTTGTTCCTGTTTACCACATAACTGCATAATTGACTATGTAACTATCAAATACATTTTTATAAAAAAATATTTTAAGTTAAAAATTAGTAAAAAAAATATTTTAGTAATTCCAATCACTAACCAGTTTCAAGTGATGCGACGTGGCTACGTGGTAAGGAAACTCAGCTAGTAAGTAATCAGGAAGAGGAGGCGCATTTATAAGTAGAGAAGATACAGCCCTGTAAAAAAATGTTTATCAAAGTATGTCATTTACGTATTAAGACGTAATAATAATATTGCGTTCTAAATGACGGAGCAAAATATATTCAAATGTTCGACGTAAAGCAAGGCGTATTTTGTGTTTTATTACATAATTATTCATGAAATGTAGTAAGTGTTACATTATAAGTTTATAACACAACTCACCATTTCGTTAATCGGCTTCCTTTTAAAATAGTTGTAAAAATCTTTCGGCCGGAAATGATCTCTACAAACATATTTATGTTGGTGGAGTTTTTCGATGGGGATATACGATATAAGATCTTCCACAATTTTCACCCATTGTCTGCATCTAAAAAAAAAAAACAACATTCAATGCAGCCACTAATAGTGCATCGTTGAAACATTGTTATGGCTTACAGCAATTCACCCGTCATACACTGAGTAGTAATTCTGACCAAGGTACTTATCAGATATTTTTTTATCGAAATTGAATATGTGTATGGCACATCACTATGACATTGAAACATCTGAGTATTTTTCTCATAGTATATTAATTACGTTATTTAACATAATTTATGATCTTGCTCTTGTGCAAGATGACAAAAACTGTAGCCAGAAATACTTACCGGTCTTCATCCCTAGGAAATTTACCCATAAACTTTCTTTTGGTACCCTTTGACCGGCTGCATCTTATTTTACAAATGGCACAAGTTCGACACCATCCGATCAATGCCAATATTAAAAGAAAATCACTAAACACTGTACAACAAGATACACACAGCTAGATATTGAACAAACTTAAAACACAAAAATTTTAAGAAAACGTTCTAATATGTGCCGCGTTCCGCCATATTTGTTATGTTTTCAGTTTGACATTGACAGCAAAGAAAGAGTAAGTAGTATTAAAGAGTGAGACAAAAATATGTCCGCCATTAAAACGGGGCTAAATGCGAACAAAAATTTCAAAGTTCCTACTTGCGCTAGGCTGCATAATACTATGGAAGTAACTAAAATAAACAAGCCGGTTTAGGTAGACAAGACCGAAGTCTAATGACTATCTCGAGTCTCGGCTGCTATTACGACCATAATAACGACTCTGGACACGGCAAGTATGTACTGCTAAGTCTCTAACTCGACTACGAGAGAGAGTCAAAACCTGCATGCTAAGCATACTGGACCCCACTTTTTTCTGCTATCCTACAGCTAGCATATTGATGTATAAGTTGCACAACTTAACACCATTAAAAGCGTGCGTCACGCGTCACGTTATATTCATCCTTGGGTCATTGGTAATATTTTCAAGCACAGTATTTAATATACTCTAATTGCGTGCCTATTTATTAACTTGCGTCCTCCTAAAACAAGATGGTTTTTTGGGCTCTATAAGTGAATTCATAATTATGGCAAGCTATTGCTGTTTATGCCCGTTTGCGGTGGAGCCCAAAAGGACCGTAACCTGTTCAGCTCGTATATAACGCTTACCTACATGTTATTAAGAACTGGGAGAACCTTAATTAAGAGATATTTTTTTTTAGTAATGCCCAATTTTTTTTCTGTAATTATTTATTGTTAATTTATGTCATCATTATATTGTAAGTCTTTACATACAGAGCCTAAAATCATGGTTTAGTCCTAGTCAAGGATACCTTTTTACTCTTTTCTCAGTTTAAAAATTATCTTTTTGTTTACACTATAATTATATGATTTCATGAATAAATTCTGATGTATCCTATATTTTATGTAAATGTTGTTATTGGCTTCGAGTCCCCACTACTGGGGCACGGGTTTTTTATTATTATTATTGGCTTAAAATATTTAAAAAAATAAATAAAATAAATAAAATATATAAAAAAATAGTTTTTAAGTGTTATTTAAGTAAATTGTAATAAAATTTTAATAACTTAATTCCCAACGTCTCGGCAGTGTTGCTGATGCAGAAGCAGCGAGATAAGTCAATTATTTTATTATAGTGCGGGTACTCTCAAGTCATTTAAATTTTTTGCAGTGGGCCGACACACAACACTCACAAAGTCCTCAGATAGTTCCGGTGATAAGGCGCGTGATTTATATTTATTAGCATGTGATTCCACGTAATTTAAAACGTGAAAACATCCTCTTTGTTGAAATTCTTGAGCTTTTTAATTTCAATTGCTTGCTGAACGACATTACCTATCCTTCGACATTACTGTCGTGAGATCGCTCGAGAAGCAATCCGAAAGTTGTTTCGAGTGTTCGACTGGTTGACTCAATCGGTTGAAAGAAGTTTCGGTTGATGCAGTGTTTTGTTCCAACCTTCAACATCACGTTCAGCTGTCGCGGTTTTAACCCTAGACACCTAACCTTCTCACATAGATCATTATACCTAACCATTCGTCAATTCGACGACCATTTTTTGAAGTGTTAAGTTTTAAATAAAAATTTGTTGTTTTTGGTACGTTTATTGCACTGAGATTTCAAGCATACTTTATATTGTTTAATAAAATAATTTGTTGTTATTTATCAATCACATACTCTTACTTATTTTCCTTTCTGTTTAAAATGGCACGCGTTTCTACAGATAAAACCCGACATTTTTATGAAAAATTTAATTACAACCGAAATTTAAAAAAGCAGTTGTTTATTTTAAGGGAAAACTTAAACTTTAGACATTAGAAAAAGAAAAATGTTCTTTTTTACGCCCGTTCAATACAAAAATAAAATTTATATTCGCGACAAATTGCGATTTTGTACGTATTTTTGTAAAATTTCGAAAAAACATGGTACTTGGCAGCCGGAATTTATTGCCTCTCGCCAACCCGCGACGAACACCGAGTTGACAAGAGACACCACGGTTATCCGCACACGCACCAAAAAGATACAACAATTTTTCTGTCGCGTATTCGTCGAAACGACGAATGTTAGGTGTCTAGGGCTAACATAACCTAACCTAACAAATAATCGCGTTTGGTTCCGACTTATATATAACAATTTATGAGCATGGCCAATCATTAAGAAAAATAAACAAATTATTTAATTAATTAATTTATATTCATGGACATAATTAATTACACAGATCTCGTTGGCCCCATACTAAGTACAACCAAAGATAACCACTACGGTCAGTGTTGCCAGAGCCTACTCAGCCCAGGTTGCCATTTGTAGGTTCAAATGTTGCCATCTCAAACCAAAGGTTGCCATATGATTTTTTTTTTATTTTATCACTATAAAAATATTTATACATATTGAGTACTGTTTATGGCTATGCATTTTGATAAAAATTTTAATCCAAATATCCTGTTTTCCAAAAATGTTAATCCTTTTGGTTGATAAATAATTAATTTTACAAATTCGGTTTTCCTTAAAAATTTAAATCCATTTTTTTCTGAAAAATAAAAATATAATTAAATATAAAATAAAAGACAAAAATGGAATAAAGACCCTTTTTCACCACACAAACACATTTATCTAGAAGCTGATGTTTTTCAAAATTTAAAAAAATATATATGTGTAAGTGCCTGTGCATTTTAAATCCAATATCAAAAACATGCAAAAAAATTAATATAAATTTACCAGCACCTTCAATTAGTGGTTAGTATTTTATTTTCCTATCCAACATGGTTTTTGTTGGCTCAAATGTAACTGCATCTTTAACGGATGTTTTCCCAGCCATTAATGACGATATTGTGTTTGTATTGAAACGGTTTCTGTTAACAGTCTTTATAAGTTTCAGCTGACTGAAAATACGTTCCACGCAGGCATTTGAGCAGGCAGCACAAAAAGCAAGTTCACAACTTTTATTAAATTGGGGAATTCTTTACTATTTGAAGAATTTTTAATTTTAAATATGGTTCTCCAATACTCTTCGGCATTTTCTGTTTCACAATCAACAGAGTCCAACAGCGCATGGCTCGTCCATTCCGTGTGCAATTCTTGAATGTTTATGTGAGGTGATAAGTTTGGAAAACGTGCAATAACATAATATAAATCCTGATGATCGTTCGCCTGAGCTTTTCGTGGATCTACGATTTTTTCGATCACCTCAAAAAGTGGGTCTGTGAAATCAAATCTTTTAATAATTTGACCAACCAGCTCAATATAAAATGCTAAGCAACTTTTTTGGAATGTCTAGATTTGTTCCATTGGTGGTTGGGCTACTTCAATAAAAAGAGAACTTACCAATACATTTAAACCAAAAGTATTAGAAACCACGAAAAAATAGTATATTTCATTACAAGTGCGGAAAGGCTGTCATTGCAAAGAGTTCCGACAAATGTCTACCCGAGCCGAGGCGCAGCCGAAGGCGAGGGTTGACAGTCGGAACAAGTTGCAATGACGGTTCCGCACGTGTACTGATCAGTGTTGCCGCAACCGAAAATGTATTTCGGACGTTACCCAATCTGAAAAAGGACCGTTTTCAAGATTAAGGTACGGTTTTCAATGTACTGTATGTATAGTAAAGAAATAAAGTAAAAAAACAGGATTTATAGTTATTACCTTATTGCTCAAGTTGTTAGTGATAAGTTCATGACGCTCAACCGCCAACCACCAAACACAACAATAATTAGTCAATTTATTTTATCATGCATTATCTTTATTTTATGTTATAGTTTTAATGTTTTAAAATTTTTAGTTTTAAAATTAGTATGTTCAAATCGTAAAAAACAAATCGTAAAATCACGGAAAAATGTTTGTTTTCTTTTCATTGATGATGTTCCGCTCTGAGCAAATTATTTAGGTTGCAGTTCATAAAGTTCATTCAATTATTATTTCATGTTATCCATCTCATCCACTCTACTGTACTGAGTGTTATGTGAGCTATAGCTAGTTTTCCTAATTCGGAACGGACCATGCCATGAGTTCGTAAACGGCATGTCAAAAGCCAAAAATGTTGCTATCTTAGTTCCCCATAACAAATGAATCTAATGTTATCTCAGTTTTTGCTTAGCGCTGTCGCTCAGAATAAAGAGCTGTAGTAAGGATGCGTTAAAAAAAACATAATCACTTAGTTGGATGTGTTCACTAATAAAATGTTGATTGGGATGCGTAGACGGAGTGGCGGCTTAGAAAAAGGGACGGTGGTAGCAATGGGACGGTGAAGGGACGGTCGTAAAATAAAAAGGACGGAAAACCGTCCCTTTTAGGACGGTGTGGCAACGCTGGTACTGATGAACGACTATTTTTAATACAGTTGCGAAAAAAATAAGCAATTTAATAAAGAAAAATTACTTGGAAAATGGCTCCAACCGTAAAAAAATTTAAGCAGATTTTTTTTCTTCACCCATTCTACTAGGCAAAGGAAACTATGCCCATACAGCTAAGTCTTCAGTAGATTTTTTTTATAGATATGAAATGAAAATGAAATTTAATGAGATGAAATTAAATGAAACCTAACTTAACTCATTAAATCTGATATTGAAACAAATTAGTAGCTCATAAAAACTTCTATGTTTTTTTTTAGTAAAATCTTCATGGTTGGTTTTTCTTTTTAATAGACATTATTTTGACAGTTGGGAAAGAAAACGCACGAGTGCGGGAAAGGTAAAAAAAAGCTTTGGTTTTTAATTGTTCTGTGGTGTAATAGCCCACATCCCGCACGTTAAACGTCCCTGTATGTAATACGCCACTTTTTGAGCTACTTAAAAACTTCTTTGCACTGCACTGCTTGCAGCTCGGGCCGCAAACTTCTGCGATCTCAGCCTTTCTTTGTATTACCACCCTATTATAGTTGTGTAATGTACTATTATCTCTAGCTTTACCAAAATAGACCTTTTGCGTGTAGAAATAAGGGTACAATTTGTTTGCAAACTAAAAGTATTGTTTTCATTTAGGAATAAAAATGCATTCAAGATTTTGATTTTGGTCAATTCGATGCGTTCAGTTGATCTGCGAAAGATATTCGATATTTTTTACTGATGATCGCGCGACAAGTCGAAAAGTTGCCAAAAAGTTGCCATTTGAGCTTGGTTGCCATTAGGTTGCCACGAAGGGTCAAATGTTGCCAAAATGGCAACCAAAGTTGCCAAATGGCAACGCTGACTACGGTACAACTTCTTCTTTTTTTTGTGTCAGCGATTCGACCAGTCTATATTTTTCCTGCCCAATAGTTGGCTACTACAATTTGCAGCAGCATTGGCCTCTGTTAGGTCCTCCTCCTCCACGGTACACTACAAAACTATACCTCCACGGTATAGTTTTGTAGTGCGAATGGCCTGTGGCTTTCGTTGTGGGTTGTGGAACTGTGTTTCGTTGAAAAAAAAAGTAAAAACATGATGGCCGTCGCCGCACGCGAATGTTTGATTGACGTTTCAATTTTTCAATGAACGATTTTATATTGAGCATTATTTTCGATTGTGTGTTCTGTTTCGTGCTAGTGTTAACCTAGAGACAAAACCGGGAATCCTTGTATTGTGAAAGGTTTATTTGAATGAGTTACATAACGAATTGCTGGTCATTTGAAACGTAAGTGTTTGCCGAAGGCTGGTGCGCGTATTAGCGCGAGTGCTGCCGGCAGCAGTGGAGCAGTGGCAGCTGAGCAGCGTGCTCTGGCTCCCGGGCGCTAGCTGAGGCCCTCGTGTCACCACACTGCTGACCAACACCTCTTGGCCCATTCGGCTTTAGGTTATACCTAGACTGCCCGCTCGTCTGCAGGACTCCAACTCCGTTAATTTGTACGTTTGATTCACCTACAACCCTTTACTTTCATGAACGATCGGACATGGCACCCGTGATTGCCAATCAATCAGACTTGACTCTTACCAATATGAGTCTTTTGCGGTTGCTAAACCTATCTGAAATTCGTCGAGGCATGCCAACTCGTGCGTTGCACCAGAGAAACCATTAAAACTTAATAATATTGAATTTTTATTAATTATGTACTTTAGATTAGTAATTTTAGCCTAATCTTATTTATTCCTGTCTCTTCAATTTGCTATTTGATAGGGCGCCATGAGGAGTTAGCTTCAAGCAGCTCCCGCCGGCCCGATGACTGCAGCTTTTCGCTCAGTCGTCACATGATGTAAATGGTATAAGTCTAAAGGTACAGGTAGGTACAGTTCCTCAGTTTACACACTCTGAATGATAGGGTATGTCAGTTATTTATGATGAGGATTATCTCCTCCTTACATCACTTTTCAGGACACTCATGTGAGATATCTCTGTTGTTAATATTATAGTTATCGTCTCTTACTGATTGGTGGTCTGTGACAGTATATTAACATCACTTACTATTTACTTCATCACTTATTAACTTAATCCTTGATTGGGACAGAAATGGGCATGTGAAGCGTTTTGCATCCCTAAATAGTAAATTAAAATTAAACATGAAATACATGCAGAAACAGACTTTTTAAGAAGGATATTTCAAAATATCTTTAGCAGTAATCAAGACTTTTAAACTTTGAAAATTGATAAAGAAACTATAATGATTGTTACAACAATCTTAGCAGACTAAAATCATGTAGTCATTGCACAATTTCTAAGGCTCTTAGAGCATCCGCTGTAAATTTTATGAGTCTTCGTTTTTGGACTCATATGACCCCCTTTGTAAGCCTGCATATGGCCTGCTTCAGGAAAAATTCAGCTACTTACAAGGCAAGTGAATACAATTTTTTAAAAGTCTGCAGTTAAATGTATATGTTAATCTGTTTTGAGGTGTCGACACTCCACAAGACCAATTTAAGGATTGAATGCTAATGTAATTGCCATAATACAGAATTGTCTAAAAAACCAAATAAATGTAATTCATCCATAAAATAAATAAACTATAATAACTGTAATTAAAAAAAAAAGTGATGTGATAAAAACTTATAAAAAAATGAAGAAGCAATTAATAGCACATCAATCTTATCACGTGTACACTCTACTTGGTTATTTCATGGATCACATACTAAAATACTATAATTTTTTGTGCTCTATATTTATTGTTCACTATGCATACATACTTTATTCATTATTTATATTATTCTATGTTGTGCAATAAAAATATGCAATACATTTTCTCCAAATTGGTGTGTGAACTAAGTGTTTTGATGGTAGAATACTATTTTTGTTATATTTCTGTAAATACAATACAACTACAAACCACCAGAAACTTAGTTCACATGAGGGTTTGAGTAAAAATTATTCTTCATTACAATATTGATTTGGTTTATTTTATGTTTAATGATTTCTGGAGCTCATAATTTTTTTTTACCTATAACTGATCTAATAAACTTTCACTCTCTACTTTAGTCTACCCACGGCCACGGTAACTGTATCTTTGCTGAAATGTCATCGATTTCACGGTTACTGAGATTAAGCTGATCGTTTCGTGTGAAGCGTTATCGGTAATTAAATTTAGCTAATAAATAATGAGGATTAGAGCAGTGCGGCGTGCGACGCACGATGTGGTCGGTGGCGCTTGGCTGACGGTGTGCGTGTGCAGATGATGGTGGCGGCGGGCGGCGGCGCGGGGCTGCTGCCGGCGCCGGCCGAGGGCCCGCGCGTGACCGTGTTCATCGGGAACATCGCGGCGCGCGCGCCCGACGCCATGCTGCGCGCGCTGCTGCAGGCCTGCGGCCCGCTGCTGGCCTGGAAGCGCGTCAGCAGGTCGGTTCCTTTCACCTTCGGCTTGGAATTGGCGGTGTCCTAAGGAGCCTCGAGATTCTATTTTTTTTTTTCGAGAAAATGGGTGAATTGAAAGCCTCCGCTGAATGTTTCGATTTGAGCTGCTTTAATTACGTTTTAAATCGAAAAAGAAGAGCATGCAACCAGAAACTGAAAGTATATCATCATCTTGTGATACCGTAATTCATTATGTACAAGAACTCTTTAAATAATCCAACCTAAAAAGGTCCCTAATGTGCACAAACCTAAACAATCAACCAATAAAACTATTTTTATTCAAAATAGAACAGAAACTGTGACTTAATGAATGTTACAAACTCGATGTCCATTACGGAATACCAAGATACCACTACTTACATGTTTTTTAAAATATTAAACCTCAGATTAATTAATCAGAGTATCAAACCATGTTTGAAAGTGGAAACGTGCGTAACGAAGGTCTACTTAGTAACACACTTATATTCACGTTTTTACCTTTAATATCAATCCAATTCGGGAAATCCGAGAGTCTGATGTGTTCTGTTATTATTATCAATAATAAAACTAAATAGCTATGTACCTTAGCTTTGCAGGGCACAAACTTCCCTTGAGAGAGATAATGATGTCTAATATGTGTACACCATAGAATCTTGATTTCACGCTCTCTGGAATGTTTATGAGAAGTGTTTGCCGGTTTTGCTCGTCCAATATTCTACCCACTGGGCTACCACGTATCGACTAGTATTTTCAGTAGGCTAGGGCAACTAAGCTGACAGGATGGTATTGACGGTGGGCAAGCTACATAATCTAAAACAATGTCTCAGTGATCTCTTCACCCACCTAGTTGAGTGATGCCACTGCACATTGTATAAATGTAGATACAGACATTCTGTTTTTACAGTCAAGTTTCTACACAATGTTTTTTTTTGTGATGAGCAAATAGCAGTAGTATAGCTATTAAGTATAAAATTATTTGGTAGCTCATTGATTAGACCAGCTGCTTCACATTACTGAGGTTAATTTAATTGCTAAGATTGCCTCTCACGTCGTAACATGTAGGTATTTATTGGTTGTAAAATACTAAGCATACTTTTAGTTAATGTGATTTGAGGAGTCACTAAATAATGTTCTAAATAAGTGTAAATGTTTTTATTTTCATAAATTGTATATTTTTTTTACCAGTTTTATTTATAAAAACACATTTCCTTAGCAGCAAAGGGAAAGACTTATTTCCAGGAGAGTACCTAGAGGAATAATGTTTTTATAAGGGCATCATTGTTACTTTTTAACAGAAAAACATGGCGACCGCGAAAAGGTACAAAGAATTATCTTTTAGTTATATCGCTCGCACGCTAACATCGTTAGTAGTTCAGGACTCATATACAAAATTCCTTAGTTTTACTTTCTTCCTACGAATCATATCACATTACTAAAAAGTACTAATCGTTGTACAATAGTAAGACGTGTCAGAAGCGTTGTACAATAGTAAGATGTGTCAGAAGATGTGAGGTGTGCGGGCGGGTGTGTTGCAGCTTCGGGTTCGCGGAGTTCAGCGGCGTGGAAGCGGCGCTACGCTGCGTGCGACTGCTGCACGCGCGAGCGCTCGCGGACCGCGCGCTCGTCGCCAAGACGGACGGCAAGATGCAGGCGCTCGTCGACGCATACGAGGGTACGTGGCACTAGCGCGAGAACACGGCGAGATGCAGGCGCTCGTCGACGCATACGAGGGTACGTGGCACTAGCGCGAGAACACGGCGAGATGCAGGCGCTCGTCGACGCATACGAGGGTACGTGGCACTAGCGCGAGAACACGGCGAGATGCAGGCGCTCGTCGACGCATACGAGGGTACGTGGCACTAGCGCGAGAACACGGCGAGATGCAGGCGCTCGTCGACGCATACGAGGGTACGTGGCACTAGCGCGAGAACACGGCGAGATGCAGGCGCTCGTCGACGCATACGAGGGTACGTGGCACTAGCGCGAGAACACGGCGAGATGCAGGCGCTCGTCGACGCATACGAGGGTACGTGGCACTAGCGCGAGACGACGGCGAGGTGCAGGCGCTCGTCGACGCCGCGCCGTTCCCATGGAGCTGCCGTTGATGAATTGCCTCAGATCGTCAAGCTTGGGAACTGCATCGACGTTAGGTTGGCAGTTCCGCTGAAATCTCTACTCGAAAATCTTCGTCCCCACCCTCGCGGTCGCGGGTTTCTCGGCGGACCTGACCGGCCTTTTGTCCCCGCCGAAATCGTCATTTCATGGTTCTGAGTGCTTAGTGCGAGTTTGACAGATCCAATCGAGTAACTTTACCACCGCGTTAATCGAGCATCGAGTAGTGAGTATGAGTAAGTTAACCGTTCGAACTGGCAAAACGCTGTCACAGTACAACTCGCACTCGCGTTTATTCGTGTTTTGGCTGGTAAACGTGTTCACTTCTCAACGTAAACCATTACAACTCGCACTCAGCAATTTTAAATTCCATTCTTGTCGCTAGGTGGCGCTTCCTCGATGCCATAGAAATATGAGTTTACGTTAACGCGATCGAGTAGTTAAAAAACTCGCACTAAGCACTCTGAGCGCTTAGTGCGAGTTTGACATTTCCAATCGAATAACTTTACCATCGCGTTAATCGAGCATTGAGTAGTGAGTATGAGTAAGTTGACCGTTCGAACTGGCAAAACGTTGTCAGAGTACAACTCGCACTCGCGTTTATTCGTGTTTTGGCTGGTAAACGTGTTCGCTTCTCAACGCAAACCATTTCAACTCGCAGTCAGCAATTTTAATTTCATACTTGTCGCTAGGTGGCGCTTCCTCGATGCCATAGAAATATGAGTTTACGTTAACGCGATCGAGTAGTTAAAAAACTCGCACTAAGCACTCAGTTCCCCGACGAATCGTTTGACGTCGAGGCGAGCGAGCCGAGGCGGCGCAGGCGTAACGTGCTGTTGGTTGCGCAGCGGAGCAGTCGTCGCGCGCGTCGGCGGCGGGCGGCGGCGGGGGCGGCGCGGGCGCGGGGCGCGGCTGGCTGGACGCGCGCCAGCTGGCCTGCGACGAGGCGGCGGCGCGCCGCATCGCGCAGCTGTACCGCGACTACCAGCACGACATCAACAACTACGAGCTGCTGCAGCGCGGTGCGTGCCTGCAAATACTGCTGTGCATTCAGATACTTTATTTGCCAAACGTAGCTATACAGTACGTCGAATCGTTATCAATCCTTGTATGTCCCCACTGTTGGGGCACGGGTCTCTTCCTGCATAGCAGGAAGGTTAGGCCATACTCCACCACGAGGGCCAAGTCCGGGTTGGTGGAGGATCGTAAGACAGTGGCGGGCCTTACTGTCTGAAGTTATCGAGCCGCCCATAAGGCCTCTGACATGGCTTAACGACTATCATTATATGACAGCCGGCACCAACAGCTTAACGTGCCTTGCGAAGCACGAAAGCGCTCGGAAAAATGCCACTAGCGGTAGTCACGGGACACTCACCCATCCGGTCCCATCGCGCCTGCTGTTGCTCGAGCGCGAGTGTACATCGAATGCGCTACGTTTAATCGACGAGGCGGACGAATGTTATAAAGAGAGTTTAAATTCGTTGCGACATTAATAGTTGCAAATTCAAAGACATTAGTAGTATGTTAATTGACTATATACAATTAGAGTAATAATAAAACGTACACAATATCAAAATTTAGCATTTAAATATTCAAAAACGCTAAAACACGATTTAGTTAAAGGTGAACAAAATATATAAGCAATTGCTAACTATCAAGGATCATTAAATTCCGTGAAGTCTATCGAGATTTCACTTCGACCTCCGTGTATTTTTAATATTAATCGAGCATCCCCCCGCAGAGGAGCAAATGGAAAAGACAAACCGCGCCCTGGAGGAGGCGGACATCGAAGAGGAGAAGCGTGACGTCATCCACCGCGAGATCGGCAAGTTCCGCGAGTCCATGCGCTCCGAGAGCGACGTCGTGGTGCGCCGCCGCCAGCGGTGCGTGGCGCTGCACGCCTGCACACCCCCTCACACACCCTCACAAACCCTCATACACCCTCATACACCCTCTACACGACCTCTACACACCCACCGGCGTGTAGAAGTTGTGTAACTTCTAAAAAAATTGTTAAAAACCACTTGCCTGTCGCCAGCTGTGCCAACCCCACTACGCACGCTCTTTATACACGCCATACCCGGGCTCACCTTGTATTGTGTTTTGTGTAGAGTTGGGTCGTGGAATAACTCGTCAAAGACACATTTTGAAAAATGGTATTTTAATTCAATTACTTCCGTTCAGTTATACACTGGTAGTTAACAACTACCTACAATAAATGTTATAAAGGAAAGCCAATGAGACGAGATAAAGAATGTAAACAAAGTTTCAGGGGTTCAAAACATTTTTATTTGAATACATTATAGTTATACAAATTTCGGTTTCCCTATTCTAATCGCTGTCTTCTGTATTTGTCAAACATGATCCACCGGAAAAGTCCTAGGCTGTCTAGAGCCAGCCAGGCTGTGATTCCATAATTAAAACCAACAACTAATTACAATAATAGCAAAAATCAACAAGAAAACTAACAGTAACGGATTAATAAACACAATAAACTTAGTAAATAAGGAAACGAAAAAATACGTAGCACTTCGAACGCAATCTAAACAGGAATGAACTATTATAGTTCACAATATGGCGGATGACATCAAATGTTGACAACTGCCGTACTGAAAGTTTTCCTGTACCACGAAATACGCAACGACAGCTGTCGTCGATCAAATAACGCTATTACCGCATACGTGTGACAAGGACAGAGATAATAATCGCTCACTATCGCAATGTAACTCAGTAACGGTCCGTTTGTTTACATTATCTCGTCTCATTGGCCTTCCTTTACACGCTTCCATTTTTAGTTCTCCCATTTTAAGTTCCGTTGCGATCACTTTCGCCGCCCCTTGCTAATGTTCTTTAGTAATGACGCGTGTACAATAATATCTACGAGTATATTTTATATCTGATGTGAAATATTTTCTTCTCTATCTATTTCCACGCTCGTTTAAGTTGATTCTCTACACCTGGGTGTAGTGTGTGAAGATAATCACTGCTAACGATTCTTGTAACTTCAAACTGAAACATTGTACGATTTAAATTATGTTTTGGTTTTTATGGCTAGAGGAGGGAAAGAGCGGCGTGACGAGCGTGACAAGGAGCGCGATAAGCCTCGAGAAGAGCGGGACAAAATTCGGGACGAGCGGGACAAGCCACGGGACGAACGGGACAAACCTCGGGACGAGCGGGACAAACCGCGAGACGAGCGGGACAAACCGCGAGACGAGCGGGACAAACCGCGGGAGGAACGTGATAAACTTCGGGATGAGCGGGATAAATTGAGGGACGACCGGGAGAAGCCGTGGGACGAAAGGGAAAAAATGCGAGACGAACGGGACAAACCCAGGGACGAGCGGGACAAAGTGAGGGACGAGCGAGACAAATTGAGAGACGAGCGAGACAAAGCGAGGGAGGAGCGGGACAAGCCGCGGGAGGAGCGCGACAAGCCGCGGGACGACAGAGAAAAGCTGCGAGACGAGCGAGACAGGGAGCGAGAGCGAGAGCGGGACAGGGAGCGAGACCGCGAGCGCGAGCGAGACAGAGAACGGGACCGCGAGCGAGAGCGGGAGCGGGACAAGGAGCGCGAGCGGGAGCGAGAGAGGGAGCGCGACAAGGAACGCGAGCGGGAGCGCGACAAGGAGCGCGAGAGGGAGCGCGACAAGGAGCGCGAGCGGGAGCGCGACAAGGAGCGAGAGCGGGAAGAGCGGGAGAGGGAGCGAGACCGCGAGCGGGAGAGAGACAGGGAACGGGAGCGCGAGCGGGACAGAGATAGGTGAGCTCCTTGTCATATTATAATTTGAAACTATACATTACCGACGAAAAATCGTGTCGATTAAATTTATTTTATCGCACATTGCAGCGTGGCGCGGCGCGGGGCGGGGGGGGACGCGCGACGCGACAAGGAGCTCGAGGAGGAGCAGCGCGAGAGGAAGAGGCAGGAGAAGCGCGCGCGAGAGAAGGAGCAGGCCTACCAGGAGCGGTGAGTAGAGGGGGGAGGAGCGGTGAGTAGAGGGGGGAGGAGCGGTGAGTAGCGGCAGGAGGATTGGTGAGTAGAGGGAAGAGGAGCGGTGAGTAGCGGGAGGAGGAGCGCGCGCGAGAGAAGGAGCAGGCCTACCAGGAGCGGTGAGTAGAGGGGGGGAGGAGCGGTGAGTAGAGGGGGGGGAGGAGCGGTGAGTAGAGGCAGGAGAAGCGCGCGCGAGAGAAGGAGCAGGCCTACGGTGGGTATCCCTTCTCAGAGCTATCCATTTTTTGACTCTGCCCCACTTTTTCATATGTGTATGAGATCTGTTGACGTTTGCGTCGTGTCACATGGCGGTGAAGCACTGCAGCAGTAAAGCAAGGCGTGTGTCGCAGGCTGCGCAAGTGGGAGGCGCGCGAGCGGCGCAAGGCGGGCGAGTACGCGCGTGCGAGCGAGCGCGCGCGATGCCGCAGCGAGGAGCGCGAGCGAGAGGCGCGCCGGCTCAAGGAGTTCCTCGAGGACTACGACGACGAGCGGGACGACCACAAGTACTACCGCGGGAAGGTCAGTGCCGCGAGGGCGCTCGGGCAATGTATACGGTGTGCTCTCAGGTTGAGAAATATCTGTGTCATTTCCATTTTCATGTACAATAAAGTGTTCTCTATCTATACACAATATTGAACAACAAGTAATCAAACTATTACCTAGTTTGCTTGGTGACGTTTGTACCGTTTACCAATCGATGAATATCGTGGTGCAGCATCATCGATCTATTATGTCCACACCGTGGGGCATGGATCTTGTTTTGAGGAAGGTGTAGGCTATACTCCACCTCGTGGGCCGAGTTCGCATCGGTGCAGGCTTGTAAGTTTGTCATCGTCAGCCTATACTAGTCCACTGCTGAACATAGCCCTCCCCTAATGAGCTCCATAGCGCCCCGTCTTCAGCTCGCCGCATCCAGCATCCGCCTGCAGTTTTTCGCAGATCGTCATCCCACCTAGTCGGAGGGCGTCCTACACTACTTTTGCCGAGTCTCGCGGTCTCCACTCAAGGACACGTTTGCTCCAACGGTTGTCGGTTCTTCGCGAGATCCGGCCAGCCCACTGCGACTTCAGCTCGCTGCCCCCCCCAGGAGCTGGCGCGGCGGCTGGGCCTGCGCGTGCGCGAGGCGTCGTGCGACGCGCGCGAGCGCGCGGGCGAGCAGGCGGAGCTGGCGCGGCTGCGCGCGCGCTGCGGCAGCGAGGCCGCGTGGGAGGCCGCGCACGCGCGCCACGAGGCCGAGTACCGGCCCGCCGTGCTGCTGGACGCGCGCCAGAGCCGCCCCGAGCAGCGCCGCCACCACGAGGCCCGGTGAGCCCCACTGCCAGCCAACCAACCAACCAACCACATCACTACATCTTACCTGTTTGGAAAATAGTACATTACACGGGCGGTAATACAAAGAAAGGCCGAGATCGCAGAAGTTTGCGGCCCGAGCTGCAAGCGAGGGACGTAAATATGCGATCGAGAGCTTTCTTTATTACCTCCCGTGTTGTGTACATCTTTTTATGTCTACACTTGGCCAGAAAGCGGCTTTTTCCGTACGTGCAGCGTGCGGAAAAAACCAACTTTATTGCCAGGTGTGGCATAAAAAACATTTCGAAATCTTCCTTTATGATCCCTATCTTGAGAAACTTTCGCTCGATAAAGATTACTCACATTTTGAACTATACAAGCAATTACCTAGAAAGAATAATATCAAAATGGAAAAAAAAAACAAATTTTGTGCATAGATTACAAATACAGGCGCAAACCGCCGCCATGCGGTTGGTACGTCACAGGTTCCGATTACGCTTAGTGTTGATGACACCTAATTTTAGGACGTGCCCATAATGCATACGCCGAAATACTTTAACAAGTAATTAACTAGAAACTGCGAGTGCAGAGTGAATTCTGTTATAAGAAGATATGAAAGCATACTTGAAAATCAGACTTTTTTTTTTCTCCTAGTAGAACAGAAAAAAATTGGCAACACTTAGGCCTCTTTTTGTACATTAAATACGAATAGAAAAAAACTTCAAAGTATTTCTCGAATTTCATTGATTTGTTTTTTTTTTCTCGATGATCAATCAAATAGCATACGATTTATATATTTTTTGTAGATTTATAGTTCGATTGAACTGAAATACGACGATATCTTCGAGAAAAGATTGTTTAGCGTTAAATTCGGAATATCTTTGTAATGATGAGCGATAGTACTTATTCAATTATTTATACATCTTTTTAGTTTGTTGTATCTATTTTTTTGTAATCTGTCTCTTAACAAAATATACCACTGTGATAAGCGTCAAACCTCAAGAGCTTTTATTGCCATATTATAATCGAAATTAAGTTTAAACGCAGATAAAAGGGGTTTTTAGAGGTTTGATACTAAAATAGTCTTTCTAGCGATTGTCAATTTGAATTTGGGGGTATATTTATATTCAGTACGTTTTGCCATTTCAGAGACTTATTTCAGGACAACACATACCAATTGTATAAATTGATTTTGAATATCATTTAGCCGGTTCAGGTCGCCAAACTTGCTGTGCCGCTACGTCCATTTTCCGGTTGACATAACCGTTGGCTAGAAGGCAACATAAAACATAACACTTTACTTGAAAAAAAAACTCTTCATCGCCTTTCGATTCGACACATAACAGACTAAAAGTTGTTGACAACTGACATTTTATTTCTTTTCTTTGGCTGACAAAGGCAAAGGCGTAGATACCACGTTGTGGAACCGCTTAATTTTTTTTTATTTTCTCTGTAGTAAAACTACAGAAAAATCTGTGTAAATCATTATTCTTTTTTGTATTTCTTGAAGCTTAATCTCCAAATGGTTTTTTTTTTTAATTTCAGCTTCATATTTTTTTGAATTATTGTCCATTGGATGCGTCTTAAATGAAGAAATTTCATGCACACTCTTATCTCTAAAAATCTGTCGTTTGTCTACTGAGTACATTCTACTTTCCCTTCGATGTCGTTATACAAACATGTAACTTACAATGATGATCTTCCTATATACATACAGGATGTCTTATTCAAATCGGTCAGTATGGGAAAGTCTGAAACTTTAAGACATACGAAGATCTGTTTTGAGGAACCATGTCATTGATTTTAATAACAAGAAAAACTGCATTCATACATTTTAAAAAACATCTGAACTCCGTTCGAGAATCGAACCCGGTGGTTTTGAAAAAATAACCTACACTATTTCTATTTAGATATCGATTGTGTAGGTCTTAAGCAGTAAATGTCTGTATGAAACATGGTGTCTAAAATGAATGAAATGCACTGTTTTCACATAAAATCGATGACATGGTTCCTCAGAACAGATCTTCGTATGTCTTATAGTTTCAGACTTTCCCATACTGACCGATTTGATTGAGCCACCCTGTATAGTATCTATCCACCCGCAAAGAATCGCGGCCGCGCCGGTTTAACGTAGCGTGTGGCGCAGGCGCTTGGCGCGCGAGGCGGCGCGCGAGGCGGCGCGCGGGCGGGCGCTGCGCGCGCGGCTGGCGGGGCAGCTGCCGCGCGAGGCCGAGCCCATCGACAGCGACTCGCCCTCGCCGCCCGCCACGCCGCCCGCCACCCCGCCCGAGCCGCCCGCCACCCCGCCCGCGCCCGCGCCCGCGCCCGCCCCCGCCGACGGCCCGCTGAGCATCGCGCTGCCGCCGCGCGAGGCGGGCGCGGGCGGGGGCGGGGGCGCGCGGGCGCGGGCGCTGCCGCTCCGCGCGCACCGCGCCTTCGCCGACGAGGTGAGTGCCCGCGCCCCGCGCCCCGCGCCCCATACCATACCACTGCGAGCCGGAGTCTGCGGTTGAGACTATGGGCCTTATTAATAAAAACGACCTATAGTGTGCTCGTAGCGCACTTTAGCTAAAATCCTCTATTAGACATATAGTACGCTCTAACTTTTCCTTGTTAATAAAAGTACAACAATCCTACTGTAACTAAAGGTGCTCTTTTACGACCTGTCAATTTGGCAACGTCGCGTTCTAAGATTCGTTCATTCTTTTGAGTCTGTGGAAGTGTCAAAACACGCAGATTGAATAATCTATGTACCTAACAAAAAAAAAAAGTTGGATTTCAAACTCAGAACAATAACTCTTCAACTTTTCGTTTGAAAGTTTCCAAAGAAGACAATATGGCAAATCAAGTCATTATCGCAATTTCGCGAAAAACCAATTCACCGACAACCAAACCACTTCAAACAAACAACAATTTGACAAATGCATACTTTTGTAATCTGTGGTTTTACAATCACAGATTAAAATATCGCTTTTAATAAGTTTGTAGTAGAGTTAAAGTATCAACTTTAAGTTATAGCAGGTTTGTAGCACAGTTATAATGGGGATTTTGTTTTATTAATGACGTTTTTGTTTAGACCCTATCATAAGCATCTCACAAGGCCACTTTAACAGTGCTTTTAGTGAACTGACTTTTTATTAATAAGGCCCTATTACTTTGTATTTTGGCTTTTGAACGGGAGCTACCGTGACAGATACGCGTTCAGGTCACGAGGGTCGACGCCCGGGTGAAGTGTGCTTAAAACGAAATTAAAGCGCCACGCTCGTGCGGTTGTCGCTGTCCCGCTATGGATTAGCAGAATCCAGACTGTACTTTGTGTCACGATATTTGACTCCGGCCAGTCTTGACACTTCTGTACTTTGCATTTTGGAGTTCAATTGTTATTATTCACGCGGAGTGAAATAATTCTATGAAGAATTCCCATGCTTTCCAAAATAAAGAAATGTAATAGCGGCAACGGTGGTTATTGAACTAGCCACTGTAGAGAGTAATGTAAATGTTCAAGTCAAAATTGATAATCTTCGGGCACGAGATGTTGACCAAAGGTCTTCGCTTGAAAAATCTGCACTTGTAAGTACAGATTTCGTGGAAAACGCGCTAGGGTAACCTTCATGGAAGGCTACCCTAGCGCGTTTTCCACAAAAGCTGCACTAGGGGCTTCATAGTGCAAGTACAGACCTGTCGAGAGGCGCCAGCAAACACTTTATCCACTGGCGTCTGGAAGAAAACTAAATGTTGCAGATGCAGATGATTTATGCACGTCATCGTCGGGAATCACTCACCATGTAAGGTCAAAAGGTCGGGGGTCCAATGTTTGAGTGCTTCCCAAAATATTAGATTTAACTTTTATTAGTATGAAAGGCGTGGACCATAAAACACTTCTTTTAAAATTAAAGCACTATGGTATAAAGGGGAATAGCCTAAAACTTATGACATATTTAGGAGGAAAGATTCAAAGAGCTGAAATAAAGCGAACTAAATCTTCAGGGTCAGAGGTCAAGATAGGAGTGCCACAGGGATCTATTGGGGCTGTTTCTCTTCCTCACATATGTGAATGATTTGCCGTTCATGATTCAAAATATGTCAGAGATAGTATTATTCGCAGATGACACGTCACTTATTTTTAAAATTAAGAGACAAGAGAATGACCTTGACAATACAAATGATGCTCCCTCTCTCGGGTACTTAATTGGTGTACTACCAATACAGGCAGTTGCCAGTCAGTATATCTATAAAAACATTATGTACGTCAGGAAAAATATCAGTAACTTTAAAACTTTGGGTAGCCAACACAATGTGAATACTAGAAATAAACATAAACTTTCGTTTCCACTATTTAGGCTGGCATAGGTTAATAAATCCTTCATGGGGCATTGTATACGCTTCTATAATAAAATCCCTGAAGATATATTAAGCTTGCCTAAAACGCGCTTCAAAAAATGTGTAAAGTACACTTTGTGCCAATACTATAGCATAAAGGATTATTTAGATGACAATATTCTCTGGAATTAAAGCCAGTACAATCCATGAGTTCTATGTTTTTAAATAATTGTGTAAAACTCTGTTAATTTTATTTTTGAAAAGACTAAGTTTGGAGTTTTTTTTGTAAATTTTTTTCTCCAAAATGATCTAGATTTTGAAATGGACACCTAGTTTGAATTGTAACGTTCATTAAGCCGTAGCTTCTGCGCTAGTTTGAGCAAAACCTTTTAATTTCATTTCATAAAGGTCAAACTGAAAGTTCTTAGAATATCAAGAAGTGATTAAACTACCTAATCATATTTTTATTACACTTTTCAAAATATTGCCCATTCACGTCAATACATCGCTGCATGCGATGGAACCATTGGACTTTGCACACTCGTCCTTAGGGGTCTTTTCGACGGCCTTTTGAAACGCAGCTTCCTCAGCGTCCATTTTTCCTTTTCCTCGAAGTTTTTCTTTTATACTGCGGATGACCCAGTAATTCCACATTTGGCATCGCCAAATAGTCGATCGTTCGCTTATTTGGCATCGCCAAATAGTCGATCGTTCGCCTGGCGGTGTGCGACGAGGCGTTATCGTGTTGAAGGAGGATCCTACTGCGAGGTCTTTCTCTCGAAAATTTTCCAAGACAAGTGGCAAACTAATTTTTAGTGTACCACTCTGCAGAAACTATTATTCGATTCTCTAAAAAAATTGTCGCGTAACGACCTTGTACTTCTGAAGCCTCGGCTACCTATTTTTCGCCATGCTTTGACCTCTTTTTACTATAGTTTGCAAATCCTCGGAAGGAAACAACCACTGAGCAGTCTGTCTGTTGGTGGATTCATAACTGTAGATCGAGCTTTTATTATCCGTAATTATGTCGAACGCAGCATTTGAGTCACATCCGTTCAATCTTTCAATCATTTCACGGCACCAATCAACACCATTATTCACCGGGGACAAAGCTTCCTGACCGCTAAATGTTCATGGGGAATTTTGTGCATTTGACTCATGTCGATGCCTAAGCTAGTTTAAGCTTTCTTATACTATGTTTTTACAAGTGGGCAGTTCTAAAAACTTTCAGTTTTAGCGTCGTGCTTAGTCTTAGCTTTAGGGTTAGCGTATAGGATCAAGCCATCCCTTTGTAGCTAACGTTTATTAATGGTAGCAGAGCGTAACTGACCATCACATTTGGGGCCACTTTTGTTTAATATTTGTACAAACGAGGTAGTGAAAATATATAATGATATTGAACACTATTGTTCATAGGTGCACCGAATGAACCGATCGAAGTTGGGTTGTGTTGGATCGATTCATTCGGCACCTTAACTATTTATTTACTTGTAATTTAAGTCCAATTCTACACGTTTCTGCAACGCTTATCATTATCATGCATTCGACTCGTGAACCGTGCGTTACTTAGGGTAACATCGGTAATAAGGCGCTCTAACCGATGTTGCGAATTAACCGATCACGTCGTCGGCCAGGGTGGCCAGTACACCCGATTTCACTTCTGTTTTTTAATTGAGTAAGCGTGTTTTCGTATCGAAGGATGAAGAGCCGCGCGCGGCCGCGCCCGCGGTGCCCTCCCCCTCCCCCTCCCCCGCCGCCGCCCCCGCCGCCGCCAAGGGCGAGCGCGGCGAGCGGGGTGAGCGGGGCGAGCGCGCGGCGGAGGAGAAGCGGCGGCACATCAAGTCGCTGATCGACCGCATCCCCACGCAGAAGGAGCAGCTCTTCCAGCACCGCCTGGACGCCGCGCAGGTACACCACACGCGCACGCGCACGCACGCGCGCGCACTCACGCGCACACACGCGCACACACGCGCACACGCACTCACGCCGCCGCTTGCCGTTGCAGATCGACGACGTGCTCATGGAGAAGAAGATCCGGCCCTGGATCAACAAGAAGATCGTGGAGTACATCGGCGAGCCGGAGCCCACGCTGGTGGACTTCATCTGCAGCAAGGTGCTGGCGGGCGCCGCGCCGCAGGGCATCCTGGACGACGTGCAGATGGTAGCGCCCCTCGCCTCTGTTCCTCTCCTCTGGAGATCTATTTTTGAATCACTCGTATGAAATTGTATCGTCGAATGCGACATAAGTCACACTCGTCTTCTAAGTCGCATGATCTCTTTTTTCCGTATTTTTGAATCGTTCGCCGGAAGTGTTGCCAGTACAATTTGAAGTATTGTATTTTATCCGTTCCACGCAGAAATTACAAAAACCGGAAACTACCTTAACGGAAACGGAACGTAAGATATTTCGTTTTATTGGCTGTTTAGATGAAAAATCTTTTCCTTTAGTTGCAAAACAAACAAAACACTGTCATGGATCGTAAATAATAACACTTTGGTTTGTTTTTGTTCGAAAATGTCGAAACAAAAAATCAATTCGGCACGAAAGCACAAACTCCTCGATTTGAAATCAACACAAATTTTGACAATTAATCTATAGATCGACATACGAGACGAGTGGTAAGGACCATTCGTTGCAGTCGAGTGATTCAAAAATACGGAATTTTGTATGTCGAACGAAAATCAGTAGAAATCGAGCGCTCGACGCGAGACGAATGATTCAAAAATAGAGCTCCTGATCTCTCCTTCGCCATTCATTCCTCTCTACTTTCTCGTCCCTTTTTTTCCTGTATCTCTATCGTCTGCTTCCGCTTTCTATTTCTCGCGTCTCCTTCTCTCCCCATAATTATCTTCGTCCAGAGACGAGGATGATCATCCTCGAGGATGATTATCCTCGTCTCTTTCCCTCTAGTAAAATGTACATACATCGGCAAGCGCGCGATACCCTAAACGGCGTCCTACTTAATGGAGGTCGTCAGCCGGCTCGGCCGCGGCCCCGACCTGAGCCGAGCAGCCCCCCCTAAGCGCCACAAGCGAGCTCGGGCCTGGCGCACTCACGCCGACACTGACACTGACTCTCATTCTGAGTATGAGTCTGAGATTGACACTGAGTTTGAAACCTACTCTGAGACTGACACTAAGACTGACACTGACACTAAGTTGGAGATTTACTCTGAAATTAACACTGATATTGAGGCTGACACTGAGTCTGAGGCTAAGATACACACTGAGTTTGAGACTTACTCTGAGACCGACACTAAGTCTGAGACTGACGATGAGTCTGAGACTGAGATGTTCAGTGATTTTGAGAGTGAGAGCGAGCGCGGGCGTGTGCGCAGGTGCTGGACGAGGAGGCCGAGGTGTTCGTGGTCAAGATGTGGCGCCTGCTCATCTACGAGCTGGAGGCCAAGCGCGCCGGCCTCGCGCCCGCGCCGCCCGCCGCCGCCGCGCCCGCCGCCCCCGCCGCGCCCCTGTAAACAACACTGTTGGTGGACCGGGAACCCGTGCGTAGGACGATACTCGAGTTTATGTGTATATATTTTTGTATATTCATGAAATACTTGATCGAGTAAGGATGTATTATTAACGTTGTCTGTCCCTGCACGGACGGCGGTAATAGTGCTTTCTATAAATAACATAAATACCTTAAAGTGTCAAGCAGTTAGGTAGTATTAACTATTGACAATTTCCTTTGATTTTTCTTAATTACATGCTACTCATCCTATAAATTTTCTTTTAAAATGTATTCTCCCGCGTTCCTGGTCCACCTATGTATTAGAAGTTCGCGGAACTCCACGGGCCGGCGACCGCTCGCCGCGTCGCTTCTATCTCGTATATGACGCGCTACAAATCCTGAATGATTCCGACTGTCTTAAATTCCACATGTACTAATTGCTATCGCGACATCAGAATTCAGACAAGATTTGGTGCGCGTAATTAGACCTCATCTTGACAAATCGACGCGCCGCACAGCGGGCCGACCATTGCGGAGCGCGATTCGCCCCCTACGAGTCTCGGCCTTCGGCCCCGCACTAACACGATGTGTCCGTCTGAGATAGTAAAAATGTGGTTCTTTTTATGTAATAATATGAACTTTCAGCTTTAATGTTTCCAATATAAATTGACAATGCCAAAATCTAAAATGTTCGATTTGTTTCTGTAGAGCCGCATATCTGGCCACGCTCAAATGGCTGCGTTTTGGTCGCTATTGGGGTGAAAAAAATGACAACGTGCAAAGTTTCATATTTACTGTACTACTAGGGTGATAACCTCTAAATAGAATTTTTGCCTCGACAGATATTACAAGTCATGCTTCTGTGTAGTGGAGAAAAAACGAACTCCACTCTATTTATTACTTATGTTTTTGTCATAATGAATTGATAGACTTTTGAAGATAGGTATTAAAAATAAGAGTGTGAATGCCATCACAACTTTATTCAGTCAATGGCCGGTCGTTTTGCAACACAATATCAATAATATATTTTAAGATCATTGCTCAAAAAGTAATAAAAGTTTACTTTAAAGCTGTCTTCTCTGAAAGCAAACTCAATATAACTTATGTCAAGTTTATTTTTTATTCTTGCGCTCAAACAATCCGGTGCGACGGAAAGGATGGAACATAACGTCTTTAATAAAAAAAAAACACTATTATTATGGCAATTATACTTCAACTTATTTACCTCAGGGGCATTGTTATGTAAGTATCCACTGAGTTGAGTGATGTTGATTTTTACTTTTTAAGCTACTCCAGCTGTCAAGTGTAAACATATATTTTGGCACTGCGTAGTTGTCTAAATGCTTAACTCGATAGAGTGGAATGTTACGTAATTGAATGGCAGGTCTTCACAATACAGATAATGATCGAGTTCACCGTTCCACAGACCAGACCATTGGCCAATTCGTGACCAATATCTGGTTCAACAACAAGAAATTATTTATGTATTTAATATGGGGTTGATTGCACACTCCGATTCTATGTATATCTATTCCGGAAGCACTGAAGGATTGGATTGACAGACTTTCGTGTAGGTACCTAATAGTCGTTACATTAATGACGAATCTGTTTGTAACTCTGTTGAAGTATGCTTCCAATCCTGATATCTGTTTGACCGCACAGCAGCGGATGTACCGTGGCGGTTTTGTTTTATTGCACAGCGACGAGCTTTATGCTCGTAAGTACTTTCTTCCAATTAACGAACGTATGAATGGGCAGTGAAACACAGAAATAATGAAGTTGTTATAATATGTACATGAGTACTAAAAAGTGATACGAGATGGATATTTATACGGATGTAACGGACATTCGTATAGACGCGGAGCTGCGTGTGCCGAGTGTGGCAAGCGTGGCATGTGTGGCGGCTGTGGGCAATGTGTTAATGAAAACGCAACTGCCGATCGTCAAATAGCGTCGCGTTTTACGAGCACCTTTATTTCACCTTGTTCTCGTATTTCTTATTAGAAAATGTATTCGATTCCCAATGCTTTCCACCGGTCTTGACGTCAAATTACAACATTCATCTAGATGTAATTATTTCAAGGAGGAATACTGGTGCCTAATTAGCAGACTATGATGGATTTTTTTGTGTATTATAGTGTCAAGTCAACTCTGTTATTACTTTAATCGCGGAGGACGGGGCTCGTGCGTAAATAATATTGCTGGACTATTTCCATGTGATGGATAGGTGTAACTCAATATTAGCTATTTAAATATCGAACGAGTGACAGTGACAGTGGCAGGCGCCGCACTTGGGCCGCTCCACTTATTGTGCGATAGAATATTCCTTATTGTGCGCTGCGTAAGGTTATGTAAAATTAAATTTTAAAATCGTAATGAATAAATTACTGTTTTGTATAGATCTGTCTTTTTTTTCAACCTTCCAAAAGGCGATACCTTAACATACAGTAGAACTACATGAAATTCTACCTAATTCGAAAAACACTCGACACATTTTTAGAAATTCAGAAAAGGGTACCTAGATTATTCCCACAAAAAAATTAATCGTGCTAGACCTCAATCGGTAAGGGGTGTGTAATCGTGCAAGATGAACGCGTCCATAGAAGTTAATCTAACAATGGGTTGTTATCTCTGCAGTGAGTGCTGCATCATGCAATGTCGCGCGGAACAATCGATTGCCACGCTATCAGACCTGTATCGTCGATAAAGCATAACTTCATTAATTTCTTGCGTCAAACATCCAGTCATTTGAGGCCTGACGAATACTTTTACGGGGCCTTTATTTAATGTTTAATCTAGTGCCGGCTGAGCAACCAATTAAAGATGGAAATAGTTCATAAATACTAAAACATTCCTCAAATGCAGTTATTAAAGTTTTAGTGGTAAACTTTAAAGAGTGAAGGATTCGTGTTTTTCTAAATAAGTGTGCCTCTGTCCCAAACATAAAATCGCACTTGTGAAGTCACGGACGAGTCGAAATAATTTATTAGAGATTAAATATTTGCAGAAAGAAGTGCTTATAGTCGGATAGCGCTATCTACTGTCAACCTTTGGTCTACAGATCACTCTTGTTTGACTGACGGCTCAGCGGTGCCACGCCGCCGCCGGTCACGAACCCAGGGTGAGTCGAGATAATGTTACTTGCACTTGCACTTGACCACAGGCTACACTTGGCTGCTGCTGCTGCAGAGACATATACCTAGAGTTAAGGACCCAAATTCATGAACATGATTCCTATAAAACACTCCTGAATCCTAATCTGTGGTTACAATATGTTTCTCTTTTCCACAAAGTATTTAAATTGCTTGTAAGGATTTTGTATTTTTTTACGAAGGGTGTTTTTAAAATTATTTTGAGTTGGTTGTTTTTTGAACTAAGTTCGAGTTTCTAGGATTTCGTATCCGAAGAGTGCCGAACGGGACCCTGTTACTCTGTCCATCCGTCCGTCCGACCGATATATTTTATACGTATCTATAGCTAGGGAGCACAAGCTCATATTATGTTTAATCTCACTAGCGAGTAGCGGCAGCTCACCTTTTATTTATTAATTTGGTACAACAGCAAAATATACATTACGTCATTATACTCATTATACAGTTTACTTTAAAATAAAACAAGATCGCGCTAGCCGATAATGAAATAACATTTGGGTATCGTGAGGTCATGCTCCCCTAGACGGTAGGTAGGTACGTATACAAACTATAACGGCCTTACTAATAAATAAGTTATACACTCTGAATAACTATTTGACATAAGCATATCAATTGCTGGCCGTGCCGCGCGCACGCACCTGTCTGCTGCAGAACTCGCCTCTCACGCGAGCCTTACGCACTCTTAATCGCGTTGCCGAGATTGTGGACCTATTTGTCTGTCCTCTGAGCGAATTCACAAGAGCTACGTTTTTTGTGTTGTGCTACAGTAAATAGATATTTTTCTACCATCTTGTTATTTATATATATGTTAATTGCACATAACTAAGTATATTTCTGGAACTTGCTACCGCAATAGGGGCTCCCTGTAATGTTAGCGTTAAGTTTTTTGGTATAAATAAATAAAAAAAAAAAATTTAAAGTGGTTTAAACACATTAAGCGTACAAATAACCAGTTTGTCAGACCTCGCATACGACTCGCAGACAAACAGATCCATAGAGTTGTTAGTACCTACGAGCTTAGTCTTTGTTAGTAAGATACCGTTTTTTAATTTTTTTAAATAATAAATTAATCTAAATGCACCTTGGAGTGGTGCTTCAAACACGGGCTATCCGCCCTATCATGATGCCGTTGGGACCGCCTCGAATTCTGCTCATCAGGGAGGCCACGCGATTACGGATTATGGCCGCAAAGCCGTCCACACGGGCTTCAGCAAACATTCCCGATGCGCTGCACTGCAGAATCACGGCAGCCCCAACAAAAACATTATCATACTGAAAGCGAAGGGCGCTGATGGGCCGCTGCTTATAGCTCATCCACAAGCCACACGTGGACATGGATTGGCAGAAGGCCTTAAAGAGGGCATTGAATTTCAAATTCAATGAAGAGGGTAATGTTAACCTCCCTCGTACACCGGGAAAATCTGCGGGACAGTATATTACAGCGGACCGCCAGCGCCCTCCTCTCTCGATCGATATCAGCATCATCCTGAAGACGCTCGTTGACCACGTGACCCAGGTACTTAAATTGCGACACTCTTGCGAGGGGTGAATCGTCCAGCCTTAGTGCCGGCACACCAACAGGCACTTTCACGCCCGACACAGACACCATGTACTCGCTTTTTTTCGTGTTGTACCTGAGTCCGTGGCCATCCGCCTATGCCTCACACACAGCCAACATCTTTCGCATGCCGCTGATCGAGGGATTAGTAAGGCCGTAGTTATATAAGTCAGTTTAATGGGGAATTAAGGTAATACAATAAAATAAATAACTGAGTAAAGACTCGCATAAATATGGACATAAGCATGCACTTACTTGCTACATTTCTGTGGTATCAAACAAATCAGTGTTCCACTTTGTATTCCATAGAAATACTTAATAGAAACGCTTAATTGCTTGCGCGTGTTTTCTGTGAAGCAATTATTCTTATCGTTTCCAACGGATGTTTCATGTTACAGACTCGGTCTCATATATTGTAAACAATTAGGTACATACCTAAACAGTCACTTAAAACTGACCTCCTCTGTCTAAACGCATATCGGTAGGCTTATATATCGACGTGTTTATTTACATAATATAATACGTTACAGAAATAGCGCAAAATTTGAAAACAATTTCATAGTGTTAATAATTCGCTGAAAATATGTCGTGGAGGTAGGTACACCAAGTTTTAAATGTATTTTTGTCCCCGTGGTGGAAGCCACCCTTACAGTACACCACTCTCTTCGATCGATCGATACCTATCAACCCTTGTATGTCCCCACTGCTGGGGCACGGGTCTTCCTGCATCGCAGAAAGGTTAGGCCATTGTCCACCACGGGGGCCAAGTCCGGGTTGGTGGAGTATTATAAATTATAAGACAGTGGCGGGTCTTACTGTCAGAAGTTATCAAGCCGCCCGTAAGGCGGCATTAAACTAAAAATTTTCATACAAATGAAAGTTCAAATGCCTTCTAGGTGATATTTCAGAAGTGGTGCATTGTAAGTCGATTTTAGTTTTTAAGGCGCTTTGGGGTGCTAACAAGCGTTGCCGCTTGAATGAAGTTCATAAAGGAGACCATTCAAATTGAGCCCAAAACTCGAAAGTGCCGGCCAACGAAAAAAAACATTTCCAAACTGTTACGCGCATTGTCCAGAACATTTGATACTATAGCACCAAAACAGTGAAGCCTATAATTTAGCTACTGTCAGACTTTGAAAATCTTATACTCCCATACATTGGACCAAAAATTATTGTAACGTGTTTATAAAATATACTTCGTATTAGGGTTTGTGTAGGGAGTCTTCCTCAACACTTTTACAAGATAAAAAAAGAGAATCTTAAAGCGTCTGTTCTGCATTATTAAAATGTATAGAAAAATCTGACCTTTAACGTCTACTAGTACTTAAGGTATTCATTTTAGGATATAAGTTTCTTAGTGTGAAATCAACAAATCAATGTGGCCCATCGTTTAGAATAGTTTTTTTCGCTGGCCGGCACTTATAGGTATGTTTGCGCCCAACATAATATGAAGCGTGAATGGTCTCCTTTATTATAGGTACCTACGTTTTTTTTCCAAACGATAAACAAAATAATCTTAATATCTGTAATTACTATAATATATTTAGAACATACAGCGTAGAACGTAATATCATCATCCTAGGACATTAATAATCGATTTCCGCTAAAGCCGGCCGTTTTTAGTTAGCACCCCAGTTTATGCGACAAATAAAATTGTTAAAAATCTTTTGCTTATTAGAAGTATGACTAAGTATCAATTATTACGTTATAGTAACAGTGGACGATGACAAGGACCGTCCCTTGGCGCAGTTCTGTTACGTTCAGTTATGGTATAGTCTAGTCTAGGGTTGGTGAGGATTCCTCTTCCTGAAAATGAGAAATTTCCTCATATTTTTGCGGTTCCTCACATTTTTAAGAGGAATTTAATAGGAAGGAAAGTTATGAGTTTTGTAGAAACGAAATGTGTGAGGGAGAGAGAGAGAGGTCTCCTGCATCCCCTTCTTCATCCTCATCCTATTCCTCATAACAAGCTGTTCAACAACCCTAAGTCTAGTCCTGAGCACTAGGTATAGTATAGACACAGACAATTTATGCGGCGTAGTTACCTATACGTGTGTTTTAAGGAATCATGTTTCATATTAATAATAACACACACAATGTTGGGGCTGTAAGTGATGCAATTTACTTAAGCCAGACGTCGCTGCCTGTACGTAATACAGAGAATAGTGTAAAGAGGTTTGAAATTTCACTGATGCCGGTGAGTCGCCCATTAGCTCAGTGTGTCTGTGGCGCTGGCACGGATAGCCAGAGGTCGCGGGTTCGAATCCTGGCATGGGTGGAATTTTTAGCCTCTAAATAGGTTTTTAAAAACACACTCATGTTTTATGTTCCGTCCTTATTCCAACTGGACCGTAGCGGAACTCGCTAGTGAAGCAAGCGACCTCAGCGGCCGGGGGCTGCCACGATGGCGTCGTCGATGACGTCACTGCTGACGTCACTGGTGGCGGCGCTGCTGCTGACGTCAGCGGGCTGGCGCGGGGCGCGGGGGCAGGGCGAGGACGACTCGGAGCAGGTGCGCTCGTGTGAACACCGCCTCGAAGCGACATCGGGCGTCCCTTACACTTCTTTGGCGAACGCTACACGTCAATATATATTGTGATAATAATTATCACGATATTTAATCAAGTATCTTGAGCCGGATCACAGCACACCCTACACCAAAGATACGGATCGCGTCAGTATTTAAGAGTTTTTATATGAAGCAGACGTGATGGACCATAGACAGAGCAAAATAAGAGCTTGTGTGGCGATAATTTTTTTCTTCTTCAGGCTATATCAGTCCACTGCTGGACACAGCTCTCCCCTAATGAGTGCCATAGCACAAGATTGTGCCATCATTGGGGGGTATGCCCATAATCCCCACGCTGGGCATGCGGGTTGGGGATCGCAGATTGAATAGAATAGAATAGAAATCGTTTTATTCACTGCAGAAATTGAATTGGAATTGTACTGCAGGGGGCGCTGCTGCCCACCCCGCGGTTTGTGTCCCTTAGTCGACTTCCCGCGGGAAGAGTTTGGGTTGGTGCTATTCTCTAGGCCGACACCACACAGCAAATTATATCCCATTCAATAAAAAAACGCGTAAAAAGAAAGCGTTGAATGAAAAATTGGCTACAAAAGAGATCAATGTTTACACATTTAAATTTATTGGAGGAAATTTGCCTTCACAATGAAGTGGACGGGATTGTTGGAACTTATGGAAGGAATTCTAAGTTCAGTTCTTTTAAGACAATCTTGTCCCCTGTTAATGATACAGAAGCAGAAGCGGTGTCGTCCATTGCTGTCGTCTCGCTGCGTACTGACGCGATAAATATTGACGCGCAACACTACACGCGCGATAAATATCTGATCACAAGGATTTCCGGAAATCCAGCGATAATTATTGTGATCCCTCAATACACTACCCTACACGTCAATAAATATCGTGATCCAACAGTTTATATTGACGGATCACGATATTATATCTTGCGTGTAGCATTCGCCTTTCACTCGAACAGAAACAAAAATTTAAATGATTTCTTTTCTGAACCAAACCAACATTGTTGGATCTTTCTTTCAAAATTGATCGGGGATTTTATAATGTTTTGTTGGTTTTATGGTGTTTTAAAATAGCCAGCGGCACTGAACCAATTATTGAACAGTCACTTATTAGGATGTGCGAGTAAAATGAAGGCCGCACATCATCAACAGCCAACAGGGCACGTAACCGCGACAGAATGTTCTTTGATGGCTGCATCGATCTCGCGTTTCGATGTCAAGCAGAGTCGGGTACACTTACTGCACCGGCTAATAAGCGTGATTTGTTTGTCACTGTAACATGAACCTTGTACCTGAGTCGCGAGCTCGAGCTGTTATATAGCACAGTACAAAATTAAATATACTCGGAGAATAAGATGGCGCGATTCTTCATCGTTTTATCGTGCGCCATACGAAGATCATCCTGCGCGAGTTAGGTTTCATCATCATCATCATAAACCCATTACATATGTCCCCGACGAGGGGCGCGGGTCTCTTCCCTGAGGACAGTATAGGCCATACTCCCCGGGGGCCAAGTCCGGATTGATAGAGGTTTGCCAGACTAGTGGGTGGTCTTACTGTCAGAATTTATCAAGCCACCCTAAGGCCTCTCACTTGCCTACCAACTGCCATCTGTCGACGACAGCCGACGCCAACTGATTAACGTGTCTTGCGAAGCACGGAACCGCTCGGAAAAATGCCACTAGCGTTAATCATAGACGTTCACCTATCCATGCACTGAACGCGCCCTATGTTGCTTAACCTTCGTGATCGTTTAAGATCACTCAGGCACCTGGGGCTACGAGCGATGCGATGTAGGTTTGCGCATTGCGAATAATATCGCCGCTATTTTCCGACCGGTTATAAACCGCGTTACTTACTGATTTGGTTGGGGAATTATTTTAGCGCGGTTTTTTCCCCTAGTGCATTGAGTTTAACTGAGACGTGGTGGTGGACTCTACAAACTCTACACACTAAAATATACTATAAAACAATAAGTTCACAGTAGCGTAAACAAAGCGGCTAGCTGCGTGTGCGTGTGTGCTGCGCGCACACACGTGACGCGGCGCGTGTGCGCGTGTGTGTTGCAGACCAAAGAGCCGATGCGCTACGACGAGGACGGCCGCTGGGTGTTCGACTACGACAACGCGCTGCCGGTAAGTGCCTCCGCTAGACCCCGCTGATTCACGGACTCGCTGACTCCCGCAGAGTCGCTCTACGTCGCTGACTAGCTGACTAGGTGATGGTGATCCCCACCATTTCGCTGAGCCGTACTCACTGCCGCCGAACTCTAATAAGAAACCTGTAACAGCCCACGCCCATAAAAGATATAAAGCTGAAGTTTTGTACGTAGGCTAGCTAAGAGTAGGTACCGATGCTACAAAAAGATATGAAATCTCACAGAGAACAATTCACGTAAAGCAGGTTGCCAAGACGTACAAGCTGATAATATAATACTATGATCGTTACAAGAACTGAGTCATAGGGCCAGTTTCTGAATTAAGAAAATCTCTATAAGTAAATACTTATACTATTTTTATTTTTAAATGCCTGTACGTAATACAGAGAATACCCAGTGTAAAGAGGTTCGAAATTTCACTGATGCCGTGAGTCGCCCATTGGCTCAATTGGTAGAGCACTGGCACGGAAAGCCAGGGGTTGCGGGTTCGAATCCCGGCATGGGTGAAATTTTTAGCCTCTAAATAGGTTTTTAAAGTAAATACTTAGTTAACTATAGTGCTGACTCTTCTACTTTCCTAGAAAAGAGCGCGACAGAACGTTGGGTACTTAAGTATTTACTGAAATTCTTAGTTTGGAAACCGGCCCTTGAAAACTACGCGTCCGCGCCGCCCTGTCTGAAAAAGGAACTCGTATCCCATTTCACGCAGCCTAGAGGTCGTCCCCAGATCATCTCTGACGAACTATCCGACAGCACTCGGTCGGGCTGGCGTGCCATGAAGACGCCAGCCAGCTCCGTCACTTGTGTGCACACGTTCCTCGTTCATTCCTCATCTTAAGTTATGATGACGTTCATTCACGGTCATTTACCAAGTAAATCACGCGAATTGAAAGCGTAGAAGCAAAATATTCGAAGGCTTAGACATTTGTATAGCATAAAAAATAAGATAAGACAACTCGACAGTCATTCAACATTTATTTATATTCTCGTCGTCAAGCTGTACTAGTCCACTGCTGGACATAGCCCTCCCCTAAAGAGTGCCACGTTGTGCTATCATAGGGAGTAATGCCCATAATCCCCACGCTGGGCATGCGGGTTGGGGATCGCAGTTCGGTGGAATTGTACTGCAGGGGGCGCTGCTGCCCACCCCCCGGTTTGTGTCCCTAGTCCCCTTTTACGACACCCGCGGGAAGAATTTGGGTTGGTGCTATTCTCTAGGCCGACACTACATAGGAATTAATTTCTCATTCGAATTAAATCTAGCAAGGCGTTCAGAATACAGATTTTGGCTGTTGCTCGACTTTTTTCGAATAATTCCTCGTATATCACGTATTTGCTAATGAAGTGAGAATTGGCTCTCAGAAAATAAATTTTTGAATCCTTCGTATGAAATTGTATCGTCGAATGCGACATAACTACTTAAGTCACACTCGTCTTCAAAGTAGCATGATCTCGTTTTTCCTTATTTTTGAATCGTTTGTCTGAAGTGTTGCCAGTACCATTTGAAGTATTGTAATTTACCGTTCCACGCAGAAATTAAAAAAACCGAAAACTACCGAAACGGAACGTAAAATATTTCGTTTTATTGGCTGTTTTAGATGAAAAATCTTTGCCTTTAGTTGCAAATCAAACAAAACACTGTCATAGATCGTAAATAATAAGTATAATACATAACACTTTGGTTTGTTTTTGTTCGAAAATGTCGAAACATAAAATCAATTCGGCACAAAAGCACAAACTCCTCGATTTGCAATTGACCCCAATTTTGACAATTAATCTATCGATCGACATACGAGACGAGTTGTAAGAGCGCCTACTAGTCACGCTATGATCAGGTACGGCTCTTACGGTTGGTTACGAGATTAGCTATAGTCTTGTAACCGGGTAGCTAAATGGCGTAGCTTGCTGGGGTGATATCTGCTAGGAATGAAAGCACTCTATTGCTGTTAAACCATCACTATATTATACTGCTACTTAATAACGATAGAAATGATTTAATGAAATGCTAATGAGTAGGTGCGGCGTGGCTGATTGGCAGTTGCGAACTAAAGTCTGTTTCCGCGCCAGTTAGGTGAATTGATGGAAATGCTGACTGTACAAAAGATGTGCGGTTGCACCGTACACGAGTGGTAAGGAGAATTTCGTATGTCGAACGAAAAAACAGTCGGCTCCTCCCCCCTGCTCCGTCGAACTCCCCGCCAGCAGTCGGCGCGCGAGCTGGCGCGGGCGCTGGGCGCGCTGCGGCGGCGGCTGGGCGCGCGCGCGCGGCGCGGGCAGTCGTCGTCATCGGAGCGCGCGCCGCCGCCGCCCGCGCGCAACCTGACGGCCGCCGCCATGCGCAGCACCTGCCAGCGGCTGTGCGTGCACTGCAAGTGGCAGGTGGACGGCAAGCGCGTGCGGCTCGTGGATCTGCAGGACCCGCGCCTCTTCGACGCGGACCAGTAGCGGCCGCCGAGACGCCGCACCTTGCCTAATTACATTACGAAACATTTCACATAACATTTACATACATTCATTGCTACTGGCCCCCCACTAGGACATACACACATACACATATACATACATACATACACACATACATACACCCTTACATACATACATACATACATACATACACCCTTGTTCGCGGCTCATATATTGTGAGGACCTTGTCAGAATTCCCCATTATGCGGTCCTACCTTTCCCGTTGACTTAGCAGTGTGTAAATCTGTCTACAATCTGGAGCTATCTCGTTCTGGCATGAACTTTTATTTGAAGTTTCCATACACACGACTGAGACAGAGATAGAGCCCTTCATAATTTGTGTCAAAAATCGGGCTTGTGCGGTCCCAATTTATTATGCGGTCGGACCGCACTTTCGAACATACGCGTGCGAAAAAACACACCGACCGCATTTTATGCAAAATACAAACGCATTTACACACTGTCCCCACTTTAGTGCCGTTTGAGAGAAGTTACACACCGACCGCATTTTATGCTAAGTACAAATGCATTTACACACTGTCCCCACTTTAGTGCCGTTTGAGAGAAGTTACACACCGACCGCATTTTATGCTGAGTACAAATGCATTTACACCTGTCCCCACTTTAGTGCCGTTTGAGAGAAGTTACACACCGACCGCATTTTGATGTTGTTGCATGAGTATGCAACAACGCATTCACGAAGGAATATTATGAGGACTGCAGGTTAATGTGACTTAGTGCGTATTAAAAAATTGCGAAGACGCATTAATTAGGTACCTACCTAAATACTAGAAAAGGGAGAGGTGATTGAGTAATCACCTCTCCCTTTTCTAGTATTTAGGTAGTCACATTAACCTGCAGTCCTCATAATATTCCTTTGTGAATGCGTTTTCAAACTATCTTAATCTGTAAAAAGTTTAAAAAGCCGCGCGCGATTGCTTGTTCCGCTGCGCCGCGTTCCCTAATTCTTTTAACAGCATATGCTGCAGAGCAAAGCTTATTTGCCAATTTTATTTGAGGACCCCATTGAAGCTTTGCATCAATTGTGATACCTAGAAATACAGTTTCTTTGACAAAGTCTAGTTTGTCCTTTCCCAATATAACTTTGCTGTCAACTACTTTGACATTGGTAGAGTGAACTTTATACATATTGTTTTTTTTTTTTAAATTTAACTATAAGTTATTAGACTTAAACCAGTTTAGTACCTGAGGGAGAGAATTATTTGTACTGTCAAGATCATTCTCTTGTCTTTTAATTTTGAAAATAAGTGACGTGTCATCTGCAAATAATACTATCTCTGACATATTTTGAACCACAGAACATAAAAAAAGAGTAGAAGTCGTAAGTGGGCGGTGCCCGCGTGCCTCACATTAGCAATGTATTGCCTATGCGTAGTCGGTGACAGTTTTGTTGACTTCAGTTGCCGTGCGCTTCTAGTAAAGAAAAAATTGTGAAAACTTTCTTAAAATGCCTTGTTATGCTGTGTTAGAGAGCAAAAATAAAAGTTCGGGACCAAAATATACCGATCATGCCGTAACATTTCATCTGTAACACGTATTTCATTGTATTTTTAATTAAATTTGTAATGACATGAACACGGAAACCAATCCGAAAATGAGAAAGTGAAACCACCTTTATTTACTGGTTAATAAAGTTAAATTTTCATCGAAGAAAGTGTACGTTCTCTAGAAATTTCTGTCAAAATTTGAATTCTACTTAATTACGGATGGGGGCACACATGATAAAAATCTATCGATAATTAATTGTCTATGACTTCATATGAGTCATACATACTTAACGGTACTTAGGTATTGTAAATTCCAATTCGTCTAAGTAGGTAAAATAATTATTGTTATTTTATACCTACTTCCTAAGTGCCTTTTCATATGCATCCGGTCGCCGTCCGGTCGCCGGGCCGGGTAAAGTAGTAATGTATGAGCTCCGGTCGCCGGCTGGTCGTTGTGCATGTGAAAACTGTCATTGGAGCTCATACATTACTTTTCATACAAGATATGACATGAGCACAGCTAGATCGCAATAAAGTTTTTCATCACCAGTTTATCAGGGACTGAAATATTTAAGAAACTATCAAAGTAATTTTAATCTTACAGTTTAAATATTCCAACCGATATTCTATCCGCAACCGAGAGGTTGCGAGTTCGAATCCCGGCATGGGTGAAATTTTTAGCCTCTAAATAGGTTTTTAAAATTTGTTCCTTAGCACGGGTTAGTGCATTAAAAATAAAAATAGTATAATCAAGTGAGTTTTCGTTTAGTTTTCCTAAGGAAACCGGATACGAAATTAAAATGGAAGGCAGCGATAAGAAGGCAAAATTGGTTCTCAACGAAGATGAGCACAACATATTCAGAGCATTTTCATGAACACTTTATAATAACTAAAAAAGGCGGAAGGTGGCACTTATGTGATGATGCAATACCAGTATAGGGAAGAGCGGGTGATCGTGCTCTTCCACTATAAAGGGAAATTTCCCGCCAGGCAGATCGTATACCTGGGGACGGCCGGTCCGACTATTGTTAGTCGGACGTTATATCTATGGTATGTCATTGAAACACTTTGATTGAGCGATGCAAGAATGTTGGAGTTTGTAGTGCGCGCGCAGAGTTGACATGTGCTCGCCACACCAGAAAAAATGTGCTTCACTTCCAGGTTAGACTTTTGCGTATAAATGAAATTATATTAGTACAATCATCAATTAGTAGGTATTACGTATGAAACATGGCGTACAGATAGACAAAGATCTGAATTGAGTCGTAGAATAATATTTCCCGTGTTATAATTTCTAACGCCGGCGAAGCAGCGGGTTAAAGCTAGATAAGAGATAACATTTTAAAATATTATGAAATCTACCACATTGTTTTATTTTTGCATCTATCCACCCTATTAGTATTAATTCTTTATTTCACAAAAGATAATGTAAAAAAGATGCATTTTCTACCAGTCAACCCGCAGGCAAAAAAGAAATAGCTAAAAATACTTCTGAGTACCAGTATTCGTATTCGGCTGTTGTATTAAACTGTTTGTATAATTTGTCGATAGGTTCTCCCTATCGACAAACTAGAACTCGCATTGTTCCATCCCAAACTGAGAATGTACTTGTTTTTCAATTTTGAACTTTATGTCTTACTAGGTAAAAGTTCTTTTCGGTCCGACGCGGCGGTAGTTCCATCTAGTGTAGAGTAGCGTTACTACAAAATGTCAACCTTAATTTCATCATTATCATTTGACTTTGATCATTGTTAACATTACAAAAAGGTGCATATTTTAATTGAAACTTTTATGATGTACACCTTTTCGGCATTGACTTTATTTACCAATGGCAGGTTGGCATTCGTAGTGTGCGTTTGGTTTGTAAGTATCAGTTTGGTTACTCTGGTTTTCGTACTAATGTGTCATGTCGCTACTTCTACTCTTTTTTTATGTTCTGTGTTTTGAACCATGAAAGGAAAATCATTTACATATACGAGGAAAAGGAACGGCCCCAAAATTGATCCTGTGGCACTCCTATCCTGACCTCTGACCCTGAAGATTTAGTTCTATTTATATCAGCTCTTTGAATACTTCCTTCCACATAATGATGTCATAAGTTTTAGAAACATTTCACCTTCTTCCAAGGATCCGTCCGCACTCAAGGTCATTGGTTCACGACTCGTGATGACTACTCTAGACTACGACGATTCTTGTCTCCTCTCGTTTTAGGGTGTCGTACCCAATGGGTGCAAATCGAGACCCTATTACTTGACAATACTTCGCTGTCTGTTTAACCTTATCTTTAAGTATAATTGCGACGATTTTTTAAGAATAAAAGTTCTATTCTATCACAGAGATCTATCTTTTGAACCGTAATAGGTAGACACTTGAAATTTTCACAGAATGTGTATACCTGAATAAGATCTTAACTGGCTAAGGAAGAAAATAACCAACAAGAAAAAGTGTGAGTAATGCCTAAGCCAAGAACTGACCTAAACAGAAGAACTTGGACAGATGTAAAAAACTATTTTTAAAATGTCATTAAAAAAATCCGAAAGGGTCCTAACAAAGGATCTAGAGCAGTGATTTGGTTGGAACAATGTTTTCTTGTTTTTTTACTATTATTTGTTATTAACCCTCCGACGCTGTAGTGCCTGGGACATGGTTCTATAGATGGTGTAGGCTTGCCCAGCACATATACCATCCTGACAGCTTAGTCGGCCTAGCCCACAGGAAAGACTAGTCAATACGTGCGGAGTCAACTATGTCGCGGGTTTCCTTACGATGTTTTCCTTCACTGTTAGCGTCGGAGTGGTCCCTTCACCCATCTAGTGTGAGTGAAGATACCACTGGACGCTGTATAAATCATCTCATTCAGTAGATGCAAAAAAGCCAATATTATTATTATTAACCCTACAAACCTAATAATCTTAAGAACCATGCAAACCCAACCTAACCTAAGCCCTTCAATGATAACAGGATCTTTGCGTAACGCAATGTATAGTACCTACGATGTGTTTTGTCTTTGCTATAGTGGCACTGATAAGTGCTTTAACTCTGTGATGCTCTCTATTATTGAACATACATACTTAGCATGAGTCTAATTTCTCTTATAAAGTGCGGTCCTTTTTACAGGTACTCATTTTGTGCTTATACACACAATGGGAACTGGAGGCGCCACTTGGTGGTTCTAATGAGTCTAATTTCTCTTATAAAGTGCGGTCCTTTTTACAGGTCCGCATTTTATCACATTTTGTGCTTATATACACAATGGGGACTGGTGGCGCCACGTGGTGGTACACACCTGAACTATTTTTGGTTTGTGTTAACTCAACTCGACAAAAATACCGAATATGAGGTCCTCCCCGAAAATTTGCTCATACTTCGCCAGTCGAACAATCAGAACGCGAGAATTCGATAGCTATATTTGATGCTTCCTCAAAATATTGTGCGGACGTCCGCACAATGAGGTCCGACCGCACATTGAGGGTTTTTGACTAACTTAAGACCGCACAATGTTAAAGCCGCGAAGACATACATACATACATACATACATACATACATACATACATACATACATACATACATACATACATACATACATACATACATACATACATACATACATACATACATACATACATACATACATACATACATACATACATACATACATACATACATACATACATACATACATACATACATACATACATACATACATACATACATACATACATACATACATACATACATACATACATACATACATACATACATACATACATACATACATACATAACCTCACGCCTGTATCCCAGATGGGTAGGCGGAGACCAGGGACTGCCACTTAGGATACCCTGTGTCGTGGAAACCAGAAACAACGACATCACAAGCGTGTAAACATCCAAGACCTAAGGTTTTTTTGTCCTCAGCCGGAGTTCGAACCATGGTATTCTACCGCTACGCCACAGGTCGTTATGATTACTTATATGATATATGAAGCTTATGTTTGCTCGCCGATGTTGTTATTGAAGGATTTCTCTGAACGACGCCGTCGTTGACCCTACATGTTATGCCTTTAACTTAAAAATCCGATTAGAAGACTAAGGGCCGGTTTCTGAATTGAGAAATTCGCTAAGTAGACAGTCAACTATAGTGCTGTCTCTTTGGATTTCTCATAAACGAGCGTGACAGAACGTTACTTAAGTATCTATTGTAACTTTGGTTCCAATAATCACGCCAACTTGTAGTCCGTAAGTCTTACATGTTATGTGATGTGAATGTTGTGTTTTTCAGTTATTGGTTTCACACTGTGGCTTGATTTATTGTAAATTGTATCTATATTTGTAAAGTGTGCGTCTGTTGAAAAACCTAATAAATATATAAAAACTTAAATTTACTTAGTGAAATTTACATTCAGAAATCGACCCTATAGTGTCCAAGTATCTCCAAAACGAGTGTACACGCCACCGAGTAAATTACTAAAGGACCTCAATAAATTAAGTACTGCGCCCCCGATGCTCATAATTTATATAAACCACTGACATATTGTTAAATGAAACGTTGTGGTGAACTGGTGATTATAGTGCGTGAACGAGCCAGTGAGTGTGGAGTCACTGTTCACTCCACGGACTAGTAGAGGGAAAAGTAAATACTTCAGTAAATTATGAACCATAGCCTACCACGTGCCTACCAAACAGCACGCTTCACGCAGCTGATCAAACATTCCAATAGTAGAACTAAAGCGCACACAACTCGTTACCGAAATACCGACATAGCTGGAAACCCTTCAGTATCTATCGATACTTTAAACCACTTCCTTAGTTCGCTGTGAACCTTGTTTGAATGATATAAATCATCCAGACTATTCGAAAATTAATAAATAATAAATAAATATTCATGGACATATTTTTACACAGATCGCGTTAGCCCTATACTAAATACAACTAAATGACTTGTGTTATAGGCGCTAACTCGACGAAAGATTTAATACAATAAATACATAGATAACATCCAAGACCCGAGACAAACTAGAAAAGTTCGTTCGTTCGGCCGGGGATCGAACCCGGAACCTTCGATTTTACAGTCAGCGTGCCAAACCGCTGCGCCACCGAGGCCGTCAAAAATTCTGATTATAATTGAAATTGTGTAAGTAAAGTAAGTTGTAAGTAAAGTAAGGGCGTTGCCTTTTAGACGTAACTGCCACTGCACAAGATGATCTTAAATTACTTAGTTCATGGTTCAAATATAACTTGTTAACTATAAACACACAAAAGACATCATACATGATATTTGCTGCAAAAAATAAAAAACTGCCGGACTATCAACACCTTACGATAGACAACGATAGAATCCATAGATCCAAAGAAGAAAAATATTTAGGACTGATTCTTGATGATAAACTGACTTGGAAAGGTCATATACAACATGTCAAATCAAAAATAGTACCTTTAACAGGAGCCTTACACAAGATGGTTCGCTATGTTCCCTATACTCTACGCACTCTTATCTATAATGCATTAGTAAAATCACACCTTGAGTATCTTATAGAAGTCTGGGGCACAGCTAGTAAAACGCATTTAAAGGCATTGCAGAGGTCACAAAATAAAGTCATCAAAATCCTATTGAACTACAAATATGACACCCCAACAAAAACTTTATACGAAAAGACAAAACTACTTAATATCCGTCAACTATATCTATATAAAACATGCTTACTTATAAAAAAATACTCAAAAAAGACATACACACTAATATAGAAATAAGTCGAGTCAAATCACCGCAATATAGCTTAAGAAGCAAATGCAAAAATAAACTTAAACTAAGAACACCACGAACTGAATATGGTAAAAGAAATGTCATGTATGAAGGTGTCAAACTGTATAATAACTTGCCACCTGATGTAAAGGATACAGAAAATATGAATGCTTTTAAAAATAAACTAAAGCTACATGTCTTAAATTTATAATTAAGATTGATGCTACTTTAATGCATGCCGTATAATATAAGCTAATTTTAAGTTTTTTTTTTCTCATTAATTAAGTGAACTGTAACTTCTTTATGAGAAATAAATGTCTTTGAACCTAAGTTTGTAGAAGCAAAGCGGTTCAGTGTTACGAGCAGAACCACACTTCAATCGGTTTATTGTAAATTACCTAAAACTGTAAGTACCTAACATAATGTTGACTATTGAGATTGAGAGTAACTAAAGAGGTTGCGAGCTCTTCCAGACAACTTTCTCTCACGGTAAGAAATGAGACCGCCCGCGTCCTCGCTGACAGTAAGGGTTCTGTCAGACAGAGAACGATCAAGCGTTCGACGTTCCTGCGCGTCCTGTTTGAATATATACATATTTGGTGGAAATAGTCGTCCAAATTAGGACCGATTTGCGTTGCCATTACCTAAAAAAACAGAGAAAGCAAAACTGACCTCTTGAACGCTGGAACGCCGGCGCCCGACCGTTCTCTGTCTGATAAGACCCTACTTATATTACTGTAGTCTACCGTATACTATTAACACAAATAATTTTCTTTCTCTCTTTCATTTTATAGGAGTACCTACCTACCTATTTGACCTTTTTATTTAATTTGTAACTTTTACTACTGGCTTGTGCCCGTGCTGACCTCGCGTGTCATGACCCCGACGACACTGATCCCGCACTGGGGTCACTGGTAACCTGACACTAGGCGCACTGGTAACCCCGCGCTGGGCGCTCCCGCCAGGAATACGACTCGGAGCTGGACCCGGCGCCGGCGGACTCGGAGACGGAGCGGCCGATCGTCCCGTTCAATGCCACCACGCCGCCGCTGCCCACCGGCCTCACGTTTGACGATTACCAGTTGCGGTAACTCTTTTTGACATAATTTTACAGGCTCACACTGCCTTCTTCTCACCTGATCGTAAGCGAAGGCGATTGTATTGCTGCTTGTATTGTATGTTAAACGTGACTTGATCGTATATCATGCCGGAACATGACTAATCACTTGGTCACCAGGAAACCAACTCGTTTGACACTGCCCGGAGTTCACATCAGGTAGCCAACGATATAGGTACTCTAGTCTTTTGAAGCACATATTTGATACAGATTGCTGGATTTGCCGAGAGCGGATTGATAAGAATAGCCGACGGAAAGGAATAGCAACGTATCATTTGGGGCAAGCAGGCCTACTTCCAGTACTAATCAGCGAAGGTGGCAGCAGTGGACAATTATAAAGACACCGGCAGTCTATTTGTATAAGAGCGTTACTTTGAATCAGTGTTGCCAATTCCAGTAAATTCGTCTCGCTAGATTTATTATCATAAGTCGCTAAAACTGATTGAACTAAAGTCGGCTCCCGGATTTCCTTCTGGGCCGCGTTTCATAAAGCTGCAATTAGTTGTTTATTGTAACAATTTGACGTACATTGCGTAGCACAGTCTACTTGTTAATCTGTAGTGTACCTAATCAACTTTGCAATGTATGTTGACTTGTCATAGTAAACCATGAATTGTAGTTTTATGAAATAGGCCCCGGAGACCATTAGCAACCAAAAATAAAGGGGGGGGGGGGGGGAGGCACGTGTACTACTTAAGAAATACGATATTTAATAATTAAAAACTATTCTTCGCCATCATTAGATAAATTAAACACTTCTTCGTCCTCATTCTCATATGGCTCAGTTGAAGTAGACGTTTGAGTAAGTAAAAAATGGTGTTGGGCATATTTGTTATCTTGTACTTAACGAAATCTTCAGGTTAAAAAGTCGTCAGCTAAGTCGCTAAATTATTTTTGTCGTCAAAACTTTTTTCTTGTCGCTAAGGCTCTTGCAAAAGTCGTCATTTCTAGGGACAAAGTCGCTAAATTGGCAACACTGCTTTCAATGTATGTAGGTATGCGTCATAGTGTGGCATGCCCCCGCAGGTACGTGACGCTCCGCGACACGTGCCGCAGCGTGTGCCGGCAGTGCGGCGTCGTGGTGCCGCAGATCACCGCCATGGAGCAGGCCCTGATAGCCGCCAACCGAAACGCCAACGCCATCGCCAGCGTCAAACAACCACTGCCGACACCAACCACCACGATACCCTGACCGCCACTGCTTACACCCAAAGGCTGACTCGATGTCAATACAAACACCAAGTCAGCGCTGACACTGCCGCCAAAGCCAACGCCATCGTCAGTGCTAAAATCGCTACCGGCAGACAGTTGTTTGCACTGGCTGTCTCGGCCCTAAGCGGCAATCAAGTCGATACTACAGTATCTTAAGATTTTTTATAGAATAAAAATCTTATGATAAGTACTTATATTTTTTAGGACTGTCTCAATCTCAACTCCACACGAAGAGTGTTTAAGAGGAACCCGTACTTAAATAAGACTAACTCCACCTCCGATGTCCTTTTAAATGGTACATAAAACCTACGGGTTACACTTTGCCCGCGACTATTTAAACTGCATTTGAGGAGTGTTTTAGAGAAATCGTGTTTTAAAATAATAGTTATTATTATAAAAACCTATTTAGAGGCTAAAAATTCCACCCATGCCGGGATTCAAACCCGCGACCTCTGGCTATTCGTGCACGTCCGTGCATCCGTGGCTATCTGGCACGGATAGCTAGAGGTCGCGGGTTCGAATCCCGGCATGGGTGGAATTTTTAGTCTCTAAATAGGTTTTTAAAATTGTCCTTAGCTCGGGTTAGTGCATTAATAGTACATTACACAACTAGGGTGGTAATACAAAGAAAGGCCGAGATCGCAGAAGTTTGCGGCCCGAGCTGCAAGCGAGGGACGTAAATATGCGATCGCGAGCTTTCTTTATTACCTCCCGTGTTGTGTACATCTTTTTATGTCTACACTTGGCCAGAAAGCGGCTTTTTCCGTACGCGCAGCGTGCGGAAAAAGCCACTTTATTGCCAGGTGTGGCATAAAAATAAAAATAGTATAGTTATTATTATGTAAACAAAGAGACTGGGTGTGGTAGGATATTCTTATCAAAATACATATAGAACTTTGAACAATATTTTAAGTACCTAAGTTAAAAACTGAGGTACGTAAGTACATCGTAAAATAGGACCATACGCAAAAGTTAGGTAAGTGCTACGAGTAAAATGTTCGTGGCCAAGTTTAGTGTTGAGTAGATTTAATATCGATAACGGCAATATCAATATGCATTTACTTTTGCACTTAGAAGGTAGCTATAACAGTAGGGGCCACACCATGCACTTTTATTAGGTAGAAAAATTGCTTTGAACGAGTTATTTTAGTAGGGGTGCACTTTGCACTGTGATTTGTTGGAAACCTGGATAAACATTTATATTATGTATATCATCAATCCATTATATCCCCACCGAGGGGCGCGGGTCTCTTCCCTGAGGAACGTATAGGCCATACTCCCCCCACGGGGGCCAAGTCCGGATTTGTGGAGGCTTGCAAGCCTAGAGACTGGTCTTACTGTCAGAAGTTTTCAAGCCGCCCTAAGGTCTCTGACTTGGCTTAACGACTGCCACCTACCGACGATAGCCGGAAGCAAATGCTTAACGTGCCTTGCGAAGCACGGAACCGCCGGGAAAAAATGCCACTAGCGGTATTCACCCATCCGGCACCTGACCGCGCCTGTTGTTTCTTAACCCATGTTTGAACCACTTCATTGAAGGAAATGAACTAGATCATTCTTTTGTTTTGAATGAAGCGTTCGGCGCACGTCTACTGTACAGCAAAAGACGTATGTAGTGCTAGGGTTCCGCGTCTGTAAGCGCGACCTACCCAGCTGCAACGGGTCGCTGCAGCGCGTGGCCGCCCCATGTCGCGCGCACAAATTAGACGCGCGCTCTCACTCACCGCTCTCACTGCGGTTTATACTGTGCTGTGGCTGTGCGCTGCCCGCGCCGCGGTACGTACTGCAACGACACCTCTTTATAACAGCTGGCCGGTGCAGCCGTCCAGTCAAGTATGAATTATTTTAAAGGCCTGCGCAGATGAGGGACTTTTGTCCCCAAGGGACTTGAATCGTGAAAAATTTCCTCCGAGTACGTGTCGCGGAGTCAACGCGTACGGTGTGCGGTCATTTGTTCCCCGGAAATTGTGTGAAGCGTACGCTATGGAAGCAAATAGGAATTCTGAGATTAAATTGTGTTGTAATTTACATGAAGTTGAAAGAGAATAGGCGTTTTAAAAGAAAACACCGAACTTTTGTCTAGTCTGGTCTTTTGATGTCCTCGGAAACTTGAGGGACTTTTTGTACGGGGTACTTTTAGTCCTTCGTGTGCGTTATTCGATACAATTTATAAGAGATCTATATCGACGGACAAAAAAATACCCGGGGGATAGTCCCTCGACTGCGAAAGGAAATCGTTACGTTCTGTTTAGGTGACAGTCGAGTTGAGACCCAGAGCTAGGATAGGGTTTTGATATAAAAAGATAAAGGAAAGTATTTGCTAATTCAGAGTTTCAATAAGTAGATCGCTACAGTACCTACGACCTCCTGAGGGGGCGCCCATTCATTTCGTGATGCGTTCAGGAGAGAAGGGTCTTGGCGAATACCACGTAATTTTTTTCCGCACTGTAAAATTTGCCACAATTTTTACTCCAATAATTTATTTATCACGGACGAAAAAGCCACAAAGGAGGCCTTTGTCCTGCCATGGGCGTCGAATGGCTGACGATGGTGATGCACCTGTGTAATATCGGGCGCGCGTCCGGCAGGCGGCGCAGAGCGACGAGTTGACGACGGAGCCCGCGCTGACCGCGCTGCTGCAGTCGGGTGAGTCGGGTCGGGTGTCGCGCCGTAGCCGCTGCCTGCGGTCTCACGTGCGTCGTACCCGTTGCGATAGCGCATCGTACCCGTCGCGGTGACGGACACGAGGTACCCGTTGCGGAGTCGCGTCGTACCCAGGCGAAATTTACCACCTAAAAATAGCACCCCTTATTTAATGTAGGTGAGGTACCTACCCTATAGTAAAAGTTTTTTTTTTGTATTTATATACTTACTACCGTTTTGCCGGCGGCGTGGTGGACGGCAAAACTATGATAGTTCCTTATTGACTACGAAACCCTAGTAGTTGTAGTTAGACTCGTAGTTGAGCGATAGTACGTAACAAGCGCCGACGTACTAATACTTTTCAAACTTTGGCTTCCTTACGATGTTTTTATTTGCCATTAGCGAATGGTATTACTACGAGTTATCGGATTCGAACCCACGACCTCCTGTATAAGAAACTGGCGTTCTACCGCTCCGCTACCACTGCTCTTATTGCCGCTACGGGACACTAATGAAGTTGTTAAAGGCTATTAAAATATTTGCACTTTCCTCAATACTTTACTCGTCCCTGTCTACCCCTCTGGGATACGGGCGTGAATTTATGTTACGTAAAAGTTGTTAGCTTTGTGAAACACACCCTTCACCTATAAGGTACCATAAGTACTTATTGAACCATTATTTTGTAACTTAACTATAGTAAGCCGGAGCCAAGTCAATAGACAACTCTCTAACAGATAGAGAATAATTTAATGCACATAAGAATTTGAATCCCACCGATTTTTCTTAACGCACATACCAAAAGTGATCTTAGATTGCCGACGTGCAGTCGACAGAACTTCAACCGTTACACGCGTGCAGTCTACTCTGCTACGTTACGGGCGACGTCGCAACGAATACGTGAAAGTTGACGCGCTGTCGACCGTACGGGAGCCCCGTGGTCGTATGTGGTAGGTACTGACGGGTCGCGCGGCGGCGGTGTGTGGCCCACAGCGGAGGCGCGCGCGGAGCAGGCGCTGCGGCGGCAGCTCATGCGGGACAACTACGACTACGACCCGCCACCGCACCCGCACCCACCCCCGGAACGCACGCGCCGCACCTTCCGCTGACCTGACGCTGCAGTATGCAGTACGCCATAGATTACAGTGTATAATATACTGGGTAGTACGACGTCGAGAGTCGCGCCTTTCCAGCATCTTCATTGACGAATTCTTGACAGTTCATCGCCACAATAAGCGTGATTCGCGTCATCGTACTACCCACTCGGGATGGAATAGACGAGTCCCTCGTACTTTTTTCTTAGGGTAGGTACTTACGAAAGTAGTGCTTGCTGCGGACATGATCGGGTACTAAACACAGGCGGCGGCAAATTCGAAATGGCATCCATAATTACTTTTTGTCCCAAAGTCCGAAATGGACACTATTGTATTTGGATGATAACTTTTTGACGGCCTCTGTGGCGCAGCGGTAGCGCATCTGCCTACCATGCAAAAGGTCCCGGGTTCGATCCCCGGCTGGGGGAAAAAAACCCCAGGTCTTGGATGTTTACATGTTTGTCATGTCGTTGTTTCTCGTTCCCACGACACAGGATGGGTCAGAAGCAATGTATGTGCCTGTATGTAAATGTTATGTTATATTATCATCCACATACACTAGTTTCCATTTCGGACCTCATATACGCTCTGCTTGTCACGTGGCTTGTATTTCACTTATAGGATTAAGTACATGATTTCACTGACCCCGCCTGCCTGGGTCAATGGAATGAAAGTCACGCGTTTTTAATGTAAAAAGTAGCATGTTTTAAAGGACATAGCTAATTCGCGGCTTTCCAGCACATTATTATTACTATTAGAATATGTATTAAAACAAATTAAAAAAAGTACAAAGGCGAACTAGTTGTCATTAATTGTCAAGTTCTGACATTTTATCTAGCCAGCTCCTGTACTACAAATACCAAATATTAAAAGAATCATTTATCAAATTCAGTTAATACTGATTAGGACTGTCGATTTGGTGTGCATAAGTAATTAGGCTACACAGCCGAATTTTAGGAGGGAGCCCAGACACAGATTAGATAATGCCCAGATAAGATAGGCAGAGATATTTTCTATCGAATATTAATTTTTTTACTGCACTTAATAAATATAGTACAATAGCCGCGCTTAACACTAACTGATATTTTGTTCTAGCCAACCAATGCCTGACGGGGAAGGTGGGCATTACCTATCATAATACCAATTATATGGCGCTATCTAACTTTGGCGCCCCACTCGCCTTGGCGCCCTTCTAAGTCTAGCGAACACAGTTATTAAATTCGATTTAATTTCTAAGCAAACCAAAAACAAAAATCGGACTGAACCCGCGTCTCTAGCATTGTGACGCCGAGACAGTGCTCTAACAAACTATGCATATTGGGATTTGCTTGATAATTTAAAGATACATTCATAGAATATTTTTCAAAACTATCTACTCCAAAGCAGACATTTTTATGAATTAACGTCATTATACAGTATCAGGGACATTATTACATAAGTATCCACTGAGTTGCGTGACGTTGATTTTTACTTTTTTTAAGCTACTCCGGCTGTCAAATGCATACATTTTTTGACACTTAGGAGTCGTCTAAATGCTTCACTCGATCGAGTGGAATGCTACGTAATAGGAGGGCAGGTTGGGACAGACATTTTAGAAAAAAACTGAAATGTGCTTTTGGTATAATAAAATGCCACCTCGCTTGCGCAATTATTCTGTAAGCCCAGTTATAAAATCACGTTTTATTACAACAATTTTATTTTATTGGCAACGTTGTGGAAGCTTACCGCCACGATAAGGAGACGCAACCTAAACGCTACCACATTAAATAGCAGGTAAGTGGGTAGCTACTTTCGTGCTCAATTTCTAATGCCGTACCTAACTTTGTATTATGTTTATAAATAACATTATAAGGGTATCTGAAGTAGATTAGCGATATGTAGGTGGATTGAAAATAGAAATATTTTTGCTCAATCTTGAGTAATCTGTACAGACAGAAAGTTTGCTTAGTGAAACTGTGAACTTAAGGAAATGTAACTATTTATTTAAATAAACTATTTAACAATTCAGAACACGACATATCGTTGACTTCCGGAATATTTTCAGTGATATTATGTCGATGGTTTCTGAATTCAAAATTGCATTAAACTCTCTGTCTACCGCGATTTATTAGGTAGGTACCTACACTGGATTGACAGCGACGCGAAGTACAATGCACAGTTGTATTCTTCTGCCCAATGTTGGTCCCGCTTCCGAACGCTGTTTAATGTGCCTTGAGCCTTGAGCGCGCACTAAGAAAAAGGCTAAGGTGAAACAAAAAATATTTTTTTTGTACAATGTCATATAATATATGCTCAGCATGCATGTTATTGACTGTTTGTTACCTTTTTTAAACACTATAATAAAGTAAAATAAAATATAGAAACGGTTGGTAGAATAAAACGTGGTGCGGCGCTGGGCTTCGCGGTGGCTTGTGTCTGCTTCAGTGTGGTTTGCAGCTACCGGCATTGAGCCACACGCCAACACAGTAGAAGTTCGCGCTCAGCCGAGGGCCGAGGGCCGCGTGCACACTCGTCTCGCCCCGGCTCGCCGCCGCCGGCGCGGCCGCCGCCATGCCGCGTACCTGCCTGGCCCTGTGTCTCGCGATCGGCCTCTGCCTCTGCCTCAGCACCAGCTTCGGCTTCGGTAAGCTTGCATTCACGCTGCCGCTGCTCACCATCGTACTGACTCATTAGAGCGTCTATTCGAGGGTGTCCTATTCTCACTGTTCGGCTAAAGAAGTATATCCGATAGCCAAGTTTTAGATGCATGATTGTGACAACCTCTAAGTGGGTGAGCAATTACCGTGTTATGTGTGTTTTCTTTGAATATAAGTATGTATTGCCTAAAATCATTTATGTATTCAAACAACTCAGGTGCAAGTAAGAATAATGGAATAAAAATCATAACTTGTTTTATAATACCTACTTACGTGTTTTTCAAAAAGTAAACATGAGAAATCTTAATATCTGTGGTAACTATTTTTAGAACTTACAGCCTAGAATGTGGTATAAATATCCTAGGACTTTAATCGCTAAAATCGGCGGGTTGTGGCGGAAATCTAAAATAGTTATCACAATTGTTAAGATTTATCATTATTAAAAACCTAATTAGAGGCTGAAAATTCCACCCATGCCGGGATTCGAACCCGCGACCTCTGGCTATCCGTGCCAGATTTCTTATGTTCACTTTTACATAAAAACGTATCACAAAACAATTCTCATCATTTTTATAACACTAGTGGCGCTAGTTGGCGCCCCCAAGCGCCTTAATGCCTGTTTGTTGTGTCACTAAAATAAAATAAATGGCTGAGACTTTTCACCGCGGCGCCGCAGAGCTACAGACGCGCGCCGACTTGTCGCAGTTCATCGTCGCGGCGCTGCGGCGGCGCCTGCTGCTCGGCAGCCTGGACTCGCCGCGCAGCGTGCTCAACGACGCGTGGCGCCCCAGCGCGCGGCGTCGCCTGCAGCCGGCGCGCGCCACGCCCGCACGCGCGCCGCGGCGACCGCCTACGCAGACGCAGAGTGCTCCACGCTAAGCCGCCGCCTCCGCCTGCGAGCACCGCGGCGCCCCCATACCCGCCCCCGCAGATGCCCCTAGCGGCGCCCCTGGTGAACAACGCGGCACCCCCCCATGACGCCGTGGGCGCAGCAGTTGCAGCAGCTACTAGCGCATCTCTCACTGGGGCAGAGTCCCCTCTATTCGGGGAGCAGTATGTACTCGGGTGGAAATATGTTCGGGGGTGGAAGGTTGTTCTCGGGAAATATGAACCCAGGTGGCAACATGTATGCAGGAGCTCCTCCGATGGCCTTCCGCTCTGGGTGAGCGGTAAAAAGTACTTAACTGCAACCCTAGAGTAAACTGCGACGCCTTCCGTTTTTGTAACACAAAACAAGCCACTGCCTTTGGAATGGTTCAATTCCTTTGTCAAAAACGCGGCACCCCCTACGCCACCGTGGGCACTTGCAGAACGCGCAGACTAGCTGCGGCTTCAACATTAAGTCGACAGCACTTAAGTTACACAAAGTATAATAGGCGCGCTAGGGATTTCTGTACAAGTGAACGAAAAATAGAATAAATCTGATAAAACTTAAAACACCCAATGCTAAGGTTGGCTGGAAGAGATCTCTGTTAGAGATAAGTTCGCCTTTGAAACCAATTTCATGTATTCATATTTCGAATTACTTTTTGCAATAAAGAATATATAAAACTGGTCAAGTGTGAGTTGGACTTGCAAATGAGCTAAAGACTCTCTAGAGAGTGATGAACAGCGCCCTCCCCTAAAGCCACGAATTACTTGCATTACTTAACGTACGTATGATACAGTTTCCTGTTACACACACCTACTTTAAGTCATTACATACTTGTAATTATGATGAACATTACATTTGTACACCTATTGTATTGTAACTTCATAGCTTTGAATGAGTACCTATTGTCGATATCATCAACCTCTATCTCGCTCACTCCTAAAGCATTAGGCGAGCACATTGACTGTTACTGTTTTTATGTTAGCGACGTTTTTTTCCTTTACGAGATGCATTCGGACTTGCAGCCCTCATACTGTTTTGGCTCGCGCCTACAACCACACGCCCACAAATAATAATTGTACTTGTGAGAACATCTAAGTAAAACCCTGCGTTAAAGATACCTACCTTCATCGTTTTATTGACCACCCGTTTCATCTATCTACATAATGAGATGTAGACACAGCGTCGGGTAAAGGGACCACTCGACGCTGCAGTGCTTGGAACATTATTGGCCAGCACCTATACCGTCCTGAGCTTAGTCGGCCTCTCCAACAGGAAGGAGGATAAGTCAATAAGTGCGCGGCCAACCACGGGATGGGAAACACGAAACACCAAAATTTTTTGACGCGGAATACCGCATTTTTATGAAGGAGGTAGACACGAATGTAACAATCTTTTAGTTTACTGTATTGTATTACTTACCTACTTTTATTGTTCGACAGAGTCCATAATGAATGACACACACTATCATTCTGTTATTGTCTACGCTTCATATACGCATCTTTTATTTATTCAATATTCTTTATTTAACTAAAATCATTGGAAAAAATAATTACACCATTAAGTAAATTAATTCAATTCTTACACTAAACAGTTAAAGTTGTACGAGGTTAATTAAATAAATACATATTAACAATTAAAAACATGCTATGATTTAGAATAAATAGAACATTACATTTTACTTTAATGTGGGTATTCTCAAAAATTATTGTTTCCGTTTGTTTTGCCTGTGATCTCCACACTAGGCGAACCTCGTCCATATCTTGGGCCAGCCTAGCGCAAGTAGGAACTTTGAAATTTTTGTTCGCATTTAGCCCCGTTTTAATGGCGGACATATTTTTGTCGCACTCTTTAATACTACTTACTCTTTCTTTGCTGTCAATGTCAAACTGAAAACATAACAAATATGGCGGAACGCGGCACATATTAGAACCTTAGAACGTTTTCTAGTTAAAATTTTTGTGTTTTAAGTTTGTTCAATATCTAGCTGTGTGTATCTTGTTGTACAGTGTTTAGTGATTTTCTTTTAATATTGGCATTGATCGGATGGTGTCGAACTTGTGCCATTTGTAAAATAAGATGCAGCCGGTCAAAGGGTACCAAAAGAAAGTTTATGGGTAAATTTCCTAGGGATGAAGACCGGTAAGTATTTCTGGCTACAGTTTTTGTCATCTTGCACAAGAGCAAGATCATAAATAATGTTAAATAACGTAATTAATATACTATGAGAAAAATACTCAGATGTTTCAATGTCATAGTGATGTGCCATACACATATTCAATATCGATAAAAAAATATCTGATAAGTACCTTGGTCAGAATTACTACTCAGTGTATGACGGGTGAATTGCTGTAAGCCATAACAATGTTTCAACGATGCACTATTAGTGGCTGCATTGAATGTTGTTTTTTTTTTAGATGCAGACAATGGGTGAAAATTGTGGAAGATCTTATATCGTATATCCCCATCGAAAAACTCCACCAACATAAATATGTTTGTAGAGATCATTTCCGGCCGAAAGATTTTTACAACTATTTTAAAAGGAAGCCGATTAAAGAAATGGTGAGTTGTGTTATAAACTTATAATGTAACAGTTACTACATTTCATGAATAATTATGTAATAAAACACAAAATACGCCTTGCTTTACGTCGAACATTTGAATATATTTTGCTCCGTCATTTAGAACGCAATATTATTATTACGTCTTAATACGTAAATGACATACTTTGATAAACATTTTTTTACAGGGCTGTATCTTCTCTACTTATAAATGCGGCTCCTCTTCCTGATTACTTACTAGCTGAGTTTCCTTACCACGTAGCCACGTCGCATCACTTGAAACTGGTTAGTGATTGGAATTACTAAAATATTTTTTTTACTAATTTTTAACTTAAAATATTTTTTTATAAAAATGTATTTGATAGTTACATAGTCAATTATGCAGTTATGTGGTAAACAGGAACAAACTATTTTTTTTTCGGACTATTCTTGCAATTGTTTATTTTCAGATTCAGCTATACAAAAACCTATTAGTTGTCGAGCTTCACAAAACAACTCTGGTACGTAGACTTTTCATGTATCGCTGAAGTTTTTTGTAACTAGAGTTTGTTTACTTTGATAAATTACAAAGTGTTATCATTTTCAGCACCTTGTACAGCAGCCAAAATATCAGCTGTTGTTATTGGTCCAGTAGGGTTTGACCACAATTATTGTGGCCTGGAATCTCAGCATATTTATCAGAACTATCCCGGTAAGTAGCATAGTTTACCAACAAATTAATAATCAATAACGACTCAACTTTTTTTGACGATTTCAGCACCTGAATCCAAACCACCGATTGATGAAGTTCGCTCAGATTGGACACCTCTAAGGAAAAACCAAATAGCTGCTGAAATAAATTCAATAGACCTTGACCACAATTATTGTGATTTGATAATCAATAATAAAATACTAATTTCATTTGTCGTTTTATTGAAAACATTGATTTTTATTAATTTTATTAGGCTAACTGCGGAGCCCCTGGATGAAAATTTATCGATATCGATAAATGTAGTACCAATGTAACGGGACGTCCCTAATGCACAGACAAGTTGTTATGTTGGTAGCACTTTTGACATTGCATTTTTGCTCTATTGGTTGGTATTGCTAACGGGGCTAAACTCATTACAAAAGCTTATAGGGAGGTCCCGTCTCTTATTTATATGCTCTGTGTCTTGGGCAGTTATCGATCCTGACAAACTTATGACTGAAATAAAGTATGGGTACCTTAAAAAAACAAAGATCTATTAATTGCCAACAGAACAAAATCGACGGAAGACGGTACAAAACTTCTTGCTTATTGAAATGAAAAATGCATTGCACATCACTAGAACGACTCGCACGGGGAATCCCGGCAATATTCTCGTATGAATAAGTGGTGTATGGTCATTCGAAACTGGCAACTTTTTGTTGTGGTACTGCTAGACAAACGCGCCGCGCCGCGGTCCGCCCGTGCCGAGGACGTTTTGCCCGTTCTCAGCTTTGCCGAGCCTTTGTTAAGCCCGCAGTACACAATGGCCCATGCTGGCCTACTGCTCGCCATTGCCATTGTGTACTCGGGGCAATGTTGTGTAGTGGCGGACAATTGCCTATCGTGGCGCGCAATCGGACAGTTGTCGGTTTTTTCGGCACACTTCAAAGGAATCGTGGCGTAGCGTGGCCCATCCCTGTTTACACAGTGGCCCATCGTTCAGTCAATTGACATTCAAGTTTTTTTATTTATATCAATCTGAGGGCGTAATTTTGTGCCCATTGCGCCATTTGTTTTTAAATAATTTCGTTGTTGTGCATACTTCTGTAATACTTGTAAATAAATAAAATAAATAAATAGTAAATAAATAAAAAGCTGCTGCCGCAATTAATTCCACGTCCATCGCAAATGGTTTGCCAGACAGCAATGAGCCACACGCCATTGTGGAAACAGCAATTGATCGATTCGTGACCTACCTTTGTGAATGGCAAAGCATGGCCCATCACAGGCCACTGTGTACTGGGGCCATCACACTAAGGGCCAATTTGTGAATTGAGAATTTCGCTCAGTAAATAGTTAATTGTAGTGGTGTCTCTTCGATCTCTCAGAAAAGAGCGTGACAGAACGTTACCTACTTAAGTATTTACTTAGTGAAACTCTCAATTTATGAACCAGCCAAGAACCATTTATGAAATTCTCAATTTAAGCGCTAAGCGCATCTAATCCTGACGGATTCATAACGTTAGCTATCTCAATTTTTTTTGTTAAGTGTGTGTTATGGCTTATGTGGCGTGTAATAAAATAAATAAACGCGATAATACAATAATAAAAGCTGAAGACAGGACGCTATGGCGCTCATTAGGGGAGGGCTATGTCCAGCATTGAACTACATAATATAGCCTGAAGAAGAAGATAATACAATTATTAGATTTTACCGCCGCTGCTTCTCCGGTATTAATTGAAAAATATCGATCAGAGGTAAATGTGAATAAGAACCAGAAATTGTATAAAATCAAAAAGCACTAAAATGTCAGAATTTGACAATATTGTACTGGAAAGTCGCGCCTTTGATGTTAAAACGCACGACGCACGTCTTCGTACTAGTCGTGCTACGCATGCTGGGGTGCTGACGTAACTTCTCCAATGTATGGCCTCATACGATTTTACCTCCTCCAAACTGTCAAATAGATACCTACATTTTAACACTTTTGAACGAAATTTATATAGATGATTGTATTGACAAGCAAACAGTTACGTGTTAGTTAGTTAGTGTTAAAAAAGCATAGTAGGAAGATATCCTATTTACGTTGGAACGTATCCACGCGCCATCATTAGACACTGATTAACAAGTTTTGAAAAAGTCTCGATTAAAACTGATACTAAGCGATGCAAATTGCGGTGGAGCGGATCTTGCAAGCAGTGGAGGAAATCACTTGTGTGTGAACGTACCAATTGTTGCGTTTGAAAGGGTGACAACACTGTCCGACATTTACGTTTCGTTCATTCACTCAGATTGATAGACACACTGGCTTCAGTCGTAGGGACGTATTGCGAAAAAAAATCGAATCGATATTTTAATGTCGATCAGCATCGATGCATGGATTAGCCCGTACAAATTACTTAAAAGTGTTTTCTATGTATCAACTAAAAATCCCTACACTTGCCTCCTTGTATATATTAGAAATATGTAAGTTTGTTAAAAAAAACCACCAGCTGTTCTCTCTCGCAAAAAATCAATACTCTAAGCCTTTGAATTTAAGAAACCAACACAAATTAGCCATACCTACCTCAACGTTAAAACTGCATAGTTCAGGTCCACATGCGATGGCAACTAAGATATACAATAAATTACCGAAGTATATTTTAGAAGAGATGGTATATAATATATTTGTAAATAAACTAAAAGAATATCTTGTTAAAAAGTGCTATTATACAATAAAAGAATTTATGGAAGAAAGCCATAGGTATTAATAATACATAATAATTACTTAAGTAGTAGATGAAGCTGGTGTGAGTAATGTTAATGATTCTATTGGCGTTATATAGTTTTAAGTTAGCCTTTTAGTATTAAATAGGTATAAGTAACAGTGTCTAAACTAATTGTATTAAAAATACATGACACTCTTATTCTGTTTTAGTGCATAAAAATAATTAAGTACTTATTTTTCCTATACGTAAGCTACTTATGTATAAAATTGCAGTGCCCTTACAGGGCTCATGTTGCGCACTATTATACCTATATGTTAAGACCTATTCTGTACCACATGAAGCAATAAACGAAATTGAAATTGTAAATTCATGTACTATCGGTTATTTCTACAATTCGCTATTCCTGAAACGTGTCACATAGAGACAGAGGTTTAAAGGAGAAACCCAAACTCCATAGAAACTTGGGCCTGGCGTTACAGGGCTGGAATTTTGTCATAAATTAGAGCATTTAGGAAGGTTTTCAAGAGCCTAATTTTCACGGCTCTCAGCAATGGCCAAATCGGTTAAATCAAACAATGTTTACATTTTAGGTTATTTTATTGTTGGCGGTATTTAAATAAAGAAAAATATTTTTGAGGCTTCCTACGTAAGTCTGGACCGCACAGCTGAACCCTATCATGATTACGGTTTAGGTACTTACATAAAAGGCGGTGAATTCAAATTAATTTATAAATAAATAATAATAATAAATATTCATGGACATATTACACAGATCTAGTTAGCCCTATACTAAGTACAACTAAATGACTTGTGTTATAGGTGCTAACTCGACGGTAGATTCAATACTATAAATACATAGATAACATCCAAGACCCGAGACAAACTAGAAAAGTTCGTTTCCTAGTTTGACCCGGCCGGGGATCAAAGCCGAGGCCTTCAGACAGTCAGCGTGCCAAACCGCTGCGCCACCAAGGCCGTCAATTTGATTGATCTTACTGAAAACCTCAGCTGAAAACTATGTTTATTGGACAAGGCCCACTTAAATCACTACTGGCTTGCATTTGTTAACATTGTATCTACTACTAGAGGATCTGATGCTATCTCAGATTACAGTAATCTGAGATTGCAATAATAGGTATATGAAAATAAAAAAACCGCATAGTTGACATAGAGTTTTATTAATCACCTTCTTCGTTAGGATTATCATAATATAACATTACAGTATCTAGAAATTGTGCAGGAGGTAATTGACTACCCTGGTGGTAGGATCCATTCTCTTATAACTTCGTGTATTCTGCGTTCTTGCACTGTACCAGTCCTAAGTTGATGGTATGTTCACTCTCTTCTGGTCTATTTCCATCAAGGGATACAGCATTGGCATGATTCCAGCAAACTTGGCAGATAACGTCATTTTCATTTACCTGAAGCAAACATTATCATTTGACTATTAGTTCTAGCATTTAGCAATAAACATCTAGTGGTACATTTGGGTAAACATAAGCGGCCTTATTACATTCCCACTGCAAGGACACAGGACTACTCTCTGAGAGAGAATAGGCCGTAGTTAACCAGATTGGTGTTGTCACATAAATAGTAGAATAGTACAAAAATGTTACGTTATAGAAATATCGAATACTAACCGATTGAGGCGCAACCTATTCCTGTACAATCGAAAGAATCATTTCATCTTCCAATATTCGCCTTCCTATTGTGTTGCAGCGGTCCGTTGCTATTCCGCAATTAATGCACAGGCTCATGATTACGAATTAGCTAGTCTTCCAAAAAGCAATAAATTCAGATCCGGTTTTCCAGCAATGGTCAGCAGGGATGGCAAGGTACGGTGTCCAATGTTCAAGCGAAGGTCAGTCAGAAGGCAATCAATTTCGGAGTCCAGTATTATGGAGCAGAGTTCTTATGAAATAATATTGTTTAATCTCGAGAAACAGAAAACACATTCAATTGCGCAAAAATAGAAAAAGCGAATGACATGACAACTGACAATTGTGAATTGACAGACGTTGATTTATTTCTTTTATTGATTTTTTAATGGTGCTTACGTTAAATAACAATTAGATTTCAAAACTTTTTATTTTACATTCATTTCAATATTATCTAAAATACAATAATACTCAAATAATGGAGTATTATTCAATTATTTGTAACTATCGATATCCACTAAATCAATCATATTAGGGTACGCTCTATTATGCTGTTTGCGAAGTATGTGACGTATAACGAAATAAGTGCTGTAACGGTTTAAAAGGTTGCTTAAAACAAAAAAATAGAAAACTAATTATTTTATATACATTGCCATTGTAATTGAGGCTAAGATTTAAATGGGTTAATTAGTCAAAATAGTAGATTTTTTTGGTACATATTTGATTCGTGTAACGGCTAGGCCCAGAAACGGGTTTCTCCTTTACAACTTTTGTTCTATGACATTTGAAATAATTTTGTCCTATTCCATTTTTAAAAATTTATGTTATTACGGGTTTCTTCATATTGGCTCTGTTTCATAGGTTATGCTTAAAATAATAATGCCCTAATAGAATGGAAATTTTATGAAATAAATGGATTTAGTAAAATCTGTGACATTGACATGACTTTGATAGCGTCTTCTCCACACAATGTATTAATTCTAAACAGAATATTTGTTTAATGGATATTATTAAAATAACAGTCTGTTTATTTTTGTTATACGTATGTTTATTACAAAAACCGTGAATTTTATGTTTTGCAAAATATTGATCTGAAAGAAACACCTCACAGAACGTTTTTTTAAAAAGTTTTTTCCAAACACAAACTCTACGTAATTGAGCTGTCTAAGAATTGGGCATTTTACTAACAACCCAGTATTAAGGTAATTTCCGGAAAACAAAGGCACGTGTACTAGAAAGTTTTATTACTTTAACCAGCATTCATTGCGATGTTGCGCTCTTGGCCTAGTGTTTCCGAGTGATTGTAATCAATCACTTGAATTGTGCAACAACAGGTGCGGTCAGTTGCAGGATGGGTGATCGTCCCGTGACTACAGCTAGTGGCATTTTTGGTTCTCTGATGATAATCTAGATTCTATTTTAGTTTAGTTTCTCCAAATATGGAATTCACTCTAACACAGGTCCGTCCGATTTTAATAGAAGGATGAGGAGAGGTGTGGCGTTAGCGAAGACCTCTTTACTGATGAGGTGAGCATATTCAGGGTGAGTTCAGGATTATTCATTATCAGGAAATACAGATTATTTAAATAATATCGATATACTATTTTTATTTTTTTTATGCACTAACTCGTGCTAATTCGCGGCTGTAAGTAATGCAATTTGCTTAAGTCAGATGTCGCTGCCTGTACGTAATACAGAGAATAGTGTAAAGAGGTTCGAAATTTCACTGATGCCGTGAGTCGCCCATTTGCTCAATTGGTAGAGCGCTGGCACGGATAGCCAGAGGTTGCGGGTTCGAATCCCGGCATGGGTGAAATTTTTAGCCTCTAAATAGGTTTTTAAAATCGATATATTGATATATCGATATTTTTCAGGTCTAGTTAATTCGTTCAATAGTATAATTTCATTCATTCTACGAGCAAAGCAAACGGATCGGCGACACCGACAGTACAACTATTCAATTCAGCGAGTGTTCGGCGCTGCGTAGAGCAAGCTAAACAAAGTCAAGATTTATCCCGTGAACTCCTCCAAGACTACGGTAAGTCTTTCATCTGACTCACTCCTAATAGTGTTAACTGCTGCTTCGAAAGTAGGTATTTACTTATTCTCCATCTTTGCGGAATGAAACGTCTACTTGTTGGGGGACTCCCCTACGCTTACGTTATTATTATTATTATTATTATTATTAATACTTTATTGCACCATAAAATTGTACAATGCGGCGAACTTAATGCCGTTATGTATGTTAAGTATATACCTTTGTCTCAGAACAGTTTAATTATGTGATGAATAATGACGAGTGGGTAGAACAATGTACTCTGAAGCTAGAGACCCAGGTTCCAAACCCAGTGCGGGCTCGTACCAATGACTTTGTTTGCAATACTACTCGCTAACTGTGAAGAAAAACATCGTGAGGAAAACCTAGAAGTGTTAACATAGACCAGCACTCGCTACGTACACTCGGCCTACTTATGTGGTCAAGTGCGGAAATCTTAGGTCTAACTAATAAACCCTTTACTCAGTAATGAGCGCGGAAATCTTAGGACTAGTTGGGACTAGCAAACTAATTTAGAGGCATCAGGGAGGAACAACAAAAGCGCCACCTCGGGACAATTCATACCCCAACTTTACCCACCAACCTTTACTATTATTCACAGATGGTGTTTACAAACAACTTCTCAATCATCTATGTAGGTATCGTGTAAAAATAGTGATTTTTAGGACCCATGGCTGTGAACCTAAGGCAATAGGCCTAGGATGGAATACGATGTGTAAAAAAGACACGACGCGACGGTGACTACTGGACTCCCACAGTTCGTCCAACATTCCTTATGGAATGCTTTGCTTATGCTAGCATTCATTTCAATGCCACAAACATTTAGTGCTCGAAAGGGGTGTGGCATTGTTAATGATGTAAATTTTAATAACGATAAACAATTGCCCGCCACTACACTCCATTGCCCCCTGAACACAAGGGCGATGGCGAGCAGTGGGCCAGCATGGGCCATTGTGTACTGGGGCCTAAAGAAGTTAGGCGATAGCTCGGGTGGCGGTGTTTTCGGTACCTAGATCAAAGGGTTTTTACCGCATCGACTCACGCGCATGACGCAATGCGATGTTGGCTACATTACAGTACCTACTATGCCGGCGCCAGAAGTTCAGACAAGTGATCATTTCTTTGAAGACCGTGCTCACTCATTTGGTCACATGTGGTTGTATCTGCCAGACAGATATGTGTTTCACACCTTTGAGCTCACAGTTAGACAGAGACAGTCATGACTTCAAACATGGACGACTATTTGGTCGACGCAGTTTGCTTATATAATTTATTCGTAATAGAACAAGGTTTCGGATCCCATATACCTATTTAGCTCTCCTTGAAGTAACACTATTAACTCGAACACTCCATCGATCGTTAGTTCGATGGATTGTTTCGACAGCTCTCCACGGCGGCGGCGACACGCCCCGCGCAACTCAACTGGGCTCGCGCGCGGTGTGGCAGGCAACAAACATTTGGCATTTGATTTGATCCCTTTGATGTGCGCTAAAAAACCGACACGGAACGGCAAAGCGCACTTAAGTGTTCAAATATGTGACAATAGTATAAATGTCCGTGCCACATATTATGTGCACACTTATGTGATCAGATCACTTGTGTCTGGCGCCGGCACCACATGAAGGCTGGTCGCATTGCGAATAAAATAGGCGCAATTTTTTTATGACTTTCTATTTTCCATTTTTTCGTAAGAATCTGTGAGATTTGGAAAATGCATGAAGTATGTACGAAAGTGAAATTTCGCGCAAGTGCTGCACGCGAAATCAATATTCTAAAAATAAATAAAAACAATAAAAAATCGCGCAATATTCCCCAACTAAAACTGCACGCGGTTTATAATAATCCATCAGAGAAAAAGTCGCTGCGATATAATGCGCCGTTTTCAGCACATGTATTCGAATAATTGCAAATATTGACACTATGACCAGTTATACTATTCTTATTTTTAATGCACCAACCCGTGCTAAGGAACAAATTTAAAAACCTATTTAGAGGCTAAAAATTTCACCCATGCCGGGATTCGAACCCGCAATCTCTGGCTATCCGTGCCAGCGCTCTACCAATTGAGCTCAAATAGGTTTTTAAACTATGACCAGTTGCAGGCCATATTTCGTTAAATTCAATATTCTTACATTACCATCTTTGTACATATTAGAAGCTTGTACATTTGTAAAAAATAATATGAATTTATTCCCCACATATACACGCCCAAAAATCTTAAGGCCAAACAGAAGATTAGCAACATGCTCATCAAAACTTCATTTAGTTAATTCTGGCCCACAGTCAATGGCCGCGAAAATTTACAACTACTTACCGAAAAATATCCAGTTCAAAAAAGCCCTTAGTCAATAGGTACTTGAACGAAAAGTGTTACTATACGTTGAAAGATTTTATCGATGAGCATGACAGTAATATGAGATTGTAAATAAATTTTCATTGGATTAAATAGTTATAATTGTGTATATTTATGTATATAAATGTACATTGTAATAAGTTTAATTTAGGTTATAAATATAACTTAATTTTAGCGGCGCCCTTGCAGGGTCCTTGTTTAGTTCTAGTTTTTCTTTTAAGTAACATCTTTTATACAACAAGGAAGCTCAATAAATTAATCATAAATCACAAGTTCACAAAGCAATTCACAGAAGGCGCTGCCAGGCGTGGCCACACAAGAACGGGAATTATACGGGTGCGCTAATCAAAAATTTGACAAACGTGTCCCTGTTCTTGTAGGAGCCCATAAGCTGCTATACTTGCAGGGCTTTGTGAACTTGTGCTGAAAACGGCTCATTCCCAAAGCGTGCTAAGCCTAAGGATTTATGAGATCGTTTTTGGTGGGAACTTTGAAGTATAAATACCCTAGTTGACGAAACGGCAAAGAATTGAAGTTTTTGAGTTAATTCAGACATAATTATCTAGAATCTCAAAGGAGCCGCGAAGGGTCTAGTCATACGCACCAAATCCTGAGCGATTCCAATTGTTTATCAAACTCCCTACTAATTTGACAGTTAGGCGTTGTTTTGCCACATAAACGACCGTAACTTTTGGCGTCAACTTTAAAAACAAATTAGGTATTCACAAATTCGAGGGACTGTAGACTTAACCCCCAGTTTCTCGTACACTTCTTCTTCTTCAGGCTATATTAGTCCACTGCTGGACATAGCCCTCCCCTAATGAGCACCACAGCGCTAGGTTGTGCAATCATCATCATCTCGTACACTAACAATCTGTTAATCTACTGTTGTCAAAGGTTTTTTTTTGTATGAACTTTAGCCTATACGAACTAAGAACTTTAAGGCTAGGCGCGCACGGGTTACTTTTGTCACCGTGACTGTTTCGTCACTCCGTAGATTTGTATGGAGATGCGCGAAATGTCACCCAGTTCTCTCGTCGTAACATACGCGCATCGCCATACATATCCACGGTCTTGATAAGAGTGACGAAACAGTCACGGTGACTAAAGTAACCCGTGCGCGCCTAGCCTAAGAATTAAGAACTTTAGTAATTCAGAAATCGGGGGTAAGTGTACGGTTTTAATTCCAACTCGATACCTCCACGTGTTTCCGAGTCTCGACAGATAGTCATTGGATCGGTTTCTGAATTGAGAATTTCGCTTAGTAAATAGTTGACTGAATGCAAGTCTTGTTTTCAGTGGGAAAATGGAAGCTAGACTGCGAGCGCTGACTTTCGACCCGGTTGAGACTGATGACTTGGTGCAGGTGAGTCAGGCCTTCAATATAATAATGTAATTTAGGTATATATATAACGGGTCTAATCGCGATTATTTATTAGGTAAAACGTAATTACCTTATTTCCCGACGATTCGGCAGCGTTACAGTGGCCGTTGTCTCGGGTAGACTGAAGTGGCGAGTACAGTCAATTATCGTGGGTTGTCTACTTGTCTGTCACTAATAATTTTTCGCAGCTGGCCGACACACTATGTATGAGTATCGCGAATCAATCATTAAGATATAATAATGTAACTTCTTTATTTAAATACTTTATGAAATGAAAAGGTTGTGGACTGAAAGAGGATGTAGTGACTAGAATTAAGAAAGGAATATTGCGTTGGTTTGGACATGTGGAGAGGATGAAGGAAGAAGGATTGACGAAACAAATATATATTTCGAATGTGAGTGGAAGGGCTGGTAAGCGACGTCCCAGACGGACTTACGTCGACCAAATAGGGGATGTCTCTGCCTACCCCTCTGGGATACAGGCGTGAGGTTATGTATGTAGTATGTATAATTTTATAAGCTCGACAATGGTTGTTATTTGCCTCAATGTGGTAGTTTATTTCTTATTTTATTCAACAGAAATCCACAGCAATAACTACAATTAAAATGAACATGCAGCCAATGATGGATTTTACTGTGTAGTTCAGAATATTATATTGTAGTCTAATTCTAAAAGTCTTATTTTAATTAATCTGAGTACATAAGTAAGTATCATGACGGTGTCGGTGCCCAATAGTGGACTATCATGGGCAAATTGATTGAGAAATAACAATATATATATATATTTTATGATAGTAGGTAAGTATATTGAAATATAACTGATAATCACAGCAAAGGCAAGTAATTCAAGTGATCATCACATTAGCTTGGCTTCCACTAGCGAGTGTGTACGCGTGTGTATGTGAGTGAGGGTGTGTCTGCATTTGTTACGATTGTTGTTACGCAAAAACAGCAAAACAGATCTTTGCACTGAAGCAGCGAAAACAAAAACTTTTATCTGCTAGGCTTACATGGGAGTGAATTAGTAACGTGCGCGACTATTCCTCTTTGGAGGGGTTTCTGAAGTGGCTTTACTAGCTTTTGTTTGAGACAAGGTTTTGAGATTGTAAATAGGCCAATTTCGGACAATCTATCGTTGTATGTCTTAGGTACCCTTCTGTAAAATACTATTCGAGGCAAAATTGGTACGATTTGAAGTAACTGAAAGCAGTTTAGTGTGTCTCGTGCGCCGGAGGCACAGCAAGTTTTACGAGTTCAGAGAGTAACTTGGGACAGTCCAGAGCGCCGGAGCACGCGGCGGGTAGAAGAGTTACGTCCAATATAATTCTTCCACAAAGCAATAGTAGTAAAATATCATTCCATAGGTATAACCCGCGCAAATTAAAGAGGCATCTCTCGCGAAGAAGATCGAATCGTGCGAGGCGCCGAGTTAAGTAGCACGGGTTACACCATTGCAATGCGATTGGTTCCTAGACTACCGATAGTTTGAATGAAACGACCATTACCGGACTAATATGCCTCTATTGAACAACTATGGATTTCAGAGACTCGCGTAAGTTGAGTTGCACGGGTCATTGGAGCCAATGGGCGACTCACCGGCAGCAGTGAAATTTCGAACCTCTTTACTTACACTATTCTCTGTATTACGTACAGGCAGCGACATCTGGCTTAAGCAAATTGCATCACTTAAGCCAGCGACATCTGGCTTAAGCAAATTGCATCACTTAAGCCAGATGTCGCTGCCTGTACGTAATACAGAGAATAGTGTAAAGAGGTTCGAAATTTCACTGATGCCGGTGAGTCGCCCATTGGCTCAATTGGTAGAGCGCAGGCACGGATAGCCAGAGGTTGCGGGTTAGAATCCCGGCATGGGTGAAATTTTTAGCCTCTAAATAGGTTTTATATTCGAAAATTGTCATTATGGTTGCTAATATCCTTATTATTAGTGTGATCATCCAGCTGCACTTATTCTGTATACGAGTAACATCGTGATTCCGTAACGCGGGTGCATACGTCGTTTCGATGGTTCTAATTCCATAATATTTCTGCGGCATCACCAAAAACTCAAATGCTCCAACAATCTAATTTTCTGCGGATTAATTTGGATTTTTTCTTGCTAGATTTGTTTTGCTGCGCTATCTTTTATTTTCTGCCCTGCACTAGCTGCTGCTAATAAGACAAAATATTTTATTGCGGATCAACACCGTATTTCTCTCTTGTCTCCGTCTATGGTTGCCTGGAAGAAATGTACTTCATGTAAATTCCGTGCATAATCAAGAATATTCCATCTCATTCCACCTATTTTTGTTGAACGCTTAAGTGATACCTACCTAAATAATTTTGCTTCCAGATTTACTCAAAAAAGCACAACCACGAGCTTAGACCGTTAGGTTATCCCGAGGCTCCTGAGTGCACAAAACATCAAGTTGACAAATGCAATAACAAGATTTACGAATGCTCCGAGGAATTTGACTCAGCGTGGCAGCATTCGGACCGAAGCACGGTGGTACCGTAGTAGGTCATAGGACTCGGATGGCAATGACTGAGCTAAGCCATGATATCTGGCTCAGTTACCCACTAATTGTCATACTACCTGAGGGTATAAAAGGTTTCGCAATCTATTGTTCCCAACATTCCTTTTTCGGCATCCGAAGTGAACACAAGTAATTAGTCATCAACCTGTTATCACCAAGTGCTTTAATTAGCCCAAGACGCGACGCGTGTGTTTAAGTTCCAACTTGTCTGTGACCTGCTATTTTACAATGGAATTTGAAGTCACAGGTATGTATTATTAATTTACTTTACTATTTTGCCTTTTCCTTCTACATTTTTTTTTTAAATAGAGTGCTACGCCAACGTGGCATTTTTTATGTATTTATGTCTGTATATTTTTTACGTTGAAGCTTTTACTTATGTTTGTACCTACTTGTACCATTCAATTTGGTATAGAAATATGGGTTACAATGTCTACTACTAGGCCTCTCCAAATTTAGCTGCGTCATGCTGCGTCTGTAAGGTGCAGCCAGGTGCTACGCCGCGCGCCTGAACGCGTAGCAGGCGCGTAGCACTTGCTACGAAACATGTATCTATTTTGATCCGCTTTTAACGTATTTTTATTTTGTTTTAGGTACTAGTATTAAGTGTTCTTTCAAAAGAATGCTTGTACTAGATACTTGGCTGTCTATTAAAGACAGCAAATCTGAACTGGAGCGTTGGCATCGAGTTTTTCGAGACCTAATACAATTGCTGCCTGATGTTGAGAATTACATTGCTGATGACTTGGAAAAAAGAGTTACTAAAGTTTGTACAAGATTGGTAGCAATTTGGAAGCAAGTCACGCGCAACCATTCTCGCATGGTCTCTAAGTACGGAGACTGGCTGAACGAAATTGAAGTTTGCGTTCTGCCAACTTGTGCAACAGTAGGGAGCCACAACACCCAACGGCCAGCAGCAGAAGCTTCGACAAGCACCCAACAGCACCAGCACAGGAAGGACTTTGAGGAATGTAGCAAGAGATCAAAACGCCGCAGGCTTGCAGAGTTAAGTAAAGTAGACAGTTCTGCGATAAATTCTTTGTTGGACGATTCTAGTCTATCTAACGCCGCTGCATCTTTAAATTTCAGCACTGACGAAGTCTTGTCTCTTATAAATGAGACAAAACTGACTAAACATCAGTATCTTTTGGTGAAAGACTTCGTTAATGCAAAATCACCTAATGCATTACCATCTTATCAAAAAGTGTTAGAAGCTAAGAAGCGGTGCTATCCATCGCAAGAGTTTATCACGGAATCATCTGCTGAAGTAGAATTACAATCATTGTTAGATCATACTGCTTGCCGGATACTAGAATCCCAAAAACCCGTTTTGAATAATATTGACCCTAATAAAGAATTTGTTTTGATTGGAAAATGGGGTTTCGATGGGAGTACGGGGCACAGCGAATATAAACAGATTTTTGGAGATTCTGGTATCGATGATGATGGCAGTATGTTTGTTACTTCATATTGTCCTCTTCAATTGGTTTGTAAGTCCAATACCTCCGACCCAGATCAAATAGTTTGGAAAAATCCGCGCCCTTCTTCCACCAGGTATTGTAGGCCTATTCGATTCCAATTTGCCAAAGAATCCAAAGACCTTTCTGTGCAAGAAGAAGCTTATTTCAAGACTAAAATTGATAGTTTACAACCGACTTCTTTCACTCACGGTGAATATGAAATAAAAGTGCAGCATTCTTTACAATTAACCATGGTTGATGGTAAAGTGTGCAGTGCTCTGAGCGATACATCTTGTAGTAGATGTTATATTTGTGGTTCAACTCCAAAAGAGATGAATGACATTGATAAATCGCTGAGCAAAACTGCAGATAGTGGTACCTATCAATTTGGACTATCTCCTCTTCACTCGTATATCCGATTCTTCGAATATTTAATTCACGTTTCTTATAGATTAGACATAAAGAAATGGCAGGTACGTTCTTCAGACGAAAAAGCTCTTCTTGCACAAAAAAAACAACATGTGCAGCAACAGTTTAGGCAGAAACTTGGTCTAATAGTCGACAAACCGCGAAGTGGAGGAAGTGGCACATCTAACGACGGAAACACTGCCAGAAAGTTTTTTTCTAACTCAGCGGTTTCAGCGGAAATTACTGGATTAGATAAAATCCTTATTGACAGATGTCATAATCTGCTGCAGTGTCTTTCGTCGGGATACAAAATTAATAACGCCACTTTTAAAGAGTATTCTCTAGAAACAGCACGTAAACTTGTTGCTACCTATCCATGGTACAACTTGCCATCGTCTGTACATAAGGTCCTCATTCATGGGTCGGAAGTAATTGAACACGCATTATTGTCAATAGGTGAGCTTTCGGAAGAGGCCGCCGAATCTTGCAATAAATTAATCAAACTCTTCAGGCGTGACAACACGAGGAAAATGTCTCGGGTTGTCACAAACACCGACTTGATACATAGACTTCTCCTTAATTCGGATCCTTATATTTCTAGTTTAAGAAGGTTACCACAGAAGAAGAAGTCTATTCTATCAAAAGAAGTATTAAATTTGTTGTCGGTTTAGGAAAAAATGTAAAAAATAAGATAGGTATTTATGTTATTTTTTACATAACTCCTATTATGTAAATATAATATTTTTTGTCCAATTGTGTGTTTGTACTTAGATGTTAGTTAAGTATTTACTTTATTTGTAATATAAAATGTAAATAGTAAGGTTTAATAGTTATTAAGTTGCAAACCTTCTTTTAAGTGTAATAAAAATGCATAATTTTGTAAATAAAATAAGCTTTTTAAGATTATTTTGTTTTTTTTTATTGTGTTATGGCTTAAAGTATTACAAAACACCATAATAATAATAATCAGCTATGACAACGACAGTCATTATTATCGCGAAACCCTATGACCGCTACTCTTAGGGCGTGGAACCAGTGTGCGAAGCAGGTGCTTGAAGACTATCGCGGTGAAAGTCCGCGAGCACGCGGAGCTGTTCGCGCAGATGGAGGCTCGGACTCGGGGCGTGGAGGCGGAGCAGGTCAGGCGGTGCGACGTCGAGCTCATCGCCAAAGAGTTCCAGCACTACAGCGAGCTCGACTTCGTGCCACTCCCAGGTTATCAAAGTAAGTGCAGAAACGAAGCGGTGATTCTAATATATGGAGGTCAGGAACTAATTTAAATTTTACTCCTTGACTTCTGTATACAAGTAGGTATTACCTGCTAACCTTGTCAAATAATCATTTGTAAAACACTCTGAAACATGTTGATTAATTGTGGCAACAACTTTTGTTAGGTGGACACTTACAACTCTTGTCCTAACAGAAGTCGTAGTTCTAAAGTTTTACCTAACCTACTGACTAATCAATGTTGAAAACCTATTTAGATGCTAAAAATTCTATACATGCCGGGACTCGAACCCGCGTCACCTGGCTAACCGTGCCAGCGCTCTCTCAAAGTCTCAACTGAGCGAATGGGCAAGTACCGGCATAAGTGAAATTTCGAACTACTCTTTGTATTACTTACAGGTTAGCTCAGTTGGGAGAGCGCTGGCACGGTTAGCCAGAGGTCGCGGGTTCGAGTCCCGGCATGGATGGAATTTTTAGCCTCTAAATATTTTATTAAGATTGTCCTTAGCACGGGTTAGTGCAACAAAAAAGAATATAATAATGAATGTTGATAAACCGAAAGAGATCTGTCAGGTCAGGATTGCAGCCAAGTGGCTGACCCTCCTCTCTGCCACCCCTCAAGAATACAGGTGTGAGTTAGTGTGTGTATGTGTGTTTGGTTAGGTAGGTATATATAGTGACTAGGGGGCGAGCCCCCTGCGCGCTTACGCGCGCCAACCCCCAGCCGCTCCGAGCTGCGCTCTCCGCGGCGCTCGGCCTAGGGCCTCGCTAGACACTTATTGTAGTGAATTGTTGCATGGGAACATGTATAGTCTCGGCCTTCGGCCTCGGCTTGGACGGAGCTCGGCCTTCGGCCTCGCCGCGGTGGGGTTCTTAGTGCCCGCTCCGCGGAGCTCGGCCTCCGGCCTCGCAAGTTTGTCCCTATTTGCTATTGCGCTGGTACTTGTGCACCGTAACCTGAACGGTCTCGACCTTCGGCCTCGGCCTGGACGGAGCTCGGCCTTTGGCCTCGCCGCGGCGGGGTTCCTCGTGCCCGTTTCGCGGAGCTCGGCCTTGCGGAGGTTCGATCCCCAGTGCGGACATGTACCAATGACTTTGTTTAATTTCAAAGTTACGTACGTTTGCGAATTTGTAGTCGCAATACCACACGCTAACTGTGAAGGAAAACATCGTGAGGAAACCCGCGGCTTGGTTGGCTCCGCACGTATTGACTAGTCTTTCCTGTGGGCTAGGCCGACTAAGCTGTCAGGATGGTATAGGTGCAGGGCAAGCCTACATCTATAAAACCATGTCCCAAGCACTACAGCGTCGGAGTGGTCCCTACACCCATCTAGTGTGGGTGAAGATGCCACTGGACGCTGTATAAACCATCTCATTAAGTACTTAGATGCAAAAGACCAATATTATTATTATTCTGTAGGTAGGTAGGTACCTATGGAATGATTCATGGAACCCTCTATGCGCAAGTCGGGTATATACGTCCCCTCTGATCACAGAAACGTATCACAGTCGCAATGGATCACATCCCCCGCAAGTCCGATTCGAACTCGGCCGGTATTTTTTCTGCTTGGTCTATTTTCAGATTGGAGATACTTGGTTTTAATGACACCGCACCTGCCGCTGTGTGTTCTCGCGCTGGTGGCGCGCTACATGTACTACTCCTGGCCAGTCACGATCACGTCCACCGACGTGAACTGCTCTCTGAGTGCGCATTTGTTCGTGGAGCTGTGCATCGCGGCGGGGTGAGTGCCAGACGACTTACCACAACCCCAGTGCCCATTAAAGGCTCCATAAGAATAATGGCTCCAATATAACTCCCTTATAATAAGAATACATTTGGCTACAACATAATAATATTTTTGTCACTATAAATAAATCAACAGCTCTAAAATGTATGGTTGTCACAATAAAATTGATATCAACCCATGTATGTCCCCACTGTTGGGGCACGGGTCTCTTTCTGCATCTTAGGAAGGTTAGGCCATACTCCACCACGGGGGCCAAATCCGGGTTGGTGCCTTACTGTCAGAAGTTATCAAGTCGCCCATAAGGCCTCTGACATGACTTAACGACTGCAATTACATGACAGCCGGCACCAACGGGTTAAAGTGCCTTGCGAAGCACGGAAGCGCTCGGAAAAATGCCACTAGCCATCCTGCACCTGACCGCGCCTTTTGTTGCTTTAATCCAAGTGATTGGATCGGTTCGACTAGGCCACGAGCGCTTGAAATATGTAAGTTGCCTAATTACGTATTGATCGATAAGTGGCATTGCGTCTAAGATCTAGAGCGGGGGTGAGTGCCTTACACTTTACTACACAAACTCGGGGCCACTCAGAGGCTCTATTATAGGACACCAGTAGCATCAGTCACAACAATACTCGCAACGTTAAACAAAAAATCCACTGTAATAAAAATATATCTGGCTGCAAAATAATTTCTATCGCTATAAATAGACGAATGGTGTGATCGCACGTTGTAATTTTTATAGTGAAAGTGGGTTTGGAACGAGGTGCTTAATTTCACCGAAGTTTAATATCTTACACACATACACACACACCTGCACTCACAATCACATAATTATACTCATTCACAGCAGTATTCTTTTAAACATAAACTTGCATGAACATAAACATTATTTTTACGCCCTTTTCTTAATTTATTAATGATCCACGTTAGAAACACTCCAACAATGTAACTACTACTCGTGGACCCGTTAACGGGACTAAATAATGGAACCACGAGAAAACACCCTACAAAGCGAACCGGGTCTCCACAACACAGGGTATCCTAGTGTGGAGGCCGCAGGTACAGCCTTCCTAGGCATCATTGATGTATACTATAATGTTAAGTCTTTCAACATTAATTTATGTCAAATATTTAGCTGTAAGAAACATACAATGTTGTCTGGATTTTACTTTTGAATTAATAAAAATGTTATCTCTCTTTAACGATAGATCAGTGACATTGCGTCAAGATCTTTATACTATGGACACGAGTTCGGTATTAAACAGTCCATTTTGAAATTAAAAGAAAATTTCTTTAATTTAAAAGTAGTTATTTTAAAGGTGGCTTGTTTCGAGTATAAACGACCAACATTTCATTTCAGTTACCCACGCATCGCATGGCGTTTCGAGCAGCAGGAGTCATGTGAATTGGGTGAGTGTTTTTTCTTTGTTTTGTGATGCTTGTTGGTTTTCTTACTCCACCAGAGCTTCTGAATGCATGAACCTGTTTTTTAATAAAATTACCGTATTTTCTAGGGCAAGCTACCAAAAATATGAATTTAAAAACATTATTAACATTATGTGTAATGTCCTGCAAATCAAGAGACCATTTTTGGCCAGACCAATAAAGGCATGTAATCTTTCCTTACTAAATCAATCGCTTGCCTGCTCTAGTCCACTGCTGGACAAAGGCTTCCCGCAAGACTCTTATTCCTTCTGTCCTCGGCTATCCTCATCTAGCCACTGCCAGCAGTCTGCCTCAGATCGTCGGGCTGCGAGCTGTTGCGCATCCTATGCTGCGTTGGCCAGCTCGTAGTCTCCACTCCAGAGCCTTTAAACGAATCAACCACTTGAGTTAAGCAACAACAGGCGCGGTCAGGTGCAGGATGGGTGACCGTCCCGTGACTACCGCTAAGGGCAATTTTCCGAGCGCTTCCGTGCTTCGCAAGGCACGTTAAGCCGTTGGTGCCCGCTGTCATGTAATGGCAATCATTAAGCGATGACAGAGAAATTATGGAAGGCTCGAAAACTTCTGACTGTAAGGCCTGCCACTGTCTTACAATCCTACACCAACCCGGACTTGGCCCCCGTGGTGAAGTATGGCCTAACCTTCCCGCGATGCAGGTAGAGACCCGTGCCCCAGCATTGGGGCCATACATGGGTTGATAACATACTGTTTGACATACAGTTGCCCCGCCCGCCACCGTCACCAGGTGGTCAGACCAATTTTGGAGGGCCTGCCCGCGTTGCGACGTCCAGCCCGTGGCCGCCAGGTCAGAACGTTTTCGCCCCATCGGCCACCAGTTGTCGTTATCGTTGTGGTTAAGTGAGAAGTGTCTGATCTGCTCAATCGTCTGTCTAGTTGCATAGTAATTAAAAAAAAAACCCTATTTAGAGGCTAAAAATCAGCCAGATGTCGCTGCCTGTACGTAAAACAGAGAATAGTGTAAAGAGGTTCGAAATTTCACTGATGCCGGTGAGTCGCCCATTGGCTCAGTTGGATAGAGCGCTGGCACCTCAGATCATAGAAAGAAGGAGATATGCCCTAGCCGCGAAATAAGTCCGGTAGCGCTGTCGCCACTTTTGAATATGTGTGCGTTTTCATCACATGCACAATATTGTAAATATAAGGTTCACGCACACGTCTGTCCAGTCATTTACTAGCGTTCTAATCTTTTAATTGGTTCGCACACTATGAAAAACAATTGTACGAATACACTCGTGCACGTAAACAACAGCGTCGGTGAACTCCTTAGGGATGGAACACTTGTATCAAATAATACATCTATCGATAAAATTATCCGATGAGAGGTTATTCATTTATTAACAGTATACTTCGTGTTGGGATGATACAAAAAACAGAGCATGTTAAATTTACAAAAACAATATTATTAAAACAAATAATCCTATTTTAATTTACTGTCCTGTGAAATGTAAATATTTATTAAATACGTGTCTTTTTGACAGTATTTGTGGCTTCAGTATATGATAAAGACGCAAACTTGGCTTTCTACTGATATAGAATTTGATTATTTTGATAATGATGATGACCCCTGTTCGGTATACTAAGACGATATGTTAAATTTCTTGGACAGAACACCACTGAAGCATACTTGGTAGTGACTCTGTCCGGAAAGCTAGGTCTTCTGGGTTTAAATCCTGGTAATGGAAAGAACTAATATTTGTGTGAAGAGCATGTCCACGGTCAGGGACGCATTTGTACCTGGATCTTGGATATTTCTTTGTATTTTATTTAGTATATGAGTCCCAATGTAACGTGAAATGCACTTACATTACCATTTACAAATTGGATTTAAATATTGGTAACTCTGTTAGGACTCTGTAAATTAACAGCAGTTTTTGTTGGGTGAAAGAATGAAGTGCTGACTTTTTAAGAATACGATAGCAATTACTTTCTCATTCTCTGAAAATAATTCACCCAGCTATATAAAAAATAGAATAAACACATGTATAAACTCAAAAAACAGCCATTTTTCTAAACAAATTGCCACTTGTCTGAGTAACAGCGATATATTGGAAATCAGTAGCCACGCTTAGATTATAAGGATTAACCTTTAGCTACTGATGTGGATTTAATTTCACGTAAACACTGACGTGGGGGCCTCAGAGTCCCGTGTAGGTATATATATGCTTATATTTAAAAATCTTTGGGTTTTTTAGGGTTTAGTGTTTAATAATTAGCTTAAGTGGATATATTTAAATAAGATTAAATGATTTTTGTATAATGTATTTGTTTATAATTAACTATTATATCAAACTTTAGAAAACGCTTAGCATTTTTTGACAAAAATCACAAGAGGTCTTATATCACAAAGTATCAATTAAAAATATTAGAAAAATCAACCAATTAACTTATAATCTTAATTTTAAATAGTCTTTCTAGTAAATGGCACATAAGAAATTATAATACAATAATAGGAACAAAAAATAACAGTCTTTAAATTATTGTGAATTACACACAGTCTGGGCAAACTTGCTTTGCACATTGAAGGCATACATGTTTTTTACATGCATAAAATGTGTGTGTAGATTTTCTTTGAAGCTTCGAAGGACATGTGTGGCACCTTCTTCTTTTTTTAGATTGTTCGTCGTCAACTTCTTGACGGTCAGGTGCAGGCGTATCCTTTCCCAGCACACGTGCCAAACTCAAACGTAGCTCACGTGGTCTGTTCTTCCGGAACATTGTCAACCTGTTCTTCTGGTTCCGACGCACTGTGCATATCTGACTCATGCTCGTGAAGCTCCGGTATAAAGGTGTTATCAATATCTTCGGCCTCCGAACCGCTAAAGTCTTCACGATCTATCCACATCACGGTTGTCGCAAAATCGTTGTTCCCTGGCACTACGGTCCTTCTATTTTTAGCTACATGTTTGTTATTATTATTACCAAGAGACCGTTTTCTCCCGGATGACGTTCTGGGCTCCATAGTATAAAAGTTTTCAAAGTACTGCAAAAAAAAGCCGATAGCTAAATCGATACAATTCACAAAAAAGTTACATAAATACTGAGGTGGGGTCTAAGAGGCCCAAAAGAAATTTCAAAATGAATTTACTTACCGAAATTGCGCGCGCAAACACGTGCACTGCTGTTGACCGCCTCGGCGCAACGAAACTCGAAGGTACTAGAAGCTACGCGTATGCCGTGCGCGGAGGAAGGGAGTAAATCACAATTTTAGTTTTCTTGAGGCCTGAGAGGCCCCCACGTCAGTAGTTAAAGGTTAAGTAAAGAATGTGTTTATGGCTATGATTGAAATGTATCATGGGCCTGTAAATAAAGTAAGTTCCTAATTAAAAATACAGTAAATAGGAAGAAATTTTGTAAGCTTGTCAAAAAAAATTCAATGAAGCTTTCGAAACATATATATAGATTAAAAAATAAAATCAGCATCCGACTGGAATCCTAAAGAGAATATTTTCATTATCGTCATCATTCAGCCACAAGATATCCACTGCTGGACATAGGCCTCCTCTATGGATTTCCAAAAAGACCAGTTGAAAGCGGCTTACATCCAGCGTCTTCCTTCGACTAGGATGAGATCTTCTCTCCATCTTGTCGTCCGACGCTGCACTTGCCGATATGACATATAAGCAAGTACCGACATACCATATTGTGGTCTCCATTCGAGAACTTGTCGGATCTAAAATGGTAAATAAATTATTGAAATACTGAAAATGCTTTATTTAACTTGTTTTTCATTACACAATCGAATTTCATTTATAACATAACGCTCATAAAAAATTAAATATATAAGACTATGATTTAGTACCACAACCACATTACATGATTTGTTTCTTAAGAAACACTTTCTTTTGGAGAGTTGTGCGTCGTCCATATGAAATGAAGATTAAAATAAAGTGATAATTGAATATTCTAAACCATGTAAAATTTTATCGCGATTTTAAATATACTGGTACCTCAACCTTTATGGAATTCGTTATTACTGGTATTTTCAAAGTAGGAACTGCCCAAGGAAATATTTTTTCCCCCACTTTAGCATCTGGAAACACTTCTCTGTAAAATAGATGGAGCAAATGGTACTTTATTTGAGAGGAAATCAGTTATACCCTCTGTATTTTGATCCATTTTTCTTTATCTTTATTAGAAACTTTTTGAAATACATGATCGAAGCTAAGCCTGTTTTTAATAAGACAAAATCCTTCTACTAAAATAAAAGCTTCCTTAGCAACGCAAGCTGAAGTCTACGCAGATAGAGTCGCGGGCAATAGTCGACGATAAGACTAGATACCTAGTCTTACAATAATTGGTTCTAGTAATTTTGGAAGTTTGGACGAACGATTATAAATGCCTCAATAATATCGATACTTAATCAACGTCAATGGTTGTCTGGAAGAAATTACTTTTAGTAATAAGGCCGCCACTTGTACTGTACTGTTATTTTATAAGTCTCTTATGTAATCCTTGGTGTACATGCAATAAAGAATATTGTATCTATCTATCTTAATCAGTCTGAAAAGAAAGGTACTACCCCATCACTATGTCTCCAGCTGACCTACTGGTGAATTTGACATTTCGCGGCAAATACATGCGGCCGTACCTCGAAACATCGCATTGAACAATGATCAGTTTTGCGTGACGGTTCACTGCGGGCTGGCTTTTCCTAGTTAGCAAAACTCCACGAAAATCCTATATAGAAACAGCAGTGGAGTAACTACAATGTAATAAATACGTCCCATTTATGTACTTAGTAATGTGATGCACATTGCACATAAAATTATTATAATTATATTTTTCGTAGTTTATAAAACGAATATAGTGAGTAAAATAGGTTTACCGGTGAAAAGACACTCCCCTGTTTCTGAATAGCATGTATCACAGCGATTTCTGCAGGTAATCACTGCGCAATTAGGCATTTTTCTCAGATGTTACTACGACGGCTGGCGCGAAGCGATTGACGGCCATATTTTAAAGTTTCGCAGAGGTTAGCCCAAATGGGCTAACGTTGGGCGACAGTGCCACGCCCACAAGGCACTTCTCCTTATTTTTGTGTTCTGAGGCTGGCACGGATAGCCAGAGGTCGCGGGTTCGAATTCCGGCATGGGTGGAATTTTTAGCCTCTAAATAGTTTTTTTAAAAATTGTCCTTAGCACGGGTTAGTGCATTAAAAATAAAAATAGTATATCCATAGTAATTGCTAACATAAGCGTCACGGTTCAGACAGGATTTTACACTCGGTTTTGGTTAAGTACTCAGGTTTTGGGATCATGTCACACAAAGTTGAGGCACTATGATGAGGAAGAGCAGAGCGAGGAGGTTTCTAGGTGAAAGTACTAAGCAAACAATCAAAGTATTTTATTCAAAATTGCACAGAAACTGTGAATTATTGAATGTTACATTGAAGGTTTCCTTTAAAAAATCTTAGAAAAAATGTTCAAAATAATAATTCTAAACATCGTCTTTTCAAATTTCTTAATTAACAGAGTTTAAATAATTATTATAAAAAATAGAACTCATTGTACTGGTTTTAATTCCAGACATCGTTGTCATCTAATAATCCTTCATGTTATAGTAGCCCTTTTGGCACAAAGTGTAGGTACTTTAAACATTTTTTGAACCGCGTTACAGTCAAACTTGATTATTTTATCTTAATCAAAGATTTTATTTTAGAAACGCATACTTTGCCAGTCTAAATAATGGGAACTAAAGTTTATGTTTATTCCTAGTACTTATTTACATTTTGTCGGCTACCTAAAGTTTTAAAGTTACTGCTATTTTTTCTGACGCAAGTACATAATGTTTTCTTAGATATACTGACTGGCAACTGACTGGCAACTGACTGGCAACTGACTGGCAACTGACTGGCAACTGTCGGGATGTTAGTTTCTTTAAAGAAATCTATTAACGAATTTCTACTGCCTAGCTTATAAATGAATCTGATCGCTCTCTTCTGCATGACGAAGATGGTCTCAATGTCTGCTGCCCGTCCCCACAGTAGTATGTCATAGGACATAACACTATGGAAGTAACTAAAATAAACAAGCCTGGCAGTTGCGATGTCAGTTTCCTAATTGCTTTACCTATCGTCATATTATGCTGCTGAACTAAGACTTTGCCATTTTTTCTATATGACGACCCCATTGAAGCTTTGCATCAATTGTGACACCCAGAAATACAGTTTCTTTGACAAGGTCTAGTTTTTTAAAAACCTATTTAGAGGCTAAAAATTCCACCCATGCCGGGATTCGAACCCGCGACCTCTGGCTATCCTGGCAACTGTCGGGATGTTAGTTTCTTTAAAGAAATCTATTAACGAATTTCTACTGCCTAGCTTATAAATGAATCTGATCGCTCTCTTCTGCATGACGAAGATTATGCTGCTGAACTAAGACTTTGCCATTTTTTCTATATGACGACCCCATTGAAGCTTTGCATCAATTGTGACACCCAGAAATACAGTTTCTTTGACAAGGTCTAGTTTTTTAAAAACCTATTTAGAGGCTAAAAATTCCACCCATGCCGGGATTCGAACCCGCGACCTCTGGCTATCCTGGCAACTGTCGGGATGTTAGTTTCTTTAAAGAAATCTATTAACGAATTTCTACTGCCTAGCTTATAAATTAATCTGATCGCTCTCTTCTGCATGACGAAGATTATGCTGCTGAATTAAGACTTTGCCATTTTTTCTATATGACGACCCCATTGAAGCTTTGCATCAATTGTGACACCCAGAAATACAGTTTCTTTGACAAGGTCTAGTTTTTTAAAAACCTATTTAGAGGCTAAAAATTCCACCCATGCCGGGATTCGAACCCGCGACCTCTGGCTATCCGTGCCAGCTGAGCTAATGTGCGACTCACCGGCATCAGTGAAATTTCGAACCTCTTTAGGCATCCTCTCTGGCACGGATAGCCAGAGGTCGCGGGTTCGAATCCCGGCATGGGTGGAATTTTTACATTACTTTTTAGAGATAAACGAGCAGCTCCATCGAGACTTTCCTAGTTTTTACAGATTGTGTTTGGTGGGTACATTGTGTTTTTTTGGAATTTAACAATAAGTATTGGACGTGAACCAGTTTATAGAAAGAGCATGTATATAAGAATTTATTTAAGAATCATGGTTGTAATATTTTTTCCGGTTGTGCAATAAAGTGTTCTCTGCCTGCCTGCCTGCCTGCCTGCCTGCCTGCCTGCCTGCCTGCCTGCCTGCCTGCCTGCCTGCCTGCCTGCCTGCCTGCCTGCCTGCCTGCCTGCCTGCCTGCCTGCCTGCCTGCCTGCCTGCCTGCCTGCCTGCCTGCCTGCCTGCCTGCCTGCCTGCCTGCCTGCCTGCCTGCCTGCCTGCCTGCCTGCCTGCCTGCCTGCCTGCCTGCCTGCCTGCCTGCCTGCCTGCCTGCCTGCCTGCCTGCCTGCCTGCCTGCCTGCCTGCCTGCCTGCCTGCCTGCCTGCCTGCCTGCCTGCCTGCCTGCCTGCCTGCCTGCCTGCCTGCCTGCCTGCCTGCCTGTCTGTCTGTCTATTTATTTATGGCAAACGACGTTATAAGCTAACCTCACTGGATCGATGAAAATTATGTTAAAAAGCTGCCCTTGTCGCCAATGTCGCTAAACTAAAATTCTCGTTCACTGACAATCTGTCAGTTGTCAATTGGTTTTTTGTATGCGTCGTAGGATTTGTAATTTCGAATATTTGTAAATATTGTAGGGACATTGCATGGTTATGATATTTCTCAATCTTACAGAAAGAATATGGGTTTTTGTTAAAACTAGAGTCGCCTAAGTAAGCTTGCGAAAATAGTCATCGGCTATCATATTCATAAAATAAGAACTGTGAGGCGAGCGCGGCGGAGCGCCCGAAACGTCATCTTCTCTGATTGGTTGACAATCGGACATGCATATTGATTTATTTTTTGTTTGTGATTGGTTTTGTAAGCAGTGTGTAGATTTTTGAGATTTAATTACTCAAAATTTGTCCCGCATTAATATGTAAAGTACTAGTAATAAAAAAAATCTTAACAGTCAGGTTTTAGTTTATAGTTTACTATGGCCGCCATGAGCCGGTTTATATGTTACTGCACCTTTATCACATGGGCCGTGCATGTTACCCTAACCTCGCGTCGGCACCCTGCACTTCTAACCAGTTCTTACCCTCTGGTACAGAGTCGAACGGCACCACTGCCGTGGTGACGCGCACCGGCGACGTCGACTCGGCCGTGGCCTGCCTGCTGGCCGCCAGCCAGGACCACCGGGTGAGTAGCGCGGCGCACCGAGTGGAGTAGCGATCAGCACAGGAGCCGCTGATGAGCGCGCGGTCGGTCGGTTGGTTGGTTGGTTGGTTGCAGTACCCGTGGCGGCTGCGCCGCGTGCTGGTGCAGGAGAGCGCGCTGGCGCGGTTCCGGCGCGCGCTGGCGCGCAGCTCGGAGCGCGGGCGGGGCGGGCAGGGCTTCCTGGCGGAGTGCTGCGGCGCGGCGGGGCGGCAGCGCGCGGTGCCGGTGGCGGCGTACCGCACCTCGCGCGAGCTGCTCGCCCTGCTGCGCGAGCTTCCCCCCGCGTACTTGTCGCTGTGGTGCAGCGACGTCTCCGCCAGCAGCGAGCTCGCGCTGAGCGCGCGCTGCGCGGTGTGGCTCAACGACTGCGGCTGGCTGGCCGGCCCGCACCGCCGCTCGCACAGCGGGGACTGCGTCGACCACTTGTCCAGCTTAGATGAAAAGCGAACTAAAGAGCTAGATTCGCCCGTAGATGATATAGAACGGGTAATGACGTTGAGGAATAAATGGTTGACGTCTAGTTTCGAGAAACGGCGGGAGGTCGTCTTGGAGGTGATACGCAACAGCTCGAGCAATTCCGCGCTACTGATAGAAGGTATAGCCAAGTGGGAGCCGCACACGTTCGTCTGTATCGAGAACGGAACCTCGTACCAAGGGTTCCAGGAGCCTCGAGGGATCATCGTTGTTCGCGTAACTCCAAGCAAACCTGATATGTATTTGGTAGAGCTTCTGCGGTCGGTCATTATTGGAAATGGTCTTTTGCTGTGTGATGCTGATGGCCTACCGGATAAATTACTTAAAGGTCTAAACAAAGTGGATGTTCCGATTGTATTGACCAAGAGGTCACATCTGGAGTTGACACAGAGCAAGGATGTGGTAGGATGGTGTGGCAGTATGCAGCCGCTGGATGCGTTTGTAAGAGTTTTGTTTAAGACTCGCGTGATCTCGAGCCACTACGGCGAAACATTCGCCAATTGAGTCTCGTAACGCGAGTCATACTGTATTGTTTTGCAAGAAACTAAGTATCCTCATACAAAATATAATTTATATGTAGTTCTTTTAAAAATATATATAATTAACTATGAAAACATTGACAAAGACTGGGTCTAATTCTTAGCTGTATTACTGCAATATTACTGAAGGTAGCTTTAAGTAGGTACCTTTAGCTTTTTTTTAAATAAACATTGTATCAGAAATATGGTCACATTTTTCCTCTTTCTCCGCAGTTTTCAGAGTAGTAAGAACCAGTATTGAAAGAAACCTTTGACTATTAAGATTACAATGCTCGTGGATTCGATTCCCTTGCTTCACGCTTGTGATATTCTTGTCTGGTTACAATGGTAACCCCATGCAATGGCATGGGGTGTCCTAGTTGGTGGTCACGACAAGAAATAAATGAGGGTTATGTTTTCACGCGTATTTATATATCATATTTCATTACTACCGCGCAAAGGCCAAACGGCTGTACCAATTTTCACGATTATGGTGTCCAGCGAACGGTTTTGAGACGAGCACAGAACATAAAAAAAAGAGTCTAAATCGTAAGTGGGCGGTGCCCGCGTGCCTCGCATTAGCAACGTATTGCCTATGCGTAGTCTCTGACAGTTCTTCTTGCCTCAGTTGTCGTTTGTTTCTAGTAAAGAAAACAATCTTAAAAACTCTACTATAATGCCTTCTTGTGCTATGTTAGAATGTAAAAATAAGAGTTGGGGACTAAAATTAATCAATTATGCCGAAACAGTTCATCGGTGAGTAGTATTTCATTGGATTTTTTACTTCAATTGGTAATGACATAAACAAGGAATTTTAAAAACCTATTTAGAGGCTAGAAATTCCACCCATGCCGGGATTTGAACCCGCGACCTCTGGCTATCCGTGCCAGCGCTCTATCCAACTGAGCTAATGGGCGACTCAGCGGCGTCAGTGAAATTTCGAACCTCTTTTCACTATTCTCTGTATTACGTACAGGCAGCGACATCTGGCTGAAGTCGATTGCATCACTTACAGCCCCGACTACCTACTTTGCAGTTAGGTTTTAACATCGGAATAATATCGCTGTACCCACATGATTATACTATTTTTATTTTTAATGCACTAACCCGTGCTAAGAACAATTTTAAAAACCTATTTAGAGGCTAAAAATTCCACCCATGCCGGGATTCGAACCCGCGACCTCTGCTCTATTCGTTCCCGCGCTCTATCCAACTGAGCTAATGGGCGACTCACCGGCATCAGTGAAATTTCGAACCTCTACACTATTCTCTGTATTACGTACAGGCAGCGACATCTGGCTGAAGTAGATTGCATCACTTACAGCCCCGACTACCTACTTTACAGTTAGGTTTAAGGTGGAATTTTTAGCTCAGACGCGGTGGTAGTTCTACCTAGTGTAAAGTAGCGATACTACAAAAGAAAGATTTATTGTCAAACTTAATTTCATTGTTGTCAATTGATTTTGATTCTTGTGTACATAACTAGAAGGTTCATATTTATCTGGAACTTTTATGATATATCATAAAAGTTCCAGATAAATATCTATATACCTCTTTGGCGTTGTCTTTATTTACCAATGGCAGTATGGCATTCATAGTTTGCGTTTGGTCTTTTAAGTGTGAGTTTGGTCACTTTTTCCTACTGATGGGTCATGTCACTACTTCTACTCTTTTTTATGTTCTGGGGAGAAGAGCATCTGAGATAGCCTTTTATGACGTCATGATGTGTTGGTTGGTCGGTCAGTCAGTCAGTCGGCCGGGCGCTCGGCTGAAAGAAACCTTTAAAAAAGTTTTAAACAAGGCCAAAAGCTTTAAAATTTAAAATCGCGATTGGTCATCTTGGCCCTTATCCGTTTTATATATAATACATAAGATCCGAGCTTTCACCTCCGAAATTTGCTATTGGCCAAATTTATTGGGACAGCTCTTGGGGACCTTTTGAGTAATGTCGGTAGGTATACAATATTTTGAACATTTTAAAATACCACTGATACCTCTGAAGCGCGCAAATCCTGAAACACTTCCTTAAAAGTTTGAGTCTTACAAATTGTTTTGATTTTTTTAGAATGATAGGTATGTTCGTAGTATCTGAGTTTACATACATAAATTTTAATAAAGTAGCGCCTCACAAATGTCGCAGCCAGCAGCAAATAATTGTATGATATAGGTAGGAGAAATGCATTTAACTACGACTTTCGTAAGCTGCACTACACATTATATAAGTCCAGATTCACTTACTTGTTCTTTTGTAGGTTCGTGTTCATGTGTTTGTTTGTGTGAATGTCCGAAAGGTACCTACCTCATGGTTCCCAAACCAATCAAAAAAATTTGACAAATACGAGGAACATCCCAGTCAATTTATCTAGCCATTATGACAGCATAAATCTGGCAAGAGAACTGAATTATACTACGGAAAAATTTTATCGATAATTTTGCTGCTCGTCACTAGATGGCGCTGCTGGTAAGAAGACTATCGGCATTCAATGTTAATTTTTTTTATATTGATTTTCGTTGCTAGTGGTAGCAACGAAAATGTTTTTGTTTACGTTTTAGGATTCGCGACATTTTTCGGTATACCGACATTACTCAAAAGGTCCTAGTTGAGCAGTAGCAAATTTCGAAGGTGGAAACTCGGCTCTTATGTGCAACTCATACGGGCCAATAGCGATTTTGAAAGGTGGAAAGTCGTCCGCGTCCCAGTTTATAAGAAGCGGCCGAGATGACACCAAAGGCCTGCGCAGACGAAAATAAAAACTGTCCTCAGAGTACTTGTCGCGGACTCAACCCTACGGTGTGCGGTCATTTGTTCCCCGGAAATTGAGTGAAGCGTACGCTATGGAAGCAAATATTCTGAGATTACATTGTGTTGTAATTTACATTGAGTTGAGAGAGAAAAGGCGGTTTAAAAGAAAACACCGATCTTTTGTTCAGTCCAGTCTCTTGATGTCCTCTGTAACTTGAGGGACTTTTTGTACGGGGCACTTTTAGTCCTTCGAGTGCGTTATTCGATACAATATATGAGAGATCTATATCGAGTCAGACAGCTCTCCCCTACAGCACTCCACTCACTTTTGCATTGCAATATTTTTAATGATTGTACAAAATAAGAAAATGATGTGGTTTCCACGTTCACTAACATGATAAACAAATGACGGTAAACTATGAAGATTTTATGAGAATTTTCTTTATAAAATAACAAATATTTAACGCCTCGGTACATTTAAATAATTGAGTTTAGTGCTTATAGTCCATTTGTTTAGGTAGGTACTTAAATAAAAGAATGTAAACAATCTGGATAGGTCTTTTTATCGAAATACATACTTATTATTAAATCAAAATCTTTACTTAACCAATTCAATTAAAATGTTAATATTTTTTACAAAATGTATATTTCAATAAAAATACTATTTACGATTATTATAAGATTATTTACGTTTATTTAACACGCTCAACGCGAAGCGAGGCATTATATACCTCGTTTGCCGTTTGCACTCAGCAGTGCGGAGGTGAAAAAACAGGCCTTTCTCTTTCTTGCAACTGGAGTTTTTATCACTTTTTTTTTGGAAACAAAATTGACCATTTAACTAGGCCTTTTCACTATATCCCTAAGTACCTATTAAGACCAATCAAAAAGCACGAGGCATATAACGCCTCGGTGCGACAGAGTAGTAAAATTTTGCGTTCCGTGCAAGACGAGGCGCATTGAGCCTCGTGAGGACCTCGCCCGTGGTTAATCGATATTTTTTTTAGTGTCGTTCTGTAATCCGTAATTATCACATGTGTTTTTTTGCATAATGTACGTGACGAAAGCAGGAAATAGAAAAAGATCTCGGCGTATTCTTGAGTTGTCGTTTTCTAACTCAGATAAATCTTTCATTGAAAAACACAATGACAATCATCCAAAGTCACAGTCTCTGTACAAAAAAGGGTTGCAGTGGCTTGAAACAAATACTTCTGAACTGAGTAAAAAAAAATTAAGAAGGTTAAAGGCTATTGTGAAAAATGCGCCAAAGCTTTTTGTTATAATTGTTTTAATGAAAAACATTAATGTACCTATTTCTAAAATAAAATGTCGATGTAATTTTTCTTTTCCATTTCCCATCACTACGTTTTTATCGATATGTATAAACATAGTACGTCAACGAGGCGCAAACAAACTCGCATTTTGGTTACTCACAGGACAACACGAGGTTTAAAGCGCCTCGTAGTGGTTTTGTTCATTTATTTCAATCAAATTTCGTAAGATCCTTGGGCGACGGTACGTACAAAAAGCCTGTACTATTAGCTATAAGTACATGTAGTCAATTTTAAAGTTGGCATTAATTTCATAATTTTAAACGTGTTTGAAGTCACTAAGGTACACGAGGCACAATTGACCACGCGCCGCACCGAAGTGAAAGACCCAAACGAGGCAGATTGAACCTCACGCCGCACCGTACGGCAAGTAACTAAATTGATCCTCCGCATTGAGCGTGTTAATAAATGGAGTAAAGGTACCTATACAAAATATTCGAATAGTTAAAATGGAGCAAGCGAGACGGCATGCCAGATTTAACAGCAGCCTTAATATCAACCTCCGATTAGTGTCCATTAGTGGACAACGAGAATAAACCGCTTAGTTGTCTGCATAGCTGGTGTTGGCCGTACAGTGGGCCGCCGGCTGGGCTTTGTTTCACATTACTTTAATTCATGGTTTACTACGACCTTTCGAGGTACATACCTACATTGCAAAGTTGATTAACCCACTAACAATAAGACTTGGCTGCGCAATATAACTCGAATTGACATAATAAACTAGTAAGGGCCTGTTTCACAATCTGCAAATAAAGTTCCGGATAAGCTATCCGCAACCAGTTCTGTGCACGCAATATAGGAATATTTAAAGCTATCCAGCTTATCCGGAACTTTATTTGCAGATTATGAAACAGGCCCTAATTATAGCTTCACGAAACTATCCTTGTGTGGGCACGGCCCGTGTAGGTCGCACGGCCCGTGTAGGTCGCGCGGCCCGTGTTGGTCGCGCGGCCCGTGTTGGTCGCGCGGCCCGTTTTGGTCGCGCGGCCCGTGTTGGTCGCACGGCCCGTGTTGGTCGCGCGGCCCGTGTTGGTCGCACGGCCCGTGTTGGTCGTACAGCCCGTGCTGGTCGCACGGCCAGTGTTGGTCGCACGGCCCGTGTTGGTCGCGCGGCCCGTGTTGGTCGCACAGCCCGTGTTGGTCGCACGGCCCGTGTTGGTCGCACGGCCCCTGTTGGTCGCACGGCTCGTGCTGGTCGCACGGCCCGTGTTGGTCGCACGGCCGGTGTTGGTCGCAAAATATGAAGGAAGCAAATGGGCAGTAATTGCTGCTCGATGAGATATTCAGTGATTCCATGAAAGTTTGGTGATATGGCTAGGTGACAGGTCAACCTGACTTCATTCTTAAGTCAGGTTGACCTTAATCATCCTTAAATGTTGTTTCTCTTATAAAATATGATGGAAGAAATTCTCTACTTAGGGGAAGCAAATGCATAAATTTTCATCACAATTTCTGACGATAATACGCGTAGTGACGGGTCATTCTGACGCTGGCGAATGACCGGTGTTGGCCGCACGGTTGGCTCAACGCCGGCGGTGGCGAGAGCGCCGCACGGCACCCGGCGGCGGCGGTCAGAGGCAGCCCAGGTACGAAGACTTGCAGCACTTGCGGCAGCACGGATAGACGTTCTTCTTGCGGCTTCCCCAGCGCGGGCACTTCTCGTTGTTGGCGTTGAACTGCGTCTTCCACTGGCGGATCTTACGCTTCTCCTCTTGCTGCAACCAGATCCGTAAGAGACGGCTAGAGAGTTTCAACTTGAACATATTTTTGTGAAGTGACTCTGAAGTGAAACGAGAAAAGTAGGTACCTAAATGTAAAAAACTGCAAGCGCATTATAATACGTGTGCTTGCCAAAAACCGTGACCGTCAGGTCCGCTGGACAAAATGAGATATAGAAATCAAACCATGCGTATTATTTACTACCCATTTGCTACTATTTACTACCTATCATAAAGTATTTGCTACCTTTACGGTATCGAATTTATCAAAAGAATAAAGTGGCCAGCCATTCTGACGTCTGGTTGGCTGGCTACTTGGATTTTCATGTCATGTTAGTTAAGTGTTAACGATGTCATTGATATCAGTATTTACTACCTTTTTGCTACCTAGAGAAAACATTATTTTTACGATGATAAAAAGCTCGCATAAACCTTATTTAGGAAAAAAAATAAAACGCCTGTGCAAATGCTCACACCACCTGTGTTATTCATGGCTAAAATATTTCTGCAGGCGTTTAGTAGAAGTAGATTTTATATGAACTGTCTTGGGTTTTAGTTGAATTTGTGATACCATAGTAAGTAGAGTTTTATGAAAATCGTTAGAAGACTGAATGAAGAATTTAGAAATATAAATAAGAATGAAGCATACAGTTACTATAATACTTGGTCTAGAATCTACTAAGCGCCTGCGAAAATATTTTAGCCATTACCTTCATGGAGCACAGGTGGTGTGAGAATTAGAGTACAGGCGTTTTAATGTTGTTATCTAAATAAGGTTTATGCGAGCTTTTTATCATCGTAAAAATAATGTTTTCTCTAGGTAGCAAAAAGGTAGTAAATACTGATATCAATGACATCGTTAACACTCAACTAACATGACATGAAAATCCAAGCAGCCAGCCAACCAGACGTCAGAATGGCTGGCCACTTTATTCTTTTGATAAATTCGATACCGTAAAGGTAGAAAATACTTTATGATAGGTAGTAAATAGTAGCAAATGGGTAGTAAATAATACGCATGGTTTGATTTCTATATCTCATTTTGTCCAGCGGACCTGACGGTCACCAAAAACCGCCACGAACGTGAAGTGTAACAGGCTCTGCTTGTAGCATCTGATGGATCACATCAAAAATGAAACAAAGAACTATAATAGCCTATGGAAGTGGCAGTAGGCTGGTCACATTCCGAAGAACCGGTGGTCAATGGGGGTCAAAGGTGGCAAACACAGCGTAGGAAGACCACCGGCTTGGTGGCCGACGGCGAGGGCTGGATAAGGATGGCCGAAGACAGGTAGGCATGTAATATCCTTTTTGTAGATCACCTTCCTATGATGCAGGAAGAGACCAGTGCCCCAGCAGTGGGGACATACAAGGGTTCATATCGATCGATCGATCGATTTACCTTCATCAGGATCCAGTCCCTGAGTCGCTGCAGCACGTCCTTCTTGTTGAGCGCCTGCAGGATTTCGGGCAGGGGCGTCGTCTTGTCCTTGTCCTTGATCTTCGTCTCCACGAAGCCCTCTTCGTTCAACTGTAGCTTCGCCAGGTCCCCCAGGTTGAAGAATTCATACCTGCACAGTTTTTTAACTTACAGTACCTATACGATAGTTTGAAATGAAGTGGTGGAATGGAGGAACAGCCAACCTGATTTTTTTTTTGACAATAAATTTCATTCATTCATTCATTCATTCATTCACTCACTCACTCACTCACTCACTCACTCACTCACTCACTCACTCACTCACTCACTCACTCACTCACTCACTCACTCACTCACTCACTCACTCACTCACTCACTCACTCACTCACTCACTCACTCACTCACTCACTCACTCACTCACTCACTCACTCACTCAATCACTCATTCACTCATTCACTCATTCACTCACTCACTCACTCACTCATTCACTCATTCACTCATTCATTCATTCATTTATTCACTCACTCACTCACTCACTCACTCACTCACTCACTCACTCACTCACTCACTCACTCACTCACTCACTCACTCACTCACTCACTCACTCACTCACTCACTCACTCATTCACTCATTCATTAATTCATTCATTCATTACGTATGCGTCTCGGAGGTTCTAATGTGTTTATATCCGGCACATAGCGCAGCACAATACTTTGGTCCAAAAGCAGCAGTCTGAAACGTGATATTTAGGGAAATATCGAGGAAATAAAAAAGGCCAGCCCGCCGGATACCAAGTTTGCTGGCCCCATGTTTTTCAAGAATTCTCGTGAATTATTGGGTCACTAGCGATAAAATTACTTTGAATGCTGTCACATATCGCGGCACATTTCTTCTGATATGAAATGGCCCCCCAAAACCATGTAAGGACAGAAATCCCAAAAAGCTGAAATTCTGGCTGGTTGGACCAAATTTTTTTTATTCAGGTATTGACGAATCTATAGCGTCACAAACGATCAAACCTTGGTTGTTCGCCGGCACTAACGACTCTTTATCGACCTAACTGTGAATGAAAATTCTTTATTGCCCTAAAAACAATTTTGTACAAAGGCGAGCTAAATAGGTACCAGATAGTATTTTCTTCCAGCTAACCCACGTTGATGCGGATGACCGAACTATGCGTGATCCCCTACGTGGTATGGCCCAGCCAGTGTGAGATATATCATTATACTTGTAAGTACCATGACCGATGCGTGGTCCTGTCCGGTTTGATGTTTGTGTGCGCCTAGACATGAGGGAGCAACGAAATTAAATCGCCCTGCTCATGCACTGATCACTGGTCACCGTATAGTAACTATTATCTAATCTGTGACCGTACTACGGCATTAGCAGAAACTAGTCTCTGGGCACAGGGCCCCTGAGGGATAACATATACTCACATTCAGAGGCACAACGCTTAGCGTGGTACCATTTGCCAGAGCCTTTCAATTTAAAATGTGTTACTCTGAAAAGTGTATGTTGCTTTACTCACATGTATTTATTATATATACACATTAGTTTTATATCTGGCAGTAAACAAAATTAGCATTTTTTTTTTAATTTACCCACCAGTATTTGGCATTCTTTATCCCCTGAGCCTTTCGTATGTCAGTTTCGGCGACAGGCGCTGGTGGGGTGAACGGGGGGACCCGGTGGTTCTTCTGATCGGGGCGGGGGTGGTGGTGGTGGGCGGCAGGGGGGGGCGGCTCGTCCTGCGTGGCTGGCTCGTCCTGAGCGGCCGGCTTGACTTCCTCATCTTCCACACGGTACCCGGCCCCAATCAGGTTCTCCTAAATATGACGATGTAATTCAGAATGAATATTCAAAATTTGTATTCTTAATATAAACAAAACGTTTACTTCATTATGTCAAGAAGAAGCTAACAAAGAAACTCCACTGCATAAATTTCGCCTGTTAGTCTGTCTTCGGCTACTGCAGGGGTTCTCTACAACGAAGGATTTATTGCAAATACGTTTTTTTAAATATATGATTACTGACGTATAATGGCTATGGCGCTCATTGGGGGTGGGCTTTGTCCAGCAGTGGACTAATATAGCCTGAAGGAAAAGAAGACGTATAATATTTAACCTTCTAAGCCCTGGAGGCAACAGTTACTTCAAGTCTTCCAAAACTACGTAGATTTTGAAGAACTTTTTCTTCTTGTAAAAAAATTATGAGGAAAATATTGGACCTGGAACAGTAAGTTTTCTGGATTTCCTACTAAATCATTGATTGGGTGTGAATTAAGAAAGTTATTCGTGATGTCCTATTTCTAGGACGCCAGGGCTTAGGAGGGTATGATAGGTGGGTAGGTATGATAGAGCCGCATGCACAACCGATCGGGCGGGTAGCTGCAGCAGTGAGCGAGTTCTGGTTGGCATCCAGAAGGGGCGAACGTCAAAAATATTTTTTTTTCACTTTGCACAGGCCTTAAGACCTTTATGCTGGGAATGTGCAGGGCCCACCACTCGCCACGATCCTGACAAACCTTTTTCGTTGCATCAAAATTCATTAGTCGTTGGTTACACGTAGGTAGGACGGGTACGGGTAGTTTAGTAGTTCATTGCTTCCTCAAGCATCGAATATGACAAATATTATGAAATAAAATGAAAAGGTTTTATTCAAAGTAGCGCAGAAACTGCGGCTTAGTGAACGTTGCAATTCAAACTAGGTGTTCATTATAAAATCTATGATATGATATTCTTATATATTTAAAATTATTTACCTCTACATTGAAATAAAATTAAATGAAAAGGTTTTATTCAAAGTAGCGCAGATACTGCTGATTCTGATGATACTGATTCTTATATATTTAAAATTATTTATACCTCCGATTTATCTCTCTATCTACTCTCTGACTAAAGAAAAGTGATGGTAAATCCCTATACTTGATTGGCTTGTTAATCAGGCGTCAGCGACACTTCAATTTCCACTGGAGATCGCCATACTTAATGTGCACTATTGACCTCAGTGTGAGTGTGTTTTGCTTGTTTGGTTTTCTTAGCACACGATATACTAGGGATAAGCGATTCTTGATTACACACAACTTGTGCCGAAGTTGAAAGGTGAGTGGATGACCCCAGTTGCGTTTTAAGGATTGCGCTCAACGCGACATGATCACTTCTGGCATTTCAACGCAAGGTGGGTGGAGCCATCCGATGATACCGACGAGTGGAGACGTGTTATCTATGACTGGGACGCACTACACATGACCAATCCTGGTTACTGCATCTGGCTGATCAACGCGCCAAGAAGCATGCAAAGGTCTTCAACGTCGACTAGCAGGGGCGCCGTCTACACATGGAGAATATGCGGGCGGGGAGTTCTCTTTCACGAGCGAAATACGAGTACTCCAAACGCTGCATAAATCATCTGCATTAGATGAAAAGGTCATTGATTGTTTGATCGGTCGATTGCTAGAAAAGAGGTTTGATCGGCGCAAATACAAAGCTTGGCACCAGATGACACCAAATTCACTAGGCACATAACAATGTCCCACTGCTTTGTTAGTTCCTAGTGAGTTTGATGCCGGAGTGTGACTTGAGGGTCGGGAGTACAGTCTGTGGTCGGGAGAAACCAGGGGAAAGCATTTTCCGCTAAAGTTTATTATTCAAAAGATTGAGTCTTTTCTGTGGATTGAGTGGATTGAGTTCAACAGGGCAACCACAGACTAAATAGGACATAGGGCGTCAGGGCCGACTTGACGTGGCAAGGTGTCAGGTGGCACTTTAAGGCATCTACAGATGTCAAACCGTCAGAGTGTATTGAAAGGAATAGTAGGTACCTATTTCTTAATGATTCGCGATACTCATACACAGTTATATATTAAACGGGTCAAATCGCGATTTGAAAGGGGGCTAATAAAAAAGATTGGGTCCTTAGGGGATGGAAGTGGGCACTACAATTGGGGGATAGAGTAACTGAGGGTGTGTCTACTTTGGGACTTTTTTAACAAAGTGCTTTGGGCCCTACCTGGTGGTACCGGCGGCGGGCTGGCGCGCCCGTGCTTTGCAGATGGTCCCGCAGCTGCTGCACCTGTAGCAGGCCGGACTGGGCCGCTGCGTCCCCGCTGCGGTTTAGGGCCTGCACGGTCTCGGCTATGGCCCCCTGCAGCTGCTGGTACAGCGCCTCCTTCAAGGCACAAGTTTATTTGGTGCGAAACAAATTAAAAACACATTTCACTTGCAAACTTTAAACTAGGGTAGAAAGAGTGAAATCTATCTTTCTGAATCACTCGTCAACGCCCAGCCCAAGCTGTTGGACTTAAGAAGCTGAAAATTTGCACAGAGGGTCTATATTATAATGTAGGCAAGGGATAAGACCGCAATTTTTTGAAATTCAACCCCTAAGGGGGCGAAAAGGGTTGCCAACATTTGTATGGGAGGTATAAAGAGTGTTGTCTAATTTTCTTGAAACTTAAAATAAATACTGTATTATTTGTAAATACTATATATTACGATTGCAATCGTGTACTGTCAGAAAATGTCGCTGAATTTTGAACGACCACTAGTCGGTGTACAATTTATTAGTTACCTTCACTTGCTCGAGAGCTGCAATCTCCTGCTGCGTGACGTCATGTGTGACGTCACCGGTGCCGTTGGGCGCAGCGGCGGCGGCGGCAGCTAGGAGCAAGGCGCCCAGTAGCATTGTGGCATTCACGTTCTATTAATAAGAGGAAAAATAGGTATGTGTACTTACTTGTAATGATGACGGCTGTCTAGTGTAATGTATGTAACTAAGCTGATAACTCAGTTAATTATATACATACATAACCTCACGCCTGTATCCCAGAGGGGTAGGCAGGGACCAGGGACTGCCACTTACCACGATCCTGACAAATCACCTTCGCTTCATCAACGTTCATAAGTCGTTGCATGCACGCACGCCGGTGCCGGGTACTTATTATATTTCCCTTTGCTAATACATCCCCATCAACAGTTAATTACTTAATGTTAATACCTATTTTGAACCGAATAAATGTAGAGTTTCGTTTTCAGTTCTTTCTCCACGTAATCTATGAATTGTGAAACTACCAGCTTTGACGTTCATTAAGTACCTAAGCATTATGTTTTTAAAGTAAGTACTTGAATATTTTTTTAGTTTTACTTTGGCACATTTTTTTACACATTTTGGGTACATTTTTGCCAAAATCAATTGGTAAATGCTACCCAATGTAGAAATCGTTATTTTGATAAACACAATTTAGTAAAATTTTTTTATTAAAATTCAATATTATCTTAGTTTTTTCGTAACCGACGACGTTGAGTTACATACCTATTGCTTGTTTTAGATGTCGTTAGATAATGTATTTAAATAGTCCTTCTCAAGATTTTATTGCAGTCTTATTGCTTGCAGGTAGTACCTACGTAAATGTATTTTCTTACCGGACGATTTGTAACATATTTCAACACAAATGGCGCGGCGATAACAATAAGTATAATCATACCTATAGGTTGTGAATTTCAATATTTTTATGTTGCATTGAAATTGTTGGTAAGGTAGTAAAAACCGTTCAAGTGCGAGTAGGAGTAGACCACTGGGGATACGCACACACGATCACAAAGTCAACTTTGCCGTCGAACGAAGTGTTAAGCCATGCAATTCGACGGTAAAATTAAGTTTGTGCTTTATTATCTCTATTTATTATCGACGACCTCTGTGGCGTAGCGGTAGCGCGACTGCCTACCATGCAAGGGGTCCCGGGTTCGAATCCCGGCTGGGAACAAAAAAAAGCCCAGGTCTTGGATGTTTACATGTTTGTGATGACATAAGCAATGTGTGTGCTTGTATGTAAATGTTATTGTTATTATTTTCACGGCAAAAGGCAGAATAAATAATTTAATGAACGTTACAATTCAAACTAGGTGTCCATTTCAAAATCTACATCGTTTTGGAGAAAAAATGGACAAAAAAAACTCCAAACTTAGTCTTTTCAAAGTCCTTAATTAACAGAGTTTACCTAATTATTTTAAAACGTAATACCTAGGTACTACGAAGCACAAAAATGCGATAACTTCTGACCGTAATACCAGCCACTAGTCTTGCAAGCATCCACCAATCCAGACTTGGCTCCGTGGTGGAGGATGGCCTATACCTTCCTCAGGGAAGAGATCCGTGCCCCACGGTGGGGACATAATGGGTTGATGATGATGATGAATGTTCGTACAGTTGTGCATCGATCGGCTAGTGTCATCGGTATGTGACGTGCCTATCGATACAGGATTCCCCATGTTTTCAAGCTATCCTTGAAGCAACGCATCGCAACGGTTGAACTATGGCTCTGAAATTTGCAAATTGATTGTAAGTACATACATAGGTACATGAAGCGCTCGTGGCCTAGGCGAACAGAGCGATTGGAATCAATCACTTGGTTAAGCAACAACGGGCGCGGTCAGGTACAGGATGGGTGGATATAATTGTTAACTTTTGTATTGTACTGCTTATAGTACACTCACAGTGCACATGTCAAAGCTACATACCTACTGTGTTGAACGTTGAAGAGCACTGTGTTGCCTGAGATATAGGTCTAGAACCTAGTTTAGGCACAGAGGAGAATTGTTTATGTGCAGCTTTGCCTCAAATATTGCAAGTAATACCCCCTAAAATGTAAACAACGTGTGAAAATTTTTGAAAGAAATTAATATAATTATTATTATATACAGGCGTTAGTTTATGCAACGTAATTGCGGAACAAGCGCTTATACAAGAACAGGGACACGGCTGTCAAATTTTCCTCAGCGCAGATTAATTTTGACCGCCGCAGGTACTCCGATTCTTCTAGGACCAAGTCTGTAAGCGCCATCTATGAATTGTTTTGAGAACTTGGGCTGAAAACGGCTCATTGAAGACACTTTATATTACAATCTGAACACGGGCGTGGGCATGCCAGAGCAGTTGCAAAGATCACTGTCGTCGTCAGGCTATACTAGTCCACAGCTGGACATAGTCCTGCCCTAAAGAGCGCCACGTTGTGCTATCATAGGGGGCATACGGGTTGGGGATCGCAGTTCGGTGGAATCGTACTGCAGGGGGCGCTGCTGCCCACCGACACCACACAGCACTGAGCAAAGATCACTGTAAATACAATCAATGGCTGTCCACAACACCGGCTCGGCCTAGTGTGTAAGCCCGAGAGTCCATAGTAGCACTGTTTTGCCCACGATTGTGACTCACTTGCCTCGATCTGTCAACCGGTGCTAACTATAAGAGCGCAATCTGCCCGTCAGCCACGACACATGCTGCGCCTAGTGTGGGAGTCGCAAATCGCAATAGATCATAATTAATGTAATATTTTTTTTATAAATAAACATATTTTTTTTTTTTTTTATATTTTTACTTGGTATTAGGCGACCACGTCTGCCGTCCTAAGAAGCAAGTTACTGTCGAGTAAATTGAGTTTTAGTGAATTGTCACGTTGACGCATTTCTGGGAACTCGTCACCGATGATATTTGTTTTAAATTATAAGAAAATATATAAAACAGAAACAAAAAGTTCGGAAACAAAAAACTCGGAAATTCGATGATTTTCATTCATAATTTTCTGTTTCAATTTCGTCTTATTCTAAAAGGACGTAACTGCCAAATCACGTCACACATACGGCTTAATACTAACAATAACAATACCCTTGCCGCCTTTTTAAAAACCATTGGAATTATGTAAGGAAAGGAAAAGTAATTTATCCGACATGACAATTGAATGAAATTGAAAATGCATCCTGTTATACATATAATTTTTTATATACGCAACGGTACCTCATTCCACCATATGGAAGACTGTGTTTGGAACTGGACTGTGTCTGTACGTATAATGTTGACAGAAAAACTTGAACGTTTCCGAAGCTGTTGGCTCTAAACCATCTTCTACTTAAATTGTGGGTTGCGTCAGTCCGGCCGATTACGATTTGGCGAAACGAGCGATTGAGGCGTTTTAGCGCTAACTCGCCGAGACCAGTTGCCAGCAGTTGAGAAATGTAATTATTTTACAGAAGGCTTTTAAAGACTTAAGTACTTGCTAACTCAGGTCCTGAGCGCATATCCTTCGTTTGTGATTTGAACTTTGACAGCCGATGGACTCCATCGAAGACTCATTTGGGAGTAACCGGCAGGTACAGTTGACAGCATAATTATGTAGCTTTACCCAACGACTTTGCAACAGAAGTGTAAATGTAGACCTGCTGTCTACTGTACCTACTAATACAATAAAAAACATAGGCTTTTGCATCTTAGTAATGAGAGGATTTACACAGCGTCCAGTGGCGCCTTCACTCATACTAGATAGGTGACGGGACCACTAGGTTGCTACTATGAAGTAGGCTTCTCCAGCACTTATACCACCCTGACAGCTGTGATAGACATAATGTACTGTATATAGTTACACTAGCTTTCGCCCACGACTCCGTCCGCGGGGACGGACGTATAGCTACAAAATTTTGCGACCCCGTTCACTCCGTTAAAGATTAAATTAAAAAAACGGCAAAACACGTGTTCAATCAATTGTGTTGAAGAGTATTTATTTAAATTTTCAAGAAAATAATACAACATATTTTAAACCTCTCATATAAATTTTGCCAACTCTTTTCGCCCCCTTAAGGGCAGAATTTCAAAAAATCCGTCTTATTCCTTGCCTGCATTACATATGTATAGTCTCTGTGTGCAAAATTTCAGTTTCCTAGGTCCAACGGCTTGAGCTAGGCGTTGATGAGTGAGTCAGTCATTTTTTTCCTTCAAATAGTATGGGTACTCTCTCCTTGGGCCATTTTCTGAAATGAGAATTTTCCTAAGTGAATACTCAACTGTAGTGCTGTCTCTACAAATTTCTCAGCAAAGAGCGTGACAGAACATTGTATTTACTTAGCGAAATTCTTAATACAGAAATTGGCCTTTTCTTTACTATTTTGTCCAAATTCATTTAGTCCTACTTAGTAGCTATATTCTTTTTAATTCACTAACCCGTGCTAAGGACAATATTTAAAAACCTATTTAGAGGCTGAAAATTCCACGGATTCGAAACCGCCATCTCTGGCTACCCGTGCCAGCGCTCTTTCCAACTGAGCTAATGTGTGAAATTTCACCGGCATCAGTGAAATTTCAAACCTCTACAATATTCTCTTTATTACTTATAGGCAGCGACATCTGGCTCTAGATAGGTTTTTAAAAATTCTACTTAGTAATTACACTATTTTTATTTTTAATGCACTAACCCGTGCTAAGGAACAAATTTAAAAACCTATTTAGAGGCTAAAAATTTCACCCATGCCGGGATTCGAACCCGCAACCTCTGGCTATCCGTGCCAGCGCTCTTCCAATTGAGCCAATGGGCGACTCACGGCATCAGTGAAATTTCGAACCTCTTTACAATATTCTCTGTATTACGTACAAGCAGCGACATCTGACTTAAGCAAATTGCATTACTTACAGCCCCGACTACCTACTTTGCAGTTAGGTTTAACATCGGAACGATATCACTGTACCCACATGATTACACAATTTTTATTTTTAATGCACTAACCCGTGCTAAGGAACAAATTTAAAAACCTATTTAGAGGCTAAAAATTTCACCCATGCCGGGATTCGAACCCGCAACCTCTGGCTATCTGATTTCACTATTTCACTGATGCCGTGAGTCGCCCATTGGCTCAATTGGAAGAGCGCTGGCACGGATAGCCAGAGGTTGCGGGTTCGAATCCCGGCATGGGTGAAATTTTTAGCCTCTAAATAGGTTTTTAAATCTACTTAGTAATGTTAAGGGCAAAATTGGTGCATTAAAATTGTATAGCGGTACCAGCTGGCACTAGCCTTGTCTTGTAGTAGCAATTGTACTTGCATTGCGTATATTACATTAGCGTTACCTACGTGGTGGCACTGGCGACTAACTGCATTTGAATCCCCATTTGCGGGTTATTTGTTCGGAAATCGGCGCTGTGTTGTTCGCTAACCGCTTTACCGGCCGAACAGAACACCACAGAGGCACCGCCTTGAGATCACTGGCTTCTCCAAGCTTCACACAGAAGGAAGAAAAAAATACTTAGAATTTGTATTATCGTTTTGGAAATAAATAATTTCCTACATTACCTACTACTGAGCAACAACAGGCGCGGTCAGGATGGGTGAGCGTCCCGTGACTACCGCTAGTGGCATTTTTCCGAGCGCTTCCGTGCTTCGCAAGGCACGTTAAGCCTTTGGTGCCGGCTGTCATGTAACGGCAGCCGTTAAGCCATGTCAGAGGCCTCGGGCGGCTTGATAACTTCTGACACTAAGGCCCGCCACTGTCTTACAATGCTCCACCAACCCGGACTTGGCCCCCGTGGTGGAGTATGGCCTAACCTTCCTGTGATGCAGAATGAGACTCGTGCCCCAGCCGTGGGGACATACAAGGGTTGATAACGATCTACTACTATGTACTACCAAATTTAGCGAAGATTTACTGTCAAATTTCATAAATACTGAGAAGAGAAACAGAATAAAAACTGAGTGGGGAAATTGAAGATTCCATCTCTAGAGCGCGACCTGTACCGCCGCCGCTTATCATCTCAGTGCGTCCTACAAAGGTCCCAGCGTTAGTGTTCTTCTACTTTTGTAAGTATAATAACTTATGTTACAAGCATACAAAGTTACGAGCTGTGCCCCGCGGTGTTACCCGCGTTTTATCGATATTTCCCATGGGAATAAGATATTTTCCCGCAGTAAAGTGTCGGTTTCTGCAGTGTCGTGTGGTGTCGGCCTAGAGAATAGCACCAACCCAATTCTTCCCGCGGGTGTCGTAAAAGGCTGCTAAGGGACACAAACTGGGGGTTGGGCAGCAGCGCCCCCTGCAGTACAATTCTACCGAACTGCGATCCCCAACCCGCATGCCCAGCGTGGGGTTTATGGGCATTACCCCCTATTATAGCACAACTCTTTAGGGGAGGGCTATGTCCAGCAGTGGACTAGTATAGCCTGACGATGTGTTAATTCAGGGTGTCAGCTAACTCTAAACCAAAATTGATTAAAATCGCTCCACCCATTTAGACTTAAAGACGTAACAAAAATACACACACACTTTCGCCTTTATAATATTCGTGTGATTGATGGCACTCATGAGATAGTGGGCTAGTGTTCAGAAGCTTCTGTCCGTTACATCGCACGACCGGGACTCGAACCCGGTCCCGCGAAATCACTTCCTCTCCAGCCGTCAGTTCCACAATCACATTGTTTAGGGGAGCTCTGCTTTGTTTACGTCTTATTGATATTGGAAAGGCGCGCTCTGCTGCCGATAAGAATTATACTATTTGCTCATGTGACATATATGATACGTGTTGGCCTGGAGAGATACTGCCAAAGGTGGCGGTACGACAAGGTGACATAATTATAATCACCCATTATGTCCTCAAACGGGCACGGGTTTTTTCCATGAGGAAGGTATGGGTCATACTCCACCACGGTGGCCAAGTCCGGATTGGTGAAGGCTTGCAAGACCAGCCTCTAGTCTTGCACTAGTCAAAACGCCTTGAGGCCTCCGAACGGCAGCCGGCGCCAACTGCTTAAGGTGCCTTGCGAAGCACGGAACCGTTCGGAAAAATGCCACTAGCGTTAGTCATAGACGGTCACAGCGGTTACCGAGTGGTATTTTTTTACTATAAAATTATAAATTGATGTGATACACTGCTGGTAAAGCAGTGCAAGGGTCGACAAATATCTTGAACAAACGACCTTGATTTTGCAGCGACGTATTTCGGGTCTCAGTGCGGCAATTATGGATTTAGAAGTTTAAAAACCTATTTAGAAGCTAAATATTCCGCCCATGCCGGAACTCGAACCCGCGACCTCTGGCTAACCATGCCAGCGCTCTCCCAACTGAGCTAATGGACAAGTGCCGGCATCAGCGAAATTCCGAACCTCTAAAATATTCTCTGTATTCTATACAGGCAGCGACATCTGGCTGAAGTAATTTGCATCACTTGCAGCCCCGAGTACCTACTTTGCAGTTAGGTTTTGCATTGGAATGATATCGCTGTACCTACATGATTATTAGAAGTTTAGTCAAACGAAATACAACATCAACTCAAGCCTGTATCCCAAAAGAGGCAAACCAGTGTTGGCCACTTGCCACTATGATGAACCTCTTCGCTTCATCAACATTCATAAGTCGTTGTACGCATTCGTACAACGAATTATGCCTGATTCGGCTACTTTTTACCTTGCCTGTTGGCATATTGTAACAAAATGAATCTATAGTGTCTGTTATTTTTCGTCAGTAGCAACACTGCCTTTACGATTGTCACTCTCTTGCTTGACAAATGACTTTTCAATAGCGTTGCCATTTCGTAACTTTTGTCACGAACTTTGTAACTCTTGAACCCTCTTTGTAACTTTTTGTGACTTTTGTGAAGTACCTACGAGTATGTCTGAACAGATTTGGAAAAAATCATTCAATTTATTTATCTTTATACATTTTTTCAAGTTGTAATAAATATGAGGATTCAAAAAGAATTAAAGTAATTTTCAAGTGGTTGCATCACAGGAAAAATATTCGGAAAGAAAATGTAACTTTTGGATGAAGTTTTCTGACTTTTTGAAGTGCGTGCTCTGGCAACACTGCCTTTCATTCTTTCTTGTGTTTCGCGCCAATCAGTGTGTGCTCATGTATTCTCCGGTCTAAAAATATATTATAGAAAAAAATATTTCAGATGTCATTTTATTCTGCTCGTAGTCCGACTTTCCAACATTGCTCTTCGCTAACACATATCTTATTTGGTCGCCGGACTTATGTGCTCGTAGCAAAATCATCGCTGCTGCGTGGATTTTGTTAGAGTTGTCGGCCGGCCATTTTAACTGCCCCGTCCTGCGAGCGATAGGTTTCACTCGCTCGGTTATTCATTAGCCCCCGACATTCGAGATGGATTCGGGAATTGTTACGCGTTAGCCTCTGATTGCTTCTGTTATGCGTGCTCCTTCACACTTGCCGATACGACAACGACACGATGAGTGAAAGAAAATAATAACTTCCTCAAAAAAAAATCACACACACAAACATTTTCACATTTACATACAGGCACATACATAGCTTCTGCCCCCACACTAGGATAACATGTGTCGTGGGAACCAGAAACAACGACATCACAAACATGTCCAGTCCACGACCTGGGTTTTTTTGGCCCCAGCCGGGGTTCGAACCCGGGACCTCTCGCACACTAGGCAATTCAATTCAATTTATTTCAACGTAAAGAATTTACATTCTATTTGCTGAATGTCAAAGTACAATGCAACATGAAAGTGAAAGCCGCTGCCTTCGGGCCGTAGTGTAGTGGAGAAAAAGGCAGCGTGGGAAAAAACTCCACTCTGACCATCTTTTCTCAAGTCCTCTTAAATCTATATACATCAGATACACATATACGTATGATAAGATTCCATGATTGCCATTAATGACTTTGAATTCCAAATAGGTCGTGAAAACATAACAAGTGCTGCGGCCAGACACACGAACAGCACTCGTTCACGAGCATAACGCAGAGGTCAGCCATCATCAGTCTCAACCATTTTGGAGGGAGATAGATGACCCGGCCACCACGCCACCGTTCGAATGACCTTTAGCAAACCTGCAGATTAAGTTCTTGTCAGTTATAGAATGTATGTCATATTTACATATTTACTAGTATGCAATCACGTCGTCTGTACAAACTTAATACCTACAATATAACTAACACTGAGAATCGCAGTGATTCTACTGCTGTTTGCTACATGTGAATGAAATTGTTATTCAATAACTATGATTGACTCGTTGTGGAATTGGTCTACTGCCAAGGGCTTACATCATTTATAAAGTCATCTATTCTATAATAGGCCTTTTTACATAGCGCCTTTTTAATGAAATTTTTAAATTTATTTTCAGGCAAGGATATGTTCTGGAATTTTATTGTAAAAACGTACGCTTTGTCCTACAAAAGATGCATTTACCTACCTTGGCTAATCTGAATTGAGATAAAGCAACTTTGTTTCTGTTTCTGGTATTGACGTTATGGATATCCCTGTTTAATTTAAATGTTGTTATGTTTTTTCGTACGTACATTATGTTATCGAATATATATTGGCAGGCCAGCGTTAGAATTCCAATTTCCTTGAAAATATCCCGTAGCGATTGCCTGGTAGGTAAATCTCTAACATCCCTTTTTTGTAGAATAAAAACTGTTTCTATGTCTGCCGCCCGTCCCCATAGTAACAAACCATATGACATAATACTGTGGAAGTAACTGAACTAGACAAGCCTCGCAGTTGACACATCTGTTAGTTGCCTAATTTTTCTAACTACAAATGCGGCTGAGCTTAACCTACCCGCTAGATTTTTTATGTGTGGACCCCATTGCCTAGATGTTCTGTCCACTGATGTGCCGCTGGAAATTTTCCTAATATAACTCACAAGACCATATCTCTCCCTCGCTCTCTCTCTAAGAGAGGGCCTCTATCCCGCAGTGGGACAAATATATGCTATATATTGGTTTTTGTTAAAAATCACAGGGAAATAAATTATAGTATCTAAGTAGTCATTGATGATTAAGTAGCCATTGTAATGATATTTTTAAAAACCTATTTAGAGACTAAAAATTCCACCCATGCCGGGATTCGAACCCGCGACCTCTGGCTATCCGTGCCAGCTGCTGCACGGATAGGCAGAGTCTCTCTTGCTTGCGAGTCCATTGTTCTACCCACTGAGCTACCACCATTAAACAATGCAGAATATTAACAAAAAGTAACGAAACAGGTTGTAGTTATTTTACGAGTTTTTCTCTTGAAAGTCAACAGACATACGAGACGCTGCAATTTCTTAATGAAGTACCTAACAGGGTCCTGAGTAGACCTACACCGTGTCTTTTTTTTTTAAGTAGGCCTATATGCTATTTACTGCAGAGCTCAGGGCTTTTTTCAGAGTGAGAGTATGGGCACAGTACACGTATGGGCTTTGTTACTGGCGTGCCCACCGCTGATTGGTATGTCGAGCGCCGAGCATCGTGTTATATGTTGTAAAAATACGTTAATTATTATTTGGTGATTGCTTCTGACTTCCTTCGTTCTGATGAGTATTTTTGTATTTTTCCTGTAAGTATATCTAATGGCAAAAGATATATTTGTAGTGGGCGAGTATTATTATTAATATACTTATTGTACTTTAATAAAAAACCCTTAATCTCTCTTTCTCAGAGAAGGCCTGTGCCCAGTGTTTAGACTTTAGTACTAGTTTTACGAAGCGCCTGCGAAAATACGTATGGCAATGTTACAACTTTTTTTCTTTTGACGTTTGTCTCTCGCCTTGTTCTTGTGACTATTAAAACACGTTTGATAAGTTGAAAAGCTACTCTTTATTAATTTACGCCTGATAAAGTCCTGTACACCCTGCTTTAAAATATATAAAAACTCCGTAAAAAATGCTAAGTAGGTAGGTATGCAGCCGCTTTTTCGTCGCATTAAAAAAATCGCTTAGAAGCGCTTACAAAAATCGTCATGGGTAAAGCAAGCAAAGTAACAAAAAATATCCCTCCCTTTAGATAGCTACGTAAGGCCGAAAGCGAAACCGGAAACATCTTTCAAGTTAGAACTCTTTCAGTGAATGTACCTTATCAGTTCCGGGCTGAATGACGACTCCTTAAGTAATTAAACAAAATGTCGCCAAGACACGCGGACCGGAGCGCTAAGTGAATGAGATGAAGTCCAGCTGAGATCGACCGCAGTGTGTATACAGATAGACAAGCAAGGCACAGAAATATCGCTAATCTGAAAAACAATGTTATTTTATGAAACGGGTCTAATCGCGATTATATAGGTTAAAAACGTAATTACCTTATTTCCCGACGTTTCGGCAGCGTTGCAGTTGCCGGGTAGACTGAAGTGGCGAGTACAGTCAATTATTGTGGGTAGTAAGTACTTTTAATTTTTCGCAGCTAGCCGGCGCACAACCCTAATTACGCCTACGGACGGGTCCGGTGATAAGGCGCGTGATTTGTATTTACGTTGCACTCGATTCTACGCACTTGAAAGTTGAAAGCTTGAAACCGTCCTGTTTGTTGAAATTCGGCAACGCTGCCGAAACGTCGGGAAATAAGGTTTTACCTAATGAATCATTAAGAAACGCTACTGAAAAACGATCTCGGTATCTGCACGTTTTGTACACGTACCCGTCCGCGGTTCTTTGGCCGACGTTGGTCGAGGATTGTAGGACAGTGGCGAGCCTTACTGTCGGAAGTTATCAAACCGCCCATAGGGCCTCTGTCATGCCTTAACGACTGCCATTACATGTCAGACGGCAGCAATGGCTTAAGGTGTCTTGCGAAGCACGAAAACTCTCGGAAAAATGCCACTAGCGGTAGTCACAGGACGGTCTCCCATCCTGCACCTGACCGCGCCTGTTGTTGCTTAACTCAAGTGATTGATTTCAAGTTCGACTAGGCCACGAGCGCTTCACAGCACTTGTATTCGTTTCTGAGCTCAGATTAACAAAGTCGCTTTGTTATTGAGTCTTCAATCTGTTACCAGGTCCCTCAGCTTTTTTGGGCATGTATGCGTTCATGACGTCATACATAGCTATGTATTAAACGTGTGTAGTCGCGATTAGAACTTGTCTAATCGCGGGACCCATTCCTACTGCCGAAACGTCGGGAATTGTGTTTTACCTAATAAATAATCGCGACTAGACATATACATACATACATAACCTCACGCCTGTATCCCAGAGGACTAGACTAGGGACTGCCACATGCCACGATCCTGACAGATTACCTTCGCTTCATCAACGTTCATAAGTCGTTGCATTCACGTACCTACTTTTTATGAAATGAAATGAAAAGGTTTTATTCAAAGTAGCGCAGAAGCTGCGACTTAAAGAACGTTACAATTCAAACTATAAAAAAAAATAGTTTGAATTGTAACGTTCTTTAAGTCCATTTCAAAATCTAGATCATTTTGGAGAAAAAACGGCCAAAAAAACTCCAAACTTAGTCTTTTCAAAGTCCTTAATTAACAGGTCTAGGTAACAGGTCCTAGGTAACAGGTAACAGGTCACTGTCCTAGGTAACAGGTCAATTCAAAAGTCCTTAATTATCTTCCCCTTTGCTAATACATCCCCTATTTGGTCCATGTATGTCCGCCTGGGACGTTCCTTACCAGCCCTTCTACTCCATTCGCGTTCGCAATATATATATTTGTTTCGTCAATCTTTCTTCCTTCATCCTCTCCACGTGTCCAAACTAACGCAACATTCCCTTATTCTAATTTTAGTCACTACATCCTCTTTCAGTCCACAATGTTCGAAATTGAGAAGCCCACCTTGTGACGGTTACGGTGGAGCAGACTCTCCGAATGTTGTCTCCAATTCGCAATGAAACTCTTGCGTCGTAATTTTTTTAAACAGATATTTAATGACGGCTCGCACTTCGTTTTTCTCCATTTTGGAGGAGACGTTCCAGCAAACAAATGACTACATTCAGAAAAAAAAACAAAAGAGAATCGAAGATTTTGTTCTTTAATAATATTACAAATATGTACCTGACTATGCCTGCCAGTATTTATTTCAATTTTTCTTTTTTTCTTACCAAGGAGTATGGCGTTCTCACTACTTTTCATCGCCCTTTGTACGTCCTACTGCACGCCACGGGCCTTCTCTCAGAGAGGGGCTTAACTACCACGCGCGCCCACCGCGGATTGGCAATTTCAAGCGCTGAGGTATTTTGGAACACCTCAGACACTCAGATTTTTCCGCGATGTTTTCCTTCACCTTTAGCGAGTGGTAGGTATTGTTACTATATCTTTACAAATGTACGTAAGTTAGAAGATCAAGTTATTGGTGTAGGTACATGCCTGCACTGGGAAATGAACTTAGGTCTCTCGCTTCCGAGTTCATTGTTCTACCCACAAATTTTAATTTTGTTGTGGACTGAATGAAAGATTGTGTAAAGGAACATGTACCTACTCAAACGACGTAGACGATTTAATGTAGGTATTTATTTTCAAATTTGGGCAGAGCTTCGCCCTGTTATTAGAATAGTAACAAAATAGCACCATTTCTCTTTTTGTTTAGCCCTATAAACGGCACCCTCCGGAGGATACGGGGGAGGGAGGTGGTGAATGCTCATGCATAACAGCACAGACCTGGCCGTGCTGCCAATGTGGGACTCACAAGAGAGAGAGAGAGAGAGACATTTATTTGAAGCCACAAAGATACAATACACATAACACACATAACGATATTAAAATAATACAGACAAAGAAGTGCGCCTACCCACTAAACACCACCTTGGGACTAGTTTTGGTCCTAAGAACCCCTAAACCCACATCGGGGGCGACCCCCCTCGAGGCCGAGGGGGGCGCATAGCGGAGCTCCCTGGCGGAGCGTCCGCTTAGAAGAGTTTATATTACAATACTGCTATGAAAGAGCAGTGTCCCCGCTAAGGGGGACACTGGCAGAGGAGGGGGCCGCGTCTGACTGGGACCGAGCCTCTAAGAGGTGCTTCAGATCAGACGACAATTTATCGGGCGGGTCAACGAGTACGTTTCTGGGCCTACGCACCAGGAAACGTGGGTCCGTCGTGGGCGGAGAGTAAGCCGCTGCTTCGCGGATCAGGGGGTTGGGATGTTCTTCAGCTGTGAAGATTCTATGACTAACTATTCCGGAAGCACTGAAGGATTGCTTTTAGGGCCCTCCTATTAGGGCTGGTCAAGTTTTTGCGATGTGTGGAAGTTATTCATTATTACTTTGATAACTTTACTGTATAAAACCTAATTAAAACTGTTTTTACACGGATTTATGTTCGTTTATTACATTTATACAATTTTCCAACGTTTCGGCACTTTTTCAGGTGCCGTGGTCCCGGATGACTGAGGTGAAGGGCGTCTTTTAAAAAGCATTAACGGTTAGTTTACTACCCTCGGCAAAAATTACAAAAGTTAAATATGAAGTTACGTTTCAAAATAGGCAAACCAATTATTTTTATATAAAGTCAACAATATTAATTATTAGTAATTGAAGTTAATATTAAATTCATAATCTAATTACTTTACATGAACTTAAAAAAAACTTCTGCTTTCTAAAAGACGCCCGTCACCTCAGTTATCCGGGACCACGGCACCTGAAAAAGTGCCGAAACGTTGGAAAATTGTAAAAATGTAATAAACGAGCATAAATCCGTGTAAAAACAGTTTTAATTATGTCTACTGGTCGTGTTAACCTTAGAAAATACTGTATAAAAACTTTCAAAGTTGGGGTGTAAAATTAGCGCCTTGATCTCGATAGCCCTCCTCAAAGGCGGCTTATCTGTCTACCCGCGGTGTCCATTCGCAAAAGTAAATAGCAGCTAGGGCAGTTGCAAACAAGACCGAAGGAAAACAAGGTGGGAACCACAATTTTAAGAAGTAATTAGCAATACATGACTAAGCTGTAAATAAAAAGAAACACAACAAACTATTCAACGGTTTGTGACTGTTGATGCCACGTTGATGCGGTTAACAAGTATTCGACTATATAGAGATATTAATTAATAAGAGAATTTATTAATAAGCTCGCCTTTGAACGAATTATTTTTATTGCGTTGTCTTGTGATCTCTGTAATTTTATAACAAACTAGCTTTTGCCCGCGACTCCGTCCGCGTGGACTTTAGTAGCTACAAAATTTTGCAACTCCGTTCACTTAAGGGTCAAATTAAAAAAAAAACTGTGAAACACATGTCATGTTCAATCAATTGTGTTGAAGAGTATTTAAGTTTCAAATAAATTAGACAACATTCTTTATGTCTCCTTTACAAATTTTGGCAACTCTTTTGGTCCCCTTGGGGTTTGAATTTAGAAAAATCCGGTGTTATTCTTTGCCTAAAATTTATATACTTAAGGAACTAGACCCTCTGTGCAAAATTTCCGCTTCCTAGGTCCAACGGCTTGGGCTGGGCGATGATCAGTCAGGACTTTGAATTTTATTTAGATTCGCCAGTTTATAAATTTCCTATGAAAATTATAAACTTTCGTAGGATTGTAAACGAGAGATATAATGTATTATCTTACGCTCACATTTTCGCAAATTGATAAACTTACCAAACTCAAGCGTAAAATAATAAGTAACATTTACATACAAGCTTTATTTACATAGTAAGCTTTGATTGGTTGAATAAGTTACGTTTTCCTGCTCCATCTAGAAATATTGTTGATGAAGTGAAATTTACCACAGAGCTACGAAAGTTTTAAAGTGGTCATGACCTATCATATAATTTCTTGCACGTACCTACGTATGTTTTTTTGTGTTGGGCTAGAAATTAGATTTTTTGACACATTTGACACAGACGGACGGACGTAGAACTAATTGATTAGAATAATGCCGAGAATACTCTCTCTCTCACACACACACACAAACACACACACAGACATAGGCGTTATGTAATTGGTAACATTGTATTAAGGAAACAACAACTGAAATTCGTAGAGAACAAACTTAAGTTCTGTGTAAATATTGAGTAATTTAATTTCATAATAGTCAACATAGCTTTAATCATTTTTAGAGAAGAATCTTAAAGTTAATTAATTAATAATAAAAAAATCAGTCTCACATTCACTGTATGGTATGAATGCATCTATTACTTTATTGTTAATTTACTCAACCAGTAACTAAAAATATATAAATGCACGAAGTATTTAGATAAAAGTAACAAATTAATTGACAATAATAAAAACCAATTTTAAAGGTTTTTGCAACCTTCATGAATCAATTTGCGAATGTTTCACCGTAATGACACGAAATAACCCGAGTTTTGAAGAGAGCCCGCACGTTGGCGTCTATTGGCTGGTACCACATACACACGCCATCCACTGCCTTGCACTTGAACAACTCTTTAAACCTCAATTTACTTATCATGATTGGAACACCTGCACTCTCCAGGTCATCAATTAGGATGCGCAAAGCCAAGTCTGCGTTTTCAACAAACAACAGCCCATTGCCGCTCACAAGCGACTGAAGAAACTGCAACAAGTGCTCCTTTATATCATTGTCCCTAAACCAACAAGCGACGACGCCCCGGGGCTCCTCGAAACCTTGGTACGAGGTTCCGTCCTCGACACAGACGAACGTCCGCGGCTCGTACTTGGCTAGATCCTTTGCCAGTAGTGCATAGTCACTGGAACGCAAGACATCCAAGATCACCGCCAGTCGTGTCTTAAAACTGAGCTTCAGCCACGCGGCTCGCAGTTCAGTGATCTTCTCGTCTACTTCGTTGAAGTCTTCCTTAGGTTTGGAAGCCGCTTCTATCCAGTACATGGTGGCCAAGTGGTCGACGCAGTCCCCGCTGTGCGAGCGGCGGTGCGGGCCGGCCAGCCAGCCGCAGTCGTTGAGCCACACCGCGCAGCGCGCGCTCAGCGCGAGCTCGCTGCTGGCGGAGACGTCGCTGCACCACAGCGACAAGTACGCGGGGGGAAGCTCGCGCAGCAGGGCGAGCAGCTCGCGCGAGGTGCGGTACGCCGCCACCGGCACCGCGCGCTGCCGCCCCGCCGCGCCGCAGCACTCCGCCAGGAAGCCCTGCCCGCCCCGCCCGCGCTCCGAGCTGCGCGCCAGCGCGCGCCGGAACCGCGCCAGCGCGCTCTCCTGCACCAGCACGCGGCGCAGCCGCCACGGGTACTGCAACCAACCAACCAACCAACCGACCGACCGCGCGCTCATCAGCGGCTCCTGTGCTGATCGCTACTCCACTCGGTGCGCCGCGCTACTCACCCGGTGGTCCTGGCTGGCGGCCAGCAGGCAGGCCACGGCCGAGTCGACGTCGCCGGTGCGCGTCACCACGGCAGTGGTGCCGTTCGACTCTGTACCAGTGGAAAACATCAATTGGTTACATTGACTTTAAAAGAAGTTTTAATAAAATAGTGGGTTAAAGACTTATGCCTCAGAGAGCATTTGAGATCGCGATGGAATAAAACAAATCTTATAATTTTACATTAAGAGGAACTAGGGCTATTGCTGCTATATGCTGTATGCTGTGTGTTGTCGGCCTAGATAATGAGCGGACTTGCAAACCAATGGCCAAACAAAATTTTGTAAAGACCGGGCTAGGTGGTAATACTTTAATAATCCACCACCGTCACCACACATCCTCGCTACGTGTCTTCTGGCACCAACTGCTGATCGTGCGTTGCGAAGCACTTTATCTCCTTTCTTCTATAATATAAAAATGAATCCCCGAATGTTTTGGTGGATTTGCGCTTTATCTCGAGAGCAGCTAGACCGATTTCGCTGATTCTTTTTTTAGAATATTTCTTTAAGTACGATGATGGTTCTTACGGAGAGAAAAAAATTAAAGAATCGATGGTAGGCGGTACGAAGTTCGCTGGGTCAGCTAGTCTATCTATAATATAAAAATGAATCGCTATACGAGGATGGTTCTTACGGAGAGAAAAATATAAAAAAATTAAAGAATCGAGTGTCAGCTAGTTAGACATAAAAATGGAAATTGCAAAGATTATTATTTCTAAACCTAAGAGTACAGACTAAAAGATCACTGTACTGTACGCTCCACAGACTCACCTATTCCACGCGATGACACCATTTCCGTGTCCGGCTCGAAGGTATAGGCTATGCGCTGGGCGGGGTAGCTGCAACGACAAACGTGTATATATACACGTTACATAACATTTAACATTCGGGTCTTGGATGTTATCTATGTATTTATTGTAATAAATCTATCGTCGAGTTAGCACCTGAGTGCTTAGTGCGAGTTTTTTAACTACTCGATCGCGTTAACGTAAACTCAAATTTCTATGGCATCGAGGAAGCGCCACTTAGCGACAAGTATGGAAATTAAAATTGCTGAGTGCGAGTTGTAATGGTTTACGTTGAGAAGTGAACACGTTTACCAGCCAAAACACGAATAAACGCGAGTGCGAGTTGTACGGTGACATCGTTTTGCCAGTTCAAACGGTTAACTTACTCATACTCACTACTCAATGCTCGATTAACGCGGTAGTAAAGTTATTCGATTGGATCTGTCAAACTCGCACTAAGCACTCTGTAACACATGTCATTTACACTATTTTTATTTTTAGCACGGGTTAGTGCATTAAAAATAAAAATAGTGTAATCATGTGGGTACAGTGATATCGTTCCGATGTTAAACCTAACTGCAAAGTAGGTGGTCGGGGCTGTAAGTAATGCAATTTGCTTAAGTCAGATGTCGCTGCCTGTACGTAATACAGAGAATATTGTAAAGAGGTTCGAAATTTCACTGATGCCGTGAGTCGCCCATTGGCTCAATTGGTAGAGCGCTGGTACGGATAGCCAGAGGTTGCGGGTTCGAATCCCGGCATGGGTGAAATTTTTAGCCTCTAAATAGGTTTTTAAACATGTCATTTAGTTGTACTTAGTATAGTGCTAACGAGATCTGTGTAATATGTCCATGAATAATTATTTCTTTATTTACATACAGGCACTTAAATTGCGTCTGGATCCACACTAGGATACCCTGTGTCGTGGGAACCAGAAACAGCGCCATCACAAACATGTAAGTAAACATCAAAGACCTGGGGGTTTTTTTTTGTCCAAAACAGGGGTTCGAATCCGGGATCTCTCGCATAGTAGGCAGATGCGCTACCGCTGCGCCACAGAGGTCATCTGTCGGTCGTCGAACACCTAATTCCTGCGGATTTTTACCGTGATGTATTGACGTTTTCCCCAAAACCCACATAGCCTCTGCATTTTTGAGAAATGAGTAGCTTAGGAGATATTGAGGTCCTCAGTCGCAGTTTTTCACTGCGTTATTACTTTTTGCAGGAATGCGTCTACTACCTACCTCTCGTATACCAAACATTTACCCTTATAGAAACTAATCTACATCTTTATACCTAATAAGAAGCAAAAACTATTTTCTTTGTTGCATCATCTTCATCATCAGCCATTCCACGCCGGCTTCCAAGTTTTAAAAACCTATTTAGAGGCTAAAACTTCTGCCCATGCCGAGACTCGAACCCGCTCGAACCTCTGGCTAACCGTACCAGAGCTCTCCCAACTGAGCTAATGGGCAAGTGCCGGCATCAGCGAAATTTTCGAACCTCTACATTATTTTCTGGATTATTTATAGGCAGCGACATTTGGCTGAAGTAATTTGCATCACTTGCAGCCCCGAGTACCTACTTTGCAGTTAGGTTTTTACATCGGAATGATATCGCTGTACCTGATTATATTCTCTGTGGCTGTACCCATGATTATATTCTTTTTGTTGAACTAACCCGTGCCACAGATTAGATACGTGCTGACGACAATTTTAAAAACCTATTAGAGGCTAAAAATTCCGCCCATGCCGGTACTCGAACCCGCGATTTCTGGCTAACCGTACCAGTTTCCAAGTTTTAGTTTAGCAAAAAAAAAAGAAATTAACCTGCTTAGTCCTATCTTCAAAAGCAACAATAGTCAACGTCTCCGGTCCCCGTGGTATGGGCGTGGTATCGAGTATGGCCAATACCTTCCTCAGGGAAAAGACTCTTGTCTTTCGGTGGGGCCATAAATAAATAAATATAAATATTCATGCACAGATCTCGTTAGACCTATACTAATTACAACTAAATGACTTGTGTTACAGGTGCTAACTGGACGTTAGATTTAATACAATAAAAACATAGATAACATCCAAGACCCGAGACAAACTAGAAAAGTTCGTTTCCCAGTTTGAGCTGGCCGGGGATCGAACCCGCGACCTTCAGTTTTAGAGTCATCGTGCCAAACCGCTGCGCCACCGAGGCCGTCATAATGGGTTGACGATGTTGGTGCATTTTAGAGACTCGCCCAGGACTGAGAAGGATGGTTCTTAACACGTACCCCGCATCCAAGCAGAGCCGCACGAGCAGGTGCAGCGCCACGGCGCACTGCACGTCCTTGCAGACGACGTGCACGGGCAGCGCGTGCCGCAGGCAGCGCGCCAGCAGCGCGCTCGCGCATAGCGGCATGTCCGCCGTGAACACCAAGTGCTTGCAGAACTCTGCCGAGCACAGATTAATAGTAACTTGATTTAACCCGGACTTGGCCCCGTGTGACCTAACCTTCCTACGATGCAGGAAGAGACCCGCGCTCCAGCAGTGGATACACACGAAGATATAAGCCCGGCAATCTAATTGCCACACAAATTACACGTTTTCCAACCGAAGAACAAGAGGTCAATGTGCCGACTCATCTGACAACTGTCAATCTACATATTCAGAACAATAATGTGTAATTGTATCCGTAAATATGTAAAAATATATTATTAAGTCTATTTATATGTATATAGATATGTATGTACTGTTTATTTTACATTATGTGCTTAATTATTATCTTTGCATATGTGTATGGTTATAATTATTGGACATATTAATAAATAGTTTAATTGCTAAAAAAGATATTTGACAATAAAATATCACCTCACTGTTTGAGACTACCCCCGCCTTCTCCACGTCACCTGTTGGTTGGCTAGAATAAAATACTATTTAGTATTAAGGCCGCCAATCGTACAATCTTTACTGGTACAATAAATAATTTAATAATAATAATAAGTAGGCTGCGTTCCAAAAACGCGTTCCAAAATCAAACTTCTATTCTAAACACAAGGGTTGATATCGAATTATGTATTGTAGTTTGACTGTGCGTGTTATGGACATGTGTAAAGTTTTATTATTTTTATTATTACTCAGCTATACAACCTTGCGCTTAAGGTTATTATCACACTAATAATCACATCACACTAATAATATAACAAAGGGGAAAGTTTGTGAGTGTGTGTGTTTGCTACTCGTTTGTTCGTTCACATCCTCCAGGCTGTACCCGCAAATCGGCGATCTGTTATACCGAGCAGAAAATGACGCTGAGATACGGCCAATTTGTACTTCTGCATCACACACACGCCATACAAAGGTTCAATAACTTCGGCTAAAACCTGCCGCAGTTTTCCGAATGGCATTTAGGGTTGTTAATGGCAATCATGAAATCTTATTATAGGTTTACGTATGGCAACTGATGTAGATATTTGGTTTAAGATGATTTGAGAAAAGATGGTCAGAGTAGAGTTTTCTTTTCCGCTGCCCTTTTCTCCACTACAGTACGGCCCGAAGGCAGCGGCTTACATTTTACTTTTCTTTTTTTTTATAATGGACATATTACACAGATCCCGTTAGCCCTATACTAAGTACAACTAAATGACTTGTGCTATAGGTGCTAACTCGACGATACATTTAATACAATAATTACATAAATAACATCCAAGACCCGAGACAAACTAGAAAAGTTCGTTTCCTAGTTTGACCCGGCCGGGGATCGAACCCGAGACCTTCGGTTAAGACCGCTGCTGTAAACAGCAGCGTGCCAAACCGCTGCGCCACCGAGGCCGTCCTCGGTGTCATTGCTGAATGTCATTGTACATTGACATTCAGCAAACAGAATGTAAATTCTTTACGTTGAAATAAATTTGAATTTGAATGCTGCGCAGTGCAAATTACCCACCGAACTCCGGGTCGTAACCTTCCAGTTCCACCTCGCTGTAGTGCTGGAACTCTTTGGCGATGAGCTCGACGTCGCACCGCCTGACCTGCTCCGCGTCCACGCCCCGAGTCCGAGCCTCCATCTGCGCGAACAGCTTCGCGTGCTCGCGCACTTTCAGCGCGATAGTCTTCAGCACTGGCCTCTGGTCGATGCGCTCGGTGTCGATTGCGGAGTCCAGTGCGTAGAACCTGGCGATGGGCGCATTGGATCGGTTATTTAAGAGTATCTGAGGAAAGCTTTACCCAACGCATCCTGAAGTTCTTCGGGCTAGCCGTCCGACGCGGGCCAGAGGACCTGGAATATATTATTTATTTACTTATTTCTATTTACTTGAGGTATTTGAACACGTCAGACACTAGAGTTTCCTCACGATGTTTTCGCCCGTACCGTCTCGCTGATAGACGGCCTTGCAGTCGAACGTATGTATAGGCTTCTTCTTCTTCTTCAGGCTATGTAGTGCACTGCTGGACATAGCCCTCCCCTAATGAGCGCTATAGCGCCCTGTCTTCAGATATATAGGCTGCCTAAAAGTAATAGCCTAATTAATGGCACAGAAGTATCCCTTCGTCTCACAAGTCCAGTTGGTAGATCTTGTTGTTGCAGGCGTCCAGCTGGTACTTGGTGCTCCGACAGTCATCCGGCAGGATAGGGCGGAACTCGCCGTTGTGCTCTTTCAAGTACTTCTGGAACGAAATTGAAAGATAGTCGATATCAACCCTTGTATGTCTTCATTGCTGGGGCACGGGTCTCTTCCTGCATTGCAGGAAGGTTAGACCATACTCCACCACGGGGACCAAGTCTGGGTTGTTGGAGGATTGTAAGACAGTGGCTGGCCTTACTGTCAGTAGTTATCAAGCCTTTGACATTGCTTAACGACTGCCATTACATGACAGCCGGCAACAACGGCTTAACGCGCCGTGCGCTCGTCCGCATTTGTCTGAGCGCTTCCGTGCTTCGCAACGCACGTTACGCCGTTGATGCCGGCTGTCATAATGGCAGTCGTTAAGCCATGTCAGAGGCCTTATGGGCGGCTTGACAACTTCTGACAGTAAGGCCCGCCACTGTCTTACAATCCTCCACCAACCCGGACTTGGCCCCCGTGGTGGAGTATGGCCTAACCTTCCTGCGATGCAGGAAGAGACCCGTGCCCCAGTAGTGGGGACAAGGATTGATAACGAAGCAAAAAACATACAAACTCTTCAACTTTATAATATTAATAAGTACCTGTAGATGCTACTATAAAAATGAGGAGATTGGGACCTACTGCAAACATTGCAATAAAAGAAAGTTTCTTGTAGGTATATAATTTTATTCATATGTTCACACTAATCATCACTGTTACTGGCCAAAGAAGAGGATGAATTTGTGTCTCCGGAGACTTGAATTATAAATTCATCAATGACATTATCCATTACACCATCAAATTCGGTGTTTTCTTCTCTTCTTTAATTACGTGTTCAACACAACGTTGCCATGCTGCTGGAGTAATTTTACTTATTGCCTCATCTAACAGAACCTTTCTTTAGTTCGGCCATTTAAAAAGTTTTATTTTTGGCAGCAGCAAACCTTTTACTTGCCCCTATATGATTTCTATCGGATTTAATTCACAATGATATAGGGCCAATATATATTGTTGTCTTGTGCCATTTTGTCACACATATATGTTATATACTTATGCCATATACACGTATTGACAAACGACTAAACTTCACTTGTTGGCATAAACTAAATTTTGTATAGAATCAGGCGTTACTTTGCGGAAATCCATAATAGCATTAAAAAGTTAAAATTACTTTGCTGAATTCCGCCAAAAATCCCACAAGCACCATGCGGTTAGCTAATGCACCGCCCTCCCTCCCATTTTTTCAAGCAGAAGCAAGACACGAACACACCACCACCAACACCAATACTTGTGTGAGAAAACACGCGACGCGTTTCGCCTCTAACACGAGGCATCCTCAGGCTCCCAAATGCAAACTAAATTTCCCAAAATGTTTGTCACACCTGAATTTCATCCATGTTTCTTTTTCTGTAGGGCTGTCGCGTAAAATTAATGTCGATTTTTTTATAGTTTTTCGAAATAACAAGGTAATATGCATGTTATTTGAGTGATTCTAGTTAAATATGCTGCAATAGGAATTGTTAATAAATAGTTAGCAAGTAAAAGGCTATAATCATGTAAACAATAGAAGATTTGTAAAACGTGAGTTGTGATAATGATAACCCTAAATTGGTTTGTTTACCTCTATTCTTTATCGAGTTTGGCTTAAGTATAGACGGAGCGTTTTGATATACCGTGCCTTTTACACTATAAAATAACGCACAAGTACGTAATGACTGAGATACAATGCGATCTTGCAATTGGTGAAATAAGAGACCCTTTTCGAGCAAATCTATTATCTATAATATAAAAATGAGTCGCTGAAAGTGTTGGTAAGCGCAAATCTCGAGAGCAGCTAAACAGATTTCGCTAATTCTTTTTTAGAATATTCCTTGAAGTACGAGGATGGTTCTTACGGAGGGGAAAAAAAAATCGACTGATAGGCGGTACGAAGTTCACTGGGTCAGCTAGTATGTTATAAAAAACATTTTCACACCTCCTGCTCGACAATGCCTTAATACGTTCCGTCAAATATCATCGTAAAGCATAGCCTTGTCTCTCGAGGGCAATAATAATGAAGAATTTCCCTAGGGAATAAAGTGATTTGAATTTAGAATGTCAAAATTCGCATGAAAACTATGAAGAAGCCCCGCATTGCAATTCGAAATTCGAATTGTTGTTCGAAACTCACCCCTTTTTTCTTTTTTTTCTGAACTACTGTGTCGTGTGACCGCGCGAAACACCAATAAAAAAAAGAAAAATTTTATTGTCTCCCAGATGGTGTGAAAAGTAGAGTATTCACCTCTGGAATAAAACATGTCTTAGTCTCGGGCGGTATGAACCCCTGGCTTCACTCAGGACTCTACATAACTCCCTCGCTTCGCTCAGGAGTTAAAATTGAACTCCCTCGCTGCGCTCGGGAGTTAACTCGGAGTCCTTCGCTCCGCTCAGGGTTCAATATACCGCCCATGACGTAATACATGGTTTTATTCCCTTAATGCATAATCTACTATAACAATTTATACACACAGCAAGGCATTATCCTGTGTAAGTACTTTGAGTGTGGCAAATGCTTGTGTTCTGACTCAGCAAAAGCTGGAGAGTGATACCCCATACCCCAGCGCTGGTCTTCCGTCAGTACCCATCAGGCGGCGCGGCGTGCGGAGTCCAAAGAGATAGTATGAACCGTAAATGTAAACAAGATTAAATGATTATACTTTTTTTATTTTTAATGCACTAACCTGTGCTACGTGTATGTATTACGTACCCGTGTGTACGTAATACAGAGAATATTGTATGGAGGTTCGAAATTTCACTGATGCCGGTGAGTCGCCCATTGGCTCAATTAGAAGAGCGCTGGCACGGATAGCCAGAGGTCGCGGGTTCGAATCCCGGCATGGGTGGAATTTTTAGCCTCTAAATAGGTTTTTAAGATTAAATGAGTAGAATAGATGGAATAGATAGATAGAGAACACATTATTTATTAAATAAACCAACAATTACGAATGAAACTGCTGATGGGCCCATTTAAAAGGGCGTTAGTTCTAAATCGGACAAATTTCACCGGATTCCTGACTCACCTCCAGCAAATCGTCGGTATTTGGAGCGTCGAATGTGAGCTCCATCGTGGCTGAAACCAAGAATAAACGTCATATTAGATGCCATAATTTAGTCACTTTCGCACACACACGCAAGAGCGCACACTCACACTGACACTCACACGCACATACACATATTATTGCATACAACATTTTTTTTTAGTTAGCCTGTTTTGTGTCCCACTGCTGGGCAAAGGCCTCCCTTCTCTTTTTCCATTCCGCTCTGTCCAGCGCCACCTGTGACCAATCTCGGAGATGATTGTCGAAACATAACGAAAAGCCGGCACCGACGAAGGAAATTTTTCGAACGAATGTGGGTGGGTGGGTCGGTAAGGTACAAGGTAGTCATAATTCTAGTGTATTCGCCATGGTCAAGATTTAAATTATTCGAAATCTGTGTGTGGACATTTAGTAACTAATGTATTTTGATAAAGAAAAAAAGTCATCCGGGACCACGGCACCTGAAAAAGTGCCGAAACGTTGGAAAATTGTAAAAATGTAATAAACGAGCATAAATCCGTATAAAAACAGTTTTAATTACAGTGTATCCGTTCTTAAATGGCAAAACGAGTAAACAAACATGGCTGACCAATAAATTGTGACATTTCGTAGTGTTGCTGAAATTACTGAATGAATGACGGATTTCATTATTGAATGAATGGAATGAATGAAGTTTAAGTCATAAAATATCTAAATGATTATGTAATATTAGTATCGCAATCCATCTGCTACACTGAACTCGACCCATATACCTACAAACTCGGACAAAAAAATTTAAGAAAATTCCGCTAATAAATGTTGGCGGTAATGCTATCTCCTCAATAAAGAGTTCTTAAGATCATTATGGGGAAAAGTAGAATCGAAAAACGTGTAGAACATTAAAGATGTTTGACCATTTAAAATGGGGGTTTGTGCTGCAAAACATATTATTTTTAGTGTTTTTTTACACTTTTCTCTGTATTACGTACAGGCAGCGACATCTGGCTGAAGTAGATTGCATCACTTACAGCCCCGACTACCTACTTTGTAGTTAGGTTCTTTTTTTTACATCGGAATGATATCGCTGTACCTACATGATTATACTATTTTTATTTTTAATGCACTAACCCGTGCTAAGGACAATTTTGAAAAACCTATTAAAGGCTAAAAATTCGTTAGTGCATTAAAAAAAGAAAAATAGTATAATGACTTGGAGATATTTAGAAAATCTCATCTGGCAACCGTGGCTACAGCAACGTGAAAAAAACTTCTTGCTCGCTGGCTCGGCTGATCCACTGGCAGTTTTGTATTCCGCTTTAAAACTGACAAAATTTTATGCATGCTCGAAGAATCAACGGTATAACCCACAGAGTAAAATAAAAAAAAAAAATCGCCGTTTTTTGTGGTGATGTAGTTGCGGTCTATACCGTTGGCTCGCAGAAAATAAAAACTGGTGGCTCGCTAATGAAACACCCGCTTAACATGCAAGGTTTTAGTAAAAAAATCAATCAAACTTTAATTCTTTATTCAATACCCACCGCAATACCTACTCTTTGTTGTCATTTTTATTATTCCGGTGCTATGTGCACTTCTTAAATAACATAAAAGCGCAATTTCGTTCATTCGTTCTTTCATTCACCTCATACAACCGCATCCCAACACTAAAAAAAATTACAAACTAATCTGTGTAGTTTTGCTAACCTGTGATCAGAAAAACAGTGTATTTAGAATTTCGGCAAAAAATCATAGTTTCAATCACAAATTCAGCCAGTTTTCGGTTAAATATGATGCCCCTGTGTCTTAACTAGTGTCTACAACTAAATGTGGTAACCTACATCGAGTGATGCTTCCGGAATTCGTGTTTTGTGGTCGAGTGAGGTTTGTTTACTCGTTTTGCCATTTAAGAACGGATACTGTATGTCTACTGCTCGTGTTAACCTTAGAAAATACTATAAAGAAAAAAAGATTTTAGATTATTGAATTAAATTGGGATAAACTTACTTGATTTTTTGAATCAACACTGTGCTTACGCAAGTTTTAGTTCCAGAATTTTTTTTGTTAGGATTGTATTTATTTAAGAATGGCTTGTATATTAAGATAATTGTCAGTATGGCGCTCACTACGTGTAATATTGTTTTACGTAATTACTGAATCAAATTCGATAAAGATAACACTTAGCCAAAATCCAATAGATAACACGGGAAGTACCTATACACTACAGCCAGTCAACCCTAACACTGTCAATTGTCATTGTAATATCGCCCGTAAGTAATGCATCTGAGTACACTCACACACACACATCCACACACACGCTCATGCACCCTCACACACACACACACACCCTAGCACGCGCGCGCACACACACACGTGATGATTTATACAGCGTCCACTGGACCACTCGGATGCTGCAGTGCCTTGGACTTTTCCAGCACCTATACCATCCTGACAGCTTATTCAGCCTAGCCCACAGGAAACACTAGTCAATACGCGCGGAGCCAATCAAGCTACGGGTTTCCTCACGATGTTTTCATTCACGGCGTGTTGTATTGCGACTACAAATTAGCAAATGTACATAAAGCCACATACAAACAAATTCGCGTCTATATCCCGAAGAATCACAGGTAAGCTGAGATCAGAGTGCTTAGTGCGAGTTTGACAGATCCAATCGAGTAACTTTACTACCGCGTTAATCGAGCATTGAGTAGTGAGTATGAGTAAGTTAACCGATCGAACTGGCAAAACGCTGTCACAGTACAACTCGCACTCGCGTTTATTCGTGTTTTGGCTGGTAAACGTGTTCACTTCTCAACGTAAACCATTACAACTCGCACTCAGCAATTTTAATTTCCATACTTGTCGCTAGGTGGCGCTTCCTCGATGCCATAGAAATATGAGTTTACGTTAACGCGATTGAGTAGTTAAAAAACTCGCACTAAGCACTCAGGCTCTGTCACTTGGGTACTAAGAACCTGACAGATCTCTTTCGCTGCACTGTACTTGGATGGTTAGCAAATACATTAATAACATTTGCTGGAAGCCGGTAACGGGAATGGGGACATACACAAGTTAGTCTCTGTGTTTATGAGGGCTAGGGACTTTCGTTATCCTTTATTACAAAGGAATAAGGGTGACAGGACCAAAAGTACTTACTTGCTCCAAGTTAACGCTAAAATGCACTAAACTGAACACAAACTACTGGACCGACAAGTTGCTTGACGGAGACTGACGAATCAACACAATAATACATGTCGTATGCGCAAACGTCGACGCCCGATAAAGGAGGAGCGTTTACATTCCTCCCCTCGTCCTGCTACTTGCACTGCCGCTAGCCACTCGCCTTGCGACCGAAGCATGTGTACTTGAATGATACATCTCACTTTTGATATTTAAATGCGAAATATGATCACGTTTGTATGACTTTAGAGGAGAAGAGGTCATTTTATCCAGGAGAGCTACTAGAAATGTGCTGATCCTATTACATCCTAGGCATTGACTTACTAAAACTAGTAGGTGTACAGAGGTTTTTGGAGCGAAGGTATATTAATAAGCTGCCGCGCGATATTATTGAAAGCGAGAGCCTTAGTATGTTTAAAACACAACTGAAGCCTAGTCTTCTTGAGGTGGCACCATACGACATTAATGATTTTTTCTAGTCAATAACTGGTTCAATAACGCGGTTTTTTCTAGTCAATAACTGACAGTAATTTATTTTATTTTAATTTTTAATTAATTTTATAATGAAACATTTAACAACATATTACATAAGAAATAATATCTTCAAAGGCGAGCTTATCTCTGAGAGAGAATACCCCTGGTGATATAAAGCTGTCGGCCATGTCATATATTTTCATAACATCTAAAATGGTCATACCCACAATTTGAGACACGAGACTGTCGATTAAACCTGTCAAAAGGGGAACTAATAGTAAAAACCTATTTAGAGGGAAAAAAATCCGCCCATGGGACTCGAACCCGCGACCTCTGGCTAACCATACCAGTGCTCTCCTCACTGAGCTAATGGGCAAGTGCCGGCATCAGCGAAATTGCGAACCTCTTTACAATATTCTCTGTATTATTTACAGGCAGCGACATCTGGCTGAAGTAATTTGCATCACTTGCAGTCCCGAGTGCTTACTTTGCAGTTAGGTTTTTACATCGGAATGATATCGCTGTACCCACATGCTTATGTTAATTTTGTTGGACAAACTAAGCGCTGGTACGGTTAGCAAGAGGTCGCGGGTTCGAGTCCCATGGGCGGATTTTTTTGCCTCTAAATAGTTTTTTAAAATTGCCCTCAGCACGGGTTAGTGCAACAAAAAGAATACAACTAATAGTAAGATTTCCTTTTATAAACCTTCCCAAAGCATATTGAATATTTAAAACTATTTTCGGCAATGTGCATTTAAGCTCTGTTTAAACTGATATCGATTCGTGTAAACGACCACACAAAGCGAGCTATCTTCGGTCAAGGACAAACGAGTGGACTGACTACTGACGAGTAAGTTGAGCCTCGATTCTGTCAGTACCATGATAGTTGTAGTGTATTGATTATTGCTGTCCTTGTCTCGTGCGCTCGCGTCACACACACCGGCGGATTTGACAGACGGTGAATGGTGATGGTGCGTTGTTCAGCCAAGTAAATTGTATTTACACAGCTAAATAAAATAGAGGACATTCCAAGAGTCGAGTCACGTGACGTGTTTTGAAACCATTGACGCGTTGAAGGTTTGTTGTATGTGCGCGCATAGGCTTGATGCACCAACGAAATGTAATCGCCGTGATCATGCAGCTCTCATTGTACTACAATGCATTAGCAGAATTAAGGCCCTGTAAAGTTGTTGTCAGTGCAGTAATTCGATTGTCGATGTAATATAGACTTAAGTTCATAGACAAATTTGAAAACTATGCATTTATTAATTTATAAATGTTTATTAATTACAAATGCAATTAATATAAGAAAAAGAAGTCTGAAGCTCCGAAAAGGCTCGGAAAAAGCTGTTAAATTCGATTCCTAAACTTTTTATAATATGTAATGAGGAATAAATGTGCATGGAACCCTCAGTGCGCGAGTACGACTCGCACTTGCCCAATGTTTTAAATATTTCAAACTACATTTTTGTATTTTCAAGTTTATAATTAAAGAGATTCTGCAGTAGCGCCACCTTATTGACAAAAGTTAAACTTCTTGTACCTGGCTGCTGCTGTTGAAGTTTGCTTGACAATATGTATACATTATGAAGCTAACCTATGTGTAGATGGCGCTGTAGAGCTGTTTTAAAGTGTTCCGGTTCCACCCGACTCGGAGGGTCTATAAACTAAAGTCCATAAATTTAGGTAATTAAATAAATGTAAATAATCTTGATTAGTATTTTTATTGAAATATACAATTAATAAATAAAAATTAAAAACCCGCATGCCCAGCGTGGGGATTATGGGTATTACCCCCCAATGATTGCGCTATAGCGCTCATTAGGGGAGGGCTATGTCCAGCAGCGGACTAATATAGCCTGAAGAAGAAGAAGAATTAAAAATTTGTCTTTTTATTGAATTTACATTTTACTTGAATTCCATGAACTTACATCAAATTTTATCAAATTAGGAGTGGTGGTAGCTCAGTGGGTAGAACCATAGACTGGCAAGCGAGAGCCCCAGGTTCGATCCCGAGTGCGGGCATGTACCAATGACTTTGTTTAATTTCAAAGTTACGTACATTTGCGAATTTGTAATCGCAATACCACACACTAACGGTGAAGGAAAACATCGTGAGGAAACCCGCGACTTGGTTGGCTCCGCACGTATTGACTAGTCTTTCCTGTGGGCTAGGCCGAATAAGCTGTCAGGATGGTATAGGTGCTGGGCAAGCCTACACCATCTATAAGACCATGTCCCAGGCACTAGAGCGTCGGAGTGGTCCCTTCACCCATCTAGTGTGAGTGAAGATGCCACTGGACGCTGTATAAATCATCTCATTAAGTAGATGCAAAAAAAGGCCAATATTATTATTATTATATTACATCAAATTTTAGATTGAATAAGCAAAGTGGGAAGATTTTGATTTAAAAAGTACTTTACTTTAAAACATATTTTAGAAGTAAAATAAAATTAAAAAAGATTTTTATTTACTCGTACTAGAGACATTGGTGCAAAATATACAAAAAAATCCTTTTAATTTTAATTTGCGCGAGTGGGATAGCATGCCTCCACCACCAACCCGGACTTGGCCCTTTGGTGGAGTATGGCCTAACCTTCCTGGAATGCAGAAAGAGACCCGTGCCCCAGCAGTGGGGACATACAAGGGTTGATATCGAGATAGCATGATAGACGTATAACGTTATCCATAAATCACTCCACAGGCCCGGGTGCCCAAATAACCTGCGGTACTAATAGCATATAGAAAGAATGTAAGACGAGAACATGGATAAGACAGATAAGGCGTATACAAAATGTACTTTAGCGACAGGACATAGTCCTTACAGATAAGACGGGGCAAGGACGCGAACTCGACCCACGCCCTTCCTAATTGTTCCCCACTTCTTCTTCTTCTTCAGGCTATATTAGTCCACTGCTGGACATAGCCCTCCCCTAATGAATTCTAGTCACTACATCCTCTTTCAGTCCACACCGTTCTCTATTCAGACTATTGCGTACCCTGTCATTCAAAGTAACACTACACATACTTCTCAAGGACCTCATTTCTACTGCATTAATTCTACTTTCTTGCTTCTTTTGCCACACCCAAGTCTCGCTATCATACATAAGTGTTGGGACCGGAGTGCTTAGTGCGAGTTTTGTAACTACTCGATCGCGTTAACGTAAACTCATATTTCTATGGCATCGAGGAAGCGCCACCTAGCGACAGGTATGGAAATTAAAATTGCTGATTGCGAGTTGTAATGGTTTACGTTGAGAAGTGAACACGTTTACCAGCCAAAACACGAATAAACACGAGTGCGAGTTGTACTGTGACAGCGTTTTGCCAGTTCGAACGGTTAACTTACTCATACTCCTACTTAATGCTCGATTAACGCGGTAGTAAAGTTATTCGATTGGATCTGTCAAACTCGCACTAAGCACTCAGCACACCATTATGAATAACCAATCTAGCTCTTTTGGAGATGTTTCGGCTGCACACAATGGAATGCAAGGCACCGTTTACACAATTTCCCGCTTTTACACACAAAAATATTATTAATATTTATTTTTGCAACAGTAATATTTTTTGCGCATGAAGAAAGTGTTTAAAAATATATTTAAGAAATCTCTGTAAATATTTCATGCCGACATTGCTACGTCGGGCCCAATAGACCGTTAGGAAAGTTCAAGGGTGGAACCCGTCCCTTCTGTTAAACTGATAAGGGACGAGATGACCAATAATAATTTTGAAAAGTGGAAAGTCGCCCGCGTCCCAGTATTAGAAGCCAGCAAGATGATAACTTTTTTAATTTAATATGACTTATAAGAGAACATAACCTCACGCTTGTATTTCAGACGGGTAGGCAGAGACCAGAGACTGCTACTTGCCACGATCCAGGCATCAACACCTTCGATCACCTTCGCTGCATCAACGTCCATTAGTCGTTGCATGCACGCACGCCGGTTCCCGGTCCTTTTTAACTTCCCATTTGCTATTACATCCCCTATTTGGTCGAACTAGTCCGCCTGGGAGATTCCATACCGGCCCTTCCACCCACATTCGCAATATATATTTGTTTCGTCAATCTTTCTTCCTTCATCCTCTCCACATGTCCATACCAACGCAACATTCCTTTCTCAATTCTAGTCACTACATCCTCTTTCAGTCCACAACGTTCTCTAATCAGACTTAGCATGCACCTTATAATTATAGGGTATCATGTAATCTATGTATCTAATGCCATCCTGTCTACAACACGACCGTGATAAATGAATTGAATTGACCATATAGTAAGCATGTTGAGAGCGAAAGTTTATTTCTACTATAGTGTATTTCTAATATTCTTTATCGTCTATGCACCAGAAATTTGTATTAAACAATAACCTGGTACAGCGGCCTTATGACTAAAAGTAATTTCTTCCAGAATTATACATATACGTTGTATTCATCATCATCAACTCCTATGTCTCCACCGAGGAGGCTTGTAAGTCTAGTGGCTGATGGTCTTACTCTCAGAAGTTTTCAAGCAGCCGTAAGGCCTCTGACTTGGTTTAACGACTGCTATCTACCGGCGGCAGCCGGCACCAACTGCTTATCGTGCCTCGCGAAGCACGGAACCGTTCGGAAAAATGACAATAGCGTTAGTCACCCACCCATGCACTGAACGCGCCCTATGTTGCTTAACCTTCGCGATGGTTTAAGATCACTCAGGCAGCTGAGGCTTCGAGAGATTCATATAGATTGTATAGGCTTCTTAAAATTTTGAAGTTTACCTACGAAAATGTTTAAATTGTAACGTACATTACCTACGGCACACTTTTTGCGCTAGATTGAATAAACTAATTTAAAAGAAAACCTATTTAGAGGCTAAAAATTCCACCCATGCCGGGACTCGAACCCGCGACCTATGGCTGATGGTGCCAGCGCTCTCCCAACTGAGCTCCCAAATGGGCGACTTACCGGCATCAGCGAAATTTCGAACCTCTTTACAATACTCTCTGACGTACTGGCAGCAACATCTGGCTGCAGTAATTTGCATCACTTGCAGCCCCGAGTACCTTACTTTGCAGTTTGGTTTTACATTGGAATGATATCGCTGTACCCACATGATTATATTATTTTTAATGCACTAACTTGTGCTAAGGACAATTTTAAAAACCTACTTAGAGGCTAAACTAATTTTGATCATTACTTTAACAGATTTTTCTTCCCTGCTTTAACTAAGACACACGACAGATAGATAGATAAATGATGTATTTCCATAAGACCACACATGTATACGAGTACATATGTATATCTTTGGCGACGGAACCGCAACAGCGTTTCACTCTTGGCCGTTTTTCCATAACTTCCTCAGAGTTTCGATCGCTAATAATTGGAAAAGTTTTTCTCCTACCAACTCTTCGACCAGTCTACGTGAGCCCCCCTCCCTGTACAGTTACAAAGTACCCAAGTACAAAGGGCACAGGGCCCGAGGGTCTGACGGTACTGGTCGTGTTGTATGGATATTTTGTCGCAAGAATCACTAAGCAGCTTTTTCTGAAACAGATGAATAATTCGCGTAATGTTGTGTTTTTTAGATTCTTTAGTAGGAACAGGGAAAGTTGTTTGGTACCTACTTTGCGCGTTTTATTCGGAGGCGTATGTCTTTACATTTATCTATGATAAAAAAAATCATAAAAGGAGTCGGGTTTAAGTCTCATTGTGTTATTTATAAAAATACTAGCTGACCCAGCGAACTTTGTACCGCCTAACAGTCGATTCTTTTTTTTTCTCTCCGTAAGAACCATCCTCGTACTTCAAGGAATATTCTAAAAAAAGAATTAGTGAAATCGGTTCAGCTGCTCTCGAGATTTGCGCTTACCAATACATTCAACGAATCATTTTTATATTATAGATTCACCATCGTCAACCCATTATGTCCCCAGTCCCCACCGAGGGGCACGGGTTTCTTCCCTAAATAATATATTGGCCTTTTTTGCATGTACTTAATGAGATGATTTATATTTATATATCAAGCGGTGGTAGCTCAGTGGGTAGAACCATGGACTGGCAAGCGAGAGCCCCAGGTTCGATCCCGAGTGCGGGCATGTACCAATGACTTTGTTTAATTTCAAATTTACGTACAAATTGCGAATTCCCGCGGCTTGGTTTTCTCCGCATGTATATATAAGCTGTCAGGATGGTATTGGTGCTGGGCAAGCCTACACCATCTATAAAACCATGTCCCAGGCACTACAGCGTCGGAGTGGTCCCTTCACCCATCTAGTGTGAGTGAAGATACCACTGGACGCTGTATAAATCATCTCATTTAGAGGAAGGAAGGAGGAAATCATCTTCCCTAAATAGGACAGGTCAAATTCCACCACGGGGGCCAAGTCTGGATTGATGGAGGCTTGCAAGAATAGTGGCTGGTCTTACTGTCAGAAGTTTTCAAGACACAAGGCCTCTGACTTGGCATCACGACTGCCATCTATCGACGCCAGGCGGCACCAACTGCTTAACGTGCCTTCTTCTTCAGGCTATATTATGTAGTCCACTGCTGGACATAGCCCTCCCTTAATGAGCGCCATAGCGCCCTGTTTTCAGCTCGCAACGTGGCTAGCGAAGCACAAAAATATAATTCCTCTAAATCAGTTCTCAGGGGCAGTTTAAGTAAACATCGAAACTGCAGCAGCCGGCGTTTTTTATTTAATTTCAGTATTTTTATGTAGCCTATTAAAACGTCCCACTGCAAGGCTCAGGCCTTCTCTTGGGGAGAGTATGGGCTCATTTTTATTTTTATGAAAAAAAAATTGTACCTACTACCCTGACTGGAAGATTTACATTGAAACAAAATTCCCAGTATTTATCTCAGAGAAGGTGGTTGACAGTAGGTGGGTTGTTGAACCTACCTAGGAACGAGCGGGCAAGTCCGGCGGTAGTTCTAATTCCCGTGCGGGATTCGCACTTCATGAATATGCGGCCGGAGCCCGGGGCGCGTGTGGGGCGAACTATGGACATAGGTATTTATGAAAAAAGAAAATAGTAAAAAAATTTAATATATATATTTTTTTAATGCACTATCCCGTGCTAAGGACAATTTAAAAAAACTATTTAGAGGCTAAAAAAAGTACATAATACAGAGAGTGAAGCGCTCGTGGCCTAGGCAAACCGAGTGATTGGAATGAATCACTTGGTTAAGAAACAACAGGCGCGGTCAGGTATATTGTGGGTGAGCGTCCCGTGACTACCGCTAGTGGCATTTTTCCGAGCGCTTCCGTGCTTCGCAAGGCACGTTAAACCGTGGGGCCGGCTGTCTTGTAATGGCAGTCGTTAAGCCATGTCAGAGGTCTTATGGGCGGCTTGATAACTTCTGACTGTAAGGCGCGCCACTGTCTTACAACCCCTTTTTTTTTACCCAGGAGAAACCCCAATTACGGGTACCACCGGCTCGGGGGAGCACAGTGGTTATGTCGGACTCCCCGCCCTGAAAAGGGCGGTATACCGACTAAAACTCCTGGGGTGTTCCTCCGCACCGCAAAGGACGGGGCCACGGGGACGCTTACGCACACTTCCGCGACCCCGTCTGCGGGCGCCCTTTCGGGCACTCCTTCGGCGGCGCCCCTGCCCCATCGCATCGGACCGTTGGAGCGCATTGTGGCCAAGTGCGAAAGACCTTGGCCACCACACGCCCCAACGCGCCACCCCCTCCATCCCATTGTTGTGTGGTCCAATGGGATTAGAGGAGGGCGGCGCACCTCCTCGTTGGGGCGCATCGGGGCCAATGTCCTGTTGGCCCCCACACGCCCCACAAGCGAGGCCCGTCACGTCGCCGTCGCCCACCAGCACTTCTCTGAAAGCAGAGAAGGCGGTGAGCGACCGCGCGGGCCCCCTCCGTGCCAGAAGGCACCCTCGGAACACGCAAGGGCGCCTTCCGGCCCGCCGTGATGGAGGCGGAGGGTCCCCCGACCCTCCGCGTCCCGGTGGCCACTCTGGTCCGACTGGTACGAGGCGCGCGCGCTTCCGCGCAGCGGCGCCCCCCCCAGTCGGTCCTACATTTGGTTGGTCGCCTGGGTCCCGCTCCACAAAGTGAAACAGGGCCCACGCGACCCCTCCCGCCACATTTTTCGCCGCTGGCCAGCAAGATCCCATAAAGAGAAGTTACTGACCAGCGCCCAGGGTGCACCGGCCCATGCAACTTACCCTTCCCACTGGTTCAAGATGAATCAGTAGGAACGGAAGCGGAAGGGCACACGGGAAGGTAATCTGGCATCGCACCCCACTGTCTTACAACCCTCCACCAACCCGGACTTGGCTCCCGTGGTGGAGTATGGCCTAACCTTTCTGCGTTGCAGGCAGAGACTCGTGCCCCAGCAGTGGGGACATACGAGGGTTGATAACGATACAGAGAGTATTGTAAAGAGGTCGATATTTCACTGATGCCGGTGAGTTGCCCATTAACTCAGTTGGCAGAGCGCTGGCACGGATAGCCAGAGGTCGCGGGTTCGAGTCCCGGCATGGGTAGAATTTTTAGCCGTTAATAGGTTTTTTTTTAATGTTAATTAAAAGTTTAGAAAATAGTGTAACACTGCTAAGTTATTTTTTATTTCTTTTTTATTAGGGAGTATTAATGAAACAAATTGCTAAAACATTAACAAGATATATATACTAGCAAAGCCTCCACTTATAACTACCTAATACAGAAACAGAGACATTAGAGACATTTAATTATGGATATTTTCAGCTATGGTATTTCAGCGATTTAAAAAATTAAGCACAATTTTTTAAATCCAAAAATTGGTGACAAAATGATCTAAATTACAAAGTCTTTTATTGAATAAGCGAAACAAAAATGTGTTAGAAACATATTTTTGTTCTTAGCAAATGGAATATAGAACAAATAACAAGACAAACGTGATGTACCTACATACTAGTGGATGTGAGCACAACATGCAACTTAAGCGCAGATATTAAATAAAAGTATATTTTTAGCCACGAGCTTAGTGGAACCGAGTGATTGGAATCAATCACTTGGGTTGGGTCAAGCAACAATAGGCGCGGCGCGTTCAGCTGCAGGACGGGCGGCCGGCCGGTGACTACCGCCACGCCAGTAGCATTTTTCGAGCGCTTCCGTGCTATGCAAGGCACTTTGCAGTCAGTGCCGTCTGTCATGTAAAGGCAGTCGTTAAGCCATGCAGAGGACTTACGGGCGGCTTAATAACTTAAGACAGTAAGGCCGACCATTGTCTTACACAAGCCCGGCATTGGCCCCTGTGTTGAAGTATGGCCTATACCTACTTTCCTTAGGGAAGAGACCTGTACCCCTCGGTGGGGACATAATGGGTTGACGACGATAACTTATGGAAGTGAGTCGCTGACTATGGGCCACTATGGGCCAGGCCAAGGCTCAAGGTCGCGCAATGGACAGAGCTATGTTAGGAGTTTCACTGCGTGATCGAATCAGGAATGAGGAAATCCGCAGAAGACCCCGAGTTACTGATATAGCTCGAAGATGCTCATTTGAAGTGGCAGTGGGCGGGCACGTAGCTCGAAGAACTAATGGCCGTTGGGCCGAAAAAGTTCTGACTTGGCGATCGCGGTCCGGACGATGCAGCGTGGGCAGGCCCTCCACCAGATGGTCTGACCGCCTGGTACCGGTGGCGGGGAGTCGCTGGATGCGGGCACCACAAGACCGTGAAGCTTGGAAGACCATTAGGGAGGTCTATGTCCTGCAGTGAGCGTCGAACGGCTGATGAAGATGATGATAGTTGCCCACCATACATTTTGAGAGTACCTATGAAAATATTGAATATCTAAGTTACATAGCATAACTTACCAGAGGCCAACAACGCTGCTGCAATTGCAGTAGCCCATTACTGGGCAGAAAAAATATAGACGAATCGCTGACACGAAAAGAAGAAGAATATAGCATACAATAGGCGGTCTCACCGCTAAAAGCGACCTCTTTATCGATCGATCGCTCGATCCCAGACAACCTTAGTATAGGTGTGTGAGGAACCGGTGTGTGCGCTCTTAATAAATGGTAAACTGCGTCCGTATTAGCGTCATGCTGCGGTGGCGGTCGGCTACTGAATGGATACGTACTCGTAGTATCTTTATGTAGTCTATGGTGAATGGCGACAGATTTATACGCTCGCCGCATTTGCAGCGGGACTTTTATTATTTAAATGTAACGACTCATCGAGTCGGGCAGGACTACCCATTTATATACCCTAGACGCCACATCAAAATTAAAATCAACGTTTTTTTCAACGTTGGTCTGTATCTGCATGGTAATCAGATTAACCATTTCTTGAATTACTTATTCTATTTGTAACTAAAGTTCGAATTACACTGAATAGCCGTTTGGACAACCCACTGATTAAACTGGTCGAACCGAGTGATTGAAATCAATCACTTGAGTTACCCAGCAACAGGCGCGGTCAGGTACAGGATGGGTGACCGCCCCGTGACTACCGCCAGTGGCATTTTTTCGACCGCTTCTGTGCTTCGCAAGGCACGCTAAGCCGTCGGTGCCGGCTGTCGTGTAATGGCAGTCGTTAAGCCATGTCAGAGGCCTTATGGGCGGCAAAATCTGACAGTGAGACCCGCCACTGTCTTAATCCTCCACCAACCCGGACTTGGTTCCCGTGGTGGAGTATCAGCTAACCTTCCCGAAGAGACCAGTGCCCCAGTAGTGGGGTTATACAAGGGTTGTTATCGACGACTGGTTACCTAAGGAAGTCTTGGCTATACAATGTACACTGAGCTAGTTTTGCGGTGGTACGGTTAGCCAGAGGTCGCGGGTTCGAGTCCCGGCATGGGCGTAATTTTTAGCCTCTAAATAGGGTTTTAAAATCGTATAATGGTTACCAAGTTTTCTTCGGTATAAAAACAAAGCTCTTCTTATATTTAAGTTTGAGGGAAGTTACCTACTCAGATCAGCCTTTCTACTGTCTGCCACAGAATCGACCAAGAGAAGAGGCAAAGAGGCTGGCACGGTCCGCCAATCAGATGCGGCCACTCGCGACGCCTAGACGTGATTGGTCGAGCAGCCGTAGGGGGCGTGGCTTGCGCTGACGCAGATTGTGTGCTGCTGTGACTTCGAGTTGAGTCTGAGGCCAGTATTACAGAAGCGTACTCAAGCGCCGATTTGGATTTAATTTTAGAACGTTACTTGAGTCGAGATTCATCAAGCGCGACTCAACTGAGTAATAGCTAATTCGAGAACGATACTTGGGTAGCAATCTCTACTTAAGTAAAGATCAAATCTGTATTTACTCAAGTGTGGTCGGAACCACGCTTGAGAGTCGATCGGCTAGTTATTAAAGTTGTCAATTTGGTATGTTTATTGCAAAATTCATATATTCGAAAACCTTGATTACTATGACGAAATAGTTAATGATAGCAGCAGCCCCTTAGGCATTTAAGGGACGCTGAAGCCCCTACTGCATGGATTCTAATAAGTGTTTATGTGCAAAAACAATTACATTAATTTTGGGGTGGTTTCATTGAATAAATTTCACGCAACACAATCACTTCGCGAGCGCTTCCGTGCTTCGCAAGGTACGTTAAGCCGTTGGTGCCGGCTGTTATATAATCAGTCGTTAAGCCATGTCAAATGCCTAATGGGCGGCTTGATAACTTCTGACTGTAAGACCCGCTACTGTCTTACAATCCTCCACCAACCCGGACTTGGCCCCCGTGGTAGAGTATGGCTTAACCTCTTGCGATGCAGGAAGAGACCCGTGCCCCAGCAGTGGGGACATACAAGGGTTCGTATTCGCAGAGTATTCGTACTAGCCCGTCATTCAGTACTTTCAGGAAACGTTTGAAAGAGCATTATCTGTCTATATCTTAGCTCCTTGATAGGTATTTATGTAAGTAGGTTCTTATTCTGTATTGTTTACGTATTATTATGTATTGTTTATGTATGTATGTATGTATGTATGTATGTATGTATGTATGTATGTATGTATGTATGTATGTATGTATGTATGTATGTATGTATGTATGTATGTATGTATGTATGTATGTATGTATGTATGTATGTATGTATGTATGTATGTATGTATGTATGTATGTATGTATGTATGTATGTATGTATGTATGTATGTATGTATGTATGTATGTATGTAGGTAGATTTCTTTGATGGTTTATGTAGTTTATTCTTTACATTATTAGCTTTTATGTATTTGGGTAGATATCTATTTTGGCATGATTTTGTTATCTGTGTAAGTGTATTAGTATGTAGTGTATGTTGTGCACGTGCATAGACCCGTTTCACATCCCCACTCCAACTCCCCAAGGTTTGCTGGAAGAAATCTCTTACAGAGATAAGCTCGCCTTTGTACATGTATTTTCTTTAATTGTATTTCTTTTTTTGTGTTTTTCGTGTACAATAAAGTATAAACAAACAAGAACAAGGGTTGATAACGGACACAATCACTTCACCTGGTCCCAAACTAGGATATCCTGTACTTTGGTAACCAGGCAAGAACATCACAAACATGAAAGTACACCGAGACTGTGGTTACTTGTTCAAATATATAGGCCCACAGTGGGAATCGAACTCACAAGCTCGGTCTTGGTAACCAAGCGCCTTAGCGGCTAGGCCAACAAGACAGTCACAAAGAGGAATAAATAAATTAACAGTAAAACAATCTCAGCTTTTTTATTGCTCATAAATTTGTAACATAATTGACTCTCCACTGTGGTGAAGTTGAAGTTTTGTTTTCAACGAGCAGGTTCCTCTCCACTGCGATGAGGTTGAAGTTTTATGTTTACCGAGCAGGTTCCTCTCCACTGCGGTGAGGTTGAAGTTTTATGTTCAACAAGCAGGTTCCTCTCCACTGCGGTGAAGTTGAAGTTTTATGTTCAACGAGCAGGTTCCTCTTCACTGCGGTGAAGTTGAAGTTTTATGTTCAATGAGCAGGTTCCTCTCTACTGCAACGAAGTTGAAGTTTTATGTTCAACAAGCAGGTTCCTCTCCGCTGCGGTGATGTTTAAGTTTTATGTCCAACGAGCAGGTTCCTCTGCACTGCGGTGAAGTTGAAGTTTTATGTTCCATGAGCAGGTTCCTCTCCACTGCGATGAAGTTGAGTTTTTGTCTTCTACGAGGAGGACCCTCTCCACTGCAGTGAAGTTGACTTTTTATGTTCCACAAGGAGGATTCTTTCCACTATGGTGAAGTTCCTTGTTCTCATTTTTTCACATCTCGTTTCAAAACAGCGATTAATGTTCAAATTAAACCACACCGACTTTGTACAGATATTAGTAATTTAATAAACTTACTTAAATAAATAGACAGACGTCAAGAGAATTATTTTATCGACATTTGTTACGTTCCGTTCTGTACTCAAAGCGAATAAATAAACAAGAAGCGTGAACGTTTTGCTTCCTTTAAATATACGGTTCATTACAAACTAATAACTAAATAAAGAAACTTTGAACATTTTATTTACGAATACATAAACATTATTTTAGTATTTAGTATATGTATTTGACATAATTTACTAAGTTTCATCGTCACGTTTTAGTAACATGCGTAAAACGGAATAAAAATCTACACTTGTATTTTTCTTGTCATAGAAAACAAACTTTGATCATAGACAATCTGATTGCAGTTCTGAATCTCAACTTAAGCAGTGATTGGCTGATCTCTACTCAAGAACTGTTTGAAAATAAAGGGAGTGCTTGAGCATCGATTTAGCGCTCAAGTAATGATTGGGCGATCTGAGATCAATCTGTGCTTGAGCATCGTTCTGTAATACCGGCCTGAGAGTATTCTCCTGTAATACCTATAGCGTGATTTGACTGTCTCGGACAGCGGTGGTTTTCAGCCACTTTGTTCTCCCTAAAGGTGCGTTTAAACGGCGCGCAAACACACGAGCCGAGCCTGGCTCCATTCGTGATTGTCGGTTTTTTTGACACGGATCAAAGGCGCGCGCGCCATCTTCGGCTCGGCTTATGTTATTAATACGCACCATGTAAACAGATGATACAGAGCGCGCGATGAAGGAAAACTCATTTTGTTTTTAGCGACTTTTTTAATTTGAAGAATTGGGTTTGTACGAGATGGAGTGGAACAATGAAAAGGTTCAACTCTTCATAGAACTGTATAGAACTGTATAGAACTGTGTAGAAGAGGTTTCTACGGACGGCCGCGTAGGATCGTGCTACCCCGCGTCGTTTAAACGCACCTTAAGATAAGTGCCGATAAAAAGGGTTGTTCCACAAACCCCCATTGAAAATCCCCATGAATTAAGATAACAGATACCTAAATATAAAAGAAATTTCATCGTTAAACCTCATGGATCCTTAAATGTTACCGCTCTATCGGCCGCACCGCGTGTGTTGTGTAAGCGAGGAACTAGGCACCCGGCAGATAGTGTCACCGCTTGTTATTTGAAACAGACATGCAGAGAGTATCCTTTCAAGAGAAAAATAATTTGATATCTAAAAACCTACTTAGAGGCTAAAAATTCCCCCCATGCCGGGATTCGTACCCGCGACCTCTGGCTATCCGTGCCAGCACTCTTTCCAACTTAGCTAACGGGCGACTCACCGGCATCAGTGAAATTTCGAAACTCTTTACAATATTCTCTGTATTACGTACAGGCAGCGACATCTGGCTGAAGTAATTTGACGGAGGTCAGTGGCGTCATGTTCTCGGCCGCCAATCTGTGGTTGCCCTGGTTCACCCAACGTCTTTCCACCTTGCCAGGTATCCCGCCCATACGACATTTACTGCAGTAGTTTTGCAGTTAGGTATATTGATAGGGAAGTATGTTTGCTGGCCTAGAGAATAGCACCAACCCAAATTCTTCCCGCGGGTGTCGTAGAAGGCGACTAAGGGGAGTGGGCAGCAGCGCCCCCTGCAATACAATTACACCAAACTGCGATCCCCAACCCGCATGCCAAGCGATTTTGATTATGGGCACTACCCCCCATTGATGGCACAACCTTAGGCTATGGCGCTCATTAGGGGAGGGCTATGTCCAGCAGTGGACTAATATTGCCTGAAGAAAAAGATGTTTGGATCACTGATTTGTCTCTGGTTGGGTGTCTTGCGATGGCTACCGGCGACGTGGCAGACCAAGACATGGTGATGAGGCATGGGTCACGGTGTGACGACATGACCAAATATTTAACTGGGTGGGAAGACTTGGCCAGCGCCAAGGTGGAGTGGAAATCTAAAGAGAGGGCTGCAGTGGCCCAGCAGCCACAGTAATGGCTATTTAAAAAAAATGGAAGGATCACTTCTCAGTGGTTTCATCCTTTAGTGTGTCGGAATTTGAACGGCTTCTTTAATAGCCGTATTAAACTAAAATTTTGTAAAACTAATAAGAAATCCTAAAAAGCAATGTCTCAAAATATACATCTTGTAGGCTTTCTTTGCACACACACACACACAAATACACATACACACCAACATACATGCTCTTTGTTTTTCTCATATTACTTAGTTTTAACTTAAATATATTTTTTTCTGTAAAAGTACAATAAATTTAGAGTAGTATTGAAGTCTGTTGACCTTAATTATGTAAAATGTGTTTCGGAGGAGCACTGCTTGTCCTAAATCCACAGGTTTTAGCCTTTTTTAGGTACCTACCACTGCCTTAGAGATAAGGTCACTGTAAAATGTTTTTTAAAATAAATTATCTTATATCTTATCTTTAATAAATTTTGTAGCTAAACTGCGCTGTCTTTATGTGACTTTTAGCTACTCGTATTCTTGTTACAAAACAGATATTTTATTATTCTTCACGGAAAGAGTATGGCCTGGAATCGACACCGGAATAAAAATACAAATATGTTTAACAAATGTGTTGGAACGAAGAATTTTGCTTTGGTCTGCACGCATGGAGAGGAATTGACGAAGGACAGCGGAAGGGCCGCTAAGGGACGTCCGCGGATATTCTTCGACCAAATACGGGATGTAGGAGTGAAAAGCAAGACAAAGTACCCGCAACCGGGGCGCGTGCAGTGCATACCAGTTAGGATATTCTGCCCGCCCACTGGCATAGCATCGATATCAACCCTTGTATGTCCCCACTGCAGGGGCACGGGTGTCCTCCTGCATTGCAGGAAGTCATAGCAGCTTATATTTAATACCGAAGATCTTTACGTACTCGTACCTTTACTATGTTTTACAGTGAATAAACTTAATTGAATTGCATGCAGCGATTAATGACCACCAGGTATCGCAGAATTAGCATGCTGAAGTGGCAGTGGGCTGGCCATATCACCCGAAGAACTGATAACCGTTGGGGCAGAAGAGTGCTTTAGTGGACACCGCGGATTGGTAAAAGTAGTGTAGGACGTCCTCAGACTCGGTGGAGCGATGATCTTCTTAGGGCGGCTGGCAAGAGCTGGATGAGAGTAGCCGAGGACCGTGCCCAGTGGCGTGAAATGGGAGAGGCCTATGTCCAGCAGTGGACAACCGTAGGCCGATGATGATGATGAGGTATCGCAGTTCCTCACCGGTCATGGCAGCTTTAAGAGTAAATTTCACAGTTTGCAACTGGTGGAGAGTCCGTACTGCGAATGCTCGGAGACTGAACAGACGGCACACCACATCCTTTGGGAGTGTCCATTGTGGGATGAGAGGCGTTACACTATGCTTTCACATATTTACCTGCAACCTGAATGGCAGGGCTGGTCCTGTTTATTATGACGACCTTGTGGCGAACAAAAAAAAATTCATAGCATCAGAATTGTATCGTGGGATCCATATTTTTTTGGTTTACCATTTTTAATGGCGTATGAATTCTTTATAAATAATTATAATAATTAAGTAGTTGATTTTCTGCTCCGCAATACAATATTTCCAGACAGTTTTTTCGTCACGATCGATTTCATAGTTTTAACCACACCTAGTTATAACCTCACGCTTGTATCCCAGAGAGGTAGGCAGAGACCAAGGACTGTCACTTGCCACGATTCTGACAGACCTTCGCTTCATCAACGTTCATTAGTTTATTATTGTGCCAAAATCACAAAGCATGCAAGCTTCCCTAAGATCTCATAATTATGTATATTGTATAACTAATTTCATAGCGTTTAGTTATAGCGTTACCGAACCAGTCGACAATTATGTTAGAAAGTTTAGAAAGTTCAGGTCTCTGCTTGTTCTTCTTTATCTTTGCCTCATCCCATTATTTGGGGTCGGCTCTCCTCGTTCTTTTGCTCCAGGATTTTCAGGTCTCTGCGATGCAGGCTTAAAGTCTAGTGCAGATACCGCAAGTATTGTAAACATGCAACATCTTTTTAGCAAAGAAATATCTTTATCTTCATCTATTACTATAGGTATAGCCTACATTCTTTTGTGATTTTGACCCGGGAATGACGTCACAAAGACGATTCTCCAGAACCAAGGAGGTATTCAAAGGGTCGCCCGCCACGCAGAGTTATTGAAAATTCATTCAAATCCGGCATAGTTTGTCCCATCTCGTTATTTTCACTCTCCAATGGTTTTCTTGGCGCAGAACAATGAAATTGACGAACGTATTCGCATTTTTGCCCGACCCAGTTGAACTAAAGGAAGATATGTTCTTCACGCATGTTTGTAAGTATGAAAGACTATAGAGGTGAAATGGCAGCAGCGATAGTCACAAATGGCAGCAGCGATAGTCACAAATGGCAGCAGCGATCGTTCAAGAGCCCTTTGGTCAACTTTTTTGACAGCGTCAGTTGGGACCTACAGTCTAGAACCTAGAATCAATAACCAAGGACTTTTATTGGAATATGAACATTAACCTGCAGCCTGAAAACATAACGCATCAACGCTTCAGTATTTATAGTGCGTTTAGTTATGCTAGATGTGCGCCCCTAGCGGTTTTTTCGAGAACTGTCCTTCCTGTCATTCTCAGCCGTTTTTATCTGTATCGCGCGTTGTCTGAATACCGTGAATAAATACTTTGTGCATTATTACTAGTTCTCATTACTACAACTTTAATCACTTTTCGCCAAAAATGGCCGTTGTAAGAGGAAATCGATTAAAGTCCTAGTATATTGATCCTAGATTCTAAACTGTAGATTCTAAAACTAGTCGTCACAGTTGTTAAGATTTCTCATGTTTCATTTAGGATAAAACCGTATTATTAAACAAGTTATGTGTGGTGTCGCCTTAGAGAATAGCACCAGCCAAAATTCTTCCCGCGGGTGAACTTTGGCACGGCACAACCTTGCGCTATGGCGCTCATTAGGGGAGGGCTATGTCCAGCAATGGACTAATATAGCCTGAAGAAGAAGATGAAACAAGCTATGATATTTTCCATTAGTGGTGCTAGCATTGAATTTTTAAATTCAATGGTGCTAGTAAGTACCTCGAACCGCCTTAGCCAGTCGGGTTTTTCGTTAAAATAATATTTTTTTTTCCTTTGACAAGCGATTTTTAAGGCTCCAAGGGGTCTCGAGAGGCGTAGAGGTTTTTCAGTTCGTTACTAGATCAAAGGAAACCTTTTCTTGTTGTTTCATTTAAATAGCTTGATTTGTACCAGCCCAACCACAGTTTCAGAGGCTGCCAGAACTAACAAAGCTCTTTGCATATAAGTGTTGTCGACATAGCAGGTTCTTATGAGGTTATATTTACGTGTAGTACATTTGTGAAATTACAGTAGCAGTACTACTCACTAACTGTGTTGGAAAATGTCGTGGGAAAACCTGAGTGTCTGAGGTGTTCAAAGTATAATCGGTATCGGTATCAACCCTTGTATGTCCCCTTTGCTGGGGCACGGGTCTCCTTGCATCGCAGGAAGGTTAGGCCATACTCCTAAATGTGTATATTTTGTTAATTATTTATGTATTTATGTATAATATTCATTTTTTATTTTTATTTATGTAAATTATTTGTATGTATCTGTTGATAATTTTATTCACACTGTTATTGAGGCATGTATTTGGAACCTCTGAAATTAATGTTTTCTATGTTTTTTTTTTGTACATCTACTTCCTTCTCTAATGTATTAGTCCAGTTCATCCGAAGGTTGTCTGGAAGAGATCACTTTTAGTGATAAGGCCGCCGTCTGTACTCTTAGGTTAAGAAATATCTGTGTAATTTCCATTTTTATGTACAATAAAGTGTTCTCTATCTATCTATCTACTCCACCACGGGGGCCAAGTCCGGGTTGGTGGAGGATTGTAAGACAGTGGCGGGCCTTACTGTCAGAAGTTATCAAGCCGCCTATAAGGCCTCTCACATGGCTTAAACACTGCTTTTACATGACAGCCGGCACCAATGGCTTAACGTGCCTTGCGAAGCACGGAAGCGCTCGGAAAAATGCCACTAGCGGTAGTCACTCGGTTCGCCTAGGCCACGAGCGCTTCGTAAGTGTAATAATAATAATAATTAAATAGAACAAGTATGGGGATCTAGCACGGAGTCACGCACAGCGTTACGTATTTGTGCCGTTTGGTGTCGAGACACTCGGACCGTGGGGTCCCGAGGCGCGACTGTTCCTTAAGAGTCGCGCCTCATCGACACGACCTGAGACCTCAGGGCTGGCTCTTACCTCGGTCAGAGTATCCTCCACACGCAACACGCGCAAACCCGCAATATGGTCTCGACAGAATGTCAGCGTTGTAGGCAGATGCCTCGGTGGCTCGTACAACATATGCTGAGATGGGAACCATTTTAGGGGCTCAATACTTTAAACAGAACATAGATTTAAAAACCTATTTAGAGGCTAAAAGTTTCACCCATGCCGGGTGAAACTTGAGCTCAATTGGTAGAGCGCTGGCACGGATAGCCAGAGGTTGCGGGTTCGAATCCCGGCATGGGTGAAACTTTTAGCCTCTAAATAGGTTTTTAAATTTGTCCTTAGCACGGGTTAGTGCATTAAAAATAAAAATAGTATAGAACATAGATTATTGTTATTATTCTTTTGCAAATCCGTATTTATTTAATCAATTTTCATTTATGCATGCCTTCTTTTATTTAATTTTAAAATTTCTTTTCGCCCATTCTTCTCCAGGCTATATTAGTCCACTGCTGGACATAGCCCTCCCCTAATGAGCGCCATAGCGCAAGGTTGTGCCGTCATTGGGGGTATGGCCCATAATTTTCTTACTTGTTTTTTCATCTATTCTGTTTGTTTATAATCTAGTGTAAACTTTGTATACCTATATAAATAAACTGAGTATTAACAGTAATGTCCTTTTAACCACTAAGCCACATGCATGTAACATAATTAATTTGGTAATAAATTATTTTTTACTTTACTTTACTATATATACACACACACACACACACACATATACAGGGTGTCTCATTCAAATCGGTCAGTATGGGAAAGTCTGAAACTATAAGACATACGAAGATCTGTTCTGAGGAGCCATGTTATCGATTTTAATAACAAGAAAAACTGCATTCATACATTTTTAAAAACATCTGTACTCTGTTCGGGAATCGAACCCGGTTGTTTTGAAGAAAAAAACCTACACTATTTCTATTTAGATATCGATTGTGTTGGTCTTAAGCAGTAAATGTCTGTATGAAAGATGATGTCTAAAATGAATAAAATGCATTGTTTTCACATACTTTAATTTATTTCAGAAGGTGCTCGAAGTGACCGCCGCCTTTTTCAATACAATATTCAACACGTTTAGGTAACGATCTTACGATTGCATTTTGTATGAAAACAATGCATTTTATTCATTTTAGACATCATGTTTCATACAGACATTTACTGCTTAAGACCAACACAATCGACATCTAAATAGAAATAGTGTAGGTTTTTTTTCTTCAAAACAACCGGGTTCGATTCCCGATCGGAGTACATATGTTTTTTAAAATGTATGAATGCAGTTTTTCTTGTTATTAAAATCGATGACATGGTTCCTCGAACAGATCTTCGTATGTCTTATAGTATCAGACTTTCCCATACTGACCGATTTGAATGAGACACCCTGTATATATTTGTGTTTTGCGAATTTGGTACTGTTTTGTTATGTTTTTAGTATTGTACTTTTAAATAAATTGTTTCTTTCTCTCTCTCTCCCCAGTTTCTCGTACTCTAACAATCAGTTATCCACTCTCAACAGCTGTCAAATATTTTTTCTGTTTGCACTTTGACCATTTGACAGCTATTAACAGTACATTAACGGCTTGTTAGTGTCTCAGAAACCAGGGGTAAGTCTTGCCATCCAGCGAGGCAACGTAGACAGTATACTGAGGACCCTTCCCAGAGGCAGCCATGATCTAGATGGATATCTTTATATTTTCTTTTGTTTAGTTTGTTTTTTTTCAGGATTTTAGTCAGATTTTTTTTTTATTGTCAATATTCTGACATTGTAAATAATTCAATTGTGCACATATTTTTCTAAAAGACAACCTCTTTGTTGATGTGTTTCATGAATTGCGTATTTCTGGAGGAACTCTGTATACACAGTTAATATTTACATATTGGTCATATGTAGTACCACGGCGGACATACATCGACCAAATAGGGGATGTATTAGCAAAGGAGAAGATAAAAGTACCCGGAACCGGCGTGCGTGCATGCAACGACTTATGAACGTTGATGAAGCGAAGTTGATCTGTCAGGATCGTGGCAAGTGGCAGTCCCTTTCTGCTCACCCCTCTGGGATACAGGCGTGAGGTTATGTATATATGTAGTACTACGTAGTACCACGTTAAGCCAAACTGCGTAGTCAGCGCAGCAATATCTCCGGGAACTAGTCCCTCCTTGATACCTTCACGCCGCCCCGCCAGGGAGCGCCAGCGCTGCGGCCGCGCGATACGCTAAGCTCATTTGGAGGACCCTTTCAACAGGTATAGTGGGTGCGGTTCACTATCATGGGAACAACTTAAATTTTTTGTTGTGACAGGGAATATTGATTTATTTATTACTAAAACATGTATTGAACAGCGTTATAGGCATAGCATTACATTCAAGTCATGATAAGATGTTTGTCGACTATAACGGCAAATATTATGTACATACTGCAAGACAGTCTATGAAGCAACTAACATAACTGCTTAAAATCTATCTATATAAATAAAATTCAGTCCTGACTGACTGACTGACTCACCCATCAACGCCCAGCCGAAGCAGTTGGACCTAGGATGCTGAAATTTTGCACAGGGGGTCTATATATAATGTAAGCAAGGAATAAGATTTTTTAAAATTTAACTCCTTAGGGGGGCGAAAAGGGTTGCCAAAATTTGTATGGGAGGTATAATTGTAATTGTGATTCTTTATTTCGGATAAATATCCATAGATTGTTAGTAAATATGACACTCAGTATAAAACTAAATATGTTAGTGAGAGCCATACATAAATTATAAAATAAAATATTTAATTAAAGGATGATGGGCACAAATGTATGGAACCTGGTCCTGGCACCAATCGGAATGAGTAATACGTCGTTGGTAAGGTATTTTTTTGTAGAATAAGAATAATCGAAGCGCTAGTCCCGATTTTCTGTCCAATTTGAGTAATCATACGTTAAAAGTTTTTTTTTATTTAATTTTTTTTCTGTTGTTTTAATTCTTTTTGATATTTTTTCGACATTGTATATCGATTTTAATTACAAATGATCAGCATTGATTATTATATTATCATTGTTTGTTTATTATCGAAGTAAATAAAACAAGTTCAGAGTAAGTTTTATCGTTTAATGTGTTTCATCCATGATAATGTTATTTAAAAATAGTGCTGGTTCAGTAAAGCCTTCATGTCTAGCATATCCTAAATACCACACAATAGATATAATATGCGCACAGGAACCTATCGTGCGGCGTCCTGTCAAACATGTGCAATAATGTTGTAATATGTTTCTACTATTTCTGTCTAATAATATATAGCAAAAATATTGTTTTGATCGTACATGTCGGGACTGTATGCGTGCACGCAATCGCCACGCATCTTCGTGGATCCCATATTCATGGATATCCTCCAAAGCAGCTTCTCTATAAGTTTCTATAAGATATAAGCCGTTGTTGAGGTGCTCGCTGCAATATGATTTTGCCAGTTTTAACTGATATGTCCCCAATGACAGCAAAATCACGTCCTGTTCCCTCAATCGTGGAAAGTCTTGAATGTCATTTGCTTCCAATCTCTGGAAATTGGCTCTTCTGTTGTTTAATCTTTTTGCTTCTACATAATCATATAACACGTTTGGGGTTTGCCTTCTTTCAACAATTTTTTGTAAAAAAGCTTCTGCGTGTTGGCTATCGACAATAGGCCTGTGGAAGTGATTTGTAATTGCTGCTGCAATCATAAAATCCCCGAACATATTAGGCATTGTGTTATTAAAATATTTTTGGCGCAACAGCTTGAAATCTCTTTTGAAACGCCCGTTAACCACTTCCACTACCCATCGGCACATTGTCACCAGCCGGGAATCATTTGCTTGAGAAGTCGTGAGCTGCGACTCTTCCCGGTTCTTCGTCGGGGGGACGTGAAATTCGTAGCCACATGCTTCTATATGCTGCAGACTATCCCTGAACCCGCGATCCAAAATAAATACGTCATTCGGCTGAAGCAATATATGAAGGGGATTTTCCTCGTCAGTCATTAAGTCGCTCATTATCTGCGCATCAGTTTTTGTTGCAGCGTATGGTCCTTTAACATCTATAATGTATCCGTCAGTGGTTACGATTAAAAATGGTTTCAACAAGTTTTGGAACTTGTGTAAACTGTAGGATTGCCTCTGAAACAAAAAGTTTGAACTCTTGTATATATAAATATACGTACCATCGCAAATAATAATGGCTTTATTGTTGTCTTCATTTCCATACAGTGCTTTTGGAATCCTCAAGTTTCTCTCCAATATATCTTCTCTATTCATGTGATCCACTCCCAAGTGTCGCACAACGTAGTCAGTGCTAAGACACTCTCGTGCGATGGCCAACTGGCGTTCGAGTTTTCTCCAAGACATGTTAAACAACGTCGCAAGTCTCGCGTTGGGTTCTCCTGTGCGTAGTTTCGTTAGTAAAATGCCCAAAGTGGTTCTGGGATCTGCACTTCTATTTCTTAATAATGGATTTTGCTCTAAAATGGCATTAAATTCATCATTAGTACGTCCAGTCCAAAAGTGCATTTCTTCTTCATTCATGCCTCGGTCGCTAAAACTTAATCTGGGTGAGTTTAAGGCATTTCGCATTAGGTCACAAACATCCCTGAAGTGGGCAGCCGTAAAGTCATGGGAAATGTTGCAATGTTGGGGCAAATCATCCCAATCATTCCCATTAAGGTGATCGTGACATACTCTGGCACTGTCGGGGATATACAATTTATGTTGAGAAAATACGTGGATTTTAACAACATTTGGAATTCGATGGCGGGTTTCATTAGCGCAGCCATGAAAGATACAATGCGTCGCGGTATTAGGTGCTCTCATATATTCAGGAATATGAAGCATTTCTTCTAATTGCGGTTGTAGTTGTTCTTGCGGTTGTAGTTGTTCTAGCGGTTCTGCTTGTTCTTGCGGCTCCGGCTCGGGTTGAGGGTTTGCATGACCTCTAGTCGCATTTTCGGCTCTTTGCCAGCATCGGTAACATACTCTTCGGGTGTTGTCAAACACGACCTGAAAATGATATATGAAAATGTAAGGAAAAGAAAAACAACTTTGGTTTCCGAAAAATACCTAACAAAATAACGCATTGGGGGTCATTTGTGGGAGGGATTTGTTTTTCTGTCAGAAGGTGTGCGAATCGTCAAATATATGCCACAGATTCACAGATTTCTCAGAGATCTGGTTGCGGTTTTCTGTAGTTGTGTGTACGAAAACAAGGCATACACACAACCACACAAAACCGCAACCACAGTAATTGGTTGTGGTTTTGTGTAGGCCTTGTTTTGGTGGTAAATACATCGTGGAAGACGTAAAAGTGAAAAAGGAATCACTTGAATGTTCTTTAAGCGACCAGAATCACTTATCAATCGGTTTTCACTTTTACGTCTTCGTTACCTCATTTACTACTAGAATAGATCTGGGATGCAGTTGCACATGATTTCAATTGGTTTCCTTTTATATCGAAGGTTCAGTGAGGATCGAGTGGAAAAAAAAAAGTGCAATAGGTACAAACCTCCAGAGCAGCGTTTTCTCGTATAAATGTTACTAGCTCCACGTGTGTTCTTGTCAAGGCTTCCGACAGAACGCGTACTTGATATCTGCCTCGGTATAGCCCTCTTCGGCACATTACACAGTTACGGTAACGTTCCATTGCAACGAAACAATCCAATCGTTAAGCACCCAAGTCCAATATAAAGCCACGGTCAACAAATAAAACGGGTAACAGAGTCCAAAATGATGCCAAGGTCAAAGTCGATGTGAACAATGAGGAGCGTAATAACGTAGCACTTAACACAATATCAGCAAACGACTGACTACCTGCGCAAGCGGCCAAGCGTTCCTGACCCTAACATACCTGCCCCCGCGCCGTGTCCCGGAGCGCGAGAGGGGTCAAAACCGAATTCCAGCGTTACCCGTGACCGTGAGTGGGAGAGAGAGCGCAATGTCGCTGTCTCGCTCTAATGATTTATGACAGAGTATGCATAGATGTGATTTTCGTAAAAATCATGAGCATCGGTTGAGTTAAACCAGAGATATGAATTTTTCTAATTTCTATTTAGAGCAAAAAATGGTACTTTCCGACGAGCATATTTCAAAATGGACAATTCATACGGATTCGTCTTCATAGAATTTATTTTTTCACTTGAAAAGAGCTATCCAACGACATATGACTCATCTTGATTGGACATAAGGACCAAAACGCCCATCATCCTTTAAATTTTTAATTTTTAATTTCAACTCCAAACTTATACTTTGGTTTGCACAAAACGGAGTCCCAGTGTTTAATTATTGGGCTATCCATCCTTTCTGCTATAGCTTTCAGGATAGTGTTGGAGCCGGCTCGGATCCTATATAATGACGATGCGCATCTGTTGCGAAGGATCGCGTGGAAGTCATCAACACGCGCCTCCGCAAACATGCCCGATGCACTGCAATACCGAGGCAGCCCCAACAACATCCTGAAAGCATTATTATACTGGATACGCAGAGCATCCCAGGATTTGCGAGTATAATATATCCACAGGCTACAGGTGTAGAAACTTGTACAGTATGCTTGGAAGAGAGCCAGTTTAACACTGTTTGTACACCGTGCAAACCTGCGGGCCAGCATATTACTTCTCATTGATAATGCCCTGCGCTCCCGTTCAATGTCCATGTCATCTTTCAGGTCGTCAGTGATATAATGCCCCAGATACTTGAAATATTTAACTTTATTAAGCAACTTGCCATTCAGCTTCAGGGGGGGCATTTCAATGTCACGACATCTACCGCGTGACTTAAACAGCATATATTCACTTTTGTTTACATTATATACAAGTCCATGACTAGAGGCGTACGTTTCACAGATACTTAGTAGCTTCCTAGGCGCTCTGACAGTCGGGCCCAGCAGCACCATGTCATCTGCGTAACTTAAATTATTCATACATACGTTATCAACATGACAACCGACTCTGGCGCTGCTGAGCTCGACGATCAGAGCGTTCACATACATACAAATTAAATAATTTTGGCGAGGTCAACCCCCCCTGTCTCACTCCGCATTCCAGTTTATAAGGCCCTGAGTACGATTCGCCCCACTTCACACAATTTTGCTGACAACTGTACCAATATTTAAAAATATTAACAACTTCTACTGACACGTTCACCTCTTCCATTTTTCTCCAAAGTACGTCATATGACACAAGGTCAAAAGCTTTGGACAGATCTAAAAAGCATGCCAGAACCGGGGTTTGCCTATCAATGTAGTATCCTACAGTGTGTTTGAGACTGAGAATAGCACTTTCCGTCGAAAGCCCAGGTCTGAAACCAAACTGAGCGTGATGAAACTGGAGGTATTTATCCAGTTCACGGTTCAATAGACTGTCCAAAACCTTTGACATTACAGTGGCCAAAGAAATAGGTCTATAGTTTGTTTTATCTGAAAGGTCGCCCGTTTTATTTTTTACTATTGGAACTACCGTTGCTTTCATGAGCTCGCTGGGTAGATATGAGTGAACTATACATAAATTGTAAAAAAAGTGCCAGGACTCGAGGTAGATGAACCCCAGCGTATCGCAAGTGCTCCACACTTAGACCGTCATGACCAGGTGACTTACCTCTTACCATATTTCTTATCACACATATAATGTTGTTTAATTTTCTTGAAACTTAAAATATATACTCTTCAACTGATTGATCAAACTAATATTATAAAGGCAAAAGTTTGTGAGTGTGTATGTTTGTTACGTACTTCTTCCCGTCTAAACGGCTGGAGCGATTTTAATAAAACTTGGTGTGGAGTTAGCTGACATCCTGGATAGGCTACTTTTTACTCCGGGAAAATATCTTGTATAGTCATAAGCTCACACCCAACCAACTCACTGTTCGGGAAAAGAAAACTGCGCCAAGTCTTCACCAACTACTCCAACCACCCTCCTCGATTACTGCAAGTAGCCTCTCCTCAGTGTAAATTACTTATATTTTGTCACTTTCTCCGTAATGAAAAATGAGCGGGACAAATGCAGTGCCCACTCAGGGAGGCATTAAAATGCGGCTTGACTCGTCTCCTGCATTTGCTGATAAGAAGTTTTAGTATCCATGGCTGCCTATTTAGGCTTTAGTACAGCACACAATATAAAAAAATATAAATAACAATCTTTCATTACATTTATACATTTATTACATAGGCTGCTACTTATGTATGCGGAATCTGGGATTCCAATAATTTTAAACGCAATGTCTGACCTCCATGGTCAAATTCGTTCTGTTTTTAAATACTGGCCGCTAATATTTTTCTCTTATATACGTTAGTGTTTTGTTTTTGTTGGGTTTAAAATGTCATATCGCTGAAAAAATGGAACTCACTCGTGAAAATATTCGTGCTATGATTTATTACGATTTTCGACGTGGTTTAACGCAACAACAGTGCGTAGATCAATTAACTTCGACTTCTGGTGGTGAAGCTCCATCAAAAACGACTGTGTATCACTGGTTTAGTGAGTTTAATCGCGGGCGCAGTAAGCTCACGGACGAAGTTAAAGAAGGTCGCCCTAAATCGGTGGTTGTGCGTGCCACAAAATATTGAAGCTGTGCGAAAACTAATAATGCAAGACCGCCATGTTATGTATCGCGAGATAGAGGCTATTCTGATCATATGTATGACGAGCATTCATAGGATATTACATGAACATTTGTCTGTAAATAAAATTTGTTCGCGTTGGATCCCGCACAACTTAACTCAGGATCAAAAAGATGCTCGCGTCGAATGGTGCAAGAAAACCTTAAAAAAATTCAACGGAGGCGACTCAAAATCTGTTTATAATATCTACACAGGTGACGAATCCTTGATCTACGCGTACGATCCCGAAACTAAACAACAATCAACAGTTTGGGTGTTTCAAAATGAGCCGAACCCTACGAAAGTGGCTCGTGCAAAAAGTACTGTAAAGCAAATGGTCGCCTGCTTTTTTGGTATTAATGGCCATGTGGCTACAATACCACTGGAGAATCGCAGAACGGTTAATTCGAAGTGGTACACGACCATTTGTTTGCCGGAAGTATTTGAAGAAATACGTCAAAACAACCAGCGACGCAGAATCATACTTCACCTTGACAATGCCAGCTGTCATACATCTCAGGAAACAACTACATTTTTGGATGGTCAAAAAATAGAATTGGTGGGTCATCCACCGTACAGCCCTGATTTGGCTACCAATGATTTCTATTTATTCCCAAATGCAAAGAATAAATTACGTGGTCAACGATTTTCGACCCGTGAAGATGCCGTAGATGCGTTCAAACAGCACGTTTTGGAGATACCTTAATCAGAGTGGAAAAAGTGATTTTAAATTGGTTTCATCGAATGCAAAAGTGCATCGATCACAGTGGAGAATACTTTGAAAAACAATAAAAGCATATTTAGCCATAGGTATACATTTGTTTATTTTTTCTATTCCGCATACATAAGTAGCAGCCCTCGTAATCATGCTTTATACGGTTTTGGATCCAAATGGTAAGAGACCCTGTAACTGAAATTAAAATTGAAATTGTTTGTTTTGGATTGTAAAATATTTTTCTATCCTAAACAAACAATTTCAATACAAGCATTACAGTGATCAGGGGTAAAATCTGTACATTGGTGACCAAATGAAAAAAAATCTGGTAACACTTTGACATGACATTTGAAGAACTAAGCCTACAATTCCATTGCTTTTAATAAAATTAAAATTACGAGTACCATAACATTACACACTATTACACTATTTTTATTTTTAATGCACTAACCCGTGCTAAGGACAAATTTAAAAACCTATTTAGAGGCTGAAAATTTCACCCATGCCGGGATTCGAACCCGCAACCTCTGGCACGGTTAGCCAGAGGTTGCGGGTTCGAATCCCGGCATGGGTGAAATTTTTAGCCTCTAAATAGGTTTTTTAAATTACACACTTTTGTAGACTTTTTTATTTTGTAAGTTTTGTGTTTTCTCAATTATTTTATGTGTGCAATTAAGTGTAACGAAGTAAAGAACATTTTAAAATAGGTATAAATCCTATAAATTAGTTTTTCCACAGAATTAAATTTTTATGAATAACTAGTACCTACTGTGGTGAGTATATCTCTTGAAACTATGGAAGATTCCACTGTTTGTTTGTCTGTCATCAGGCTGTATCTCATGTACCGTGATAGCTAGACTATTGAAATATTCACCGATGATTTACTTCTGCCACTATAACTAGAAACACTAAAAATAGAATAAAATAAATATTTATTTTTCGCATAAAATCACGTTTTTATATTATTTTTAATGCACTAACCCGTGCTAAGGACAATTTAAAAAAAAAACCTATTTAGAGGTTAAAAAAAAGGCAAGTGATGCAAATTACTTCAGCCACATGTCGCTGCCTGTACATAATACAGAGAATAGTGTAAAGAGGTTCGAAATTTCACTGATGCCGTCAGTCGCCCAATAGCTCAGTTGGTAAGAGCGCTGGCACGGATAGCCAGAGGTCGCGGGTTCGAATCCCGGCATGGGTGGAACTTTTAGCCTCTAAATAGGTTTTTAAATTCACGTTTGTTGTATGGACAATTGTGATTTTTCGCCGTGTTTTGGCCTTACTGTCAGAAAATATCAAGCCGCCCATAAGGTCTCTGACATGGCTTAACGACTGCCATTGCATGACAGCCGGCACCAACGGCCTAACGTGCCACGGAAGGGCTCGGAAAAATGCCACTAGTGGTAGTACTGCCACTATAGTCACTGGACGGTCTCCCATCCTGCACCTGACCGCGCCTGTTGTTGCTTAACTCAAGTGAATAATTCCAATCACTCGGTTCGCCTAGGCCACGAGCGCTTCTGGAACAATACAGTGATAGACAAATGGACGTGGCACGTCACGTGTTTTTATACCATTGGCGCCTAGAAGGTTTGATACGTGTGCGGGCTTAGATATAAAACAGTAATGAAATTAAATCGCCACGTTCGTGCAATATTGTCATTGTATTGCAATGCACTAACAAAACCTACGGCCTTGTGTATTTCCATGTTTGTGATCATCATCAAGGGTTGACTGGAAGAGATTTCTAATGAAATAAGCTCGCCATGAACACATTTTTGTTTAAGAATTTTGTGCTTTCTTGTGTGCTTCTTCTTCTTCTTCAGGCTATATTAGTCCACTGCTTGACATAGACCTACCCTAATGAGCGCCATAGCGCAATCATTGGGGGGTAATGCCCATAATCCCCACGCTGGGTATGCGGGTTGGGGATCGCAGTTTGGTGGAATTGTACTGCAGGGGGCGCTGCTGCCCACCTCCTGGTTTGTGTCCCTTAGTCGTCTTTTACGACACGTATAGCCAGAGGTCGCGGGTTCGAATCCCGGCATGGGTGGAATTTTTAGCCTCTAAATAGGTTTTTAAAATTGGTCCTAGCACTGCTTAGTGCATTAAAAAGAGTATTAAGTATGTCCTACCCTGGTAACCATAGCACAAGGTCTCCTGATTTGGGACCCCGGACAAGTGATAAGGTTCTGTGGAAGTTATTGTAATTATTAGATAAAAGCCTATTTTTTACATTGCACAGTTTTACGCCAACGGTCGTGCCGTCCACCTGTCACGGTGTGACGTCACGGCAGGTGGCGCGAGCGAGACGCCTCTATCGCTCTGTACACGCCTCTCACTCACTCCCGCATAGAGGGTGTGTAGCAGATGGTCTACCTTTACATTCTTAAAATCGAAGGATAGAGTTCAATATGAATGGTCATTTGTTTTAGTAAGAGTTATAGCTTGATATGCGTCTTAAACGCTCTGTTCTTTTAAAGAAAGATTGTCGAAAGAAATAGAGCAAATCGGAAAAAAGTATTGTGACTAAGAACGTTACAAATGAAAATAGGTCTCCATTTTAAAATCTAGAAAACATGGACAAAAATTCCTAACTTATCTTGAATAAAACAAGATAATAAAATACCTATTAATAAATCAAGTAAAATACATCTGACAGTAAGGCCCGCCACTGTCTTACAATCCTCCACCAACCCGGACTTGGCCCCCATGGCCTAACCTTCCTGCGATGCAGGGAGAGAACTGTGTTAGGCTATACGGCGCCCTATGTTGCTTAACCTTCGTGATCGTTTAAGATCACTCAGGCAGCCGGTGCTACGAGCGCTACTTTATTTATAATCCTTAAAACATTCCAAAAATACTCCCTAAATAAAATAGTCTGTGATAAAGGTTTAACAAGGAAAAGACGTAGGTACAGATTTAATGAAACGCCTCTTGAGTGTTTTAGTGGAAATGTGTTTCTATAAATAAAGCTTTTAGATGCTGGGTGGAGAATACATTTTTAAAAACCTATTTAGAGGCTAAAAATTCCACCCATGCCGGGATTCGAACCCGCGACCTCTGGCTATCCGTGCCAGCGCTCTTTCCAACCGAGCTAATGGGCGACCCACCGGCATCAGTGAAATTTCGAACCTCTTTATAATATACTCTGTATTACGTACAGGCAGCGACAACCTAACTGCAAAGTAGGTACTCGGGGCTGTAAGTGATGTAACTTACTTCAGCCAGATGTAAAACATATAATCATTATCTGTGGCTGTATTTTCTCCAAATAAATAAATAAAATTAAATTAAAACAAATTTATGACCAGTTAAAAGTTAAGAAAGAACTTTCGATAGTTCCAAGTTTTTATCTAAAGACGCTGCTGGTCCCCTTTACTTCACACTCGAGCGCACGCGCCTCGCATCTGTCGCACGCACACACATCCACACACACGCACACACGTGCACATCACACATGTCGAGGACAGGTTGATAACCCACCCCTGCGCGCGGGACCGGTGCAAAAAACCGTTGTATTAGGAATAACCACCTGACGGTCGCGGGGTCAACTCCCACTAGTATCAATGGCCTGAGTCGTGTGATTGATGGAGACCGGTAAGTATTTGCGAGGCTGTGGGGGTTCTTGAGACTTAGAAGGGAGGTACCGTGAGGAAATCCGACATGACATTAATAATCTATATTTAGTTATATATTAAAAATGTCTAATCGCGATTATTTATTCTAGCGCCCGACGCGCTCGGACAAAAGAAAGTTCAAAGGTGCCGCATAGTGCAGGGTCATTTCGCACCGCCATTTTTTTGCATCTTTTTTGTGGACACAGTTCCGCATTTCTCAAATTAGAGAAAGTACTTCGTAATTATTCAATAAGTGTTATATATCACTACAATCTGCATAAAATTCCCTATCCGGTTATTATACTTGTAATGCTAATAAAATTATCAATAAACTTACATGATATTCAAATGACGAGATGCATTTCACTATCCACGCCATTTTGACACTACTTTGAACTTTGTCTCACTATTTTCACTAATTACTCATTCACTAGCACTGAACTAACACTTATAATATGATCTGCATATTATCTATTACTGTTTACACAATTTTTCTACTCTAATTCACCAAAATAAAGCTATAAATGAATAATTAACAGGAAGAGGTAAAATGACACTGACCGCCCATACAAGCGGCACAATCCGGGCTAAAAGTTCGAGGCTTTTTTCACTTTCTTTTCCATCAAATACAACGAAACTATTATTTGAAACATAATCTACACACTTTTCCCAGTAATTTGATATATAACACATAAACAAATACGCAGCGTTGCCTTCTCTAAATATCTTATAAAACTTTAGCGAGCGGAGCAACTCACGACGAAAACGTAAAATGGCGTCTGACCTAGCAAGCTCATGTGGTTTCGATGATAATTCAATTTTTTTCCACGTCACGTCATTTGATTGGTTGGAAAAAGTAATCGTTACTAACCATTGGCCAATAAAACAACAGATATTGTCCATAGAGAATGCACAGAGCATAGATAAAAAGAGTCCAATCTGAGCGTTGCATAGTGTACATACGTCTGTACACTAAGCGCTTGGGGGATTGCGCGCGGCCGGGCTGATTAGTGTACACACGTATGTACACTAAACGCGAGAAGGGTTAAGTTTTACCTACATTTTACTTAATAATAAATCATCGCGATTAGACTCGCTTCTTCTTTTTCAGGCTATCTTATGTAGTCCACTGCTGGACATAGCCCTTCTCTAATCAGCGCCATAGCGCCCAGTCTTCAGCTTGCCGCATCCAGCATCAGCCGGCAGTTTTTCGCAGATCGTCATCCCACCTGGTCGGAGGGCGTCCTATACTACGTTTGCCGAGTCGCGGTCTCCACTCAAGAACACGTTTACTCCAACGGTTGTCGGTTCTTCGCGAGATATGGCCAGCCTACTGCCACTTCTGATTCTCTGAGCTATGTCGGTAACTTTGGTTACCCGTTTAATATATATCTATGTATGAGTATCGCGAATCATTAAGAATTTTATTTTTATATAGTCTATAAACGTCCTACTGCGCGGCACAGGCTTTGTCTCCGGAGAGTGTGGGTTTCGTTACCACGCGTGCCCACGGCGTATTGGTGATTTCAAGGGCTGCGTCATTTCAACACCACAGACACTCAGGTTTCCTCACGACGTTTTCTGTCACAGTTAGCAGGTGGTATTGCAGCTATAACTTCAAAAATGTAATTATGTCTTGTTAAGAACAAAATATAACCTCACGCCTGTATTCCAGAGGGCTTGACTGAGGCCAGGGACTATCACTTGCCAAGATCCTGACAGTCGTTGCATAAGTCGTTGCATGCGCGCACGCCGGTTCCGGGTAATTTTACGCTTTTAGGAAGCAAAGTTGATCGGTCAGGATCGTGGCAATGGGCAGTTCCTGGTCTCTGCCTTCCCCTCTGAGATACAGGCGTGCGGTTATGTATGTAAAACATAGCCTATGTTTTAATCCAGGGTGTCAGCTAACTCCATATAATTTCTTGACTTAACTCAAGTTTCGCCTCAGTTATAATTAGTGTAATGATGTGATGTGATGTCATATGATGTGATAATAATTTATTGACTTTGACCTTATTTTGAAGTCTTGTTGCCTCTTTAAAGGCATAAAAATGTTATAGGTCAATGTGATTCAAGATAGATCAAGTGGAATAAGTTGTGATTTCCCATTAACCCATTCGAATATGCAACATTGTTGATTTTCCACCAACACCAAACCTACTATACCCACTCTACCCATTCCGACCACGGTTCAAGGAAGTGCCATTAAATATTCACTTCTGGACAGTCTTTCTCTCTACGAAATCGATACACAATGAATACAGTGCTCCCCGAAGTTAATTGAATACGTCCATTGGTAGCCCTCAAGGTCGCGTCCGGTGGAGCGACGTGAGGCGACGTCGAGCGACGCCACAAGTCGTATGCAGTAGATCTACCTCCACCGCAAGAGTAGCATTGAACAGCTGGTGCACACGAGTCCATACAACGAGTCTACACTCAAACCTCTGTATTCTGAGGTTTTAAAAAAACCTAGTATAAGTAGGTTAAGCTTGACTGCTGATTTAAACTATCAGCGCAGACAACAGAAAAGCCCCCCTTAAAAAAACTTATCTTAGCTAATCAAAATTTACAGGGCGGTTTTTCTGGTAAATTACTAGAATTAGAGTTATTTTTAGAACAACATAGAGTAGATGTACTCTGTGTCACTGAGCACTGGCTACTAGAGTCCCAAATGAATTTTTCTGTAAATAATTATGAAATAGCCAGTTGCTTTAATAGAAAGTCTGCATTGCATGGTGGATCTTTAATAATAGTAAATAGTAGTTTGAAGTATAAAGAACGAAAAGATATTAGCAGACTTTCTGTTGAAAAAGTTGTAGAACTATCATGTGTTGAACTGGCTAAGCATATTGTAGTAAGCGTATACAGGCCCCCCGCCAGTGACTACAGTTTATTTGAATCCGTACTAGAGGATGTTTTAAAGGTAGCTTCAAGTAGTAGCAAGAAAGTTATAGTATGTGGAGATTTTAATATAGACTTGCTGGTAGACTCCGTTTTAAATAACAAATTAAAATTAATTTTCAAGTCTTTTAATTTAGTTAATATTTTCTTAGAGCCTTCTAGGATTACCGAAAACACAGCCACCTGTCTTGACAATGTATTCTGCGACTGTGAATTTTCGCATTGTTCTACAGTAACTTGCTTAAAGTCAGACCACAATGGTCAAATTGTCCACTTTGAAGCAGATTTAAAAAAAAAGGAGCAAGATATAATTTATCGGCCCATTACAGCAAAAAAGATGGAATTATTTAGAAACTACATACAAAGTAGCTTACCTACACAAAATTATAAGACCCTTAATGCAAATGCTCATTATAGAGATTTATTCAAAGTTGTTTCAGGTAGTTTTGAAAAAGTTTTTAAATTAAAAAAGTTATCATCAAAAAGAAATAAAGTAGCATTTAGTGAATGGGCTACTGCCGGCATCCGAAAAAGTAGGGACACACTATATGCGCTATATGAGAAAAAAACATACACATATGACCCCACTTTTATACAGTATGTTAAACTATATTCAAAATTATTTAAGGCCGTCTGCCACAAAGCAAAATGTGAGCATATAAAATCAAAAATTCTTCAATCGTCTAATAAATCCAGAACAATTTGGGCTATTATAAATAAGGAAACCGGTAAATCCAAATCAGGAGATCGCGAACTTTCACTTAAAATAGATGATAAATTAATAACCTCAAATGAAGACATTGCTACGGCTTTTGAACAGTTCTTTACAAATGTTCCAATTGTAACGACAGCTCCTTTAGACTCTTCTCCAGCTCTTGCTGAAAGTATTTTGAAAGACAATGTCCCCCCATGCCATCACGATTTTTCGTTCGACTATATTGAAGCCCATACCGTGATTAAATCGTTTAAAAAGCTAAAGCTTAAAAAAACTGAGGACTTATGGGGTATGTCAGTAACAGTAGTTAGCTCAGTAATCGATACCCTAGCACCCCATTTAGCCAAAATCTTTAACAAATGTTTAGATGAGGGTATATTCCCTGATCTAATGAAATATAGTAGGCTCGTTCCTTTATTTAAAAGTGGTGATAAGCAAGATCCCACAAATTTCAGACCAGTCTCAGTTCTACCCGTTTTGAGTAAAATATTCGAGAAGATAGTTCTAGGTCAGCTGCTTACACATTTCAATGACTATCAACTTCTCCATGGTCAGCAATTCGGCTTTACGCAAGGGCGCTCTACAACGGACGCCGGCGTCATGTTAGTTAAACATATATTTAGTGCATGGGAAGAGCGCAAGGATGCTATAGGCGTATTCTGTGACTTGTCGAAAGCATTTGATTGCGTTGACCATAAAACACTTCTTTTAAAATTAAAGCACTATGGTATAAACGGGAATAGCCTAAAACTTATAACATCATATTTAGAAGGGAGAGTTCAAAGAGCTGATATAAATAGAACTAAATCTTCAGGGTCAGAGGTCAGGATAGGAGTGCCACAGGGATCGATTTTGGGGCCGTTCCTCTTCCTCGTATATGTAAATGATTTGCCGTTCATGGTTCAAAATATGTCAGAGATAGTATTATTTGCAGATGACACGTCACTTATTTTTAAAATTACGAGACAAGAAAATGACCTTGACAATACAAATAATGCTCTCTCTCGGGTACTAAATTGGTTTACTTCTAATAACTTATTGTTAAATTCAAAAAAGACGAAATGTATAAAGTTCACTCTTCCAAATGTCAAAACGGTAGACAGCAATGTTTTACTGGGGAATGACAAATTAGACCTTGTGAATGAAACTGTATTTCTAGGTATCACAATTGATGCAAAGCTTCAATGGGGTCCTCATATAGAAAAATTAGCAAATAGGCTTAGTTCAGCAGCATATGCAGTCAAAAGAATTAGGGAACTAACTGACGTCGCAACTGCTAGGCTTGTTTATTTTAGTTACTTCCATAGTCTTATGTCCTATGGCATACTGCTGTGGGGACGGGCAGCAGACATTGAGACCATCTTCGTCTTGCAGAAGAGAGCGATCAGATTCATTTATAGGCTGGGTAGTAGAGATTCGTTAAGAGATTTCTTTAAAGAAACTAACATCCTGACAGTTGCCAGTCAGTATATATATGAAAACATTATGTACGTTAGGAAAAATATCAGTAACTTTAAAACTTTAGGTAGCCAACACAATGTAAATACTAGAAATAAACATAAACTTTTGTTCCCACTATTTAGGCTGGCAAAGGTTAATACATCCTTCATGGGGCATTGTATACGCTTCTATAATAAAATCCCTGAAGATATATTAAGCTTGCCTGAATCGCGGTTCAAAAAATATGTTAAGCACACTTTGTGCCAAAAGGGCTACTATAACATAAAGGATTATTTAGATGACAATGAGGTCTGGAATGAAAGCCAGTACAATGTATGAGTTCTATGTTTATAATGTAAACTATGTTAATTAAGGACTTTTGAAAAGACTAAGTTAGGAGTTTTTTTGTCCATTTTTTCTCCTAAATGATCTAGATTTTGAAATGGACACCTAGTTTGAATTGTAACGTTCATTAAGCCGCAGTTTCTGTGCTACTTTGAATAAAACCTTTTCATTTCATTTCATTTCATTACCTACATACATACATACATACATACATACATACATACATACATACATACATACATACATACATACATACATACATACATACATACATACATACATACATACATACATACATACATACATACATACATACATACATACATACATACATACATACATACATACATACATACATACATACATACATACATACATACATACATACATACATACATACATACATACATACATAACCTCAGGCCCATAACCAGGGACTGCCACTTGCCACGATCCTGACAGATCACCTTTGCTTCATCAACGTTCATAAGTCGTTGCATGCACGCACGCCGGTTCCGGTTACTTTTTATCCCTTTGGTAATACAAATAGGGGATATTTGATCGATGTATGTTGGCCTGGGACGTCCCTTACCAGCCCTTCCACTCACATTCGCAATATATATATATTTGTTTCGTCAATCTTTTTTCCTTCATCCTCTCCACATTTCCAAACCAACGCAACATTCCTTTCTCAATTCGAGTCACTCCATCCTCTTTCAGTCCACAATGTTAACTAATCAGACTATTGCGTATCCTGTCACTGTCCTGTAACTCTACATACCATTTCTACTGCATTAATTCAACTTTCTTGCTTCTTTTGCCACACCAAAGTCTCGCTACCATACATAAGTGTAGGGACCAGAACACCATTATGAATAGCCAAACTATCTCTTTTGGAGATGTTTCGGCTGCACATAATGGAGTGCAAGACACCGTTTACACAATTTCCCGATTTTACTCTTCTTTTTATATCACCTTCACTGAGTCCACTATTTCATCATTCAGCCCACGGCTGGTCATAGCCCTACTCCGTGGATTTCCAAAATGATCTGTTGGATGCGGCTTGCATATAGCTCCTGCTACTTGGATGATAGACAGATAGAAGATTCTTTATTGCACGTACACCAGGAATTGCATAGGAGACTTAAAAAATAGCAGTACAGTACAAGTGGCGGCCTTATTACTTATTATCTTTTGTCCATCTCGTTCAAAGCTCTCTGAGAGAAAGCATGTGCTCTGCAGTGGGATGATTCTCCTTCTTCTTCAGGCTATATTAGTCCACTGCTGGACACAGCCCTCCCCTAATGTGCGCCATAGCGTAAGGTTGTGCCATCATTGGGGGTAATGCCCATAATCCCCACGCTGGACATGCGGGTTGGGATCGCAGTTTGGTGGAATTGTACTGCAGGGGGCGCTGCTGCCCACCCCCCGGTTTGTGTTCCTTAGTCGCCTTTTACGACACCCGCGGGAAGAATTTGGATTGGTGCTATTCTCTAGGCCGACACCACACAGCATTGGGACGTTTATCCGGTATCAACCCTTGTACGTATTGGAAAGTACTGCGGAGGCCTATACTGCTTATATAAGCCTACTAGCATAGTGTGGACGATAGTAAAACACTAGATGTTGCTCGGTTGATATATTTTCAGAAAGTGTCACACATCACAACAAACAAAATAATCGTATCCTAGCGATATTTTAAACGGTGTCAGCCATATATCGGTAAAGGATTATTATCGGCCAATATGTGCAATATCACCTCCAATAGTATGTCCCCATTGCTGGGGCACGGGTCTCTTTCCTGGAGACCGCGGATCAGTAAACATAGTGTAGGACGTCCTCAGACTCGGTGGAGCGATGATCTTCGCAGGGCGGCTGGCAAGAGCTGGATGAGAGTAGCCGAGGACCGTGCTCAGTGGCGTGCAATGGGGGAGGCCTATGTCCAGCAGTGGACAACCGTAGGCCAATGATGATGGGTCTCTTCCCGACCCGTGGCCCAGCAGTGGGGACATACAAGGGTTGATATCGATTTACATTGTGATGATAAAGTAAACTACCCAAAGTTTTAAAGTTACTGATATTTTTCCTGACGAACATAATGTTTTCATAGATATACTGATTAGAAGAAGTTACTGTTATGAAGAAGAAGTCTATTTCATATTTATTTTGTAGACCAAACTAGTGAAATAAAACAAGGTCGCTGAAGTGACCCAGTGTGTGAGCTGTGCTCGACATCGGGCGGTTGGCTGATCGACAGGCCATTTGTGCGGCCGACGCCTTTGTTCCGACGCGGAGACTAGGGCCGCACAGAAGACGCTACACTCAACCTCACAGGCCTTTCTATCCGTTATACAGACTATATAAGAAACCTATTTAGAGGCTAAAAAGTCCACCTATGCCGGGACTCGAACCTGCGACCTCTGACTAACCGTGCCGGGTAAGTGCATTTTTAAAAAGAATATAATCAGACAATATAATCCAGTGCCAAAGAGAACAGCTAAAGATATAACGATATCAACCCTTTGTTTATCCCCACTGCTGGGGCACGGGTCTCTTTCTGCATCGGAGCAAGGATAGGCCATACTCCACCACGGGGGCCAAGTCCGGGCCGGCGGAGGATTGTGAGACAGTGGCGGGCTTTACTATCAGGAGTTATCGAGCCGCATATGAAGCCTCTGACAAGGCTTATTGATTGCCATTACATGACAGCCGGCACCAACGGCTAAACATGCCTTGCGAAGTATGGAAGCGCTCGGAAAAAATGCCACTAGCGGTAGTCACTGGACGGTCACCTATCCAGCACCTGACCACCTGTTGCTTAACCTTAGTGATTCGATATCAGATTCCGATCATTCGGTTGCAGTAGGCTACGAGCGCTTCGGGTAGCCCCTTAATTGATGGATGGTTCTCCTGATTGGCCTTATTTCGATCATACTATAAGTGTATATATTTTATATACATAGTGTGCTATGAAGTGCTCGTGACCTAGCAAAACCGAGTGATTGAAATCAATCACTTCAGTTAAGCAACAACAGGCACGGTCAGGTGCAGGACGGGTGACCGTCCCGTGACTACCAATAGTAGCATATTTTCCGATGTACTGGCAGTCGTTTAACCATGTCCGAGACCTTATTGGCGGCTTGATAACTTCTTAAGACAGTAAGGCTCGCCACTGTCTTACAATCCTCCACTAAGCCGGAATTGGCCCCCTAGGTGGAGTGTGGCCTAACCTTTCTGCGATGCATTAAGAGACCTATGCCCCAGCAGTAGGGACATAATTACAAGGGTTGATATCGATTGATCGATGTATATGTATTGACGACCTCTGTGGCGTAGCGGTAGCGCGTCTGACTACCATGCAAGAGGTCCCGGGTTCGAATCCCGGCTGGAAAAAAAGCCCAGGTCTTGGATGCTTACATGTTTGTGATGTCGTTGTTTCTGGTTCCCACGACACAGGGTATCCTAGTGTGGGCCAGAAGCAATGTATGTGCCTGTATGTAAATGTTATGTTATGTTGAAAAAAAATGTATATTTTAGCGAACTGGCATTTCTGTTTATTACTGTATATTTCAGAACCGTTCACGCAAAACTTGACTCTATTATGTCTGAGATAAAGGATGGAGTTCAATTCAGCATGGCTTCGGGACAGTTTCACGCATGAATGGGTACAGTCATAGAATAAAATATGTTAGAACAGACAAACATCGCTATCGTAGGAAAGCTGAGTTTCTGACGTATCTGGATCCCGAAGTCGAGGTACCACCAATATCCTTTCACTAACGGAGAGGGAGAATACATTGAAGGTTTACATTTGATTTGGTAATTTCTGTTAATAAATTCTATAAAAGGAAGTTCAATCAGCAGAACTAAAAAAAATTTTAAAAGTTAAAAAGTTTTATTATTATCAATCAGGTTTAACAAATTGGTGACAAAGAACATTTTCATCAATAAAATGTTTCAATGAGTATTTGTAATTTTCTTACCCTAACTTGCACACTAGGATTCCCTGTGTCGTGCATTCAATAATGAAACAGAAGAAATTTTAGATCTTAATAAAACGATAAAATTATACAACACTTAATTTGAATTAAAATCATCATCATTTTTACGCTCGGCAAAGTATTATAAAAAATCAATACAAATTCCGTTGATGATTTAATTCACATACGTAGATTTATGTTTTCCTTCTGAGCGTTTTAATTGATTATGTTTTATTACTGTTATTAATTAATTTTAAGTATTTTTATGACATCATATTTTTTTATTGCAATACATTTGAAATGAAACCTGTGAGTGTATTTTGTATCGATTATTTAATCCATAATTTTTTGTCTCTATTGTTTTTAATAAATTAATTTTTTTTTTATTTAATTTAATTTTAATCATATGCTCCTACTCGTATGCGCCTAATCATGGCGAAGGTGTCCCCTTAAAATTTTGACAATGGAATTTTAACTCATCAGTGGCAGTGGCAGATTCGGTTCTTTTTACACTAGACTGGGAGCTAATTTTCCTTGAGCGTTTTCGGTGACCACAAAAACGGGGGTTGGTGCTTTGTATTGTTTGTCGGTTGGTATGCCAATGGGTAAGTTTATCTTGGTCGTACAGCCGACAACACATTAATCTTTGGGGCGAAAAATGTAAAGGTAACCGGCTGTGGACGGTACGTCGAAAACTGATGAAATGCCTCGTTACGTACTGACGAGGACCCAAAGAAAAGGACTAAGCTAATTTGTAGATGGAGAAATAAAGATTATTTGTATTGTATTCATTGTATTGTATGTCATTCGGGAGGTCGTAGGTTCGAATCCCGACGTATACCAATGACTTTTCTAAGTTACGTTCATTTGTTGCAGCAGTTTCACTCGATAACTGTGAAGGAAAACATCGTGTGGAAATCTGTGTATCCGAGGTTATCACTTCGAGGCTATCAAGTTATCACAGCGCTAAAAATTACGAATCTAGTTTTAGTCATAAGGCCGCCACTTGTACTGTTGATAGAAATAATAATAATAAAAATAAAAAAAATAAAAATAAGTTTATTGCCAAAAAATAATTGTACAATGTTTATGGTTACACAGTGACTACCACACAAGGTCGAGCCTGAATCGTGGCAGTCGGGGAATCGATTGCTATATGTTTTACCTTGTACTTATATCATAGGAGCCGGTATAATTAAAATAAAATATTTCGATAGTTAGGTAGGTACGCTACTAACAAAGACAATTGGTTAAGACTTACAGGCTAAAAACTAAACTAGACCAATGAGTTAATACATCAAAAATTAGCTTTACATAACTCAATTTTTGATGTATGAATGTTCATTATATTTCTATATTTTTTATTTCATGCTATTTGAGTATGTTAGTGGCTCTGTAAGAGCATGTGCATGTGCATGTGCATGTGCATGTGCATGTGTGTGTGTGTGTGTGTGTGTGTGTGTGGGTGGGTGCATTTGTATGTGTGGGTGCGTGTGTATGTGTGTGTGCGGTTATTAAGTGTTAGGAAATTACCCTCAATAGGTCTTCGGTGTCTTTGTACGAGAGCGATAAAAGCCATTTCCGTATTTTTTGTTTTGCTTCCCATGTTGTACATGCCTTTATAGCACATTTGCTATTTACCCGGTTATATGTAAACGGATACATGAAATTCGGAAAGCGACGTGCAAAAGTGGTCTTAATAGGGGGTATGGGGACTTTGTATACACGCTTCCCGATTAAGTCATGATACTGGGAAGATCTTAGGATCATTCGATGAGTTGCAAGCGTGATTTTATAAATATAAAGTTGCCGTATGGTGAAGACTCCAGCCTCTGCATAAAGTGCTGCCGTCCTGTACAAGCGCGGTCTACGAAGCATTATCTTTAGTACTGCGCGTTGTGCTCTTTCAGCTACCATCATTGTTGTAATCCCAGAACCTCCCCAAGCCGTAATGCAGTAACCAATAATAGACTCACAAAGGGCTGTGTATACAAAGTGTAAAACTTTCAGGTCTGCAGAGTTGCGAAGGAAGCGCATAACGTATATTATTTTTCTGACGCGGCCGGCGAGGCGACTAATGTGGTTTTTGAATGATAGGTGTTCGTCCACTTCAATCCCTAAGTATCTGATTGAGTCAGTGCGTGTGATTGATTCACAATTACAGCTGCTTTGTGTACACGCGGAATGAATTTTTATGCTATTAGGCTCTTTTGGAGCTGAAAGACTGGTCTTATGGAAACAGACGTAACGGGTTTTCTTCAGGTTGAGAGTAAGAAGGTTGCGGTCCAACCAAGTCTTTAGAGCAGACATCCCCATCTCTGCATTTTGGTATGTTTGGTTCCAAGTACGTCCGTGGAAAAGGGCTACAGTATCATCTGCGTAGCAGATCAGATTAGAATTTGGGACCGAAGTGCCGTTGTCATGGATATCATTGATGTAAAGGACGAAGAGTGTGGGGCCCAGCACGCTGCCTTGTGGAACGCCATACTTGATGGGCATTACTTTGCTTAGGTGTTCTCCTACTCTCACACATTGTTGCCTCTCGGTCAGGTAACTTCTAAACCATTTCAGCGGCAACCCCATGATTCCTGCCAGTTCTAGTTTTTTTAGGAGTATTGCCACTGAAATGGTGTCGAAGGCTTTAGCGAGGTCGAGAAACACTCCAACGCACCTCTGGCCCCCATCCAACTCCGCAGTCACATTTTTGATAAGAAGCTCCACCGCGTCCTCAGCCGATCTCCCACGTCTGAACCCAAACTGTTGGTCAGATATAAGGTGATTTTTATTTAGATAGCTTACGAGTCTCCTGTTCATGATTTTTTCTAGCATTTTAGAAAAAATGGTCAGGAGTGAGACAGGCCTATAGTTCTCAGGTTTATTTTTCGGCCCACTCTTGTAAATAGGAGTGACCACGGCCAGCTTCCAGTCAGATGGAAAGGCTCCGTTGGAAATACTAAGGTTGTAAATGTGGGTTAAAGGTATAATTATCTTGCATTTGATACTCTTGACCAACGCAACTGTGCAGTTATCTATTCCGGGAGCACTATTTGTTTTAAGTTTGCTTATCAGCTGATCAACTTCACTTTCGTCAGTCGGGGTAATAAAAAAGGTGTCAGATGAGCTAGATTCTTTAGTTATGTTTGTCTGTGTGGCAAGTAAGTCCTCCGTAGCTTGTAGTTTAATAAGTAGCTTCTCCGCAAGGTCAGATCCAACATTCGCAAAGAAATCATTACAGACATCCATAGACTCTTGCGGCGTCGATTTAATTTGAGTGAGTTGTACAGAAATTTTATTGGGGCTAGATTGTTCTGAGATAGTTTTTATCGCTTTCCATAACCTTTTCGGGTTGTTTTTGTTGTCTGTCAATTCTTTGCTATCGTGTTCACGCTTTAAGTTGTGCAGTAATTCTGTAAGGAAGTTTCTGTACCTGCTATATATTAATTTCCGTACCGGATCTTTAGGGTGTTTTCGAACATCCAAATGCAGCTTGTCTCTGTGTCTCATGCATCTAAGTAGTCCAGAAGTAATCCACGTTTTTTCAGTATATTTAGACCGGCTGATGCGGTTTAGGGCAGTGTGCTTACTTACTGCTGCTGTGAGTACCAAGTCAAATTCTCTGACCGCAGTGTTGACGTCTTGTGAATTTGTTACAGCGGTCCAGTCTATATTGCTCAGCTCGTTGGCGACTGCATTGTAGTCGATCCTCTGGACAATTCTGGTTTTTGTCGGTTTACAACCTTTGAGATTCATTGCGGCGATAGCAATGTCATGATCAGAGATGTCGAGATGACTTACCATACCAATAATTTTACTGCATTTAGCTTTTACGAAGATGTGATCCAGGCAGGTTAGCAATCGGGTTGGCTTGGTGATCGCAGGGACTAATCCCAACTCAGCAAGCGAGCATAGGTATTCGGAGCTGAATTTATCTTGTAGATCCAGGATGTTTATGTTCATGTCGCCTAAGAGAAACATAGAAACGTTGTTTTTTACTTGTGATAAAAGCTTAGAGAGACTGTCAATGAATAAGGTAGGTTGTGAGAATGAAGGTGATCGATAAATACCAAATATTGTAGTCCTATTGGGGAGTTCAATTTTTAAGCACTCGGCTTGGTCGATAGGGGGCTCCTCTACTGATGCACTCCAGTTATCTTTAATATAAGCAACAACGCCTCCGGCTCTGTTAATTACTTTGGTTGTGGAATAGGAGGTAAAACCCGGTATTTGTCCTATATTACCACCTGTAAGCCAGCACTCGGTGAGAATTATGACGTCAGGACTAGTTCTAAATCGCTTAAGTGCAACTAAGAAGGTGTTGAAGTTGCGTTGAATGCTTCGTATATTATAAGTTACGATGGTGAAGTGATAGCCATTTCCCAACACTTCATTGCAGCTCTCCAAGGAATCGTGCGCTTGACACTCTATAGTCATAGAATTGTCTAAATCGTTAACCGTATTAAAGTCTATGATCGTCATAACTCATATATATACTGTTTTATCGGCAAATAATTTAAAACCAAGGAGTGGTAGGCGCGGTGATCCCTATAATGAGCTTTCTGCATGTTAAGTGTGTAATTAAGTGTGTGTGTTTGTGTATAAGTGTGATTGTATTTATATCTGTATGTATTCGGTTCCGTGATTAAGGAGAGGGTGTATAGTACAGCAGTGATTAGATTGTTGTCTTTACAATTTAGAGATCTTACTATGGCGTGAAAGGTTGAGTTGCTAATTTCAGTTAGGCTGCGCTGTATTCGGGACACCATGGACTCCAATTTTTCCATCAAGGTCGTCTGGGAATCGTATGGGGATTGCAGGTTTTCCATCAGCCTTGCGGACGTATATAACACCATCACGCACCCAACAGTATCTGAAGTTGAACTCTTGTGCACGGAGTCGGGCGTCACGAAAAAGCTGGCGGTTCTTCCTTGTAAGCCTTTCGTTGATGTAGATTCTTTTTGGGGGCCCCGTGGTAATCCCTTCTGTATCTGTATTGCGTCTCACTTTAGAGGCACCCAGAAGCTCGCTGCGTTTCATTCGGCGGACAAGTTTAACGACAATAGGGCGTGGTAATCCAAGGTCACTGATAGGTAGCTTAGAAGCTCGTCTGGGGCCAGCTCGTACAATTGGGTCAATCTCTGACTCACCCAGGTTGACACCCATTTTTTTAGCTGTGAGAAATACTAAGTGTCCCAAGCTCTCGTTTTCTTCTTCTGGAATGCCCACAATCTCGATTTCGTTGGACAACGATTTTTGTTCATGGAAATCCACATTACTTTGCATGTCTTTTATAATGGACTGTAGACAGGTTATTTCTTTTTCTTGGTTTATTATAGTTTTCTCCATGTGATTTATTTTTTCAATTGCATTTTTCATGCTGATAACCTCATCTCGCAGCTTGCGTATTTCGATCAGTAGCATATCGTTGGTAGTTTGTGGGTTGTTTGAGGGGATCGAAGTGTTAGCCGGCTCAAGATTTTTGCGGCTACCTCTTAGGAGGTTTATGTTCGCATTTGCAGTATAGGTATCATTGAGTCTAGCGATTGTTGGCCGGATCGGAGTGGAGGAGTCAATCGATTTTGGTAGAGATAAAATGCATGCTGGGCAAGCCCATATATTCCTACACTCCTCAGTAAGAGCATTAAAAACCTCCACAGTAAGATTGACACAGGCAATGTCGTAAGAAGTTCCACAGTGGGCACACTTCAAGTGTGCCCCGTTATCTATGGGTGCCGTGCATGCACCACACTTCGCCGAATTCATGATACCACTTATCTTTGCGTAGTAGTACAACGTAATACTTACGGAGCGCTAAAGCATAACGCGAGGGCACGTAGGACAAAAAGCTCGTAATGATCGACTGCAGTGCTGACTCGCGCGGCAGTGGGGAAGGGCAGTAAGGTAAATGCGGCACGCGCAGAGATCGGCAGCGGTCGGGTGGGATATTCGGGCGTCCTCGGCAGTGTTCGGTTGGAACCACCGGCGCGGCGGCGTCGGAGGACCAGGCGTTCGGTAGTCTTCGGCGTCAATGTAGGCTCAGGATTCGGGAGTTCTCGGCAGCGCCTCGCGTGTTTTGCGTGCGCGCATGGAAGGTGAATTAGTCACGGCGACGGTTACCGGAAATTTCTGTGTTTATCTTCGTAATATTTCGTAAACGATTTATTGATTTAACATATGATTTTCACAGTCGTTAACTTTGGACAGTATCTGCGCTACTAGCGGCTCACAGTGAGTTAAATGTTACTGTTTCGACACTTATTTAAAAGATACAACGGACGCAAAAAATTATACGTCTGTCTCCTATGACACTTTTCAATCAAGTTTTCAAGAAAGAGATAGAGATAGGGATAGAGTCGATAAGATAGCGTCTTTTTAATTTCCTTCAGCAACTTTCCAACGTAAGGTTGTCTGGAAGAAATTGCTTTTAGCAATAAGGCCGCCAATTGTACTATGTACATTCGTAATTATTTTGTAATTGTTGTTTATCCAGTGTATAATAAAGAATATTCTTATCTTATCTTAGTGATAGAGATAGAGAACACTTTATCTATAAAATGAATCGCTGAAGAAATTGGTAAGCGCAAATCTCGACGAGAGTACTGACGTATAAATCCAATACACTGTAAGTTCAGATACAGTGTTTTAAATTAATAGCGTTTATTCGGTCTTTCTCGGTCCCTTTTATATCCTTACAAAAAAAAAATTCTAGATTATGTACAATGTACTGAGATATCGACACAAAAAAAAACACTGTATAATAGAAAAGTATAGGTTGCGAAACGACAAAACACTGCAATTTTTAATACAGTGTTATGGTCTATGCGAATTTGTAGAAACTAAAATGACAAAACACTGCAACTTTCTATATTAGCGATTTTACAGTGTTTTATCTTTATAGCGTTTGTGAGTAGTAACAAGATACAGTGTTTAGCCATACCACTGCGAGGTGGTGCTTCGAGTGTGAGTGAGATGGAGCTTTACGTTCTTTGTAGGATGCGCAAGAGAGGTCGAGTAGGTATCTTTTGATTTATCAAATTGGTTGGTTTTTAAATTGTGCGACAGTTTTGTTTTTACTTTGAGTCTCGAAACACGTAGAAAAATGAGTGAACGAAACAAATTAATGTTGAATCTATCCAACAGTAAATTAGAATATCGTAACAGTTCTTCAGTAATTACAAATGCTTCTAACTTAAACGAGTTGATGTGTGATAAAGAAAATAATAGTGGTTTTATCAAAAACGTATATCCAAGGGCTAACAGTTCTTATGAAAACTTTATCGATGATTTATCTCTGCGAAACATAAGTCCATTAGTGTGTCTTAGTGAATCACAACTAAATACATGTGTTTCTGAAGAAATTGGTGAGCAGGTATTTACAGAACTTTTACCTGTACTTTATTCTCCAGATCAAAATTTGAGTATTTATTTCTTGGAGTCTGTTGATCTAGAAGAGGAACCACAACATTGTGTTAAAAATCTTCCAGGTCGTGTTAAAAACCTTCCGCCTGAATGTATTTCAGTGCCTTATATTGACTTACCAATCCCTGCATGCGATACATTAGCTCAGAACGTCACTCACCTCACAAGTTGAATTTGACCCTCATGCAAAAAAAATGAACAATCCACCTGTACGCAACTCAGCTTCTGGTGTTGAGCTAGCAACTCTTTCACGCGACACATCAGCCCTGACTGACTCATCCCTCATCTCACAGACCGAGTCACCTCTTGCAAAAAAAATAAAGAAGAAGCCTGTATGTGCCTCAGCTTCCAGTATCGAGCTAACAAACCCTGTCGAGTCTCCACAACCTGCAAAAACAACAAAAAAGTTACCTTTACGTGTCTCAGCGTCTAGTGTTGAGTTACAAAGTCCGGCACGTGACACATCATCCCGTATTGACACATCCCTCACCTCGCAGGCCGAGTCTCCAACTCCTGCAAAAAATAAGAAGTAGCCGCCTGTACGTGTCTCAGCTTCTAGGGTCGAGCTAGCAAACCCTGTCGACTCTCCTCAACCTGTAAAAAAACCAAAAAAGTCATCTCTACGTGTCTCAGCATCTAGTGTTGAGTTAAAATGCCCTGCACGTGACGCATCAGCCCGGACTGACACATCCCTCACCTCGCAGGCCAAGTCTTGAACTCCTGCAAAAAAAAAGGAAACCGCCTGTACATGTCTCAGCATCTAGTGTCGACTTGCCAAGTCATTCTCGCGTACATCAGCTCGGACTGACACCTCGGTCGTTTCGCAAAGTGAATCACAGAGGCAGACCTCGAAGAAACCAAAAAGAGTCAGAAACCCATTAGCCATTTAAGAAAAGCAGAGAAATTAGCATCCTATTTTAGCACCATGCAGTTGTCGAAAAAAATGTCTAGAAAAAATACCAGAGTCTGCAAGAAAATCTATCTGGGATCAGTGTTGGAAATTAGATAGACAGCGTCGTAGAGATTTTATATCAAGAAACGTCGAAAAAGTTTGTACCTCCATCAAAACCACTAGCACACGATCTCGAAGGCATAGCACATTATTGTGGAACATTGGCCAGATAAGAGTGTGTAAAGTATTTTTTTTTTACATACCTTACGATTTACCAACGATGAAGCAGTCCAGTCAGTTTTAAAAGCTAATTATTTGACTAAGAACAAAAACCCCAAAATAAGTGCTTCACCAGATACAAGAGGGCGTCATCCTTCTTCAACAGCTTTTTCTGAACAATATGAAACTGATAAGAAAAACTTCATTTTGAAATATAATCCAGTTCGCTCACATTATAATATTAAACACGCACCAAACCGAAAGTATTTACCTGTTGGAATAAACTTTTACAAAGATTTTCAGCAGCACTGCATTGACAAAGGTTTAAAAATTTGTAGTTGGACTCATTTTCACAGCATCTTTAAACAGCTCAACTTATCTACTGCAGAACCAGCTCGAGACATATGCACAAAATGCAAAAATCATGATGTACAACATAAAACCTTACCAAGACCTTGCAACTGTGACCACTGCCAAGACTTAGGACAACATTAGGCAAATAAAAGAAATTCGAAACGAGACTTAAAGATGATTGAAGAGATGTGAATCGTCCAATGGAATGGAATCACTTTATACCGTAGATATGCAAAAAGCAGTTTTAATGCCAATACTAAAAACAAAAGATTATTATTTTTCTCAGAAGCTTGTGCTTTTCAACTAATTATTTGTGCCACCAGGCAAAAATAAACAAGCTGTATGCATCGTTTGGCATGAAGGCGAGAGTGGAAGATTAGCCTACAATAGTGCTACCTGCGTATGTTTATTTTCTCAGGAAATATTGTAGAGACCAAAAATACCTTTACTTTTTTTTGGACAACTGCAACGCGCAAAATAAAAATAAAACCCTTTTATCAGCACTAGTGAGAACCATTAACGATAAAAAGACACAGATAGACATACGATCGAATTTTTTGAACCTGGACATACGTTTATGGCTGCAGATGCTGTTCATGCTGCAATAACAAAAAACTTTAAATCTTCAAGAGAAGTTTGAATGATTTGATGATTTCGTGCAAAACATGAAAAAAATCACGTAAAAATCTGGAAGTTGATGTTCTAAATCACAAGGACATGATATGTTCAACAATGACTCTAAACTAGTATACCCAAAAGGTTTTAATATTCAGAATTTAAAGGTGATAGAGTTTAGAAGAGGACATTTAAGCATCTTTGCGAAAAATGACTATACACAAAATTTTCAAGAGATCCTGTTCCTGAAAAATAAAGTCCAAAAAGATTTGGAACTGCGAATAGAAAAAGGAGATAGCGATCTTTTAGATGCAATCCCCGGAGAGAGTCAGCCACGAGGTATCAATGAGTCCAAAAAGAAGGCATTGCTCGAACTTTGCAAATCTATGCCATCCTCAAGAAAATGTTTTTAAGAAAATCTTCTTATTTCTGATGCCGCAGATCTTTGTAATGATATAGGCACAGACTTATAAAAATAGATCATCCCATTACAATTTTGATGATTAAATTTTGACAATGAGCATTGACTACAAATTTAATACCAAAATAATGGAGTCGATATAGCTAAGCTAAGATGATTAGAGGAACAACGAATTTATTTTTAAAATAAAAACTTAAAATTAAACACCAAAAACCAAATAGTTAACCGAACAATTCTTGAATTCTGAGGAACAATTCTGAGAAACAACCAAATAATTCTTGTGTAAGAACTTAAAATTACAAATCATTAAAAATTTATTTATGACTATTATTTAATTTATTCGTCCATAAAAATCAGCCAAACTTATCATGACAAAACACTGCAAGACGTATTGTTATGGTAAATGTTATTTACTTTTGTTTAGTGAAACCCAAACACTGCAGTTTTAGTTACAGTTTCATGCCATGACAATATTCGCTATCATTATCAACTGCGCTTACGACAAAACAAGTTTTCTGTTATATCTTTTTAATAAACAACACAAATAATGTAAACTTTGGATGGCTATGTAGATAATAAAAATACCTTTAAAATGAGTATAATTTAAAGATATTGCATTAATAAATCGTCGCGACAAATCCAAAAAACGACAAAAATCTTTGATCGCATTTTTCTCAAAATCAACTTTTCTGAGATACAGTATATTGGATTTATACGTCAGAGTAGCTGAACCGATTTCGCTCATTCTTTTTTAGAATATTCCTTGAAGTACGAGGATGGTTCTTACGGAGAGAAAAATAAAAAACATATTAAAGAATCGACTGTTAGGCGGTACGAAGTTCGCTGGGTCAGCTAGTTGTACATAAAAATAGAAATTGCACAGATATTTCTTAACCTAGGACCGTACTGTTATTTTTTAAGTCTCTTATGTGATTCTTGGTGTACTTGCAATAAACAATATTATATCTGTCTATCTACTGAGAGAAGGCCTGTGCTTTACAGTGGTACTGTTATCATTATCGTTATACTACTCGATATCAACCCTTGCACGTCTCCACTGCTGGGGCACGGGTCTCTTCAATCATCGCATGGAAGTTAAGCCATACTCCACCACGGGGGCCAACTCCGGGTTGGTACTGTAACGTTACTTATTTATAGTAGCTGCCCGGCGTAGCCGATATTTTTCAAATAATTTAAACTAGTTTAAATTATACTATTTTTATTTTTAATGCACTGACCCGTGCTAAGGACAAATTTAAAAACCTATTTAGAGGCTAAAAATTTCACCCATGCCGGGATTCGAACCCGCAACCTCTGGCTATCCGTGCCAGCGCTCTACAATAGCTCTAGATAGAATATTTAAGATATTTTTAGAATAGAATATTTTTAGCCTCTAAATAGGTTTCTAGTTTAAATTATTTGAAAAATATCGTTACGTTTCGTTTAGGTGTCCGTCGTGTTGAGACTCTCACTAGGCTACGGTTTCGATATAAAAGAGATGATAAAAAAAAGTGTTATATTCTTTGTAATGCACTAACCCGTGATAAGGACAATTTTAAAAACCTATTTCGAGGCTTATAATTCCACCCATGTCGGGATTCGAACCCGCGACTATGGCTCTGGTTATAGCTAATGGATTACAATGTATTACGTACAGGCAGCGACATCTGGCTGAAGTAATTTGTAAAGTGTATTGTAAAGAGTTTCGAAATTTCACTGATTTCGGTGAGTCGTCCAGTTGCTCAGTTGGAAGAGCGCTGGCACGGATAGCCAGAGGTCGCGGGTTCGAATCCCGGCATGGGTGAAATTATTAGCCTCTAAATAGGTTTTTAAAAGAAAGTTTTATTGTTCAACTTAGAGTTTTAATAAATAGTGTACCACAGTACTTTAGGGCACATTATTTGTTTTTATTTGCTACCGAATACGCCGATCTCATCAACCATTTAACGACCAAATAAATCTACGAGTAATTGCAATTGTTTAATTTTGTCCATTTTCCGCAAGGTGGGACGGGAAGGCGCGGCTAAAAATAAGCGGCGTGCCCTGGGAAGGATCCGGAAGTGGACGAATATGGATCGATGGATGGGATTGAACTTGAGATCCCGTGTGCAATTCGCAATTCCTTAGCCTCTTCTTTCGGCTAAGTTGGTGACCCAAAGCGACGCACACAGACGCGCCGTGTGTGCAGCCACCACGCACACAGGCACCCGCCGGCCGGGCTCGTCGCTGGTACTGATCTAGCGCATTTTCTGCTGTATACAGCGAGCGCGGGGGTGGAAGACGCTTGTTGGGAGTTCGGTACAGACAGCCACTTTGAAAGTATAACGCTGAGAATTTTAGTATGCTCAGGGTGACTGAGAATGGTACATACTCGTAGTGGATTGCAGCAGTGGTCGAATACGGGCTGATTGATGATGAATGAATTCGTATATAAGTAGCTCCGAGAATTGAAGGTTCTTATCATGAATACAAACAGAGGTAAGCTCCCTTTGTACAGTTATTTCTTATGTAATGTCCTATTTAATGTTTCGTTTGCAATACAGTATAATAATTATAAAAGGACAGTAAGGCCCGCCACTGTCTTACAATCCTCCACTAACCCGTTCTTGACCCCATAGTGGAGTAAGGCCTAACCTTATGGCGATGCAGGAAGAGACCCGTGCCCCAGCAGTGGGGCCATAGAAGTGTTGTTGATATCGATTTCGATTAGTACTCAGCTTTTACGAAAATGTTTGCTATACACAAAACTTACGATTAGCTTCTGACGCTGTGTTAGCTTAAGAACCTGTGGTTAAAAATAGAACGATGGTCAGTGGCCAGCCCAATGGTCGGTCGATTTAGTTGCGTTGGCGGAAGGTCCATGGATGTGGATGGCCAGGCCTATACCCAGGCATGAAAAGGCCTTTATCCCCCGAGCAAGGAATAGACAATGCTTCACCCCACCCTGCGCTCTTGAAGTTTATGAGAGCGGGACGGCATAAGTTTTCTTTTTTCTACGTTCTTCTTTGCACGTAATACAGAAAATATTGTAAAGAGGTTCGGAATTTCACTCATGCCGGTGAGTCGCCCATCAGCTCAGTTGGAAAGAGTGCTGGCACGGATAGCCAGAGGTCGCGGGTTCGAATCCCGGCATGGGTGGAATTATTAGCCTCTAAATAGGTTTTTAAGTTTTGTCTGTTCTCGCGCGGGATAAGGATACTGGGAATAATCCTACTTATCGTATTATAAGTGAGAAAATTTGTGATGATGTTTGGATGTTTCTCATCAGTCATGCAATAACGACTGAACGAATTTACGTGAAATTTGACGTACAGATAGAATAAGATCTGAATTGTGACATAAGATTACGTTTATGGGATCAGCTTTTCTAATAAATAAAGTGTGTCACGGTGTTTGTTAACGAACTCTTCCGAAACGGTTTCCGTTTTTTATGATTTTTTTTGTGGTTAAGAATGGAATAGGTCGTAACAAACTAATGAATATGGCAAAACAATGTTTGCAGGGTCAGCTAGTGATCAAAATACAATTCATAAGCCTGACTAAGCTTGTTGTAGGTTGGTACTTCTGCGGTAGCTAGGCTAAAGTAGAAAAATCTGAAGCTGAAAACTAGTTGTGATAATTATTAGTGTATTACCTAACCTAACCTATGTCATTATGTCTAATGTCTAGTTCTAGTTCAACTAGGGTTTGTATCCTGAAGAAACTATTTCTAATTCTTTCAGTACAAAATCTTAACAGGAACTTAACCCTTATGTTTTATATTTCAGATGTAAACATATCGTCATCTTTCTCTACCTTCTTATAGTCCGGTAGAGTCAATATAGAGCACAATACTGATAAAAACTACTTCCAAAGCGGCGAATAGTCTTTCAAGGTCTGATGAAAATCGTCCAATGAAACTGCAAGCGCTTTCCACCCGCTCTTCAGCGCTTTCTGAAAGCTGCTTGAGCTTAAAAGCGACGGCAACATTCAGTGTCGGTCTTACCGGCTACGCGGGCTGACGTCCGACCGTCGACGGAAACGCCCGAACGAACCCGAGCGCGCGCGAGTGTGTGTCAATACCGAGAAAAATATTCAGTGTTCTTTTTTCGAATTTGGAGATTCCGGAGCCCGATTTCTGAGTGTTAGTATTTTTTTTAATGAGTGCTCGATAAGGTTCAGTACCCAGCGTGTGAGTCTAGCCTTAAGATAATAGACTGGGAGCCAGTGTGTTTTTTCGGTCACGGTTCGTTGGAGGCATTAAGGCGCAGGTGTTTTGCGATTTTTTTCTTCTTGTATTGGCTGTTATGGGAGTTGTGTTTTCCCGCCGTTCGGTGTCAAATGTCACGCCAAGTGTTCGTTTCGGTGTCATTATCTTATTTCTTTGGGAAAACGCCGTGGAAACGTTACTCTTATATCTATTTATATCAAGCCCTGGCCTCGTTATCAGGGGCAAAATCATTTCTAAGACAAATGAGATCATCCAAGCATTTACAGTTATTGGGATAATTTGACATGACTAAACTTCTATTTTCCCATTAATACTTCCGTGAGCATTACACATCATTAGCGAAACCTGGTCGGACTCGTCCGCCAAAAAATCCAAAAGTGATTCCGGTATTAAGATAATAATATCAATTCAAGACGACAGATATGTCTATGTAGGCGTTATCGGACCTGAAATAAAAAGAGATCTTGGAATAAATTTAAAGAACACAATACCTACTTAATTACTAGATACTCCTACAGCAAAACAAAATATAAAAACTTTTGCAGCATCTCCTCAGTTCTAATATTTTATTGTTTTTTTTGCCCTGCAGTAAAACAGTCTCTATTCTAAATAGAAGTAATAGGTAGATAGATAGATAGAGAACACTTTATTGCACAAGGTACCTACCTACATAGGTACCTAGGTAAATTCATATGTGTGCACTTTGAGTTAAGAAAGTTATGTTTAATGGACCTTCAGACAGAATACACAAGTGGTTCGATTAACAAAATGAAAACTTTCGAACGTGCCAGGTAAGTAGATTGGATGTTTTTAGTAAAACTTTGTTAAGATGTTTTTTTAAATTACTATAAGAAATATCAATTTGCGGGGCAAATTCTGCGACCGACTTTATAAATATTTACTCGCACCAGCACCACTAACATTTCCCGTCGCCGTGTCTACCAAAATAACTTCGGCATTAAATGTATTTACACTGGCGCTTAAAAATTGTGGCGCTACATTTTTTTAACACACATACGTAAACAAATTCACGGTTTTGTCCCGAAGGGGTAAACAGAAACCGGGATTTGCCACTTGCCACGGTCCAGACATACCTCTTTCGTTTCATCGACATTCGTCATGGCTTCTATGGCTTCACTTTGAATACGTATGTGTGTCTTATGTAAATAAATGATTTATCTCTATATCTATCATCCTGTAAGCCTAAAAAAAGGCTTTATTTATCAATAAATAAATTAATCACATTAAATTTAAAGTGAATTAACATTACATAACATATACAAGCACATACATTGCTTCTGGCCCCACACTAGGATACCCTGTGTCGTGGGCCTGGGCCAAGACCTGGGCTTTTTTTTGTCCCCAGCCGGGATTCGAGCCCGGAACCTCTTGCATGGGAGGCAGATGCGCTACCCCTACGCCACAGAGGTCGTCAAATTTAAATGTTATTATTATTAATTCTTCCTTTTTTATATTATAACTTTTTTTATCATTTAATTATTATTCATGGAAGTCGCCTCCTCGGCGTAGGCCGGTTGTCGTTCGTATAAGCGAAGGCGAAATAGTGTTATATAGCTTTATACTTAGTACATCGTAAAAAATGACGGCCAGAAAGCCGCCTTAACAATATCTTCATGGCGCGTCTGCCTACCATGCAAGAGGTCCCAGGTTTGAATCCCAGCTGGGAACAAAAAAAACCTCAAGTCTTAAATGTTTACATGTTTCTGATCTCGTTGTTTCTGGTTCCCACGACATCCTAGTGTGGGGCCAGAAGCAATGTATGTGCTTGTATGTAAATGTTACGTTATATTTAAAAACCTATTTAGAGGCTGAAATTTTCACCCATGCCGGGATTCGAACCCGCAACCTCTGTTATGTTAAAAAATATGATGTTTAGTGAGATATATGATAACATTTTAATTTGTATTAATTATGTAGATTTGATCTGGATTTTGAATTGGACATCTAGTTTAACTTGTAACCTTCATCCAGTCGCAGTGTCTGTTTTACATTGAATAAAACCTTTTTGAATTTAATTGATAATTCCCTGGTCTTTGCCTACCCCTCTGGGAAACACGTGTGTTACGTTTGTGTTTTGTAAGATAACGATATTATAGATAAAAATGCAAACGAAATACGAGGGACTCTTCTACGGGGCCACGCCAATTATTGTAAATTATTTACTAGTAAGAAATAAAGAATTTATTAATATTAGATCTATCTATATAGAGAACACTTTATTGTACATAAAAATGGAAATTAAACAAATATTTCTCAACCTTATAGTACAGACGGCGGCCCTATCACTAAAAGTGATCTCTTCCAGACAACCTTTAATGAACTGGACTAATACATTAGAGAGGGAATTAAATGTACAAAAAAAACATAGAAAACGATAATTTCAGAGGCACCTTTATAAATATATGCCTAAATAACAGTTTGAATAAATTAAATTATCAACAGATACATACAAATAATTTACATAAATAAAATTTTTTAATATTAATAAAGTATTCAAATCTTGATCAGTAAAATATTTGGAACACCAACCTCCGAAGACCAAAAGTTGTCTAAAATCACTTAGCGAAAGCCACAGATTGGTCCCCCAAATGAGCTCCGATACAAAAGTTTGAATTTGGATTCGACTTCCATCGCAGCTAATGGCCCATATACAGGGGCAATCATGTAAATGTGCGATAGGCAGTAGTGTGAACATTATACTCACAGAAGACTCACTCGATGATCGTACACGCCCAAATACAATACCGCTCGTAGCCTCGGCTGTCTGAGTGAGCTTAAACGATCAGGAAGGTTAAGCAACATAGGGCGCGTTCAGTGCATGAATGGGTGACCGTCTATGACACGTAAGTCGCATTTTTCCGAACGGTTCCGTGCTTCGCAAGGCACGCTAAGCATTTGGTCCCAGCTGCCGTCGGAAGATGGCAGTCGTTAAACTAAGTCCGAGGCCTTAGGGCGACTTGAAAAACTTCTGACAGTAAGACTAGCCACTGGTCTTGCAAGCGTCCACCGTTTGCACTCAGGTTTTCATATGATTTTCCCTCTAATTACTATTTGCTATTTTTCCACCTAATACAACTACTGTCAGTTGTGAAGAGTTTTTGTACTACAGTGCGTTCACATTAACTTGACGCGTGAGAGAATTGGTAGCACTGAGATGCTTACTGTTAACTTGTTAAATAAGAAATCATTCCCATTACTTGGGGAAAATAAAAGGATTGAGGGCTTGTTTTACCATCTTCCGATTAGGTCCAAAAGCTAATTCACATGTTATGTCCTTGTTACCAATTCTCTCACGCGTCAAGTTAATGTGAACGCACTGTAAATAGGCTTTTAAAAAATCTAATTAAAAAAAATGCTGCGGCCATGTGAGTTTCTAAACAGCCAGTGTGAATTTAGCGCAAACTTCTTTGAGCGGAATAAGCCGCAACAATAACGAGGTGAGATCCATACTTAAAATTTAAAAAGTCGACTTAAATTTGCGGGTACTAATCAGTTATAGTATCTGTGACGGAATTAAAAAAATAGGTAATAAATTTTATGCTAAGATATCAATATTAAAATGAGTTTTTATTTTCCTCACATTTGAAATGAAAAGTAGTGTTTAACACTCTTCTTTTACCTGGGGAATTGATTCTTTCTACCCTCGTTAATCAATCTACTATTACATCTCTCATGATCGGTAAGTATAGGTTCTTATTACCTCCAAATGGGGCTTGTAGGTTTCGCGCTCTAGCGCATTAGCGCTCTAGGGTAATAATGTAGTTAGAAAAGCCCTAGGGCGGTAAGTAAATAAAAAAAACACTTCTTTCTTTCAAAAAGTTCGCGCACATCTAACCATCATACTGGCAATAGACATCATGCATTCAGGTCAATGACCAAAGAGGTCGCTTTGCTATTCAGCCTTGTCTTCGTGTGAGTATAATAGTCATCAATTTTAAATATCGAACGGCGAAGCACAATTTCGTTCTTGAAAAAAAAATTTTAAAGTTCTAGCCTTGATTCTTTGTAATGAAAAAAGGCGGAATAGAAAACTTTTACTTTAAAATGTTTTATTCTTGTAATGCCGGTTTTTTTCTACTTGCCTCACAATCGAGATGTAAAGCAGAATAATTAGCTCGGGTGTGAGCACCAATTGCACCCTCGAACTATAGGCGCCCTCGCTGCGCTCGATACCAACCCTTTATAAGTTCCCACTGTTGGTAGGAAGATGGTAGGAAGGGTAGGCCATACTCCACCACTCCACATACCTACTCATACCACGGCCAAGTCCGGGTTGGTGGAGGATTGTAAGACAGTGGCGGGCCTTACTGTCAGAAGTTATCAAGCTTCGCTCGTGCGCCTAAATATCTCGGGCTCCAATTGATGCCTTACAGCCCTTGGCTACTAATCTACTATTTAATCTCGCCTGTGGGACGTTAATAGGCTACATAAAACCGAATTAGATCATAATTATTTTTCCTTTCAAATTATCGATAAAACTAGCGATGCGTGCAGGTTGGATTGTTATATAGTCGATAGTTTAGTAACTGTTTCCTTTTCTTGCTCCGGTGGGACTGAAAGTTTTCTTGTTTTGGGAAGGGACGTTCTGTATACATAATGTGACGAACACTTCTTCAAAATTGGGTCCGTACCCACCAGAGAAGTGTTTGGTACACAGTTCGATACAATTGTGAATAAAGATGGAGTAATTAGAATGAATAGAATAGCAAGAGTTTGAACTCTATTCTATTCTATTCATTCTACTCACTCCATAATTCTTAAGAATTTGCGTCCACCATTACAAAAAGGTAGATGAGGTACAGTGCAAAGTTGCTCGATATAAAAACCAACATTACGGTGATCCCCACACTAGGCCTGGCCTGTATCGTGGGGATCAGCAGAGTGATTTCAAAATAACTTATTGTAACCGTTGACCAGTTGACCAGCATATACCTATATAATAAATCTTAATGTTTAGCCATAGATTACAAAATCTTATTCATTTAGTGAATTATTGCTATTTTACCTCGACGTTTCGACGACAGTCATCGTGGTCACGAGAAGACTGATGGCTGGTATCCGTTCGAATCTTCGGCTAATGAGGTTTCAGACTATCCTCAATCAGCTATCAGAAAGCACTATTAGGGTTGCGACTCACTACATTGACAATGTCGGACGATAAGCCATGCGAGTTTTTTCCACTCGAACACTTCTTGATGACCGGATCCCACGTTTGCGACAGTTTGAAACCATATTCCCGATTAAAATTTTAAGCCATGTGTAGGTACAAGTCGCGATAGTTTAAAATATCTTATTCATTTCTTGCTAAGTTTTATTAAAATAACGCAAAACTTGAAATCAAATGGAGCGACGTCATTCGCAAAGCGGTGGACAATAACTTAAAGAGGCTCTCCTCTTTAAGTTACTGTCCACCGCTTTGCGAATGACGTCACTCCATTTGATTTCAAGTTTTGCGTTATTTTAATAAAACTATCGTATATAACTATATTATAAAACTATTTAATAAACCGAAGATCGGGCTCAGTGGCGTGTCTTGGGAGAGTCCAGCGGTGGACTGATAGCGGCTGATGATGAAGAAACCTTCTTCTTCTTCAGGCTATATAAGTCCACTGCTGGACGCAGCCCTCCCTCAATGAGCGACATAGCGCAAGGTTGTGCCATCATTGGGAAGTAATGCCCGTAATCCCCACGCTGGGCATGCGGGTTGGGGATCGCAGTTTGGTGGAATTGTACTGCAGTGGGCGCTGCTGCCCACCCCCCGGTTTGTGTCCCTTAGTCGCCTTTTACGACACCCGCGGGAAGAATTTGGGTTGGTGCTATTCTCTAAGCCGACACCACACAGCAAACCTAAAAACTTGAAGAACTAACTAAAAACTTAAAAACCTGAAGAAACCTAAAAACTTGCAACTGTATTTGATGTCATCTCAAGGATGTCATTGACTTCTCCAAAGGAGTGTCTTTTTCTCCATACGCGCACGAGAAGCGCTTGCGGCCTAGTCGAACCGAGTGATTGGAATCGATCACTTAGGTTAAGCAACTACAGGCGCGGTCAGGTGCATGATGAGTGACCGTCCCGTGTCTACCGCTAGGGGCATTTTATCCGAGCGCTTCCGCGCTTCGCAAGGCACGTTCAGGCTAAGAGCGATCTCTTCCAGACAACCTTTGGATGGAGTGGATTGCATGAAGAATATAGAATAAATATTTGTTTATTGCACAAAAAAACAAGAATATAAAATTCAAAGAATTTGCGTACGTGTAATCATAATATCAGAATTAAGGTGCATGCTAGGACTTAATTAAAAGAAGTTCCAGGGGTCCCCACAGTAGGCTAGGCCTGTGAGACGTGGGGAACCAGTTGTATATAAAAGCGAAAACAAATTAAATGTTATTAAATTTTAGCTTTAACAATATTGAAGCACCAGAGAGAGACATAAAGTGCGGATAGCGAAATTTGCAATTGAACATAAAACTGAAATTAAAAAAAAAAAAACATACAAAAGAAAAATAAGTAATTACATTAGTGCTGAAACAACAAAGTATTAGTATGTTATTAATTTCTCAGTAAGATTATAGTCAAGACGACTTTAGGGATTTAGTTATGGATATCCTTGCCTGTGTAACCGTGTTACTTTTTATCTCACATAACTTCACCATCGTCTTATATATTCGAAAATGCATATGATCTGAAAATCGACTAGCAAATGATGTCTTTCCCATAGGAACCTTCAATCTAAAGCAACAAACTAAACGACGACCTCGGTAGCGCAGCGGTTTGGTATCTACGCTGACTGTAAAACCGAAGGTCTCGGACTTTTTTAGTTTGTGTCGGGTCTTGGACGTTATCTATGTATTTATTGTGTAACGTTGTATATCATTTATAAATAATAAAAAAAAACTGGAACGACTGCAGGTGTGGTTTTATTTGTAGAATATTTTAATAAAACAGAAAAACTGGATAAAAACGGATAAGCAGGTAAAATAGTCCGGTCTGTTCGAAGGGTAAAGTAGTAATGATAAAAAATGAGGGAAATCGAAGAATGTGTAGTTTAAATATTTGAAAATATTAGATAGAAAAAGAAATAAAAATGGTATGAAGAGGTTTGCACCGTCTCACTACTATACCCTTCGAACAGACCTTGGAACGTTTTATAACTTTTATAATTAATAAATAAACTCTGGAACGACTTCAGGTGTGATTTTATTTGTAGATTTATAGTAACTTTAAAACAGAAAACTGGATAAAAACGGAGAAGCAGGTAAAAAGTCAGATCTGGTCAAAGGGTAAAGTAGTAGTGGATGAAAAATGAGGGAAATCGAAGAATGAGTGACATACATAATTTAAATATTTGAAAATGATAGATGGAAAAAGAAATAAAAATGGTGTAAAGAGGTTTGCACCGTCACAACCTGACTATTTTACCTGCTTATCCGTTTTCATCCAGTTTTTCTGTTTTAATATCACTACATAATTAGGTATCTACAAATAAAACCACACCTGAAGTCGTTCCAGTTTTTATTATTTACAAATGATATAATACAACGTTACAATTGTATTAAATCTATCGTCGAGTTAGCACCTATAACACAAGTCATTTAGTTGTACTTAGTATAGGGCAAACGAGAGCTGTGTAATATGTCCATGAATATTTATTAGGTATTATTATTTATTATATTTAAGTTCACCCCGAATGGGACACTGTGCTCCGAGATACAATTTAGTTTTAGTAACTTTCGCCTTTATAATATTAGTGTGTGATGATGATAACGTGAAGTTCTTTTTAACATTTTTGATGTGTTACGAGCAATTACTCAATCCGTGCCAGCGCTCTACCAATTGAGCAATTACTCAATTGGTAGAGCGCTGGCACGGATAGCCAGAGGTTGCGGGTTCGAATCCCGGCATGGGTGAAATTTTTAGCCTCTAAATAGGTTTTTAAATTTGTTCCTTAGCACGGGTTAGTGCATTAAAAATAAAAATAGTATAATTTTTGATGTGATATTTGATCTTTGTCTGAGCGTACTATTTTTCTTCCGGTACCAGAGTTGAGGTAAAGTCCACTGTACCGTCAGCACAGGAAGTGCGAAGCTATAAAACGTTTAACGAGCGAATCGCTAAGTCGACATCCGTGTTATTTATGTATGTATATTTATGTATTTATTTAAAGACTCTATTTTGCAGCTTTTTTGGTGTGTCTCTAAACATATTCTCAGGACAAAAAGTTGTCTCACTCTGAGAACCTGGGCCTCTTTTTAGAGTTCGTTTGTGGGATGCCTAAAAGGCCTCCTGTGCGTGACCTTTAAGAGTGATCTTTGCGCCCGCTCCGCGTTCATATTTTATATGTCTATCTGCGTTGTATATCTTAATATTTTGACATGTATCCTGCGAGTATAAACCTCCCATTGCAGGGCACAGGCCTTCTCTCAGAGAGAGAGAGAGATTAAGATTATAATTACCACGTGTGTCCACTGCGGATTATCAATTTTAAGCGCCGTGGTATTTGAACAGCAGACGCAAAGGTTTCCATTCGACGTTTATACGACGTTTTCATTCATCGTCAGCGGGTGGCTTTGCTAGTATAATTTCACAAATATACATGGCTTAGAAAACATAGCCATTAGCACCTGTGTTTATAAGTTTAGTAGGTCCTTAGTAGCGTTTCGCTTCCGTTATGCGATTCCGTATTATTATTATCAATACGTTTATTGCGTTTGAGTAAAAAAATACAACGGTAATGTGGCTGACTTAATACTATAAGCATTTTCTACCAGTCAACCACAGCTGGTGCAAGAAATTAAATGGTAGACATTCGAAATAAACGGAAGAAGAAATACTTACCTAGTTAAAATTAGATAAGCTGACAAATACTCAATAAGTGCATACGATATTGTTACTGTAACTTCACAAATCCACATCTCATATTCCTTTTAAATATAGGTATGGTTTCTCTTTACTCTTGGTGGCTCCTTTTTACTTATTTTAGTCACGCGTCTTGCTCACTCCAGATTGTTCCATGTAAATTGTGTTAGTGAGGGAGCGAGATTGATTGATTTCTTCGTGGATTTAACGTAACCCAGACACAATTGAGTTTGCCTGATAATTACGTGTGTCCTATTATGACCTATAAGAAAAGCCGCAGCTATGTTGGCTTCGCACGTATTGAATTCTCAGGAAGCCTACTCCATCTCGCTCGTGGCCTAGGTGAACCGAGTGATTGGAATCAATCGCTTGAGTTAAGCAACAACAGGCGCGGGCAGGTACGGGATGGGTGACCGTCCCGTGACTACCGCTAGAGGCATGTTTCCGAGTGCCGTTCCGTCCTTCGCAAGGCACGATAACCCGTTGGTGCCGGCTGTCATGTAATGACAGTCGTTGAGGCATGTCAGAAGATTGATAACTTCTGACAGTAAGGCCCGACACTGTCTTACAATAAATTATAAGTTTTAGTGTGGGGCCAGAAGCAATGTATGTGCCTGTATGTAAATGTTATGTTATGTTATATAAGTAACGGTATGTAAGTGTATTATTATTAAGTATAAGTATGTATCAATATTCAAATTTGCACTGGCTACCCGTCTTTCTAATTTCCTTCAGCAACTTTCCATCGTAAGGTTGTGTGGAAGAAATTGCTTTTAGCAATAAGGCCGCCAATTGTACTATGTATATTTGCAATTGTTTTGTATTTGTTGTTTTTCCAGTGTACAATAAAGAATATTCTTATCTTGTCTTACAATCCTCCACCAACCCGGACTTGGCCCCCGTGGTGGAGTATGGCCTAACCTTCCTGCGATGCAGGAAGAGACCCGTGCCCCAGCAGTGGGGACATACAAGGGTTGATATCGAGTATCTCGGTTGCGAGATACCAAAGTCTACTTCGGTAAAATGGAGCGCTGGTAGCTGTTTTGATGCGTTGTTTGTTGCTCTTGGAGTTGGCTTCGCCGTTTACTTTACGTATGATTTATTGAATTTAATAGCTCCGAAGCGGATATTTGGAAAGTTGGAAATAAATCTCAGTGTCGTTTGAAGTGGCCTTGTTTTCTTTTAGACGATTTGTTCCCAGGGAAGGGTAAAAAGGCTAAGCCTTTTCAAATTTACCTACTTTTTATATTATTATTATTAAATTCTTTATTGTACCAGTAAAGATTGTACGTTAGGCGGGCTTACTACTAATACAATTATTTTAATTCATTCATTGTTATTGTAAGGCCCGCCACAGTTTTACAATCCTTAGTGGAGACGTACAAGGTTTGATATCGATTCATTGTAAAAACAAAATGTTCACTTGATGAACGTCAAGGTTGTTCATTTTACAATTAAAAAATTAAGTAGAGAAGAAAAAATGAAAACGAAATATATTTATTATCGGTTCAGAAAAACTTACATTACTTAAAACTAAACACACAATATGCTAAGAAAAAAAAGCCGTATTGCCCTGAGTGCATCACAAAAAAAAAATACCTTTGTTATATCACAATGATTTCATGCATGTGACTTTCATACATTAGGTGACAAATAGTGTCTAGAAGCTAACATAGAAACTCTACTTTCATTATTTTTAATAAATTTTAACTTAATGAACAGAGTTTTCAACTTAAAAGATAATTAAAAAAACCTGTGTAGAGGCTAAAAATTCCACCCATGCCGAGACTGGAACCCGCGACCTCTGGCTCACGGCGATAAAAAATATTACTCATAAATGTTGAGTAATATCTCATAAATGAACAGTTGAACACTAGCGTTAATTAATTTACTGTTTAATACCATAAATGTTTAACTTCTACATAATCTGAAGCTTTTTTGCTCAGAGTATGCTTAACATATGTTGCAATTTCAGACCTAGATTTTTTGGTTATTTGCCATCTACTATTGACAGATCTGTTCAATACCAGACAGATATCCTTGTCTTCTACATAAAGAAGTTAATAATGGTAAATAAATAATGAATATTCATGGACATATCACACAGATCTCAGTGTTACAGGTGCTAACTAAACGATAGATTTAATACAATAAATACATAGATTACATCCAAGGCCCAAGAGAAACTAGAAAAATTCGATTCCTAGTTTGACCCGGCCGGGGATCGAACACGAGATCTTCGGTTTTACAGTCAGCCAAACCGCTGCGCTAGCGTGGTCATCCTAAGATCAATTCGAAGATATCTCGCAGTAAGTTGTCGGCCTCGGTGGCGCAGCGGTTTGGCACGCCGCGCCGACTGTAAAACGGAGAGTCTCGGTTTCGATCCCCGGCCGGGTCAAACTAGGAAACGAACTTTTCTAGTTTGTCTCGGGTCCTGGTCTATGTATTTATTGTATTAAATCTATCGTCGAGTTATCTCACCTATAACACAAGTCATTTAGTTGTACTTAGTATAGGGCTAACGAGATCTGTGTAATATGTCCATAAATATTTTATTATATTTAAACCAAACATACTCTCGAGTACTTTTGCGCACGCGGACCACCTCAGTTCACACAAACAAAACTGCTCCGCAAAGCGAAAACCCGATGAATGAGTCACGGAGACATTTTTAAATATTTCCCGATGGTTTATTTCAATTTCTGATCTCAGAGGAGAGTTCTGATCTCGCCCGATGTAATATAGGTCACGCTCGCTTGCCAATAGAGAGGTTTGTGTAATCTGTGCAAACAGAAGTTTGCAATTTTATATACCTACTGTGAAACTGTGTTTGACTTGAATCGGGGTGTTTCTATTTAAGAAATATAAAGTGGCAAAAGGTTTTTTTAATAAACAATAAATAAATATAGGTAGGCAGACACCAGGGACTGCCACTTGCCACGAATTTTGCCATGAACGTGCTGATCTCTATTGCTTTTTCAGCAAATTAATAAGTAAATATTCATGGACATATTACACAGATCTCGTTAGCCCTATACTAAGTACAGCTAAATGACTTGTGCTACAGGTGCCAACTCGACGATACATTTAATATAATAAATACATAAATAACATCCAGGACCCAAGACAAAGTAGAAAAGTTCGATTCCCAGTTTGTCGATCGGTCATCCAGACGGTCACCCATCCATGCACTGAACGCCCCCTTATTTTTACTTATATACAATAAATCTAATAAGAACTAGCTGACCCATCGTATTTCGTACCGCCTAACAGTAGATGCTTTATTTTTTTTTATTTTTCTCTCCGTAAGAACCATCCTCGTACTTCAAGAAATTTTCTAAAAAAAGGTATTAGCGAAATCGGTTCAGCTGCTCTCGAGATTTACGCTTACCCACACATTCAGCGAGTCATTTTTATATTATAGATAATGAGTACCTTAAACATACATTATAAACAATAAAACATGATTTTCAATACAATTCCGGAAATAATGTGACAATATTTTACTAAATGGAGGCTTACGGAAACGGTGGAAAAGGTCCTAAGGCTGACTTACACAAATTTCTGACATGGGTCTTAAGTAGCGTTTAACTAAAATTCTTTACACAAATATCAAGCTAAAAGGCTGCCTAAGTGACATTTACGAAGTGGTGCAAGTAGCCCTTAGTGCATTTCCTGTAAATCTACCACTTGAATGACTGAGGTAATATTTGCGTGCCAATTGTATGTAAATTGGCGCACGGTACCGGCACATGTGAAAAGCCTATTCAGCGTAATCCGAGCAATAATCCATCAGAGGAATTCAAAACGAGTGCGAGACAATGATCGCACTTCCGTACGGCCGCGTTTAGACTGGACCAGCAAATTGTATGAAAAAAAAATAAAAATGGGGACATACAGAAAGAAAGACATTGATTACACCAACAAGACACATCAAAGAAAATCATACAAAGGCTTGATATCGGTATCCTCCCGTAAGTATTAGTTTTTGTTTTTTCTCCTTTATAAAATAAAAAAAATATAACATCTTAAAATAAAGCCATGCCTAAACTTTATTAAAAACTATATTAACATAAATGGTACATTATTAACGTTGCAGTATATAGCATTAAAAAGTTAAATTTACTAATAATTTTACTAGTAATAATAATTATTAGTAATTTTAACTTTTTAATGCTATAATGGATTTCCGCAAAGTAACGGCTGATTCTGTGCGACAGTTGAAGTATATGTTTCATTTCTGATTTCCTAGTGTCATGTGTCAATGCACTGCACAGTTTTGCATAATCTATGACAGTGCGTTTGGATTAACCCCATAATCCTTGACTTCATCTCAGAAATCTTCTATTTCTGCACTGGAACGAGCTTAGTATCGATTAGGATTACAAGTAAATTTCGCTCTTGACCTATTTAATAACAGCATTAAAAAGTTAAAATTACTTTGCTGAATTCCGCCAAAAATCCCACAAGCACCATGCGGTTAGCTAATGCACCGCCCTCCCTCCCACTTTTTCAAGCAGAAGCAAGACACGAACACACCACCACCAACACCAATACTTGTGTGAGAAAACACGAGAGACTTGCATTTGGGTATAATAAAATGTTAGGTAATAGCAGGATTGTTCATCGGGTGTAAACGAGGCCCGTCGAAGCTCCCGGAACCATTTATCAAAACCCGGAGCCATCTATCTTGGTCCGGAGTCCCGAGACCGGAGCGGAGGAGCGAAGGTCCTATATTCAAAGTCTTGATTCCACGTTCTGTGGGTTGAAGGGGTTTTATGGACGCACGATCGGTTCATTTAACTACCCTAATTTAGTTTTTCGTCTTCTTCTTCAGGCTATATTAGTCCACTGCTGGACATAGCTCACCCCTAATGAGCGCCATAGCGCAAGGTTATGTCATTTGGGGGGTAATGCCCATAGAGTTAATATAGAGTTGTTAAAACCGAATTATTTCACTGTGATAAACAGTCTCACACTCCTTCACCAACCCATACTTGGCCCCCGTGGTGGAGTATGACCTAACCTTCCTGCGATGCAGGAAGAGACCCGTGCCCCAGTAGTGCGGACATACAAGGGTTGATATCTATCGAAACCAGATGATCTATCAATGGGTGTCATGTTATATAGTCATTAAGCCGTGTCAGAGGCCTTGTGGGCGGCATAATTACTTCTTACACTAGGGCTGACACTGTCTTGCAATCCTTCACCAACCCGGACTTGACCCCGTGGTCAAGTAAGGCTTAACCCCCTGCCCTGCCATGCAGGGAGAAACCCGTGCCTCAGCGGTAGGGTTGATATCTATATTTATAATTTACCTATCAATAGGTGTTAAAATGACTGGTTTATAGATGCAGATGTTTGTATCAAATGTATAGAGCCTATTTGTGAGTTAACGAAAAAGTAGGATTACCCCCCGAGTGATTACTTCAACTATGGATATGGAGTTTAGTGATACGGAAATGTAATTAAGAACATCAAACTAATTCAAAATGTCTTATGGCCTACGGGTCATAATCATACGACAGTCATGAAACGGTTTTTTGGATTTGTCTTTGACGTCGATTGTACTTTGTATTTCAATGGATAAATTCAAATTCAAATCATTTTATTTCAACGTAAAGAATTTACATTCTGTTTGCTGAATGTCAAAGTACAATGTAAAATGTAAGCCGCCGCCTTCGGGCTGTATTGTAGTGGAGAAAAAGGCAGCGGAAAAAAAAACTCCACTCTGACCATCTTTTCTCAAATCATCTTAAAACAAAATACAACAGTTGCCATATGTAAACCTAATAAGATTTCATGATTGCCATTAACAACCCTAAATGCCAAAGCATTAGTCAAATGTCTCACAATAATAGGGGAAAACATAAGTGCTGCGGCCAGACACACGAACAGCACTCGTTCACGAGCATAACGCAGTGCTCAGCCATCACCAGTCTCAACCATTTTGGAGGGAGATAGATGACCCGAACACTACGCTACCATTCGAATGTTTGATAAATTTTAATATATTGAAAGCATTCAATATATATATATATTCTCTCTCTTTCTTAGAGAAGGCCTTTGTCCGGCAGTGGGTCATTTATAGGCTACACCAGAAAATAATTACAGAGACAACATTTACAAAAGAAGAGGTACAATTGGCGGCCTTATTGCTGATAGCAATTTCTTCCAGGCAACCTTAAATCGGAAAGATTGCTGAAGGAGAAATTGAGACGGGTAGTTGGTTGTTGGTGTTGGTATTATATTTGTCTCTAAGCCCTATTTTCGACCTATAAAATATTTTTTTCCGTGACCTTTTCGATTATTTGGTCGTAGTAGGTACGCCCATAGTACACCCGCTGCCGTGTCAAATATAGACCTTGGTACAATAGAGGGACTATTAATATTGCGAACCCGTTATAGTTCCAGTTGAAAATGTAACAAGTCCATTTTACTGCCTTTGAATTGTCATTTTGTCGATTTTGTTGGATCTCTAAAGACGTGTCTTCACTTCAAGAAAAGTCACTTTGTCAAGTTTTTCCACGTGTTTTCGGAGCTAAAGCGAAAACTAGAAACTGTTTCTTCATTGATATTAATTAAACCAATTGCAGTACCAAAATATTAGAAGGTAATAGCAATAATATTTTAGCATATACCTAAAACTAAGTCGGGTTTGCCCAAATACTTATAGAACGAGAATGGCTAGGAGGATTTTAATGATAAGATAACATAAGATAAGATGAGAATATTCTTTTTTGTACACCTGAGCACAAATTACAATACATGTAAAGATACAAACTTCCATTGGCGGCCTTATTGCTAAAAGCAATTGATTATTCATTGTTGTATTTGCCTCGGTTCAGGATGGCAATTGCACTGTTATAATAGCTGGAAATGTCACGGTAAAAAAATATTATTTCTCTAGTAAAATGTTAAAATGTGTGAATCTGCAGTACACATGATACTATGGAAGCTAGTAAAATGTGTAATGCAGCATATAAACGTCCCGCTACAGTGCATAGACCTTCTCTCGGAAAGAGACTATGGACTCATGACCACGTGTGCTCACCGCGGATCGGCGATTTAAAGCGTTGAGGTGTGTCGTCACCTCAGATACTCAGGTTTCCTCAGAATGTCTTCCTTCACAGTTAGCGAGTGGTATTGCTACTATGATTCACGATCGGTCGAACCCTTGTATGTCCCCACTGCTGGGCAGGGGTCTCTTCCTGCATCGCAGGATGGTTAGGCCATATTCCACCACGGGGGCTAAGGCCGGGTTAGTGGAGGATTGTAAGACAGTGGCGGGCCTTACTGTCAGAAGTTATCCAGCCGCCCATAAGGCCTCGGACATGGCTTAACGACTGCCATTATATGACAGCCGGTAACGGTTTAACGTGCCTTGCGAAGCACGGAAGCGCTTGGAAAAAAATCCACTAGCGGTAGTCACGGTACTGACCGCGTCGGTGGTTGCTTAAGTCAAGTGATTGATTTCAATCACTCGGTTCGACTAGGCCACGATCCCTTTTTACTAAAAATTACTTAAATAGAAATAAATAAATACTGATGAAAATAAAATAAAAAATTACACGGAATGTCCCGCATGCCGTGGGGATAATGGACATTACCCCCATTGATAGCACAACGTGGTGCTCTTTAGGGGAGGGCTGTGTCCAACAGTGGACTAGTATAGGCTGACGACGACGACGACCACACATTATGTCATATTGTCAGTCACTTGCGGCGAGAGGTTGGGATAGGATGGAAAATTCTCTGCTGCATTTGTGGTATCAGTAACGCAAGTGCGCTAACGAGTGCCCCTGTCTACCCTGTGGCAGCAGCGTGAATGCTGAATGAGCGCGAGGTACAGCTTGACCTACATACTGTTGCAGCGACGCTGCGGGCGCTGCCCGTCTCGACACGGTTCAAAGATAAAATGAGAATATTCCTTATTGTACACCAGGGCATTATAAAACAAGTAAAGACATAGATTACAATTATTGAAATTATTGCTAAAAGTAATTTCCTCCAGAAAACCTTATTATGGAAAGTTGTTGAAAAAATGAGAGGCGAGTAGTCGGTGCCAGTATAAATATTTTAAATACTAATAATGTAAATAAAAATATATCTACGTAAACAGTTACCTAAATATAAATATATAGATGACGGATGGATATATAGATAGATAACTCTTTGTTGTACATAAAAAGGGAAATTACTCAGATATATCTAAACCTAAGAGTACTGACGGCGGCCTTATCACTAAAAGTTATGTCTTCCAAGCAACCTTTCAATGGATTATATATTTACGACAAAAATATATTATAAATAAGTTATCAGGTGAAATCTCAATTATTCCCGACTTAGTTCCCCAGACCCGTTTAATATATATGAACAAGATCGCGAATAATTAAGAAATACTCCTATACTGAGGGTGCCCAGCTCGACACTGTTCAATGATAAGGTTTGAAAGCCGATTATTCTGAAACCAAGGACTGAACAATTCTCAAACTATGAGATATTTTCGTGGGTTCTGACAGAAAATCAGCGCTGAGGGCTTACGCTCTCAGCAAAATGCTGAGTCAGCTGCCTTTTGCAACACCGCGACAACACTGTATAAATTGTGTTTATGTAAGTGTTTATGTAACCTTATATTCTGACGTTTTTCGTCAATTTTGTTTCGTATCTGTTGATGAAATAGATGTTTCTCTTTCTCTAGTTTCTCTTTTTCTTAACTGCGTGTTCTTTGGTAGAGCTAACACAGAACGAAAGCCCGCATATGACAGTTATTATAGATATACTGATATCTATATCAGCCCACGAAAGACGCCCACTGTTAAGCATAGGCCTCCTCGCCGTCACGCCAACCTCACCGCTACTTTGCTAATCTTGACCATTTTCCCATGCGGATAGAAAGAAGAAGATTGTGGGATAAATTTAATGTCGACACAGGAGCCCCGTACATTTGAGCGTGGCGCGGGCTAGCTTTATTATTGTTTGCAGTTTCGTGACCCGCAGTGAATGGGCGCGATCTGCTTTATTACTTCGGCTGGGTACAAACGCGTAGTGGGGAAACCTGCCTGTTAGCGTGGCAGTTTTAATCTATAATATAAAAATGAATCGCTGAATGCGTTGGTAGGTGCCTTAGATCATAGAAAGAAGTACTGAGGTAGGTGCAAATCTCGAGAGCAGCCGAGCCGTTATCGCTGATTCTTTTTTTAGAATATTCTTTGAAGGACGAGGATGGTTCTATCTGAGGGGGAAAACAAAATTCGACTGTTAGGCGGTACGAAGTTCGCTGGGTCAGCTAGATTTTAATAGTAACTTCCACTCAACACGTCCACTTTCCGATTCACGTACACAAGGCGAGGACGAACATGGCAAATAGAGAAATATACACAGAGTGCAACTCTGACGGGGGACTCCAGCGGGAATAGAACCTGCAACTTCTGCGACCTGGCGAAAGTTTTTTTGCCATATGATTAGTCTACGATCTACACAAGATATAAGTCGCAGTTTGTATAAGTAATGAGAGGCCTTATTGCTAACAGCAATATCTTCCTAAGATTAGTAGATAATTTTTTGGTAAAAAAGTGAAATACCTGTAATGTTATTTGCTTTCTTTCTCGCTTCTGCCTCACAAACAATATACCTAGTTCTTAAACTTTTGATTTTAAATGCCACAATCGGGCACGCACGCGTATCGCCCACCTAATCTGAGAGATGTACAAATGATATCAGCACAGACAGAAATATCTCTTACGTGTCCCAAAACCGAACGAGCGAAGTAATATTCTATTTGTAGAGCTTAACGTTTCTTTATGATGTCACTTTTCAGTGAAATTTTGAATCATGGCGACAATGAATGATATCATAAGAATATTTTTTTTTCATTTCTTTTACTCGAAAAGTAGTGTTGTTTTGATCCGATTATTGGGTGGAAAATGCTGCTTAGAGAGGGAAAAGCTCATTCAAATTACTTCCCGCCTAAGGGCCGGAATGAACTTTAAAAATAGAACTACTGTCAGCTGTGAAGAGTTTTATGTAAAAAAAATACATGGGTGGAATTTTCAGCCTCCAAATAGGTTTTTTAAAAAATGGTCCTTAGCACGGGTTAGTGCATTAAAAAAATAATATAATCATGTGAGTACAGCGATATCAATCCGATGTAAAACCTAGCTGCGAAGTAGGTACTCGGGGCTGTAAGTGATGCAAATTACTTCAGCCAGATGTCGCTGCCTGTACGTACCTAATACAGAGAGTATTGTAAAGAGGTTCGAAATTTCACTGATGCCAGTGAGTCACCCATTAGCTCAGTTGGAAATAGAGCGCTGGCACGGATAGCCAGAGGTCGCGGGTTCCAATCCGGCATGGGTGGAATTTTTAGCCTCAAAATAGGTTTAAAAAAAAAAACCAAAAAAAATGGTGCGGTCATGTGAGTTTCTAAACAGCCAGTGTGAACAACAACTACGCGGTTAGTTCCATATTTAAATTTAAAAAGTCTACATGAATTGGCGGAATTCTAATCTTTTATAATTGTGTATCTGTGAAGGAATTCAAAAAAATAGGTTTTTTTGATATTTTATGCTAATATATAATTATATTGTATCCCAGAGGGGTAGGCAGAGACCAGGGACTGCCACTTGCCACTATCCTGACAGATCACCTTCGCTTCATCAACGTTCATAAGTAGTTGCATGCACGCACGCCTTTTATAATAGAAGTGATTTATTTCGATTCTGATGAAACAGTCCTCAGGTTCGCATCACGAAACACACCATGTATACTTGGCCGCGAGGGCACATATCTCGATAGATCGATTATGTAACGAGCCGTAATTATGTACAATACCTACAGTGGTTCAGTAATTTGATAACACAGGTCGTGCAGTAGGTCCGATTTGATGATCTTTTGGTTACAACTTTTAAGTTTTAATTTGAAACGATTAGGATAAGTAGCGGCGTTAGCCTAGTGGGTAGAATAATAGAGATAGAAGCGAGAGACAAAGGTTTTATTCCCAATGCAGGAATGTACCAAAAACTTTGTTTTCTATGTTATGTACATTTGTGAAGTTATAGCAGTAATAACATAACATAACATTGAATACCACGCGCTAACCCTAAACATTTACAAACTGGCACATACATTGCTTCTGGCCCCACCCTAGGATATACTGTGTCGTGGGAACCAGAAACAACGACGTCACAAACATGTAAACATCCAAGACTTGGGGCTTTTATTTGTCCCCAGTCGGAATCGAACACGGTACCTCTCGCATGGTAGGCAGATGCGATACCGCTGCGCCCCATTCCAGCACCCCTAAGCCCCTTGACGCCTTTCTAGTGCTGTTTGTTCTATGACAAATCACCATGGTAATCTTGTGTTAACATTATTGATTGCCCGAAGCTGCCACTCCGAATGGGTCAGTCGATGCGTTATTACTGACGTAGATGTAGATTTTATGAATAACCTTTAATAGGCAATGTTGACAGCTATTTAAGACAATGCTTAGTGAACTACTAATAGTATCAATGAAACAACAATTGTCATTATTATTCGAGTCCCGGCATGAGTGGAATTTTTAGCCTTTAAATTGGTTTTTATTAAAATTGTCCTTAGCACGGGTTAATGCATTAAAAATAATATTATCATGTGGGTACAGCGATATCATTCCGATGTTATAACCCAACTGCAAAGTATGTACTCGGGGTTGCAAGTGATGCAAATTACTTCAGCCAGATGTCGCTGCCTGTACGTAATACAGAGAATAGTGTAAAGAGGTTCGAAATTCGCCCATTGGCTCAATTGGAAGAGCGCTGGCACGGATAGCCAGAGGTCACGGGTTCGAATCCCAGCATGGGTGGAATTATTAGCCTCTAAATAGGTTTTTAAAATACAGTTAACTATTTACTTATCGAAATTCTCAATACAGAAATTGGAGATAACCCAACAGCAATAGACTCAAAGGTCATGGCTGATGAGTTGCTTAAGTACCTACTTTGGAAGAGTTCTAAATGAAGAGTTGCTGCTTACGAAGTTAGAACTGTTGAAATTCTGTTAGGTCTTGAGATTTCGACACTCAAATTGAGTTTAAACTTATTTTGTAAATCAGCGCTTTCTCTGGATTCAGATAACGGGCTGACTAATGAGACAGTTACGGGGGTAGCGCTGTGGATGGCAATTCAATTCGATTTATTTATTTCAACGAAAAGAATTCACATGCTGTTTGATGAATGTCAAACATTGTAATATGAAAGTGAAAGCCGCTTCCTTCGGGCTGTAGTATAGATTTGTGTTGCAGAAATAGCCAGCAGTAAAAAAAATCCATTTTGACCATCTTTTCTAAAATAATCTTAAACCTAATACGTCGGAGTCTATATGATAAGATTCTATCATTGCCATCAATAACTTTAAAAGTCGAAATAATAGCTAAAAAAAAGACACAATTGTAAAACACATCCTGCGTCCCCGCAAATGAGGCCCGAATGAAGTCCCTACAAAGTTATTTGTTCAAGTTATTGTCAGGCGCCGTAGTTAAATAGATAGAGAACACTTTATCTATACTATAAAAATGAATCGTTGAATGTGTTGGTAAGCGCAAATCTCGGGAGCAGCTGAACGGATTTCGCTAATTCTTTTTTTTAGAATATTCCTTGAAGTACGAGGATGGTTCTTACGGAGAGAAAAACACATATAAAAAGTTGACTGTTAAGGCGGTACGAAGTTCGCTGGGGCAGCTAGTTGTACATAAAAATGGAAATTACACAGATATTTCTTAACATAAGAAAGAGTACAGACAGCGGCCTTATCACTAACAATGATCTCTTCAAGGCAATCTTTGGATGGACTGGAGCAATACTGTACTTATTTTTAGGATTCCACAGTCAACAAGAAGCCCTTGCCCACAAGGAACGCCCTGTATGTTCGACTGTATGTCACAGAGATGATAAGAACTAGAAAGCTGAAATTTGGTTTAGATACACATCCAAATCATGCCAATAAAACTGTAGTCGAAAACTTCAATGGATTTTTATTTATTTATTAGGTTTTTCAACAGACGCACCCTTTCCAAATATAGACACAATTTACAATAAATCAAGCCACAGTGTGAATCCAATAACAGAAAAACACAACATTCACATCACATAACATGTAAGACTTACGGACTACAAGTTGGCGTAATTATCTATTGGAACCAAAAACAATAAAGGCATTAGGTTACATTTTCAGGTATGGATGATGTTGACCCTAATTGGATCAAATTTGATCTGAATTTACTAAGCGTAGATATATGCAAATAAATCGAATTTAATCATTTGTTTAGACTTCGCTGCGGCCGCGACGTTTCTCGGAAGCGCGCACCGACCAACAGACCGACATTGTGTATATTTATAACCGTGTTATAACCCGCGCGTTTATTTTGGCTCGGACGCCTTTGACCCAGATATGGTTTCTCATTTCTATGGGAATTGGTAGGATTTTCATTAATTTTAAAGGAGATGGTGGTTCATGGACATATTACACAGATCTCGTTAGCCACATACTAAGTACAATTAAATGAATTGTGTTACAGGTGCTAACTTGATGATACAATAGATAATATCCATGACCCGAGACAAACTAGAAAAGTTCGTTTCGTGGTGTAGTATGGCCTTACCTTCCTGCGATGCGGGAAGGGACCCGAGCCCCAGCAGTGGGGACATACGAGGGTTAATATCAAAGTAATCTAGACCCAGGCAGGTTCTATTATTTATGAGTCGTAGTATTATATTAAACGGTATATAAATATTTTAAAAAACCTAATCGACCCTCTTTACAATATTCTCTATATAACGTACAGGATTTAGGTTTTTTTAAATTGTCCTTAGCACGGGTTAGTGCATTAAAAATAATAAAGGTATATAAATAGTTCAAGTGTATCCTAAGCCCTCAAAAATGGCCACCACTACCCGGATACGGAACCCTAAAAAATGGCCATCACTACTCCGCGTCTGTCCGACTGATAGCTCATCTCACCTACATCGCCATGTCACCATCTATTTCGGGGTTCCTTCCATACGGTTTAATGGTGCGCCGCGGGATTGTGAGCGTACTAACAAGCGCGCGTCATACGCAAATTATAAATAGGGCGTTATATTCCGCTAATATTATTACCAACAAGATCGCCTGTTCAGTTGTGTGGAGTTTACACTGTAGTAAAAGCAAAAATTCAACTGCGAAGTCTGTTAAAAAAGTATACAAAAACCTTTATTGTCTTAAAGTGTAAAAAAAGCAAGAAAGTAGAATTAATGCAGCAGAAATGAGGTCCTTGAGAATTATGTGTAGTGTTACATTGAATGACAGGATACGCAATAGTCTGATTAGAGAACGTTGTGTACTGAAAGAGGATGTAGTGACTAGAATTGAGAAAGGAATGTTGCGTTGGTTTAGACATGTGGAGAGGATGACGGAAGAAAGGTTGGCGGAACAAATATATATTGCGAATGTGAGTGGAAGGGTTGTTAAGGGACGTCCCAGGCAGACATATATCGACCAGATAGGGGATGTATTAGCAAAGGGAAAGATAAAAAGTACCCGGAACCGGCGTGCGTGCATGCAACGACTTATGAACGTTGATGAAGCGAAGATGATCGTTGTCAGGATCGTGGCAAGTGGCGGTCCCTGGTCTCTGCCTACCCCTCTGGGATACAGGCGTGAGGTTATGTATGTATGTATGTATGTATGTATGTATGTATGTATGTATGTATGTATGTATGTATATAACTGTACAAAGATAGTGGCTGCCCTCCAAACTAGAATACTTTGTATTTGGTACAATGTATAATGGACCCCAAACAAGATGGTCAGTGTGGAGTTTTTATTCCGCTGCCTTTTTCTCCACTACAATGCGACCTGAAGGCAGCGGCTTACATTTTACGTTGTAAATTGACATTCAGCAAACAGAACGTTAGATACGTTGAAATAATTGATTTGATTGATTGATGATCCTTAGCACGGGTTAGTGCATTAAAAATAAAAATAGTATGATTGATTGATATTTTATGGATGACATAGGTAGGTTTATTCAAGCACTCTTTACAAAAACGAACATAATTTAAATTCTTGAGTTTGAAACAAATTAAAAGTTCTTAAAGGGTCGTTTACGCGGAGGCGACCACGTGCAACAGTGCCGTATGCTACATATTGTGGAATGCGGCATCTTGAGGCATGCTACAATTTGCGGCATATGTCGCATACGGCAGCCTATATTACGCCGAGGCAACATCGTGTCTAGATAAAATTCCAAAGCATCGTGCTGTTTATAGGGTTTCTGGTTTACCTACTCCTTGATCGAAGAAATAAACCATAGAATATGGCTGATCAAATAACTTAAGCACCAGCTTATTTAGTACTACGCCATGTAGCTAGACAACGGAAGAAAAAACATTGGTGGAAAAGAAGATTAGGTACTTCATGTAAGAATGACCCACGTATAAGTTTACTAACAAAAATTAAGGCAGACGATGGTACCTTATATAAAAACTTCACCAGAATGTCAACTTTGACGCACGAAAAATGTCGCATGAAATCCATTGTGCCGGGATACAAGCTGCGACAGTCTGCCACATGACGCAAGGTGTTGTCATGCCGCACGGTTCTTGCCACAATGTGCGACATTTTTAATTTTGTCGCATGCGGCCTTTTGAGATGCCGCAATGCCGCACAGTGTTGCCACGGTGTAATAAAGCCTTAATAATGCAGCCTTTATTCGTTTCACTGTTGGGCACAGGTTTTCTTTCAGAGGGAGAAAACGGGCTTAGTTGGCAAGTGCGAGCGCTGAAGTATTTACCGCTACCTAGGTTTCGCCATGATGTTTTCCTTTACAGTTAACGTGTAAGTAAGTAAATAATTTATGTCCAAAAAGACAAGACAGTGGGTGTTACAAAAATTGTTTTGTCCGGCAGTCTCCAAAAGATAATCCTTTATACGTGGCTTATAATATTTCATAGACTAATATTGGTTCCAAGTAGTAACTCTTTTTTTTTATTCATTTATTTACGTTTTGTCTTTCTTATAGAGTCATCTTGTTGTCCGCCCGTCCGTAAAAAAACAGCTATTTTTAAGCCGAGAGTGTTTCTTTGAATCCAGACAGAGCGAAAGATCTAGAGTTGATTCCCGAGCGTAGCTAGACATACTAGCAAAACTCTCGCCTTAAATATACTTGTTTAGTCCATTGGTAAACGTTCTACTCTGTATCTTGAAGCTTCGCTGCAAATCCGTTTCGTTTTTCATCTGTCCTTAAAAGTCGGAACTTTGGAGAAAGTTAACTAAACGTCACAGAATACTGTTCCTCAGAGAAATCTCTCGATAATGAAAACGGAAACTACGGGACAGCTTCGGCCATTAATTATTCAAAGAGTAGGTACTTAAAATCAAGTTACAGTTCGAAAACTCAGTTCCGACGTTTAATTCTGGACAAAGAGTTCGCGATTAGGATGCGATTACACTGAAAACAGTCAATGTGACGAAACCCGAGTATACTATTTTTATTTTTAATGCACTAACCGGTGCTAAGGACAATTTAAAAACCTATTTAGAGGCTAAAAATTCCAGCCATGCCGGAATTTGAACCCGCGACCTCTGGCTATCCGTGCCAGCGCTCTATCCAATTGAGCTAATGGGCGACTCACCGGGATCAGTGAAATTTCGAACCTCTTTACACTATTCTCTGTATTACGTACAGGCAGCGACATCTGGCTGAAGTAGATTGCATCACTTACAGCCCCGACTACCTACTTTGCAGTTAGGTGCTTACATCGGAATGATATGACTGTACCCACATGATTATACTATTTTTATTTTTAATGCACTAACCCGTGCTAAAAACAACCCGAGTGCCAGAGGCGGTGCTGCTGAGAGAACACAACGTTACCTCTGAATTGTGCCTTTCCTTAAAAAAAAATTTATGAAGCCTGTATATGTCACGTTGCGGGGCACAGGCCGTCTCTCAAGAAGAAGAGAGTATGGGCATATTTATCACGCGTGCCCACCGTTAGCAATTTTAAGCGCCGACGTGAGCAGTTTTCTCACTAAAGCTTATACCATGTTCGGCTTATACCATGAGCGGAACCAAGTGATTGGAACCAATCACTTGAGTTAAGCAACAACAGGCGCGGTCAGGTGCAGGATGGGTGACCGTCCCGTGACTACCGCTAGTGGCATTTTTCCGAGCGCTTTCGTGCTTCGCAAGGCACGTTAAGCCGTTGGTGCCGGCTGTCATGTAATAGCAGTCGTTAAGCCATGTCAGAGGTCTTATGGGCGGCTTGATTACTTCTGAAAGTAAGGCCAACCCGGACTTGGCCCCCGTGGTGGAGTACGGCCTAACCTTCCTGTGATGCAGGAAGATACCTGTGCTCCAGCAGTAGTATCGTATCGTAAGCTCGAATAGTAACATTTTTTGTTCAATATAATATTGAAATTTCTGTCTCAATCAATCAATCTGCCAGTATTCGTTTACTGCTGTACATAGGCTTCCCCCAAATATCGGTTTATAAAATTGTATTATATTTACACCAATGTCACAGCCTCCGTTTATGTCCTATACATAAAACGTATCTATTTAGCACAGGTTTTCGTCTCGTCATAATAATTTTGTTGAAAAATATTTGGTGTTGGGTAAAACTATTAATTTTAATCTTATATAAATAAAATTCAAAGTCCTGACTCACTCATCAACGCCCAGTCCAAGCCGTTGGACCTAGGAAGCTGAAATTTTGCACAGATTGTCTATATATAATGTAGGCAAGGAATAAGACCGGATTTTTTGAAATTCAACCCCTAAAGGGACAAAAAGGGCTGCCAAAATTTGTATGGGAGGTATAAAAAATGTCTAATTTTCTTGAAACTTAAAATAAATACTCTTTAACACAATTCATTGAACACGTGTTTCGCCGTTTTTCTAAATTTAACCCTTATGGGAGTGAACGGGGTTGCAAAAAAGTCCACGCGGACGGAGTCGCGGGCAAAAATAATTTTCGAATAAAAATATTAATTCTTGACTTGAAATGGTCAATCTGCGGGGGGCACGCGTTGTAATGAAGCCTACACCCTTTCTCTCTGAGAGAAGGCCTGTACCGTGCAGGACGTTCAAAGGCTATGCAAAAAAAATTTGCAAAAGAAAAGCAAGGTTTTTTTAAAAACCTATTTAGAGGCTAAAAATTTCACCCATGCCGGGATTCGAACCCGCAACCTCTGGCTATCCGTACCAGCGCTCTACCAATTGAGCCAATGGGCGACTCACGGCATCAGTGAAATTTCGAACCTCTTTACAATCTTCTCTGTATTTAAGTCAGATGTCGCTGCCTGTACGTAATACAGAGAATATTGTAAAGAGGTTCGAAATTTCACTGATGCCGTGAGTCGCCCATTGGCTCAATTGGTAGAGCGCTGGTACGGATAGCCAGAAGTTGCGGGTTCGAATCCCGGCATGGGTGAAATTTTTAGCCTCTAAATAGGTTTTTAAATTTGTTCCTTAGCACGGGTTAGTGCATTAAAAATAAAAATAGTGTAAAAGCAAGGTTATTTATGGTTTCCGTTTTTATCATGTATTTTTATATACCTATGAACGTTTTTAGGTTAAGTTGTGTTAAACTCGGTTCAATAACACTTCTTTGCAAATATTTTAAAATAATGTCTACATATAAGAAGCCCTCAACTATCTATTTTTATTTTTAATGCACTAACCCGCGCTAAGGACAATTTTTAAAAACCTATTTAGAGGCTAACAATTCCACCCATGCCGGGATTCGAACCCGCGACCTCTACTCACGGATAGCCAGAGGTCGCGGGTTCGAATCCCGGAATGGGTGGAATTTTTAGCCTCTAAATAGGTTTTTAAAAATATCTATTTAAGTGGCAGAGGCAGTCAATGACAGATATTATGTATATTATTAACGCAGAGTTATCACTCCGCATACCCTAATAATAACTTTTATGTCCCTTAAGTAAGGACAAAATTAAATCCAAGTGATTAGAATGTACAAAATGCCTCGGAAAAATTTGATTAACTGAAAAATTGGGTCAGCGGAGCGCTAAAAGAAACGAAGTTAACGTCGATCGGTGGACGAAATTTGTCAACTTCTAGAGTTGGAGATTCAGTGAAGATTTATTTAAATTTTGTAGACTTTTAGTCCGGATCTACTTACGGGTGTTGTTATATCGGAAAAGTCCGACCAGGTTTCGCTCCGATTCGCAGAGCTTAATCATGGTAAGCAGAGACGATATAACAACACCAGTAAGTAGATCCGGACTAAAAATCAACAATGTGTTGTGCTTACGAAAGTTTTAGTTCAAAAATATTTAAATTTTGATGATTTTTGTTAACTCCAAACGGAAATTCGATGAATTTGTCTGGACTTAAGGTGAAAAACACACAAACTGAATGGGGTTTGTTAGTTGCAGTTTGTTCAAGTTTTAGTTAAAGATGAGTAACGTAGTTACTTATTCATTGTCACTTTCACGTGTTATCTACTCTACGGTTATTTCGTTACATGTAAAATACGTATTATGGTGTAAAGCGCTAACGTAGCAAAATACAAAGTGTGCGGTGTAGACCGTACACAAACACCACACTATTACACTATTTTTATTTTTAATGCACTAACCCGTGCTAAGGACAAATTTAAAAACCTATTGAGAGGCTAAAAAATTCACCCATGCCGGGATTCGAACCCGCAACCTCTGGCTGTCCGTGCCAGCGCTCTTCCAATTGAGGTAATGGGCGACTCACCGGCATCCGTGAAATTTCGAACCTCTTTACACTATTCTCTGTATTACGTACAGGCAGCGACATCTGACTTAAGCAAATTGCATTACTTACAGCCCCGACTACCTACTTTGCAGTTAGGTTTTACATCGGAATGATATCACTGTACCCACATGATTATACTATTTTTATTTTTAATGCACTAACCCGTGCACTAACGTAATACAGAGAATAATGTAAAGAGGTTCGAAACACTGATGCCGGTGAGTCGCCCATTAGCTCAATTGGAAGAGCGCTGGCACGGATAGCCAGAGGTTGCGGGTTCGAATCCCGGCATTGGTCAAATTTTTAGCCTCTAAATAGGTTTTTAAACACCACACTGTTTCATCAATGGTATCCACCATACTATTCACAAACCAAAGGATTTTTCTCTCTCTCTCTATCTCTCTCTCTTGATATAACATTTACTTGCAGGCACATACATTCCTTCTGCCCCACACTAGGATACCCTGTGTCGTGGGAACTAGAAACAACGACATCACAAACATGCAAACATCTAAGACCTGGGGTTTTTTGTCCCCAGCCGGAGTTCGAACCCGGGACCTCTCGCTTAGTACTTAGTGCGCTACTGCTGCGCCACAGAGGTCGCCTTCGGTCCTTAACTCCTAGTAGAGCAACCCTCAACCTCAGGGCCGCTACCACAGATTTCCACTAACTTCTGCTGGTGGTTCGTGGCAGCTTCCAATGCGGGTCAGCTAGTCCTGATTGACTTGGCCTCTTGATCAAACCAAAGGCTCTAATCACGATTATTCATTAGGCAAAACGTAATCACCTTATTTCCCGACTTTTCGGCGGTTTTACAGTTGCCGTGGTCTCGGGTAGACTGAAGCGGCGAGTACAGTCAATTATTGTGGGTGGTGAGTATCGCGAATCATTAATAAACACAAGCCAAGGGTTGACTGGAGGAAATGCTATTTAGCATTAAGTACGCCTTTGTAATATATAATGTTTTTTAATTCAATAAAGAAATGGGTGTCTTTAATGTCTGCTAGAATTATTGATTCGTAATATTAAAAAAATAAATTATTTAAACAAAACATCTAACGTAATACTAAATTAATAATTAAACTGAAAACTAACATAAAGTAATAAAATTAAATAACTATAATTAACAAATAAAACAACTGCTGTGTGGTGTCGGCCTAGAGAATAGCACCAACCCAATTCTTCTCGCGGGTGTCGTAAAAGGCGACTAAGGGACACAAACCGGGGGGTGGGCAGCAGCGCCCCCTGCAGTACAATTCCACCGTACTGCGATCCCCAACCCGCATGCCCAGCGTGCGGATTATGGGCATTACCCCCTATGACAGCACAACGTGACGCTCTTTAGGGGAGGGCTGTGTCCAGCAGTGGACTAGTATAGCCTAAGGACGAACAAATAAAACACTTGCCCCAGGTCTGAATGAAATAAAACACTTGCCCCAGAATGCTGGCAACATTCACAAATTACTGCTTATAATAAAGAATAAAAAAGAAAATAATTTATTGCGAAACAAACATATTTGTTCAAAGGCGAGGTTAATACTACTTAATGTTTTATTCCAGCTAACCTTGGGTTATGTGGTAAAGTAAATTAACATATATAATAATAATACTATTACATATAGCTAGAATTCATGTTGCATTACGACGATTCAATGTACATTAAAAAGTCAATTAATCCACAAATTAACAAGCAGTAAAACGGCCACGCAATGTGCATCGATTGTCATAAATTATGACTTACATAGTTTTATAAGACGCAGCCAAGGCCTCCATTCCAATAGTCTTAAGCACAACTACATTGTTTGCATACCATTGACTTCTAGAAAGTTCGATAAGTATGCACTTAGTTAGTTATACCTGAGATTTCCGCACTTAGCCTCATAGTTGGGCCATTGTACGTAGCAAGCGCTGAGGTACGCTAACACCTCAGACACTAGGGTTTCCTTACGATGTTTTCCTTCACCGTCAGCGAGTAGTATTGCTACTATAATTTCACAAATGTACATAACTTAGAAAAACGTTTCGAACCCACGACCTCCCGATTGAGAAGCCGGCGTTCTACACCGCTCCGCTACCACCGCTCTAAGTATGCACTTATCGAACTTTAGAACGCGTAGACTTGAACCGGCAATGAAATGTAATCGTTGCTTTAATAATAATACAACGCATTAACAGAATTGACACGATATTGATGAAATGAAATGAGCCGAAAAAAAACGCTCCCAAACTAGGACTTTACATTGTTATTTTACATTGAACGTTGTTTTTTAGCTTTTAGTAACATTGTACTGTTTAAAATTACTTAATTTGGGAATAAAACCTTTTCTATTCTACTCTATCCACCTAACCTCTGAAGTTAAACATTACTTTTCATTTCTTATACTCTGAAAGTAGTGTTGTTTTGATCTGATTATTGGGTGGAAAATGCTGCTTTCCTCCATAGGGAGGGAAAAACTCATACAAATTACTTCCCACCCAAGGGCCGGAATGAACTTTAAAAACAGAACTACTGTCAGCTGTGAAGATTTTTATGTAAAAAATAAGCTTTTAAAAAAAATAATAATTAAAAAATGCTGCGGCCATGTGAGTTTCTAAACAGCCAGTGTGAACTAAGCGCAAACTTCTTTAAGCGGAATAAGCCGCAACAATTACGCGGTGAATTCCATATTTAAAACTTAAAAAGTAGACATGAATTGGCGGGTACTAATCTGTTATAGTATCTGTGACGGAATTAAAAAAAATAGGTAATAATCTTTTATGCTAGGATTTGAATATTAAAAATGAGTTTTTATTTTCCTCATATTCGAAATGAAAAGTGGAAGAAGAAGAGGAAGTATATTTATTTACGAACACAATACTAAAAACGAACATACCGAAACGGACTAATAACAATGAAATTAAATACGAACACAAGTAAAAACAATAGAAACAATTATACGTAAAAAATTAAAATAAAAACAACAATTATAAACAGTTAAACAACAGTAATAACAGATATTGGTTTTCAGTATTGAGTCCGTAAAGTGGACTCGACTCAGCATGTGTTGCGGGAGTGTTACCTACCCACAACTCTGGTATTCTGTCGAGACCACGTTGCGGTTAGAAGATTTGAGAAAACTTACTGTTGAGTCCAATATCTTTTTCTCAATTCCTACTCAGACTATAGCCGCCCTCGATGCGCTCGGGCGTCTAAATACCTCGGGAATTGATTCTTTCTACCCTCGATAACAATCTACTATTGCATCTTCTAAAATGAAGATGTGTAAAAAAAAATATTTGTCCGAAAATATGATGAAAAATATATTGGACCTCAACAGTAAGTTTTCTCAAATCTTTTACCGAAAGTTATTTGGGGAAAGTTAAGTAAGTTATAAATGAAGCTCTATATAAATAGGACACCAGAAACCAGGTCTTAGGAGGCTATTTTAATTTAGGTTTAGATTAGACCGTTCATCAGAATCAAAGTACGGCCTTTTGCGGCAATCGAACCGATGACCTACGAACTGATGAACTCAAGCCCACGATGCCATCGATCTGTGCAGATTTTTCCACGGTGTTTAATCGAGTTCCCCGTCGATGGCTTCTCGGTACTAACGCCTCTAATTAATCGCGGAGATTCCTACTGAATAAGGCGCGGCGTACACTGGGGTGTCGCGAATATTACGTCAGTTGTTTGGATCGTTATTTGACCCGTTTCTGTAAATATTCCCATGACAGTTAAATTTGTAATGTTATGTTTATAAAAAAAAATGTAATAATGTTTGATAATACTACAATATAATAACAATTAAAATAACATAGGCTTAATTTAGAAATACAATTTATAATGTTGCGTGCTCTAAGGGGTCCACAAAAATCCATATTTATTTTAATTATTTGAGAAAAAAAAACAGGAAACAGGCTAAAGTTTATACAAAAAGTTACTACAGGACAGTATTAAACCTGAACCCATAAATATTTTTCACTAAATAGCAATGATGTAGAGTAACTAGGTGACAAGGATGCCAATCCGCTATTTGACTCTCTATTCAAGTAAGTCCTTAATGGTAAATATCGCTTCCATTAGGCCAAAACATATTTTATAGTTTTAAGCATAATTTGTATACTTATTATTTGTATATTTGTATAATTGGTGGCACAGGTGTCTATTTACTTAAAAGGAAGTTCCCACTACGGTATAAAATTAGTGTTAAGTTGATAACGAAATAAAATGTATTTTTTTGTTTTCATACTTGTTGTAAATTATTGAGTATTGAAAATTTACTGCCGGTATACTTATTAGTAGATGGTAGAAGTTTGTTGTGGTGATATCGGCATGCTCCGTATTTAAAACAATAAACATGCAGAAATGTCATCAGACATCAGTCTGTCTCAAAAATGAAAGAAATTCTAGTTATATTGCAAGAACCAATAAAGACGAAACTGCGAATATTTGCAAAACCAACGGACATTTTCTAATGACAAATTAATTTGAAAAGCCTACTTCAGATTTTCAACGCTAATATCAATTTGTTGTGTTGCGGTCTACGCCAAGGTTTCCCGGAACCGAAATTTGGTGGGCGGAAGTGCCAGTGACCGTCGCTCCTAATCCGAAATAGTGTCAATAAACCGAACGATGTCGTCGGGAGAGCTCTTCAATCAGACAAGATGACGGTCTAGCGGCTGCGGACCTATTCTGTGAAACCAGTTGCCTTAGCATATAATTATGTTTTTTACGGAATCAGGCATTACTTTGCGGAAATCCATAACAACATTAAATTGTGAAAAATACTTTGCTAAATTCCGCTAAAATCCCACAGGCACCATGCGGTTAGTTAATGCACCGCCTTCCCTCCCACTTTTTTCCCTCCCACCCTCCCACTAAGACACGAACACCACCACCGACACCAATACTTGGAAAAGGTAATGTTTTACCTAATAAATAGAATATAATAAATAAATATAATAAATAATATAAAATAATAAACGCTACCGCATATATAGTTAGATATAAGACGGGTCTAATCGCGACTGTTGAGGTAAAACGTAATTACCTGGGAATGTTGCAGATAAATGTAAATCAGCTCCATGTAAATCAAATCAAAAAGTTTTATACAAAATACCACAGAAACTGCGGCTACGTTAGAAGTTAAACTGGGTAACTCAAGTGCTGGTCCATAATTACATTTCATATTATAATATTCTGTGTTTGTAATAGACTTCTAACGGTGTTAGTACGGTACAAAAACTTGAAAATCACATTAGAATAATACAACAATAAATAACAATCACATTCTTCGTGATTGTAATGTGGGCCATGGGTTTTTTTATTCACGGACATATTACACAGCTCTCGTTTGCCCTATACTAAGTACAACTAAATGACTTGTGTTATATGTGCTAGCTCGACGATAGATTTAATACAATAAATACATAGATAACATAGATCCGAGACAAACTAGAAAAGTTCGTTTACTAGTTTGACCCGGCCGGGGATCAAACCCGAGACCTTCGGTTTTACAGTCAGCGTGCCAAACCGCTGCGCCACCGGGGCCGACAATAATACATACTATTAATTTAATAAACTAAAGGGTGCCCGGAATAAGGCGGGCGATTCATTCGCGTCTCCGGATTATTAGATCTTTTGTGCCAAATCACTCGCCGAATTAAGCAAATAATTTAACAGTGAAAGCTCACAGATAACAGTTTAGTCTACAGTGGTTCTACAAGAAATAGTCACTCAACGACTTAATTATTTAATTTCATTGTTTGGAATCAGGCTTTACTTTGCGGAAATCCATACCTATCTACCTCTCTAGAATAAGGGCGTGAGTATAACAAGTAGGGAAAAACTGACTGATTGTCTGCGACAATCAAGGGGTCATACGCTATGCTTCTTTTTTAAATAAGAACCTTGAGATTGGAACAGGCTAGCATTCAGGATAATCCGCTTTTTGACTCTCTTTTCAAGTAAGTCTTGAACGGTAAATAACTCTTCCATTAGACCAAAAAATATTTTAGTATATTTTTTCAGGACCTAAAAGCAAAGTGAAGATCACTTTGATGTAAGTCCTATAATAATCAATGTTCACTGGCTCTGGCTGAAAGATGTTTGTTTACATACTTTAGATGGTTTCAAGATGGCGGATAGCGTTTTCGCCGTTACGAATTAAACGAGGAAAATTTTTTTTCTACTTTTGCAAATTTTGCAGCCATCCTGCATACTTACTTAACAAAATCAATATATTTCGGTTTCTTACGTTACATACTATAGGAAGTATTCATTTATCGCGTCAAATTTGATACGTGTCAAATAGAGGATTGACATTGATGGGCAATGCGCTGGAATTATAACAAGCGATTGTTATATATTAGTTATAATATTAAACGGGTCATATCGCGATTATTTTTAGGTAAAACGTAATTACCTTATTTCCCGACGTTTCGGCAGCGTTACAGTTGCCGTGGTCTCGGGTAGACTGAAGTGGCGAGTACAGTCAATTAATGTCACTATTAACATTATTTCACATGGTAGTCACTATTAATTTTTTGTAGCTGGCCTACACACAACACTCACACGTCATCGGACCGGTCCGGTGATGAGGCACGTGACTTGTAATTACTTAGCACTGGATTCCACGTACTTGAAAGCTTGAAACCATCCCTCTGTTGAAATTCTTGTGTTGGATTAGATTCTCGCTAGTGATACTTTCGTTTACCGAGCCATAAAAATATATCCTACCACATTTTGCTCTAAAATACAATGAGAACATTGTTATCTTATCTTACTCAAAGTGATTTTCTTAGTGTCTTAGTAACGTCAGCCTCACTTAAACAATTAAGTGACGCTGACATACCTGTTCCGCTTCATCAACAATAATTCACACGTACTTCGGATTCTGGTACTTTTTATACGTTATACTTGTACAATATGTATTAAACGTTGTATGAAGCGCTCGCGGAACCGGGTGATTGTAACCAATCACTACGGTTAAACAACAACAGGCGCGGTCAGGTGACGGATTGGAGACAATGCCGCGACTACCGCTATTGGTATTTTTTCTGAGCGCTTCCGTTCTTCGAAAGGCACGTTAAGCCGTTGGTGCCGACTGTCATGTTATAGCAGTCGTTAAGCCATGTCAAAGGCCTTATTGGCGGCTTGATAAGTTTAGACAGCAAGGCCCGCCACTGTCTTACAATCCTCAACGAAGCTGGATTTTGCCCTTTGGGGGGAGTAAGGTCTAACCTTCCAGCTATGCAGGAAGAGACCTGTGCCCCACCAGTGGGGACATACAAAGGGTTGATATCATCATCATCATCATCATCATGAAACTTTGTATATTTAATAATATTACAAAATTTTAAGTTAATTGTCGAAAAATCCCTTTAAAAAACAAATCTAGGTATATACTACATTTAATTATAATTCAACGCAATATCTGCAAAAGATTAGCGCTAGTCGCAAGGCAGTAAATTTAGCCAATAACATAAGATAAGATAAAATTTATTCATAAAATCCTAGGTATAGTCTGTTAGCTTTTGGAATATACCTCGGCTACTATCGGATAGAATCGGATATATTCATGCAATAGAAATATCGGAACTAATATGACACTTAATTTCGAAATCGGAACTCGATCATCAGCACAAAACCGGCGAAAACCGGAGCCTACTCTAGAGCCCGAGGTATACTCTAAAAGCTAACAGACCACTTGAATTTACAACACAGGTAGAATTTAAAAACCTATTTAGAGGCTAAAAATTTCACCCATGCCGGGATTTGAACCCGCAACCTCTGGCTATCCGTGCCAGCGCTCTTCCAATTGAGCCAATAGGCGACTCACCGGCATCAGTGAAATTTCGAACCTCTTTACACTTTTCTCTGTATTACGTACAGGCAGCGACATCTGACTTAAGCAAATTGCATCACTTACAGCCCCGACCACCTACTTTGCAGTTAGGTTTTACATCAGAATGATATCACTGTACCCACTAATTTTTTAGCCTCTAAATAGGTTTTTAAATTTGTCCTCAGCACGGGTTAGTGCATTAGAAATAAAAATAATATAAACACAGGTAAGAGTAAAGGTCAATAGAATATCTAGACGTAGGTCGAGTCGGCTTTGGCCACTGGGCTGCTAAACCGCCTCTCAATCGCGCTGTATTGTATCGCAGCAGTCGCATTGCACCCTCAAACGCCCTGGATGCGACCCGACGCTCCAAAACCCTTTCGTTCGCCACAAAGGCAGTTAATATCAGGTGTGTCACTGAACAACGCTGCGCCACTGACACGCACAAAGGGCTCACTTTTGCCAACTCTGCGGTCAGCTGGAAGTGGGAATCAGTTACGGTTTTTAGTGTGGAAACTTCTTTAGGCGCACTATATTGGCTGAAAATTAGTGCTGCTGATATCAGCTTGACTCGTTTGCGTAATGGTGAGCCTTGGCCCTTTACTTAATCCTTCTGACAAATATGACAAATGTGAAACTTTGTTAAGATATTTATTACTTCAATCACACAATGAACGAGGCACGCCGATGTACGAATTCTTCCTCTCTACGAAACTTCTCGTACACATAGACAAAGATCTGAATGAATACATAGATCACTTGATAATGTAATCGATACTCGTAGTACATGAAACTTTACAATAGACATAGACATCATTCATTGGTAATATTCATTACAAGTCAAGACTCCGTACATAATAACAATCCAATGTAGAAATAACAATCAAATTTACAAATGTCAAAAAGAAAATTTTACATGTCAATATCATAATAATTATGCAATCAATAATATGGCTTATACGTCAGAATAACACATAGGCTACAATTTACAGAGATATTGTGTACATTGTGAAAAATAAGACGATAAGTGTCAAGTAAATAGAAAAAATCTAGCGTGCGCTGCCAAAATCCCTAGAGTTACACATATGTATGATGGAAATGTTTAAAAAATTCGTTAAATATAGTTTATAGGAGCATACTGCTGTAGCTACCTATAGCCTCTAGGCCTATGATTAGGGCTCCGAAGTGCTTAGTTACCGTATTTATTATGTTGACAATATTGTTACGTAATTATAGCGCGACTGTAACATCTCCAAATTGTCAGGCTATTTTCAGGATATTTTTCAAATACGACCCAAAAAATATGTACGTGATAATTTTAATGTCCGTGCTTCCGTGCTTCACTAGGCATGTTAAGCCGTTGGTGCCGGCTGTCATGCAATGGCAGTCGTTAAGCCATGTCAGAGGCCTTATAGGCGGCTTGATAACTTCTGACAGTAAGGTCGAATCCGCCACTATCTTACAATCCTCCACCAACCCGGACTTGGCCCCCGTGGTGGAGTGTGGCCTAACCTTTTTGCGATGCAAGAAGAGAGCCGTGCCCCAGCAGTGGGGACATACAAGTGTTGATAACGATTTAAATGTCATAATGTTAGTTCTTTTCTACGCCACGCTAATAGCCTAATACTCGAATTACATATAATCCTGCCCAGACGAAGTCAAAAAATGCCACTAGCTGTAGTCACGGGACGGTGACGTAATTATAGCGCGACTGTAACATCTCCAAATTGTCAGGCTATTTTCAGGATATTTTTCAAATACGACCCAAAAAATATGTACGTGATAATTTTAATGTCCGTGCTTCCGTGCTTCACTAGGCATGTTAAGCCGTTGGTGCCGGCTGTCATGCAATGGCAGTCGTTAAGCCATGTCAGAGGCCTTATAGGCGGCTTGATAACTTCTGACAGTAAGGTCGAATCCGCCACTATCTTACAATCCTCCACCAACCCGGACTTGGCCCCCGTGGTGGAGTGTGGCCTAACCTTTTTGCGATGCAAGAAGAGAGCCGTGCCCCAGCAGTGGGGACATACAAGTGTTGATAACGATTTAAATGTCATAATGTTAGTTCTTTTCTACGCCACGCTAATAGCCTAATACTCGAATTACATATAATCCTGCCCAGACGAAGTCAAAAAATGCCACTAGCTGTAGTCACGGGACGGTGACCCATCCTGCACCTGACTGCGCCTGTTATTTCTTAACTCAAGTGATTGATTCCAAACACTAGTTTCTTCTAGGCCACGAGCGCTTCTTAAATACAGTACATAACTTAGCTTATTACATTTTGTTAATTCCTTATCATTCCTCACCGACCGTCCCGTGACTACCGCTAGTGGCATTTTTTCCAAGCGCTACCGTGCTCCGCAAGGCACGTTAAACCGTTGGTGCCGGCTGTCATACAATGGCAGTCAATAAGACACATCGAAGGCCTTATGGACGGCTTGATGACTTCTGACAGCAAATCTCGCCACTGTCTTTCAATCCTCCACCAACCCGGACTTGACTCCCGTGGTGGAGTCTGGCCTAATCTTCGTGGAAGGAAGAGACCCGTGCCCCAGCAGTGGGGGCATATGACGCGGGCGTAGTTATTAGGATAAAACAATTGCGTCTTCTGTGCCAACAATGCCGCTGCGCTGTGTGTTTTGTCTGTTTGTCGGTCACATATAGCGATCCATTTGGATCTATATGGGCCTTTTGATGTAGCGTGCGGATGAAAGAGGGATTTTTCGTTTGTTTGAGGTTGGATTCGTGAGTGTATATTGGTACAGGTAGGCAGATTCGTTTTCGTTCAACTGTGCCACGTATGTTGATAGCGATAAGAGATATTGTCGGTTAGTTGTCAGTGTTGCCAACATTACGGTCTGGGGTAGCGGTGATAGCGGAGCGGTGTAAAACGCCGGCTCTCAATCGGGAGGTCATGAGTTCGAACCCCGGCATGTACCAATGACTTTGTTTTCTAAGTTAAGTAAATTTGTGAAATTATAGTAGCAATACTACTCGCTGACGGTGAAGGAAAACATCGTAAGAAAACCCTAGTGACTGAGGTGTTAGCGTACATCAGCGCTTGCTACGTACAACGGCCCAACTATGAGGCTAAGTGCGGAAATGTCAGGTCTAACTACGGTCTGGGCTTTGAGGTTGGATTGGAAACACCACATAAACTGGTGTTTCTGGGAATACTTTACGGTGGCTTGGATATTGAAATCAATTAAATTTATTTCAACGTAAAGAATTTACATTATGTTTGCTAAATGACAAAGTACAGTGTAAGATGAAAGTGAAAGCCGCTGCCTTCGGGCCGTAGTGTAGTGGAGGAAAAAGCAGCGGGAAAAAAACTCTACTCTGGTCATCTTTTCTCAAGTCTATGTTTATTGACCATATTTATTGTTTATTCAAATACGCGTATAAGGAAACACGTAAAATATAAATTACCTAAACACTCTAATTACTATTGACCTAGGCTAGGTAAGAAAAGTTGAGATAAGAATATCCTGTATTCATCATCATCATCAAACCATTACGTCCCCACCGAGGGGCACGGGTCTCTTCCCTAAAGGAAGGTAAGGCAATACACCACCACGGGGACCAAGTCCGGATTTGTGGTGATATTGTATACCAGGAAAAAACAAACATACATAATTATACATTACATAACCTCACCCTTGTATCCCAGAGGGGTAGGCAGAGACCAGGGACTACCACTTGCCACGATACTGACATATCACCTTCGCTTCATCAACGTTTATAAGTCGTTGCATGTACGCGCGCCGCCGGTTCCGGGTACTTTTTATGTCCTCCCTTCTTCTTCTTTCGTGTCGAAAGCGCTGCCCTTCTCTCAGACATCTCGCTCCCGAAACCGCGCCACTGCGAGCGCGCCGGGTGATGCCTCCATGAGATCCCGCAAACTGCACTGTGGAGCTTCAGGGCAGACACAACGATGCATTGTTATTTGTGCAGCTCCACATCGGCACAGGATGTCAGCATCTTCGGGTAGGATCCCCCATCTTTTTATGTTATCTCTGGATCGAGCAACACCAGCGCGCAGACGGTTCAGCGATCTCCATACGCCCCACTGCTCATGCCCTCCGGGTGGTATGTCTTATGTCCCTTTTTTATGTCCTCCTGGGACGTCTATTACCAGCCTTCCCACTCACATACGCAATATATACTTGTTTCGTCAATTTTTCTTCTAAACAAACAAACATAACATCATTAAAAAGATACAGTACAATTGGCGGTCTTATTGCTCAATGCAATTGCTTGGTAATTGCCTGGTTCCTGCCATTTATAAAAGCTTACCTGAGGAGTTATCTAATAGAAGTCTCAAAATTTAAGAGAATACTTAAGCACTTTATTTGAAGCAGCCTGTGAAGCATAGGATGGGTCCTATGCTTCGGATTCAGAAAGTGGTTGTGTAAATTGTGTAAGTTTAAATATAAAAATTGTTAATAGCTTGCAGATAAACTGCATGAGCTGTTTGGCAAAATGCTGTGATTGTGTTTTTTGTATTTTCTTACCAATATTTATTTTTTTGGATACATCAACGAGGTATCAAGTATCGTAGATTGTTGTCCATCCATATGCCAACTCTCATGTAACTCCCTTCAGTCGTTACTGCCTGATTGAATAACAAAAATACAAATATCTTTACTTTTTGATTTTTTTTTTATAAATTATCGTCGTCGTCAGGCTATACTAGTCCACTGCTGGACATAGCCCTCCCCTAAAGAGCGCCACGTTGTGCTATCATAGGGGGTAATGCCCATAATCCCCAAGCTGGGCATGCGGGTTGGGGATCGCAGTTCAGTGAAATTGTACTGCAGGGGGCGCTGCTGCCCCCAGTTTGTGTCCCTTAGTCGCCTTTTACGACACCCGCGGGAAGAATAGGGTTGGTGCTATTCTCTAGGCCGACACCACACAGCACTATAAATTATATAAATTATCATATTTATTAAATAATATTAAGTAGGATTTTGCTTTTTTCTTCCAAAACTCTTTGCTAGTCTCTTCAAAACCAAAGGGTTTCTGAAAGAAAATGCTTGCACTAAGCACGCCCCTTGTAAATTTACATAATGTACCTAATTAGTACAATAAAGAATAAAAATAATAACAATAAAATAACCTGAGGAAGGAGGAAGGAGACCAAGAGGAGGATCCAGCTGGGCTGGGCAGCGTTTGGGAAACTACGCCGAGTCTTCTTGTCATCCATACCGCAATGTTTGAAAACGAAAGTTTTCAACCAGTGCGTCCTACCTGTGATGACCTACGGAGCCGAGACATGGACACTCACGAAAGGGCTGGTCCACCAGTTCAAAGTCGCTCAGCGAGGACCATTGATCCGAGGCAGTTTGCTGGTAGTGGCTGGAAGAGGATGGCTGGGGACAGAAAAACATGGCGTGATTGGGGCAGTTCTATGTCCAGCAGCGGACGAATACGGACCAATTGATTGACCGGCGCGGAGAGCTGAAACATCCAGTTTTCGGTCTAGATATTCCCGATAGCTGAGCGCAGAACATGTGTTCGGTATAGCCGCGGTCGCCGACAGAAATAGCCCCAACCATTCGCTCCGCAATACGGCTGCTTTCATATTTAACACGCAACCAACTAAAGACAGAAAGTCGTCTGGGCCGTGCCTTAAGGCGACCGCCGTGCTACCTAGCGCCACTATTGGAAAAAAAAATCCACTTTTATAACGCGTCTTTGAAAAAAGTTATCGTTATCAACCCTTGTAAGTCCCCACTGCTGGGGCACGAGTCTCTTCCTGCATCGCAGTAAGGTTAGGCCATACTCCATCACGGGGGCCAAGTCAGGGTTGGTGGAGGATTGTAAGACAGTGGCGGCCCTTACTGTCAGAAGTTTTCAAGCCGCCCATTAGGACTGTGACATGGCTTAACGACTGCCATTACATGAGAGCCGGCACCAACGGCTTAACGTGCCTGGCGAAGCACGGAAGCGCTCGGGAAAGTGCCACTAGCGGTAGTCATGGGACGGTCACCCATCCTGCACCTGACCGCGCCTGTTGCTGCTCAACTCAAGTGAATAATTCCAATCACTCGGTTCGCCTAGGCCACGAGCGCTTTTGAATGTCAATGTACAATGTAAAATGGAAGCCGTTGGTGCCGACTGTCATGTAATGACAGTCGATAAGCCATGTCAGAGGCTTTATGGGCGGCTTGATAACTTTTGACAGTAAGGCCCGCCACTGTCTTACAATCCTCCACCAACCCGGACGTGGCGCTCGTGGTGAGATAAGGCCTCACTTTTATGCAGTGCAGGAAGAGACCCGTGCCTCAGCAGTGGGGACATATAAGGGTTGATATCGATATCGATCGACATTCAGCAAACATAATGTAAATTATACTATTTTTATTTTTAATGCACTAACCCGTGCTAAGGACAAATTTAAAAATCTATTTAGAATGTTTAGCCTCTAAATAGGTTTTTAAATAATGTAAATTCTTTGCGTGGAAATAAATTGATTTGATTTGGATGCCATTAGCATTTTTAACAAGCTGAAGGAATAAAGATTTTTTTCTTCTGAACTTTCTTCCGGAGTCGTACTTGTGCGTAATATCAGTTTGTGTGTAGGTGATGAGATTTTTTATTCATCGGCGCCTCTATAAATATAAAACAGTTGCGGACGGACAAATAATATGATAAAGGAAGATTGACACCAGGACTGAGTTTCAGAAAAATAAAATTCATAGTTCATTTTAGCAATTTTAGGTGCATTGTAAACTGTGGGTTAATGACTTTGTTTAATTTCAAAGTACGTGCATTTATGAATTTCTAGTCGCAATACCAAACGCTAACTGTGGAGGAAATCATCGTGAGGAAACCCGCGGCTTGATTGGCTCCGCACGTATTGACTAGTCTTTCCTGTGAGCTAGGCCGGCTAAGCTGTCAGCATGGGCATGTCAGGTGCTGGGCAAGCCTACACTATCGATAAAACCGTGTCCCAGGCACTACAGCGTCGGAGTGGTCCCTTCACCCATCTAGTGTGAGTGAAGATACCACCGGACGCTGTATAAATCATCTCATAACGTAGATACAAAAAAGGCCAATATATAATTATAATCGACTACGTAACGTACATCGTATTTTCATAGTAAACTAGAAATTGTAATTCGATAAAACAAGCCCCGGGAAATTAAATAAGCCTGTTTATCGAACCCGCGACCTTTGGCTAACCGTGCCAGCGCTCTTCCAACTGAGCTAATGGGCGAAGCTTTTTAGACATAAAGAGGGTTGCCTAAAACACAATCGAAACCTGTCAATCAAAGTTGGTCGTTAACATCATGTTTTTTTTCTACTCATGAAATTTCTCTGTTAATATTCGCATTACACAAGGATTTTGCGGCTTTGGCGCTGTGTCCTAAATAGCTTTTAAAACCTTTAATGTTGGTATTAAATAGAATGACCATTCTTTCATGTAGGACAATGTTTCACCCGAGGCTTTGGTAGAGCTTTTAAAATGCGATTGCAATAAAATTATGTAATAACTAGCTTGTTACAATTGCAATGCAATAAAAAAGTTGCTTAGAGTTTGGTATGAAAAAGGTTACGGTAACAATTTCAAAGGACAACGTTCGCTCGCACAACGCCATTTAATTTTAACTTAAAATAAATGATATCCCAAAGGAACGCGTAACCTGGATATTAAGTATTTTATGTCGCATTCCGATCTTTGTCTATCTGTACGCCAAGTTTCATGTAAATCCGTTCAGTTGTTATTGCGTAATTGATTAACAAACATCCAAACATACAAACTTTCACATTTGTGATATTAAGCAGGATAATGCCTACCCACTTTAGAGCAGAGGCCTTCTCTCAGAGACAGAGATTAAGAGAGTAGGCTTATGAATCACCACGCGTGCCCACTGTGGGGATTTCAAGCGCTGAGGTGTGAACAGCTTTACCCAGGTTTCCTCACGATGTTTTCCTTCACCATTAGCGAGTGGCATTGCTACTAAAACTTCGTAATTTAGAAAAAAAAGTCATTGGTACATGCCGGGATTCGAACCCATGACCTCCCGATTGAGGAGCCGGCGTTCTATTGCTCTGATAACGCTCTAAAATTACCTGTACCTAAACCAATATACTTCGTATAATATGTCAAAAAACCAAATCACAGAATACAAATTACAAATCGATGTTCACAAAAGATTTAGTTCAAAAAAAGAATACAAGTTGCTGGAAGACACAAAAAAAGAATTATAATTTCTTAGAATAATCTAAGTAATGTTGAACAATGTTTTACAAAATACCGCAGTCTTTTGATTTATTTGAGTTATTTCTAGAGATCGCGATTACAAATCACAGTCAGGATATAAATTATCTTACTCAGCGTCAGTTAAAATTAATTAGCGCACTATAATAGAATTTTAGTTACTTTATTGAACAACCAATGTGACTTGGAGCTGAGCGAATGCTTTTTCCGTGTAAATAAAACGCGTAAATGAGATCCATTGTTGGAGTGGGCGGAATCGTTACATGTTCCGTTTATATGTTTGAGCGAGGGTGTGGCCACGAAACGGGCCGTGGGACTGGGCGTGACGCCTATAAAAAATCGCTGAAAGAAAGAAAACATTTATTTATTTCGTTAGGACAACTAAGGTTAGCTATAAAATATAGAAGGTTTTAGGGTAAGTGCCTATCCTTTTTAGGTTGCCACATCATGAAAGTTTGCTAGTGTTCAAGTTAACAATTAATCTGCAAACAAAATTAATTTTAAAATTGAAAGAATTTAAAACAAAGAACATTACATAGGCACACCTGAGCTAAAAATCTGTTCGATTTTTTCCTTAAATGTATAATAATTATTAAGGAACATAATTAATTATATATTCTACACAACCAACAGAACACTTTAATAACACTTTGCAAGCTTGTAAGCCTAGGAAAACAAAGAATTCTTTGAAACTACTTTTTTGACACTTTTATTGCATTGTTCCTCCGGTAGCAAAACAGAATGTAAAATTCTTTATGCCACACCTGGCAATAAAGTGGTTTTCCCCGCTTTCTGGCCAAGTGTAGACATAAAAAGATGTACACAACACGGGATGTAATAAAGAAAGTTCTCGATCGCATATTTACGTGCCTCGCTTGCAGCTCGGGCCGCAAACTTCTGCGATCTCGGCCTTTCTTTGTATTACCACCCTAGTTGTGTAATGTACTATTATAACATATTTGCTCGTATAGTGGTTGTAATTACACCAATTTCAATATCGTAATGTATCTCATTACGTACTTGTGCGATAATGTAATGTAAAAGGCACGTGTTTTTTTTTAATAAAGTTTTAACTCCGTCTAAAAATGAACGATACTTTTAAAAATCTTAGCATAGAGGTTTTATGTCAAGAAAGTGGTAAATATTTTATGAATAAAATTAACTTTGGGAAATAAAATATAACAAATAAACATTTAATTCTTTAATTTAATTAATTTTGACTATAAATTACAACCATTTATCTGTAACAAAAACACAAAAATATTAATTTACTTTATTAGTAATACTGGCTGTTTTTGTACCTTTGCGTAGAAAAAAAAGTTGATGCGCGCGCATCGCTTATTTGTGGACAAGTAAAAATAAATCCGCGAGCTTTTTCTTTTCGATGTATTGTTTTTATTTGAAAATGTCGTCAAGTAGTGATGATAACAAAGTAAGAGTTTTATTAATTTCCTAGTAAATATGTTATAAAACGTCGTATGACATACGTGCGCTTTGAAAATTACAGCCTCTGCTTCCTTATAGCCCTCGCCGATGGCTCGGGCTAGTAATATCGCCTTGGCTGTAATTTTCAACTTACCGCACTTATATCATAAAGTACTATTACGTTGAAATAAATTGATTTGAATTTGGTACGCTTTTGTAAATGGCAGGAACCAAGCTTTAACCCACCCTAGATCTACAGATTTAACGAAAAATAGACAGACATAAATACGCAGAAAAAGAAAATATAGAAAATAAAAGAAAAGCAGAAGAAAAATTAAAATACAAGTAAAAAAAAAAAAACAAAAGCGTAAACTAGTATTAAATTGTCAATGCAGCGGAAAAAGACCTTTTGTATTAGCTTGCAACGGTGCAAACCTCTTTACATCATTTTTATTTCGTTTTCTATCTATCATTTTCAAATTATGTAAATTCTAATGTTATTCTGATTGTCAGCGAAAACCTGTTATTGGCTTTAAATCTAATTCATCTTATTCTATGTAAAAATGCCTCGTGTATAAGCTGTTGGTTTTCCAATAAACAATAAAACAAAACAAATATTTTAATTACGTCACACATTTTCGATTTCCCTCATTTTTCATCATTACTACTTTACCCTTCGACCAGATCTGACTACTTTACCTGCTTATCCCTTTTTATCCAGTTCTTCTGTTTTATTATACTAATAATCTAGAAATAAGACAAAAAAAAACTGGATAAAAACGGATAGAAACGGACATAATGGCATCTAGATAATACTAAAGAGCATCATGAAGATGTCACCACTTTAATCCCATTTTTAGTTTTTTTCGTGCACTCTGGCAGACAGTTGTTAACAAAACATGGGAAGACCCGCCTTTTTCAAAGTAATCAAACAACTAAAATTTCACTTCTATTGTAAATGCGAAAGTTTTAGATGGATAGATATTTGCAACTGAATGACGCCAGAACCGCTGAACAGCTGATCTGTCAGATATATATTACACTCTGGAATCGCACATGAAATACTCTTAATTACAAAAAAATACACACAAAGCGCTCGTAGCCTAGCGGAACCGAGTGATTGGAATCAATCACTTGGGTTAAGCAAGAACAGGCGCGGTCAGGTAATGGATGGGTGACCATCTCGTGACTACCATTAGTGGCATATTTCTGAGCGCTTCCGTGCTTCGCAAGGCACGTTAAGCCGTTGGTGCCAGCTGTCATATAATGGCAGTCGTTAAGCCAAGTCAGAGGCCTTATGGGCGGCTTGATAACTTCTGACAGTAAGGCCCGCCACTGTCTTACAATCCTCCACCAACCCGGACTTGGCCCCCGTGGTGGAGTATGGCCTAACCTTCCTGCAATACAGGAAGAGACCCGTGCCCCTACAGTGGGGACATATAAAGAGTTGATATCGATTCGATCGACACACGAAAGCTTCCACTCTAATGAAGTCGCTGGTAACAGCGGTGTCTAACAAAAATTTTAATAATTGCAATATTGCTATATACTACTCACTTTCCTCGCCTGATCCGCTGTTTCCGTGGCCCCACGCCTCAGTCCAGCGTGCCAGCAACTCTGGTCAAAGTTTATATTTAGCCGGCACACGAACCGATTCATCCGCCGCGCTCCAGCCGCCGCATTTTGATGCACCTAGTTTTATATTGAGGGATTTACATAATCAGACGTGCGGGCCGACCAACGCAATTAGACAGCTTTACTGTCAATAGCAGCGCTCTGGCCTAGTCGAACCGAGTAATTCGAATCAATCAATAAGGTTAAGCCACAACAGCTGCGGTCAGGTTGGTGGATTTTTTTTCGAGCGCTTTCATGCTGCGCATGGCAAGTTAAGACATAGGTGCCGACTACCATGGATTGGCAGTCGTTAAGCCTTAGGGGCGACTTCAGTCAGTAAGGCCCGCCACTGTCTTACAATCCTCCACTAACCCGGACTTGACCTCCGTGGTGAAGTATGGTCTAACCTTCCTGCGATGCAGGAAGAGACCCGTGCCCCAGCCATGGGTACATACAAAGGGTCGACAATGTCAATAAACAGCGAATCGCAGATTAGTTCGGAAAAACTTATGTGGGTTGCGAATCTCTTTTATTCTGAGAACAAGCCGGAAAAAGCGGAAAAAATATCGGCTTGTTCGTAAATTAATTCACAAGTACCATTGATGTCGAGCGATTTCGTGCTTTGCAAGGCACGTTAAGCAGTTGGTGCCGGCTGCCGTCGATAGATGGCAGTCGTTAAGCCAAGTCAGAGGCCTTAGGGCGGCTCGAAACACTTCTGACAGTAAGACCAGCCACTAGTCTTGGAAGCCTCCACCAATCCGGACTTAGTCCCCGTGGTGGAGTATGGCCTATACCTCTCAGGGTCTCTTCCTCAGGGAAGAGACCCGTGCCCCTCGGTTGGGCCATAATGGGTTGATGATGATGATGACGATTGATATGGAGCAGCTATGTTTTTTTCTACATGACGTATAGAGAAAGAAATGGTCAGTGACACAGTTTTGGTTTTGTTACAACTAAGTTTTCTTGATCTACATAAGGACAGAATTCTTATTCCCGCGCATCGTACGAAGGCTTTCCGTGGCAGTTTTAAGTATGCGGCGTCCAAGTGCTGGAATGATATTCCTCCCCCAGTCCGCGATGCGCCTAGTAGATGTGCCTTTGGGCGTAAGCTCAGGGCATATTTGCTGGAGCAGCAAAGACTTCCCTATCCTGTCCAAACTTCTCGCCGCCATTACTAATTTGACTAATCAATTGACTATGTGATCGCATCAAGGACGGCTGTTTTAATTTCATATTGTTCGTTTTTTATTTTATTGTTTATGGATATTTTATAATATATAAATTGTAATATACATATTTATTTAAATTGCTGTACAGTACTACCTATATGTATTTAAATTGCAACATACCGACCCGCGCACTGGGACACTCGTGAGAGTACTGATCAGGTACTGACTGAAAACCAGCGCTGAGGGCTCACACCCTCAGCAAAATGCTGAGTCAGCTGCCTTTTGCAGCAACGGAAACACACCGCGACAAAACTGTTTAAATTGTCTTTACTACCTTACCCTTTGATTGTTCTCCGATAAGTCTGTTTCGTATTTGTTAGATGTTTTGTGTGTGTGACTGTTGATGCAATAAATGTTTCTCTTTCTCTTTCTATCTATCTTCACCCACGTTTCCTCGTATACTAACAATGTACTGCTAGCCGTTGTCAGTTGGCCAAGTTGTTTGACATGATATTTCGCACTTAGCCCCATAGTTGGGCCATTGTACGTACCAAGATCTGAGGCATGTTACCTTAGATAGATACTTGGGTTTCCTGAGAGTCTAAAGAGTTCCTCAGAGCGCTTGAAATCGCCAATCCACGGTGGGCACAGTGATAAGCTCATGCTGTTTCTGAGACAAAAAGGCCTGTGCTCACCCGTGGGAAGTATAATAAGTATAGTTAATTAGTCAGACCTAAGATTTCCACACTTAGCCTCATATTGGGCCATTGTACGTATTGAGCGCTGAGGTACCTTAACACTTCAGACACTAGGGTTTCCTTACTATGTTTTCCTTCACCGTTACTGCTATAACTTCACAAATGTACGTATCTTAGAAAACAAAGTACATGCCGGGGTTCGAACCTACGACCTTCCAGTTGAGAATCCGGCGCTCTACCCCGCTCCGCTCCACCGCTTCCGTGGGACGCATAAAGGGACGTATTATTATTATACTAGTTGTGCCCCGCGGTGTTACCCGCGGTTTATCGATTTTCCCATGGGAATAAGATATTTTCTCGCAGTAAAACGTAGCCTATAATGTTAATCCAGGGTATCAGCTAACTCCACACCAAATTTTATTAAAATCACTCCAGCCTTTTTCTAAGGTTAACACGAGCAGTAGACATAATTAAAACTGTTTTATACGGATTTATGCTCGTTTAATACATTTTAACAATTTTGCGACGTTTCGGCACTTTTTCAGGTGCCGTCCGGTCCGGGACCACGGCACCTGAAAAAGTGCCGAAACGTCGCAAAATTGTAAAAATGTAATAAACGAGCATAAATCCGTATAAAAATAGTTTTAATTATCACTCCAGCCGTCTAGATGTGAAGAAGTAACAAACATACTCACAGACATTCGCCTTTATAATATTGGTGTGATGTGATGATGCAGAATCATAGGCAGAGGTCTAAATAAAATCAAAGCAACAAATTATGTGTTATGGTTTCATAAATAAACAGGTCACACGATAACGCTTCCGATTTCAATGGGATGACCCGTTTTGTGCCGAAATTATTATTGTTTTGAGTTTAATTAACTCGGCAAAAGGGTTTATTTCGAACAGTTCGGACACAATACAATTGCAATTAAGGAAATGTCATTTTCGGAAACGCAATAAATTAGTTAACAAACATATTAAATTGGCCTATAAATATTATTGTCCATTGCAGGGCGCCGGCAATATAAAACGCTGGTATTTAATATCCACCTACATACCTGCCTAAACTGATTCAGGTAATTTTATCATATCCGCATTCGGATTTTCAGCGATAGGACATAATACCATTTCATAGAACTACAGTTCATGGCACTCTCGACCAGCTTCACGAACACTAACAATCTTCAAAACCTATTCAGAGGCTAAAAATTCCACCCATGCCGAGACTCGAACTCGCGATCTCTGGCTAACCGTACCAGCGCTCTCCCAAGTGAGCTAAAGGGCTGCGCACCTTTAGCTAAATGTGCGAGAGTCAAGTTCCTGAGAACTCAGATTACGGAAACTTAGCTTGAAATCCTCGGTCAAACGGATCGGATTCCACCAATACATCTTTGATCGCGATTCGAGATTGAAAGTGGTGACGTCACATTCACAGACAAAACTACAGGTTGCTACCACACATTAGGCTCAGGTGGGCTCAGGAGCTTCGTTTAATCTGTGGTTACGTCGTTTTCTCGTAATATCTCCACCACAGACTGTTTTAATGAGCGTTTCTGGCCAAAGAGTACATTTTCTGGCTAAGAAATTCTAGTTTTATAAACAAGGCCGTAATTGTTTTCCATGGCGTACGTTGTAATAATCGAATCTACTGTAAGTAATTTTAATTAAACTTTATCAGACGACCTCTGTGGCGTAGCGGTAGCGCGTCTGCCTACCATGCAAGAGGTCCCGGGTTCGAATCCCGGCTGGGAACAAAAAAAAAACCCCAGGTCTTGGATGTTTACATGTTTGTGATGTCGTTGTTTCTGGTTCCCACGACACAGGGTATCCTAGTGTGTGGCCAGAAGCAATGTATGTGCCAGTATGTAAATGTTATGTTATGTTATTTATTTAGTACTTGATACGGAAAACACACTGGCTCTTAACTGTTCGTATTATTTATTATTGTTGTATAAACCGCCATTTTAACCCGTATTATGTCAATATTTCAACTTCTCAACACCTTCAGTTAATCTCGCATTATTCTCGCTAGCTGTGAAGGAAAACATTGAGAGGAAACCTGAGTATCCGAGGTGTTCAAATACCTCAGTGCCTAAAATTGACAATCAGTGGTGGGCACGCGTGGTAATTATACTCTCTCTCTCTGAGAGTAGGCCCGTGCCCTGCAGTGTAAAAAAAACCTTATCTTTTAAACATTAAACAGACAGACAGCGTAGGTTTGTCCACAGCAACCTAACAGGAGTTATTCCGTACTGATCCCAAAAATTATGAGTCAAAGTATCCTAACCTATACCTTTTCTTCCCCAGGTTCTGCTAACCATGAGTGCCAACTAACCAAGACCGCGTAGTGTACAAGCGACAAAAGCCCTTAGTGTCAGTGCGACAAAGTGTGTAATGGTGTGACAGTGTGGAGCGAGTGGTGAGCTGTCAGATAATCCAAGATGGCGGCGCTGGCGTTGACAGTTCTTCTTCTGGTTGGCGCGGCGGCCGGCGTTGAGAAACCTGAGAGAGGTAAGCTTAAATAGCATATTAATAATGTTTTAGGTTTAGTTCCATTTTTATCTTTAATTATTATTATTATAAATATTTAAGCTATCATAATGTTTGTATAATATATAATATGTCCTTATTTACATAAATAAAAAATATTTAAAATCTGCCAATTAGTCGGTTACGTTTTTTGAACAGAAAATAATTTCACAGGATACTACATAAATAACCTGCACAAAGGCGAGGTTAAGAATCTCTGTAAGAGATTTCTTTTAGCAAACCTTAGAAAATAGGAATAGAGAAAAATTGTTTTACAGATATGAGTTTACTTGGCAATGATACAAGGCTTCTTTTTTGTCTCACAAATGCCAAAAAAATAAAAAAGTTATGGAGTAGAGTAGAAAATAAAAAAATAAAGCAAGACCACATGCCCACATGCGCCATATAATTAGTCTTAGATAAAATGTGTCCATGATATAAAATCGAAGGGACAATCAATTCAATACATTAATACATTCAAAATAATTACTTTAATAATAAATGAATAACTATGACAGTAAAGTTCAAACGAAAACAACCGTAGTAACACAATACAACTTTAAAAACCTAATTAGAGGCTAAAAATTTCACCCATGCCGGGATTCGAACCCGCAACCTCTGGCTATCCGTGCCAGCGCTCTACCAATTGAGCCAATGGGCGACTCACGGCATCAGTGAAATTTCGAACCTCTTTACACTATTCTCTGTATTACGTACAGGCAGCGACATCTGACTTAAGCAAATTGCATTACTTACAGCCCCGACTACCTACTTTGCAGTTAGGTTTAACATCGGAACGATATCACTGTACCCACATGATTATACTATTTTTATTTTTAATGCACTAACCCGTGCTAAGGAACAAATTTAAAAAACCTATTTAGAGGCTAAAAATTTCATCCATGCCGGGATTCGAACCCGCAACCTCTGGCTATCCGTGCCAGCGCTCTACCAATTGAGCCAATGGGCGACTCACGGCATCAGTGAAATTTCGAACCTCTTTACACTATTCTCTGTATTACGTACAGGCAGCGACATCTCACTTAAGCAAATTGCATTACTTACAGCCCCGACTACCTACAGTTAGGTTTAACATCGGAACGATATCACTGTACCCACATGATTATACTATTTTTATTTTAAGAGGTTCGAAATTTCACTGATGCCGTGAGTCGCCCATTGGCTCAATTGGTAGAGCGCTGGCACGGATAGCCAGAGGTTGCGGGTTCGAATCCCGGCATGGGTGAAATTTTTAGCCTCTAAATAGGTTTTTAAATTTGTTCCTTAGCACGGGTTAGTGCATTAAAAATAAAAATAGTATAATCATGTGGGTACAGTGATATCGTTCCGATGTTAAACCTAACTGCAAAGTAGGTAGTCGGGGCTGTAAGTAATGCAATTTGCTTAAGTCATATGTCGCTGCCTGTACGTAATACAGAGAATAGTGTAAAGAGGTTCGAAATTTCACTGATGCCGTGAGTCGCCCATTGGCTCAATTGGTAGAGCGCTGGCACGGATAGCCAGAGGTTGCGGGTTCGAATCCCGGCATGGGTGAAATTTTTAGCCTCTAAATAGGTTTTTAAATTAGTTTCTTAGCACGGGTTAGTGCATTAAAAATAAAAATAGTATAAACACAATACAACGTTAACTTCAGTTCTCAGTCCTGAACTTGAAAATATTAGTTTTTCTATTTTCATTTTCAAGGTCTGAATAGGTTAAATATTGATTTAATTTAATTTAATTTTTTAATTTAATTTATTTGGAGAAAATACAGGCACAGATAATGAATGTTTATTATGTTTTACAATATTGGTTATGGACTTATCTGTCCTATGGAACATTTCTCACTTATAGTTGATGTAACAATCACAAAATGGTGCAGAGTTAGAATCGATTTTGAAATTTTATGCAGCGTGGAAAGTCTTAGTTAGTTAGTTCTGTGGTTTCCGCACTTAGTCTCATAATTGGGCCATTGTACATAGTGAAAAATAGAACCGTGTTAATTAATTAACCAATAACTCAGACCTTTAATTTACTGAGCGCGTTTAAAAAGCCGCCGCGGAGCCGCCCGTGTGTCGAGCCGCCATGACGCGGCCATCAATCAGGGTATTGAGTCATGGGTCGGGGAAGCCGAAACGCGCCCGCCCCGCACCCGCCCGGCAACGGCCCGCACCGGTGATGGCCTTTCATGTTCATTGACAAATCGAGCCCCATGAATCAACGCTGAATGGTAGGTTGTATGCCTGTGGCCTACAGACAGCCTTCAGATACAAACCGATGTTTATGTCGAGTTAGAACTTGCCAAATCATAACTTCATTTATTATGTAAGACAATTTTAACCGGGTTTAGTTTTATCACCATTTCGTTACACAAAATACACCCTTTGACCACGTAATAAGAAAGAATAAAGCTTGTTTGGACGACACTGTTTTCCATAACAAATTGTCTTAAACCGTAGCATATTTCTAATACAGCATTATTAAATGCATTATGTAATACGAGACCAAAGTCCGAAGTAAAAAAATCAATTGTAGTAAAACACAAGACGGTCGGACGAAGACTCATTTATTTATCAAGCACCGCCTACGCACAACAACAATCGTCTAAATACTCTAAATAGTCACTTATACTATGGATCTCTTGATTTCCACGTACATAAGGTATTTTTATCTGACTTATATTTTGTAAAAGTGTTTTAAATAATTTATTATACGGTCTCGGTGGCGCAGCGGTTTGGTGCGCTGACTGTAAAACCGAAGGTCGCGGGGTCGATCCCTGGCCGGGTCAAACTAGGAAACGAACTTTTCTAGTTTGTCTCGGGCCTTGGAAGTTATCTATGTATTTATTGTATTAAATAATATTTAATACAATAAATACATAGATATATTTACTCCACGATATAATATATCGTGGAGTTAGCACCTGTAACACAAGTCATTTAATTGTACTTAGTATAGGGCTAACGAGATCTGTGTAATATGTCCATGAATATTTATTCATATGAGCTCTTACCTATATTACGGACCTTTAAGACTTTTTCTTTATAGTTTTGCCAGGATATCAAATTAAGATCTGAGCTCCTAGAACATATCTTTAGCGTCGTCGATATTCCAACACGTCGCCATACTTTTTTTCTTGCTTGTTGTAGTTTGTTTCCGTGTGTTTTTTTTCATATTAATGCTGTTATACTTCTGATTATTAAAAGGACCGACAGATTGACAAAAGATTTAAATATTCGAGCGCCAAAAGCTTTCCCTCGTCTCAAATGCCAGAACCTTTTAACGAACAAAACATTGTGCGTGTTTATTTAGAAGCTCTCAGAGAAGCAGGTTGTTTGCTGCGAAAAGAGAGTTTTCCTCAAGGCGCCATTTTTTTCCTGTTATGTAATTTGAATCTGATTGTAGGTTAGATGAATGTATATGTTCGAATGAATGTTCATACTTTGCTTTTTATATTTGCCTGAAAGGCGTGATAATGACGCTGTTCAAAAATACAACTGTTGTCTGACTGTTTCGTGGGCCTAGCGATATAACGTCTGATAGCAAAGCTAGAGATTGCTGGTTCGACTCCCCCTCAGAGCCGCCGTGCGTTGTCAAGCCACGATGGCTTGACGACGCAGCAACAAATGGCCTCAGTCTGGGTGAGTTCCCATGTTTGTGGAGTCCTGAACTGGTTACCAAAGCACAGGGTATCGTAGTTTTAGACCAGGGTAAATAGTTATGCTGTGATAAAGTTATTTATTTATTATAATTTTTTAACTTCAATCGTCGATGCAATGTCTTACTTACATTGGTCTTACAAAGTGCTGTCACATTTTAACTATTGCTAAACTGATAAATCCATGTTCTATATAAATCGAGTTCTATAACTTTAATTTACAATAATTTAAAATATGATATTTCGCGTGGATACTTTGGTGTGTGTTTTTCCGGGATAAAAAAAATCAATGTGCAGGCTAAGTCTCATTCAGGTTATATCATAAATCTTTGTATCAAATTTCAGTCAGGTCAATTCTCAGACCAAGATCTCACACTTCCGTGAGAGAATAACAAAGATCCATTCATCCAAATACTAGCATTTCTAATAGTAGTAAGATAAGGATTTTGTCAGTCAGAACTGCGATTTCCGCACTTCTCATTAGGAAACGAAGAATGAGTAAACTGTTTAGTTGCATAGTAACAATCTTTCTACTCTCAGCTGTTTTTAGGGCTTCGTACCCAAATGGTAAAATCGGGAACCTGTCTGTCACTAGGCTGTATCTCATGAACCGTATTAGCTACACAGTTGAAATTTTCACAGATGATGTATTTCTGTTGCCACTATAACGTATTTATAACGGACTACCTGTCTGACACTTGAATCGGTTTTGTTGTATGTGATTTGGACTACTGACAGCTGTTGACAGTGAATTAATACGTTGTTAGTGCACTAGAACAGGGGGTTAGACTCAAAACTGAGCCATTGTCAGATTGTGAAGCTGTAAAACGTTTTATAAACGATCAAATTCATCTATAAGCTAGGTAGTAGAGATTCGTTAAGATAATTCTTTAAAGAAACAAACATCCTGACAGTTGCCAGCCAGTATATCTATGAAAATATTATGTATGTCAGGAAAAATATTAGCGACTTTAAAACTGCAGGTAGCCAACGCAATGTAGATACTAGAAATAAAAATAAACTTTCTACCCCAAGATTTAGGCTGTCAAAGGTTAATACATCCTTCATGGGGCATTGTATACGGTTCTACAATAAAATCCCTGAAGATATATTAAGTTTGACTGAAGCGCGGTTCAAAAAATGTGTGAAGTCCACTTCGTGCCAAAAGAGCTACTATAATATTAAGGATTATTTAGAGGACAATGATGTCTAGAACTCAAGAAAGTAAAATGCACGAGTTTTGTAAAATTTGTGTAAACTGTGTTAACTCAGGAATTTGAAAAGACTACGTTTGGAGTTTTTTGGCCATTTTTTCTCCAAAATGATCTAGATTTTGAAATGAAGACCTAGTTTGACTTGTAACGTTCATTAAGCCGCAGTATCTGCGCTACTTTGAATAAAACCTTTTCATTTCATGTGATTTGGACTACTGACAGCTGTTGACAGTGGATTAATACGTTGTTAGTGCACTAGAATAGGGGGATGGAACTAGAAGACTCATAACTGAGCCATTGTCAGATTGTGAAGCTGTCAAACGTTTTAATAATAATCTGGAACGACTTCAACTCTATGTTTTATTTATGATGATAAACAGAAAAAACTTGATAAAAAACAGAATTAGCAGGTAAAGGACGATTATGTAGTCCGGTCTAGTTGAAACGTAAAGTAAGGGTGACGTAAATTTAAATTTTGATAATGTTAGTCAGAATTAAAGAAATATAAAAAAAATTATGTAAATGGTTTGCACCATTACAAGATGAGTGGTGGAACCGGCGTATGGCGTTCGACTTTGGACTTTGAGCGTTTTTCCTGCCGCCCGTGCGTGGGGGCCCAATCAGTCGCCGGCGGTCGTGGCTTAAAAGCTTCGGGATATTTTTTAGTGTCCCCGTCTGTGCCGCGGCACCTGCTGTCGCTGTGGACTGCTCCTAAACTTTGACTGTCGTTCAAATTAATAAACATTTGTATAACACGATTTCATTAAAAAGTGAAAATTACTTTCCTAAATTCCAAAAAGGGAAAGATAAAAAGTACCCGGAACCGGCGTGCGTGCATGCAAAGACTTATGAACGTTGATGAAGCGAAGATGTACCGTCAGGATCGTGGCAAGTGGCAGTCCCTGGTCTCTGCCTACCCCTCTGGGATACAGGCGTTACGTTATGTATGTATGTAACAAAAATAACATTCACTCAAAATATTTTTATTAAGTTGAAAGTATTTCTTTTGAAGTTACTTAAATAACTAGGTATTATAACAGCTGTTGGTGCTGTCATGTAATGTAAGTCATTAAGTCACGTCAGAAGCCTTATGGGTGGCTTAATAACATCTGCCAGTAAAGCCCGCCACCGTCTTAGAATCCTCCACCAGCCCGGAACTGGCCTCCGTGGTGGAGCATGGCCTAACCTTCCTGGGATGCACGAAAAGACCCGTGCCCCAGCAGTTTGTATCAAAACGTACGACGGACGTGGGGACGTACGACGATATCAACCCTTGTATGTCCCCACTGCTGGGGCACGGGTCTTTTCCTGCATCACAGGAAGGTTAGGCCATACTCCACCACGGGGGCTAAGTTCGGGTTGGCGCAGGGTTGATATCATATCACAAGTTAGTTTCAGTGGTCGCCCCATGTCCGAGGGAACACATGAGTGGTAGCCGAAATAACCGCGTTACGCCAGATATTCAATCTCCGAATGTGGCGGTTTTTTCCTTCCTTTAAAAGATGGACCGAATGGTCTATTATACTCGTACTGAAACCGCTCATATTACAACTTCAAACCGTGTTCGAATTGGGGAAAAGATATAGAGATAGAAATATACGAAGAAGAGTAACTAAGAGAGTTCATTATGTAGTTATCACCGATAGTTATCTCGAGCCTTAACTTCGGACCTGTCAGCGCGTTGAGAGAGAGTTGTGTGTCGGCTCGCTGCGACAAACTACAAGTGACTTGAAGTTGTAGGTTAGGAAGGGTAGGGCGTAGTGGTAGGGAGACCACCTACCCGCACTACAATAATTGACTGTTCTTTCTACTTCAGTCTGTCCGTGACTATGGCAACTGCAACGTTGCCCAAACGTCGGGATTTAAGGTAGGTAATTACAATTTCGCTTGTAGCCCCGGCTAATTGAGCGATCTTAAACGATCACGAAGGTTAAGCAACATTGAAATGAAATGAAGAATGATGGGGCGCGTTCAGTTCATGGTGGGGTGACCATCTATGACTTACGCTAGTGGCATTTTTCTGAGCGGTTCCGTGCTTCGCAACGTACGTTAAGCAGATGTTACCGGCTGCCGTCGACAGATGGCAGTCGTTAAGCCAAGTCAGAGGCCTTAAAGTGGCTTGAAATCGTCTGACAGTTAGACCAGCCACTAGTCTTGTAAGCCTCTACCAATCCGGACTTGGCCCCCGTGGTGGAAGCCAAAGGCGTGTACCTGGCCTATACCTTCCTTAGGGAGGAGACCCGTGAGGCGTCCCCCTCGCTGGGGACATAATGGGTTGATGATGATGATGAACCTAGTAAATAATCAGGAGCGTTACAGTTAACATAACTTAACATAACATTTACATACAGGCACACACATTGCTTCTGGCCCCACACTATGATACCCAGTGTCGTGGGAACCAGAAACAACGACATCACAAACATGTAAACATCCAAGACCTGGACTTTTTTTTTGTTTCCAGCCGGGATTCGAACCCGGGACCTCTTGCATGGTGCCTACCATCTGCCTACGTCTGCCTAGACGCGCTACCGCTACGCCACAGAGGTCGTCTGAGTTGCCGTGATCGCGGGTAGACTGAAGTGGCGAGTACAGTATTAAGGTTTTACCTAGTAAATAATGGCGGTTAGTAAAGTAATACCTCAATAACTAAGTATAACATTACTTAGATTTAAGAAATCATGGTTGTAATATTTTTATGGTTATGCAATAAAGTTTTCTCTAATTTTCTATCTATGAGTGAGCAAAGCAAAAAAATTAAGAGATACGACATTATGTGTATTCAATCCTTGTGGGTCATATCATATTTTTTACAATAATATTTTTTTATGGTTTTCTTATACTCGTACCTACGACAAATAAGACTTAAATAATTGTATAGTCAATGTGCCCTGTCGCTTTTTTTTTTGGGCTTGTTGACGCCAGGAATTAGTTCTATATATTTTATCTATTTATTAAAATAACTAGATTCAATTTCACGAAGCTCGAGGCGCGTATCAGCCCTCACGGTGTCACGTTTTCAGATAGATAGCTCTCAGGTTTTGCTACCTTCGTTGCTGCTGCAGTAGCGTGTCACTACGATTTTTAGGTCTATTTTTGTTGGCTGTTTTTTATTCGAAGTCAATTCGTATCTCGGAGCTTATTTTTCATATATATGTTTTTTAAGGCTGGGTTTTCTGATTTTACCCCTGAAATCAGTGTTTTAACTAGGAGGAGCGGGACTTCCTGGCACTTACTATTTAGCCTCTAAATAGGTTTTAAAACTTACTAAGAAGTTTACACACTTAATAGGATGTCCTCACCACAGCGTGAAATTAACACTAAGTTGGTAACGAAATAAATATTATTATTTCGTTATTTATCTAACCATCTTAGAGTCAAATGCATTTTAACTTTGCACCAGGTAGTGGTATAATACTTCCCACCACAAATTGAACCTTCTCACTTTGAAATAAAGTCCTATATACAAAAAAAAAGTACTAACTCTGGTCCTTAAAGAGTTAATACTTTCAATGCCTGGACGTCGGACAATAATTTTATAACTTTTTAAACATAACTGCATGAAACAAATCCTAAACATGAGTCGAAAGTATGGGTTTATTAGAGTCATACTGAGTTTTTAATCACTCGTGGCCTAGTCAAACCGAGTGATTAGAATCAATCACTTGGGTTAAGTAACAACAGGCGCGGTCAGGTGCAGGATGGGTGACCGTCCCATGACTACCGCTAGTGGCATTTTTCCGAGCTCTTCCGTGCTTCGCAAGGCACGTTAAGCCGTTGGTGCCGGCTGTCATGTAATGACATTCGTTAAGCCGTGTCAGAAGCCTTATGGGTGGCTTGATAACTTCTGACAGTACAGCCCGCCACTTTCTTACAATCCTCTACCAACCCGGACTTGACTTCCGTGGTGGAGTAAGGCCTAACCCTCCTACGATGCAGGAAGAGACCCGTGCCCCAGCAGTGGGGACATACAAGGGTTGATATCGATCGATCGAGTTTCTTATAATTGAAATATGCCACATCGATTATCACTCAAGGTGTTAGTGACGCCGGTCATCAGAATTGTTTATTTGATGTACATAGTACAAAGAACGGTGGTAGCTTAGTGGGTAGAACCATGGACTGGCAAGCGAGAGCCCCAGGTTCGATCCCGAGTGCGGGCATGTACCAATGACTTTGTTTAATTTCAAAGTTACGTACATTTGCGAATTTGTAGTCGCAATACCACACGCTAACGGTGAAGGAAAACATCGTGAGGAAACCCGCGGCTTGGTTGGCTCCGCACGTATTGACTAGTCTTTCCTGTGGGCTAGGCCGACTAAGCTGTCAGGATGGTATAGGTGCTGGGCAAGCCTACACCATCTATAAAACCATGTCCCAGGCACTACAGCGTCGGAGTGGTCCCTTCACCCATCTAGTGTAAGTGAAGATACCCCTCGAAGCTGTTTAAATCATCTCATTAAGTAGATGCAAAAAAGGCCAATTATTATTATTATTAGTACAATAATGCCTATTTTCCCCCGACGATTCGCAAGTTCAATCGATATCCTAGGCTCAGTGAAACCGGCCTTAAAGCCGAAAAAAATGTATTGACAGTTGTGTATAATTAAAAAGTGTAAATCACATCACAATTAATACCACATTAATACCATAAAGGCAAAAGTTTGTGGGTGTGTATCTTTGTTAGTTCTTCACATCTAAACGGCTGGAGCGATTTTAATAAGATTTGGTAAGGAGTTAGCTGACATCCTGCATTAACACATTCGCATCGTTTTACTGCGGGAAAATATCTTATTCCGATGTAAATCCATTCCGATGTGATAAATAAGAGATGTGATAATAAGAGGCTAAAAATTTCACCCATGCCGGGACTCGAACCCGCGACCTCTGGCTAACCGTGCCAGCGCTTTTCCAACTGAGCTAATAGGCGACTCACCAGAAATTTTTAGCCTCAAACTAGGTTTTAAAAAAAAAATTGTCCTTAGCACGGGTTAGTGTATTGAAAAGAATATAATCATGTTAAATAAGTTTGAATGATTAAATTATAAAATAAGCAACCGAAAACAAGCTTTTCCTTGCACAAAACTGACACACGCTCCGTCATAAAGTAAGGTCATTGTTTATGTATTTCTATTTGAGCATCTTAGGGCGAGATAAATAGTCGCTTCTAAGAACGATTCTTAGCGAAAGCACTTGCTTAAGAATCGATTTGTCTATCATAGACAGTACTTTGGCACTCTCTAAGTCGCGAAACCCGGACTAATTCTTAGCATTGGCCTAAGAACATGCTTAGCTAAGCAAACGTCTATTTTAGTAACGCATTGATACTTAGCTAAGTTAGCCTGAAGTAATGCCTAGGGAAGCATGAGTACGGACTTGGGCTAAGCAACGACTATTTATCTCGCCCTTAGAGTGTTCGCGCGAGAATCGATCGCGCGACGTAATCATGAATCTGTGGTCGTGCTCACAAATCATGTGCCGTCGCTCGTGCCGCTCGCTCGCTACTAATTTTCCAGCCATCTGCATACACATTCGCACTGTGACATACGCGCGTGATAAGTGCTCGAATTCTCGTGAAGTGATAGACATTTTGGTGACCAAGAAACTTTATCAGCTCAAAGAACAATATATTGACAATATTAGACTATAAGTGAACAGTGCAGGAGTGTTCTCCGTGCGCTGGACGCATCAGCTCATCCATCACCGCTCATCATCTGCCCAACAGCTAAAGCGAGCCATCATCCACCTTCACCAAGTAAGTCCATTCACTTCACTTCCCATTCCGCTCTCTCAACCAGCCCATCGTGAGGTAGACCTAGCCGACATTGGCTAACTACCATAGAGACTCGGGTGTTTTTACGATGTTTTTCTTCACAGCTAGCGAGTGGTATTGCCAGAAAATAAAGTAATTGACAAATTCGGGTTCTTACATCCCCACATCACGACGAAACAATGATTTGAGCAATCTATTTAGAGTTGGAATTTTTTGCCTCTACATAGGTTTGTAAAATTGTCCTTAGCTCGGATTAGTGCATTAAAAAGAATACAATGGCTTAAGTGCTTACGAATTGATACAAACCGGGATCCGAATCCACGACCTCATGTATACGAGCATACACATACACTCACGCCTGTGTTCCAGAGGGGTAGGCAGAGACTTGGTTTTTCCACTTGCTTCGGATCGAGTTATATAAGATTGGATTAGAATACTACGATGGTGATGATATCTTTATTGAAGATGACGGATATCTTATAGGAAAAACACATTACCTGCTGATCACCTGTGTACAGCGCGTTATTATTACATCTGAGAACGGATCTCAGATACCTAAACTCGCCAGGAATGCCTCCGGCATTCCGTGAGGTCAGCGTGGGTATAGCATAAAGAAACAAGTAAGAAAACTTGTATTAGGATATTTTAAAGTAATGCATAGGATAAGTAATAAGTAATATACGCGTCGAATTGATAACCTCCTCCTTTTTTGAAGTCGGTTGTAAAGCATTTATATTTTATTCAATAACAAGAAGCTCACATCGCAAATTTAATTTAGGAGAACACTAGTTAGACTTGAAATAGGCCAATCACGAATATTATATTAATTAGCACTCAATCATGATTTTTTGAACTAAAACTTTCGTAAGCACAACACATTGTACACTTTTAGTCCAGATTTACTTACGGGTGTTGTTATATCGGAAAAGTCCGACCAGGTTTCGCTCCGATTCGCAGAGCTTAATCATGGTGAGCAGAGACGGATCTCGCGTCGTCGGTTGCTCGTCTCACACTACGGGCAAGCGCGCGGCGCGCCCGCGCCGAGATAGGTGGGGCGGGTGCCGGCACCGGTTGCGGGGGATTCCCGTCGTCAATGTCACTAGGCATGACGGCACAGACACAGCTCACGACATCTTCGTTCTTGCAGCGTCGATTTCAGTGATGATTTAATAAATACTAATTAGGATAATATACGTAATTGGCATATTTTAAGTTTCACGATATTTGTGGCATTTTTCCGAGTGCTTCCGTGCTTCGCAAGGCACATTAAGAGGTTGGCGCCGGCTGTCAGGTAATGGCAGTCGTTATGCCATGACAGAGGCCTTATGGGCGGCGCATAACTTCCGACAGGAAGGCCCGCTGCTGTCTTGCAATCCTCCATCAAACCGGACTTGACCCCCGTGGTGGAGTATGGCCTAACCATCCTGGGATGCAGGGAGAGACCCGTGCCCCAGTGGGGACATACAAGGGTTGATATCGAAACATGTTCTATTAATAGTTATTTATTAAACGGGTATTATTTATTAAGCGGTGGTAGCTCAGTGGGTAGAACCATAGACTGGCAAGCGAGAGCCCCAGGTTCGATCCCGAGTGCGGGCATGTACCAATGACTTTGTTTAATTTCAATGTTACGTACATTTGCGAATTTGTAGTCGCAATACCACACGCTAACTGTGAAGGAAAACATCGTGAGGAAACCCGCGGCTTGGTTGGCTCCGCACGTATTGACTAGTCTTTCCTGTGGGCTAGGCCGACTAAGCTTTCAGGGTGGTATAGGTGCTGGGCAAGCCTACACCATTTATAAAACCATGTCCCAGGCACTGCAGCGTCGGAGTGGTCCCTTCACCCATCTGGTGTGGGTGAGGATGCCACTGGACGCTGCATAAATCATCTCATTAAGTAGATGCAAAAAGGCCAATATTATTATTATACTGGTCTAATCGCGATTATTTATTAGGTAAAACGTTATTCCACCTTATTACCCGACGTTTCGACAGCTTTGCAGTAGCCGTAGTCTCGGGTAGACTGAAGTGGCGAGTACAGTCAATTATTGTGGGCAGTCACTTTTAATTTTTCGCAGCTGGCCGTCACACAATACTACGTCCAAGGACAGATTACTATCAATTAAAATACTGTTACGGGCTAGGGTTCTGGATTTAGATGTAAAACGCCAATGACAACTTCTTAGGATTTATTCACGCAGGGTCTGGTCTGCAGGTCTTCACGACACGAAGTCCACACGTAGATTCAATCGAAGTCCAATAGTATCGCTGAGGTCGTAGGTTATCGCTCGTATCGCAGGTATGTTCGTTCGAAGTTCACTCTTCGCTCTTCCAAACGGAACTGACAGCGCGCCGCGGCGGCCGCTATTTATATCCGCCGGCCAGGGTTCTAGAAAATTCAAGTACGTACCTACACTCGGTGCACGCGGCAACGACTCTAGAACAAAGTCCTTGTCAAAGAGATTTGAACCTTATACTAGTGGACATACGAGTCACTATTGCTTGCAGCGTTTTATTGTTTACTAAAACGCAGCATGCGGCGACTATTCGATAGGCTTCCAGAAGGCTCTATTCTAGATGGTTCGGGATAGGACCGCGACAATACTATCTTCTAATAATTACTCCCTAAGCTTTAGTCAAAGTAGGTACTTGTTTAGTGTTACCTCGGTGGTGGCACAACTATTCCCCCTTTGTTGGGTCAGTGGTGGTGCAAATTGAAGGCGAGAGCGGTCTCGGGTCAAGCCCCTTCAAATTCATTACTACTCGGCTAAAAATGTGTTTCAATTTCGTCGTACATACAGTAACCTCACGCCTGTATCCCAGAGGGGTAGGCAGAGACCATGGACTACCACTTGCCACGATCCTGACACCTTCGCTTCATCAACGTTCATAAGTCCTTGCATGCACGCACGCCAGTTCTGGGTACTTTTTATCTTTCCTTTTGCTAATGCATCCCCTATTTGGTCGATGTATGTCCGCCTGGGACGTCCCCTACCAGCCCTTACACTCACATTCGCAATATATATTTGTTTCGTCACTCTTTCTCTCTTCATCCTCTCCACATGTCTAAACCAACCAACAGCCAATTTCGCTATTCAGCAAATTTTGTTTAGCATGCCACGCTCGAGAAAGTTCTAAAGATGGCAATGGATGTTCGCAGGAGGTGGCCATGAAGCTAGGAGTGGAAACGAAAAAAGAGGCCTCCGCGCAGCAGTGGGACACAATCGAGGTTGCATAAAAATTAAATCGTATGAGCCACTTTTCTTTTCAATACATCTACGTCTGGGTGTCGTCATCGTCAGGCTATACTAGTCCACTGCTGGACATAGCCCTTCCCTAATGAGCGCCATAGCGCCCTGTCTTCAGCTTGCCGCATTCAGCATCTGCCTGCAGTTTTTCGCAGCCATCCCACTTAGTCGGGGGGCGTCCTACACTACGATTGCCGAGTCGCGGTCTCCACTCAAGAACACGTTCACTCCAACGGTTGTCGGTTCTTCGCGAGATATGGCCAGTCCACAGCCACTTCAGCTTGTATTTGTACGTCTGCGTGTATTTTTTATAATTGTCATGTAATTGCCTGGTTACTACAGCTCAAGGTGTCCTAGTTTGTTACCACGAGAAGTGATTGTTTTGTGTGGGAGTTGTACTCGTATTACTACATCCGTCCATTTGAACGTGTGATATATATTCTACACGTGGAGAGAATGAAGAAGGAAAGATTGACGTGTGAAATATTTGGAGCAAATGCTGCTCCCTAAAAAGGTAAGAGTGACCCTGCGTGATATAGAATAAGCAGAAGCAGTGGTAGCAGAGCTTCTCTAATAGTCAGCATCTCAATCGGCAGGTCCTGGGTTCGAATCTCGGCTTGTACCAACGATTTTCTAAGTTATATACATTTTTGAAGTTATAGTCGTAATACCATTCGCTAACAGTGAAGGAAAACATCGTAAGGAAACCCCTGTGTCTAAGAAGTTTACATACCTCAGCGCTTGCTGCGTACAATGGCCTAACTAAGAGGTTAATTGCAGTAACTTCAGATTTAACTAAGTAGGGTTAGCATAAAACTAGACGGAATATCTGAAGGCGCTACGTGGTGCCAACTAGCTTCACTAATAGAAAAAATAATTATCTTCTTTTTCAATGCGTCTTTGGAAAAAGTGAACATCGTCTTAATAAATATATAGTAGCTCTTTTTAAAACCTACTGACGAGGACCTCAGTCCAAGAATCTAGGACTTTAAAGGCCTGCGCAGACGAAGACATTTTTTTACGTGGATCGTAAAAAATGTCCTCTCAGTACTAGTCGCGGACTCAACGCCTACGATGTACGCACACCATAGGCGTTGAGTCCGCGAGGCGTCGTTTTGTTCCCCGGAAATTGAGTGAAGCGTGCGCTATGGAAGCAAATATTCTGAGACTACATTGTGTTGTAATTTACATGAAGTTGAAAAAGCGTTTTAAAAGAAAACACCGAACTTTTGTCCAGTCCGATCTTTTGATATCCTCGGTAACCGGCCGTGCTTTTAGTCATTCGCGTGCGTTATTTAATACAATTTATAAGAGATCTATATCGACGGACAAAAAAGTACCCGGGTATAGTCCCTCGTCTGCGCAGGCCTTAAAGCAGTTTTGCCAAAAGCGACCGTTTTTAGCTGAAATCAATTAAACTTTTCGACTTTTCGAACGAATCGATTTCAGCTTAAACCAGCCGTTTTGGCAAAACCGTGGTTGATCCTACGCACTAAAAATAACTTGTCACATTAAAAGTACCCGGCGTGCGTGCAACGCCTTATGAACGTTGATGAAGCGAAGGTGATCTGTCAGGATCGTGGCAAGTGGCAGTCACTGGTCTCTGCCTACCTCTGGAATACAGGCGTGAGGTTGTGTATGTGTGTATTGTCACAATGTTAAGGTTTATAGTTTTCACTTTTTGAAAAACAAACCTATTTTAAAACAAGCTATTATTTTTATTCCATTGGTGGCTTCAGTTAGCAGCGCCTTCAGTTATTCCGTTGAGTTCAGTCTAGAGCATTTGGCTTTTACAATAGTTACAACGTGTTATTGGGTCGTGCCTTTCATCGGGTCATCTCGGTTGCCCACTGGGCTGTAGGTCTCGTACATCCCTCTATATTTTATTAGTGTAGTCCGTTCAGCGCGGCGACGCCTTCACGCCAGGCTCGGTTAACTAACTTCAGAGACGTTGAATTCACCATTACCAAAAATCTTAATTATTTTTAAAACTGTTTTAGTACGGATTTCACTCGTTTATTATATTTTTTACAATTTTCGGACGTTTCGGCACCTGTAAATGTAAAAATGAGTGAAATCCGTACTAAAACAGTTTTAATTATGTCTAGTACTCGTGTTAACCTTAGAAAATACTATCTTAATTATTATTTTTTAAAAAAACTTTGGATTTTGTATTCACGTAATGAGATCGATGATTGATACAGTGTCCAGCGGCACCTTTCCTCTAGATGGTTGAAAGGACTCGGACGCTGCAGTGCCTAGGGAATGGGAGATTTTATTTTTGAGTATAAAAAAAGGATGCTATTTTTATTTTTAATGCACTAACCCGTGCTAAGGACAATTTTAAAAACCTATTTAGAGGCCGTGATACAGAGAATAGTGTATAGAGGTTCGAAATTTCACTGATGCCGGTGAGTCGCACATTGACTCAGTTGGAAAGAGCGCTGGCACGGATAGCCAGAGGTCGCGGGTTCGAATCCCGGCATGGGTGGAATTTTTGGACTCTTAATTGGTTTATAAAAAAAAGTAGTTCTCAAAAAGTGTTTAGATGGCGCTGAACTAACTACGTCACTAGCCGTGTCTTACGATTTGAGACCATTGATAAACATTGATTGACAAAATAGTGTTATCTTGTTTTCTTTGTCTTGTAATTTTATTTCAACATATGATGTAAGTGACAAATTACATAATGTACGTTTCGTTTTAAGATCTCAAAAGTCCAAGAGAAATAATAAAATAATAATGTGGTGTTCCATAACTAGCAGTAACTTACCAAGTTCAGCGCCATCTATCCAGCGACTAGGGAAGTATTTAAAAACATACATACATGCATACATACATACATACATACATACATACATACATACATACATACATACATACATACATACATACATACATACATACATACATACATACATACATACATACATACATACATACATACATACATACATACATACATACATACATACATACATACATACATACATACATACATACATACATACATACATACATACATACATACATACATAGCTGATACCAGGGACTGCCACTTGCCGCGATCCTGACAGATCACCTTCGCTTCATCAACGTTCATAAGTCGTTGCATGCACGCACGCCGGTTCCGGGTACTTTTTATTTAAAAACAATGAAAATAAAATCCCTCATCATGCATCTCGATATTAATCTTCTATAATATAAAAATGAATCGCTGAATGTGTTGGTAAGCGCAAATCTCGAGAGCAGCTGAAACGATTTCGCTGATTCTTTTTTTATAATATTCCTTGAAGTACGAGGATGGTTCTTACGGAGAGAATAATTAAAAAAAAATAAAGAATCGATGGTAGGCGGTACAAAATTCGCTGGGTCAGCTAGTTATGTATAATTTTAGTGATAATTATCATTCGTTAATGGTAATTATCAATTAACCACTCTTGAATTGCAGCCTAGTTTAAGACTGACTGATTATGTTATCAAATACCACTGTTATTATTACCTGAACAGTTACCTTTTAAAATTAAAACGTAAATAAATACTCCACGATGCGGAGTGAAAATGTAGTAGCTATACCATTCACTAATGGTGAATGGCGTTAATTAAACGTCGTTTTATATTTTTCTGCATTGCTAGGTCCAGGGGCCAGTCCCCTGCCACGCCGACCGTACTACACAACCGAAGTCAGATTATCTCGGGGACAGGCGAGGGCAGAAAAAGGCGTCTGAATATTTATAACTTCTTGATTCTGTTATTTATTACAATTGGGCAGAGGTTTCGCACTGAGGAATACCCGTCGAAAAGGAGCGACCGACCGGGAGCCTACACAGATGGTACGGAGTGCTTCAGAACTAATTAATGCATAGGTTAGATAACCTCACGCCTGTATCCTCACGCATGTAGGCAGAGACCAGGGACTGCCACTTGCCACGATCCTGACAGTTCACCTCGCTTCATCAACGTTCATAAGTCGTTGCATGCACGCACGCTGGTTCCGGGTTTATCTTTACCTTTGCTAATAAATCCCCTATTTGGTCGATATAATGTCCGCCTGGGACATCTCTTGTGTTGTCTTCAGTGGCTGGTCTTACTGTCAGAAGTTTTCAAGCCGCCCTACGGCCTCTGACTTGGCTCAACGACTGCCATTTACCGATGGCAGCCGGGACCAACTGCTTAACGTGCCTTGCGAAGCACGGAACCGCTCGAAAAAATGCCGTTTTTTTGAATATTTGGGTTTTGGGTATGGCTTAACCTTCCTGCGATGCAGGAAGAGACCTGTTCCCCAGCAGTGGGACATACAAGGGTTGATATGAAATGCTTTTTTTATGCTCTAATTAATCATTGTTATACCATGCAAATTTTGGTATTATGCTAGTGCGGTATACAACATTTTGTAACCTCTAGAATCAGTTTGCGCCTTATACACTCTACAAGTGAAAACTATCTCCTACAGCTGCATAGTGCGCTATGCAAATAAAAAAATCTAGATAGGGAGAGGTAATTTAAATTTTGAGATGAAACTTGATACGGAACAGAATCAAAAGAAATAACAAAAATTGTGTAAAGAGATTACACCTTTTCGTATCATATCGACCAAATTAGGTATGTATTAGTAAAGGGTATGATAAAAAGTAATTCAAACAAGCGTGCATGCATGATCGTTGATGAAGCGAAAGGGGATTCCGTAACCAACGTGCTGACTAGAGTCTAATACTTTTTTCAATTCAATTCAATCATTTATTGTCTTAAATTACAGTACATTATGATGTTACATGGATAAAATTGTAGTGCCAATGTAATTTTACCGATATTGCCACAGCTATTTAAAAATTATTGAAATTTTAAATTAATATTTAGCATGAATAAATAGACTAATATTTCACAAATTCAGCAATTAACATTCGTAGCATTTGTAAATCAATCAATTAAATAGGAAGTCAACTAATATTTCGACACAATAATAGCCAAGTTACATATAAAAATCTATTTACAATTTTCATAATATTCATTTAGACTGTATGGACACATAATAAGTAAATATTGTTTCAAATCTTTGAGGAATCGATCACGATCGATACTTACATAGTTATTCAATAGAATGATATAAATACGACAATGGTTGTTATTTCCTCAATTAGGTAGTCTACAAAACAATAGCAGTACCTACAACGTCATTCCAGCGGTATAACCCGCGAAAATTAAATAGGCAGCTCTCGCGAAGAAGATTGAATCGTGCGAGGCGCCGAGTTAAGTAGCACGGGTTATACCATTGCAATGCAATTAGTTTCTACACTACCGATAGAGTGAATGAAACAACCATTACCGGACTAATATGATTCTAACACCTATGCATTTTGGAGACTCCCCCTCTGCCTACCCCTCTGGGGTACAGGCGTGAATTCATTCTATGCTAAACGTTCAGTAAGGCCTTATTTTTGACACATTGTATGTAATTGTAGCGCAATTTGGGACACAATAAAGTCGAGAGTGGCGGGCTGTCAGGCAGCTAATAACGACTACAGATACGATGTAGTGGCCGCTCCACATCACGATAATCACAAGTGCCGAGTAGTTCAAACACTGGCACAGTTTCAGATTAGATCGCACACGATCGAGTTAGATTGACCTAGGGGCCTAGACTGGTCCGGCCCCGAGGTGGGCCGCGTTTTAAAATCCTACATACATAACTTCACGCATGTATACCAGAGGGGCAGGCAGAGACCAGGGGCAGTCCCTGGTGCCCATCTGTCAGGAACTTGCCACGATTCTGACAGATCACCTTCGCTTCATCAACGTTCATAAGTAGTTGCACGCACGCACGACGGTTCCGGGTACTTTTTATCTTCCCCATTGCTAATACATCCTTTATTTGGTCGTAATAATAATATGGCAATGAAAGCTTGAGCCTATACTCTCTCTGAGAGAAGATCTTATTACCTGCAGCGGGATATTTATAGGTATGCTACATAAAAAAGTATAAATTGCCGTTTCCACGACGAAATCCCCATTCTAATTTAGTTACACGTGCACTGGGTACAATGCGGAGCTCTGCTCGGTACAAAGGCAATCGAGGTAAAGTTGTGTTAGCTCAGGTCGAGGTGCCGAACTTTGTCCGCGTGGCACAATGGGCCACTGCGGCTATCGGCGCTGTGTGCCATAACTGTACGCTTTGCCCTAGCCGGGATTGGAAACTTACTACATCTCCTTTGCTGTGTCTCACACGCGTAGTGAATGAATGAATTTATAAACGAACGAAAGAACTTACTAACTAGTGAATGAATGAACGAATGAATAAACTAATTAACTAACGAATGAATGAATAAATAAACGAACGAACGAAAGAAGGAATATACGAACTAACTAACGAACGAACCCGACCCGTTTAATTTATAACTGCGAACGAACGAACGAACGAATGAACGAAAAAACGAATGAACGGACAAATGAACGAACGAACGAAGGAACGAATTAATGAATAAAATAATGAACTAATTATTTGTTGCCAGAAACAAATATATTTACATAGCAATAAGTTGGAATAGTGTGTAGAACAATAGACTTGGAAGCGAGAGACTCAGGTTAGATTTCTAGTCCAATACCGACATTTCATTCTGTCAGGTAGAGCCTCCAGACTCCTACAGGAAAATAAATAAATATTCATGGAAATATAACACAGATTTCGTTAGACCTATACTAAGTACAACTAAATGACTTGTGTTATAGGTGCTAACTCGGCGATAGATTTAATACAATAAAAACATAGATAACATCCAAGTCCCGAGACAAACTAGTAAAGTTCGTTTCCTAGTTTGACCCGGCCGGGGATCGAACCCGAGACCTTCGATTTACAGTCAGCGTGCCAAACCGCTGCGCCACCGAGGCCGTCATGAAAAACATTTCAACTGCTCCAACTTTTTTTATGTCGTCTATATGTACGACCGCAGGGCGCAGGCTTTCTCTCAGAGAAAAACGATGGACTTAATTAATACGCGTGCCCACCACGGATTGGCAATTTCAAACGCTGAGTCATTGAAACAACTCGGACACACACGGTGTTTTCCTTCACAGCTAGCGAGTGGTATCTATCAGTATAAATAAAATTCAAAGTCCTGACTGACTGACTCACTCATCAACGCCCAGCCCAAGCCGTTGGATCTAGGAAGCAGATTTTTTTTGCACAGAGGGTCTATATATAATGTAGGTAACGAATAAGATTTATAAGACCGATTTTTTAAAATTCGACCCCTAAGGGGGCGAAAAGGTTGGCAAAATTTGTAAAGGAGGTATAAAGAATGTTTGGACGGTTTAAAGAGAGGGATGGAAACGCGTACCTGGTTCACTTGTAGCGTGGCGTGCCGGTGGTGGTAGGTGGCGTGCCTTGGCGACTGTCTTCCCTTCAACCTTCCACTACGTGTGTTTTCCTTGATGAGTTTTCTTGCACCGGATGGAATTGGCGCGGTCGAGATGTTCGTGATCACGGTTTTGCCGTTGACGGGGCCAGTATTCGCAGCTGGTCGACCGAACAGTCCGTGCAACACCACGATTTCTTTCAGACTCTATTTGACAGCTTGTCACCGGTGTTTTTCTTCATGCACCCGCGTTTCCAATAGGATGGGGATTTGTGGGTGGGAGGGAAAAATATTGAAGGCCCTACTTGGCGCCAAATTCAAAACCTAACAATGTTGTCTAATTTTATTGAAACTTAAAATAAATACTCTAAGACCGCCAATTTAAGATACATAGTTTTAAGAATCATGGTTGTAATATTTTTCTAGTGGTTCAATAAAGGGTTCTCTATCTATCTATCTCTTCAACACAATTGATTGAACACGGGTTTCATTGTTTTTTTTTTAATTTAACCCTTAAGGGAGTTAACGGGGTTGCAAAAAACTAAAGTCTATGCGAACGGAGTCGCGAGAAAAAGCTTGTTGCTACTATAACTGCACCTCCGACAATATGGTACCAAAAGTTATTCTCTGTTGACATGGCACACAGCTCTTTTTACCGCTCTACATTTTTAAAAATATCCAAAAGAGTCCATGAACAGTGTCCTAATACACTGTCGGGAACAAAGCAGCCGGAAAACTCGACGAAATTCGCGAAAGTCATTAAATTTTTGCGCCCATTCATAACTTCGGGACCCGAGTTCGGCCAACTGCGTGTTTCGCATTTTGAAATCTCTTCCTCACAGTATAGGGGGGCCTACTACTCATGCAGCCTGTACTATGGGCCTTTAACAAGCTTTATTATTATTAAATAATTTATTTTGATCAACATGGGGCATAGTAAAGTTACAAATTACATACATACATAACCTACTACTTTTCTGGGATACGGTACTTTTTGTCTAAATGTATGTTTATGTATGTTAGTTTATGTTAATATTTAAATGTCTAAATTACTTTTTGAATAATTAATGCAAGTGGTGCAAATTGCTTCAGCCAGATGTCGTTACTTGTGCGTAATACAGATAATATTGTAACGAGGTTCGAAATTTCATTGATGCCGGTGAGTCGCCCATTGGCTCGGTTGAAGGGAGCACTGGCACGGATAGCCAGAGGTCGCGGGTTCGAATCCCGGCATGGGTAGAATTTTTAGCCTCTAAATAGGTTTTGAAATTTAAATTGTTTATTTAGAATAGAAAAACACATACAAGCATTACAGTGGTCTCCACACTAGGCGTAGAACCTGTACTGTGTAACTGAATGAAGGAACGTCTGATAACACTGTTACATGGCGTATGAAAAGCAAAATATTACAATGTATCAATAAAATTTAAATTAGGATAACATTTTAAAATTTAGAAATATTAAAACTATCTTCTTCTTCTTCAGGCTATATTAGTCCACTGCTGGACACAGCCCTCCTTTAATGAGTGCCATAGCGCGACGTTGTGCCATCATTGGGGGGTAATGCCCATAATCCCCACGCTGGGCGTGTGGGTTGGGGATCGCAGTTTGGTGGAATTGTACTGCAGGAGGCGCTGCTGCCTAAAAAACTGTAAAGTTAATAAAAATTACATATTCTACAGAATTTTATTTTGATGACTTTGATGAACAGTGATAGCGGTGAAAATTTTTCTCACTATTATGTTACTTTTTTATTGTGTTATACTATAATTTATGTTATGATAACAACTGAATCTGAATTAATCTTAGTATCAATTTCAATTTGAATATAATATTTTATTATGTTTGTCGGCGTGGCGGTGTTAATGACATGGGTTGGGAGCATTGAGGCACAGTTTGCTGGAAGTAATCTGTTACAGAGATAAGCTCGTCTTTGTAGGTACATGTAATTTCTTATGTAATGTTTGTGTGCAGTAAAGTATATTTATTGTTTCGTCTATTTCTTCTTTGTCTTCTACTTGTACAAATCAAGTGCTGTGGCCTCCAGAGAAAAAAGATAAATTCAGAGAGATAACATTAAGATATCATAATAAATAAATACATATTCATGGACATTTTAAATAGACCTCGTTAGCCCTATACTAAGTACAACTAAAAGACTTGTAGGTATTATAGGTACTAACTCGATAATAGATTTAATACAATAAATTACATAGATAACATCCAAGACCCGAGACAAACTAGAACAGTTCGTTACCCAGTTTGACCCGGCCGGGGATCGAACCCGAGACCTTCGGTTTTACAGTCAGCGTGCCAAACCGCTGCTCCACCGAGGCCGTATATGATTATAGTATCACTGTAGATGACTCTACCCCTTAAAGTGGAACAAAAGGCAGTAGGCCCGCGACAAGCTATTTGTCTGCGATGCAAATGAGCCAGAAGCCAAGTGTAATGCCATTAAGCCGACGTGCCACGTTCGCTTACCACGGCACAGTTGCCACTTTCAGTGCTCCCAACCGTGCCCTAACTGTGCCACTAATCGTGCCCTAACTCTGCCACAAATCGTGCCACTAACTCTGTTATAATCGTTCTTATATTCTTTTTACTGCACTAACCCTGTAAGTAATACAGAGAGTATTGTTAAGAGGTTCGAAATTATACTGATGCCGGTAGCCGCCCATTAGCTCAGTTAGGAGAGCGCTGGCACCAGTCCCAGCAGGAGTGGAATTTTTAGCCTCTAAATATATATAATGTTTTAAGTACCTAAATGCGCATGAGCACGTTCTGTAATATGTACTTCCTAACTTTATAAATCTATCCTGCCATTCGAACCATTAATGTTTGACCTCGATACAGGCTTGCCTAGTGCGGGGCCGCAATGAAAATTGTATCGCTAAACATTGCTTATCTACTGTTCTACAATTGTCAACATAAAGATACTTTTATGTGTCACTTATGGTTAATTAAGATTTATTTATAAGTAATAAATAGGTTTTTTTTTACTGATCGTGCATCTAACTCTGGTAGTAACCGTGCCCAAACTCTGACACTAAATGTGCCACTAACTTGGTCACTAACCGTGCCCTAACTTTGCCGGCAACCGTGGCGCCTAATCGTGCCACTAACTGCTTTCTTCTCACGGCCGCTTTGACTCATACAATGATCCATCAAAGTGTGCCCATTCAAAAAAAGAGCACAAAATCTGTGGCTTGGTGTCCATTTAAAAATTTAGATCATAATGGAGAAAAAGAAAACAAAAAAAAATTCAAAGAGTCATTTGGAGTACTTTTATTAACGACTGAAAATGTACGTAAAAAATACTTAAGCAGCTTATACATCGCCCATTCCCGCCATCGACATTGAGTTCCGTGAAAAAAACGCACCGGAATAAATATTGGAATCAATTTTCCAACGTAATAATATAAATATGTAAAGCTAATACAAACGGCTAAGCCCTGAGGGTCCCCGTAATAACGTATCACTGCCCTTTGCGTACCGTCAGCAGAACAATTTAACTTTTCTAAACGGTCCACGTTTTGTGGGGTATTTTTTTATGTAACCTATATTATTATTTATAAAACGCTGTACAACATCACAACTTCAGTATCCGTACTAGTAAAGGACGATCATTTCTATTTTTCTATTGTTCAATTTCACCATTTCAAGTTCCAGATAAACGTGTTTTGAGAAAATATCTTCCATCCTACGGTTGTCTGGAGGAGATCGGTTCTAGCGATAAGGCCACCAATTCATGCACTCTCAAAATGTATGATGTGCAAGAAGGAGTATTAATCTAACCCAACTTCTTTTTCTTAAAGTGCCTCTCCATCACTGGAGGTTGGCAGTCAGCTCTTTACAGCGGTCTCTGCTCAGTACAATGCTGAACAGCTCCTTCGCGGTTTTAACACCGGTCCACTCTTTGATGTATTCAAACATGACATCTTTCTCCTGCCCGGTCTTCTCTTTCCCTGTAATCCCCTTTAACCTGTCTTAGTATGGGACTAGCGAGATCGAGTGTAATATATCCATGAATATGTTATTATTATTATTATCATGATTATTATTTTTATTTAAAAACCTATTTATATTTTTATATCATTCCGATGTAAAACCTAACTGCTAAGTGGGTGCTCGGGGCTGCAAGTGGTGCAAATTGCTTCAGCCAGATGTCGTTACCTGTGCGTAATACAGATAATATTGTAACGAGGTTCGAAATTTCATTGATGCCGGTGAGTCGCCCATTGGCTCGGTTGAAGGGAGCGCTGGCACGGTTAGCCAGAGGTCGCGGGTTCGAATCCCGGCATGGGTGGAATTTTTAGCCTCTAAATAGGTTTTGAAATTGAAATTGTTAATTCAGAACAGAAAAACACAAACAAGCATTATAGTGGTCTCCACACTGGGCGTACAACTTGTATAGTGGCGACCGAAGGAAAAAAAGACTGATAACACTTTTAAATTAAAACTGTACTTCTGCAATTCCTTGTAATCGATACCCGATAAAATGTATTCCTTATTGGAATGCATTTTATCGGGGATCGATTGATTGATTGATCGAGACCATAAATATGTAGTGTGTGTGAGTATTTGTATTGTTTTGTAGTGGGCGAAAAATTTTCTTTTTCTAAAATATTTCTATAGGTGAAAACTTGTAATTGGCTTTCAGCCATTATTTCAATCGCAATGTGTTTTTGTTCATAGCTGTAAGTTTTCCTATTATAATAAAATAAAAATAAAATAATGAAAATTACTTATTCTACTTATTAAAATTTATAATAATTACGAATTTTGATAAAGAAACAAAGTAGGGTTGAGCATTTTTATCTACTTATTACTTATCTTAAGGCAAAATTGTGGAGTAATTGGCGTGTTTTGTAATGGATTGTTTTATTTTAATCTAATCTTCTTTTAAAAAGTCTCCCCGTACCAGTTCACTTCTGCTCATAGCCCCGCTTCACTTTCTGTGCTGTCTCTACCCCTGAACATCGCATTATATGTAACATGTTCAGGAAATTGTAAAGTACAAAATTGGAAGGTCGCTGCTCAAATCGCGGACAAAACATTTGCGACAGAAAGACAATGGATGGGGTTCTTCGCCTTCCTTTACACAGATTACTTAAAATACACTGACCTGCAAAACTATCTTCAGTCTATTTATTCTTACTTGACCAATTTAGTAAACAAGATTCTAACCTTAAAATTGAGATCAGATGCCTATATTATCAATCAATCAAAATATTTATTGCACCATAATGTAAACTAAAAAGATCTTAAATAACAATGAGTGTATAGCACCGATTATGGACCCTGTCGGGCGCGGCAATATAAAATAAATTAGAAATTTTCTCGCATATTCATGAACCATCATGAACTATGTTTATAAAATTGGCAGCGTGTTATCTAAAAGAGTGTTCCAGGTTACTTCATTTATGGAAATATGGCAGTTTTGGACTAAAAAGTCACAGTTTAAGTGTAGAACCTTGTTTACTAAATTGGTCAAGTAAGAATAAATAGACTGTGCTACTGTAGACTTTTAGTCCGGATCTACTTACGGGTGTTGTTATATCGGAAGAGTCCGACCAGGTTTCGCTCCGATATCCGCATATCTACTACAGTTTTAAAAAAACCTATTTAGAGGCTCAAAATTCCACCCATGCCATACTCTCTGTATTACGTACAGAGATGTTACATTCCGATGTAAAAGTGAGTGCAAACCACTAAAACGTCTACGTAACTATAGCAACTTAAAAAAAAGTAGCGTTGTACGTCTACGTAACTATAGTTACTTCGCGGACTGCTATCAGTAAAATCGATTTTAATGAATGAAACCTTTCAAATAACTTCTCGAATCGGCTGTTACAATAATCTGTGCCAAATTATTCGTTCAATTGATGCTTGATTTCATAGACAAGTCTCCGAGTAAAAAAAGAGCTTCGGTTTCAAATCAAAATCAGTTCCTATCTATTACGTGAGGTGACTTCAATCTGCTTTTAAAATGTGAGTATTCATTATTTTTCAATGTAGGTATTACATATCAAAATAATCGTAAGGATTTGCACTTTATGATTAGATACAAAACAAATTGTTTTGTTTTCCATACAACGACAAATTGACATTTTAAATTACCGCCGCGACACGCCATGTTTCCACAATTGATTTCATGTATTCTATTGATTTTCACTATAAAATGTTACTTGGAGCCGTCATTTTTAATTTATCTGATAGTGCATTTCATAAGCTATTCGGAAGTATACTTTATTTTGTGGTAGCTGCAGCAGTTCTATAGTTATTACAGTTTTTCTAACAAAAATGTAATTCGCGCGCGCGGACGACGTGGCCGCGCGACCCGGACGTTTGAGTGGGTAGGCACTCGGGGCAGCAAGTGATGCAAATTACTTCAGCCAGATGTCGCTGCCTGCACGTAATAAAGAGAGGTAAAGGGGTTGGAAATTTCACTGATACAGGTGAGTCGCCCATTAGCTCAGTTAGAAGAGCACTGGCACGGATAGCCAGAGGTCGCGGGTTCGAATCTCGGCATGGGTGGAATTTTTTGCCTCTAAATAAGTTTCTAAAATTGTCCTTAGCACGGCTTAGTGCATTAAAAATAATATTGTACTACTGTTTTAAATTTGTTTTATACTAAACTACCCAAAAAAAAAATTAGTTTTTGTTCAGCCATGTCTTAAAAGAAAGTTACCTGCTATGAAATGAAAAGGTTTTACTTAAAGTAGCGCAGAAATTGCGGCTTAATGAACGTTATAGTTGAAACTAGGTGTCCATTTTGAAATCTAGATCATTTTGCAGAAAAATTGAAATTAACATAGTTTACATACGTTACGTTATCAACCCTTGTATGTCCCCACTGCTGGGGCACGGGTCTCTTCCCGCATCGCAGGAAGGTTAGGCCATACTCCACCACGGGTGCCAAGTCCGGGTTGGTGGAGGATTGTAAGACAGTGGCGGGCCTTACTGTCAGAAGTTATCCAGCCGCCCATAAGGCCTCTGACATAGCTTAACGACTGCCATTATATGACAGCCGGCACCAACGGCTTAACGTGCCTTGTGAAGCACGGAGCGCTCGTGGCCTAGGCGAACCGAGTGATTGGAATCAATCACTTGGTTAAGCATAGTTTACATAATTATTATAAAACATAGAACTCATGCATTGTACTGGATTTAATTCCAGACATCATTGTCATGTAAATTAATCCTTTGTGTTATAGTAGCCCTTTTGGCACAAATTGTACTTAACACATTTTATGAACCGCGTTTCACGTTTCACATACACAAAATAAAACTCTTTTCGAGTTTTGCGCTTAAAATAATATTGATTTTAAGAGTGGATACTTACCCCCGGTTTCTGGTACACTAACAAGCCGTTAATCTACTGTAAACAGCTGTCAGTTGGCCAAAGTGCATACAAAAAAAAATATTTGACAGCTGTTAACAGATTGTTAGTATGAAAAACTGGAGGTTAGTTTTGCAGGCTTAAATGGTACTTAAGTTTTGCAGGCCAAAATGGTACATGATAAGGAAATAATTAATGTCAGTTTCTTCACTACCGATAAATCAATTTCAAGTTGGAAACTGAGAACTTCCATCTTGGGAGCTCACCCCAGCGGTATTATGCCGCTATTAAGCACAAGCTTCTTGGCATTTAATATTGATGTTAATGATAATAATTTATATTCGGAGGTAATACTTGGAAGTAACAAAATATTATGTATAGAAATTTTCAACAAAAAGGTTTTAAAGCGAGGGGGGGGGGGGGGGGCTTGAGAGCGCGTCTGTCTAACACAAAAAAAAGGAAAAAAAAGCCCAGGTCTTAGATATTTACATGTTTATGATGTCGTTGTTTCTGGTTCCCACGACACAGGGTATCCTAGTGTGGGGCCAGAAGCAATGTATGTGCTTGTATGTAAATGTAATGTAATTATTGCTGTTGTAAAAAATCTGTAGTTTATACATTATATAATACATCAAATCTATCTAGATATGCTGCATTTCTTTACATCTAAACTTAACGTTAACCGAAGGTGGCTTTAGAAACCATAGTTAACAGGATCTACCTAGTTTGGTTTCTAAAGTGATAAAAAAATACTCGTATAGAACATTTAGAACATAGAACATTGCTATCAGCAATAAGGCCGCCAATTGTACCTCTTCTTTTGTAACTGTTGTCTCTGTAATTATTTTCTAGTGTGTACAATAAAGAATATTCTTATCTTATCTTATTTATGCCACACCTGGCAATAAAGTGGCTTTTTCTGCACGCTGCGCGTACGGAAAAAGCCTCTTTCTGTAGACATAAAAAGATGTACACAACACGGGAGGTAATAAAGAAAGCTCTCGATCGCATATTTACGTCCCTCGCTTGCAGCTCGGGCCGCAAACTTCTGCGATCTCGGCCTTTCTTTGTATTACCACCCTAGTCGTGTAATGTACTATTAGGTCAGTAGATGTAAATTAGCATAACTTTACACGTATACAAATGTTTCATTTCTCAATAAATAACTTTACCTCTTAAATCGTATACTATATAGGGCATTTTCTGAATTGATAATTTCGCTAAGTATTTAACCGTAGTGCTGTCTATACAAATTTCGTAGCAAAGAGAGTGACAGAACGTTACTTAAGTATTCACTTAGTAAAATTCTCAATTCAGAAACCCGCCCTACGTGAAACTTCTGTAACGTACGCAGAAGTTCCTACCGACCGCTAATATAGGCCCTCCCAGCCCTAGGGTCGGAGGTTATTAAATTTATACAATTTCACGGCACATTTTTTCGCGGCTTAATTCTCGGAGATGTTATAAATTTATTCAGATCCATCCCTCGAACGATGTTAGTCAGTTACGGTATAATTTTGCACCAACCGGGTTGTGGGCGTCCTAACTGGGAGGAATTATAGCTTATTTCTTTTCTACTCGTTCCCGTAGGGCGGAATCTCACCAACTCGAAAAACACCGTTTTGAGAAATCGACGTTCAAAGTTTTGACAACGAAAAAAAAATCTAGCGTTTGTTATACAGGAGATATTTTGAATGTTATTGTCTTAATTCATTTTTACTACAACAAAGCATTGTTTGATTTGGCTTATAGGTATAAATTTACATCAATTTAAAAGTCATGATGGATAAACAGTTTTTCCCTTTAATATTTTGATCTTAATCCCGAGTTAGTGATTTTCTACCTAAAGTTAGTTAATTTCTACCCAGATTTGACTATTATAAGCAGAAATAACTCGTTTTAGTGAATTTACAACTAAGTAGACTCTGGAATTGCATAACAGTCTCAGACATAACTAACTAAATTTGTTTTTTTTTGAACCAAAGAAGAAAACACTACAAAAAACTTTCAAAACTTTATCCAAAAAGGAAAAAGAACAAAAAGTGTCATAAATGACCACAACAAAAAACAATAGCTAAATGTCTTCTTCATCGGTTTCAGGTAAACTTAATATATCTTCAGGGATTTTATTATAGAAGCGTACACAATGCCCCATGAAGGATGAATTAACCTTTACCAGCCTAAATAGAGGAAACAAATGTTTAGGTTTACTTCTAGTTTTACATTGTATTGGCTACTTAAAGTTTTAAAGTTACTGGTATTTTCCTGACGTACATAATGTTTTCATAGACATACTGACTGGCAACTGTCAGGATGTTAGTTTCTTTAAAGAAATCTCTTAACGAATCTCTACTGCCTAGCTTATAAAATAATGAATCTGATCGCTCTCTTCTGCAAGACTCAATGTCTCAATGTCTGCTGCACGTCCCCACAGAAGTATGCCATAGGACATAACACTATGGAAGTTACTAAAATAAACAAGCCTTGCAGTTGCGACGTCAGTAAGTTCCCTAAATCTTTTAACTGCATGCTGCTAAGCCTTTTTGCATTTTTTTCTATATGAGGACCACATTGAAGCTTTGATCCATTGTGATACCTACCTAGAAATACAGTTTCATTCGCAAGCTCTAATTTGTCGTTCCCCAATATAACATTGCTATACCGTTTTGACATTTGGAAGAGTGAACTCTATACATTTTATCTTTTTTGAATTTAACAGTAATTTATTAGAAGTAAACCAATTTAGCACCCGAGAGAGAGCATTATTTGTTTTGTCGAAGTCATTCTCTTGTCTCTTAATTTTAAAAATAAGTAATGTGTGATCTGTAAATAACACTATCTCCGACACATTTTGAACCATGAACGGCAAATCTTTAACATATACGAGGAAGAGGAACGGCCCCAATATCGATCCCGTAGCCACCTCTGACCCTGAAGATTTAGTTCTATTTATTTATATCAGCTCTTTGAACTCTCCCTTCTAAATATGATATTATAAGTTTTAGCTAAAACCTTTAGCTAGACCAAAAAGGTATTTTTGGTCTATGCCAAAGCTAACTAAAGTGGCTTAGGTGACGACGAGACTGTAATTTGGGTAGGCATAAAATAATTAAATACATTTAATTAATTGTTCCTTTCAATGTGGCTGTAAAACATTGTAATTAGTTAGTTTTTGAAGTTTTTAAATTTGGAACTATGACTCCTATAAAAAAACTGGTTAGACAGAAATGTAGAGAAAAAAAATGCGATCCTAATGCTACTAAACGCTCATTTTCTCCTTAAGTCGACTTGGTGAGTTTCCGCTCTACGGGGACGTATGGCTAATGAAATCAATTTTATTTCAACATAAAGACTTTTCATTCTGTTTGCTGAATGTCAATGTACAATGTAAGATGTACAGTCTGTTGGCTTTTAGAATACACCTCGGCTACTATTGGATATAAACGGATATATTCGATAATAGAAATATCGGAAGTAATAATAATTTTTTTTTATACTCATGGACATGTTACACAGATCTCGTTAGCCCTTTACTTAGTAGGTACATGACTTGTATTATAGGTGCTAACACGACGATAGATTTAGTACAATAAATACATAGATAACATCCAAGACCCGAGACAAACTAGAAAAGTTCGTTTCCTTGTTTGACCCGGCCGGGGATCGAACCCGAGACCTTCGGTTTTACAGTCAGCGTGCCAAACCGTTGCGCCACCGAGGCCGTCACTCAACTTTAAATAACTTTTCAAAATAGTGAAGAAAAGTTTTATACAGAGCAGGAAGTAGTATTACACTCGTGTGCTTTCGGTGAAAACCTAAGCCTACTCTAGAGCTAGAGGTATATTCTAAAAAGTAACATAATGTAATCCGCTATTTGGGCCATAGTGTAGTGGAGAAAAAGGCGGCAGGAAAAAACTCCACTCTGACCATCTTTTCTCAAGTCATCCTAAGCCTAATACATCAGTTGCCACCTATACGTATGATAGGATTTGATATTTGCTAGCACTAACTTTAAATGCCAAAATATTAGTTAATTGTTTGACGAATATACCAGAAACAACGACATCACAAACATGTAAACATCCAAGACCTGGTTTTTTTTTGTTTCCAGCCGGTATTCGAACCCGGGACCTCTTGCATGGTAGGTAGATGCGGTACCGCTACGCCACAGAGGTCGTCAATATGCCCGCGCTTAAATTAATCGCATCCACCCATCCAAGCACTGAACGCGCCCTATGTTGCTTAGCCTTCGTGATCGCTTGAGATCACTCAGGCGGCCGGGGCTACGAGCGAAATATATATTATATACACATAAAATATATATTTTTATTATTATTGAGGCCACTCGTACCTACCACAGACAGCATCAAGGGTCTGTGTGCTGACATCTCACCGGGACGACGACATGAGGAATCGCTTGGTTGCGTGTCATTACTTGGTACAGTCTATTTATTCTTACTTGACCAATTTAGTAAACAAGATTCTAACCTTCAAATTGTGATTAGATGCCTAAACTAGACATTTTCTTGCAAATTCATGAACTATGTTTATAAAATTGGCAGCGTGTTATCTAAAAGAGTGTTCCAAGTTACTTCATTTATGGAAATATGGCAGTTTTGGACTAAAAGTCGCAGTTTACGGGTAGAATCTTGTTTACTAAATTGGACAAGTAAGAATAAATAGACTGTAGGTGTGGTTACTATTCACGCACGCGAAACATATTGTACACTGACCGTAGGAGTAGTCAACCGATACATATACGCTCTGCGTGCTGCGGAACGGTCTGTGCTGCGAGTCTCTTTGATAAATTATACAGAAGAAGTAGAAGAAAAACATTTATTATAGCCACAGTACACACGCCACAATAACAAAACAAACTTAAAACACATTACTAAATAACATAAAAACCTATTCAGAGGCTAAAAATTTCACCCATGCCGGGATTCGAACCCGCAACCTCTGGCTATCCGTGCCAGCGCTCTACCAATTGAGCCAATGGGCGACTCACCGGAATCAGTGAAACTTCGAACCTCTTTACACTATTCTCTGTATTACGTACTTAAAACATATTTTATGAATTAAATTATAAATAGTTACAAATGAAGTTGGTAAATTTAAAACAATAAATCGCACAAATACAAGTTTAAATCATATACACAATCATGTCAATAAAAAATACATAAATTCATAAAAATATTATTAATTCATACACTTCAATATAATAAAAAATGACAATCATAAAAAAAAATACACTGCGAAGGTTTAATGGTAACATAAAATACAAAGTGCAGCTATTGTAAATTCATTCAGAGTACAATTAAAAAGGTCAATGGTCTCCGAAATGCTGTTTAGAGTGCGGATGGCACGCGTGAGGGGAGCGTCCCGCAGCAGGTTAGTGCGCGCGCTCGGCACCGCCAACAACTCCACACGACGTCTACGCCACACGTAGCGGTCTGGCACAGACAGGCTTACCATCCGCAATACCTCTGGATTGCACTGCATACCTCGCAACAACTTCAGAACGTAAGTAGCTAAGGCTAACTCTCTCCTTACCTCCAGTTGGTTATATCCTACCATACTCAAGATGAAAAGGGTTGGATACATAAGAGGATAAAACGGATAAACACCATAGATTTTTAAGTAAATGAACCTAAGAAATTTATTTTGGATACGTTCCAACATGAGTCTATATTTTTTCTCATGTGGACTCCAGATGACTGCATTACATTCGAGGTGGCTTTTCACAATGGCCTCGTAAAGAGCTCGTATGGCTGTGACATTCGTGAATGCATGCGTTTGGCGCATCACGAATCCTAGGTTTCTGTAGGACTTCTTGCAAACCTTGACAATGTGCTCACGAAACGTCAGATCTGTGTTGAAATGAACACCCAGATCCCGCACCTCTGTAACGCGCTGCATATGAGTGCCGTCCTTGATTAAAATGCCTTGTTATGCTGTGTTAGAGAGCTAAAATAAAAGTTGGGGACCAAAATATACCGATCATGCCGTAACATTTCATCTGTAAGACGTATTTCATTGTATTTTTAATAAAATTTGTAATGACATGAACACGGAAACCAATCCGAAAATGAGAAAGTGAAACCACCTTTATTTACTGGTTAATAAAGTTAAATTTTCATCGAAAAAAGTGTACATACCTACTCTGGAAGTTTCTGTCAAAATTTGAATTCTACTCAATTACGGATGGGGGCACACATGATAAAAATCTATCGATAATTAATTGTCTATGACCGTAGTAGTCATACATACTTAACGGTACTTAGGTATTGTAAATTCCAATTCGTCTAAGTAGGTAATAGTACATTACACAACTAGGGTGCTAATACAAAGAAAGGCCGAGATCGCAGAAGCAGAAGTAAATATGCGATCGAGAGCTTTCTTTATTACCTCCCGTGTTGTGTACATCTTTTTATGTCTACACTTGGCCAGAAAGCGACTTGTTCCGTACGCGCAGCGTGCGGAAAAAACCAACTTTAGTTAGATAGATGGAAGAGAACACTTTATTGCACAACCAGAAAAATATTACAACCATGATTCATAAATCTAAGTAATGTTATACAATTGGCGGCCTTATCGCTAAGAGCGATCTCTTCCAGACTTTAGTCATTTTAGTAATTTTAGTCAAATACAACAGAAAACCGTGGCAATGATACAACAACCCTCAAGGAATCAAAACAATTTGGAAGTGAGTTTTCGCTTAGTTTTCCTAAGAAACCGAATACGAAAGTAAAATGGATGGCAGCGATAGGAAGGCAAAATTGGTTCAAAACGACGATGAGCACAATATATTCAGAGCATTTTCATGAACACTTCATAATAACTAAAAAAGGCGGAAGGTGGCACTTATGCAGCAATACCAGAAAAAAATGTGCTTCACTTCCAGGTTAGACTCTTGCGTATAATTGAAATATATTAGTACCATCTTCAATAAAAATCGTATAACGTATGAAACATGGCGTACAGATAGACAAAGATCTGAATTGAGTCGTAGAATACATGATATTTCCCGTGTTATATTTTGTAACACCCGCGAAGCAGCGGATTAAAGGTAGTTTTAAATAAGAGTACATTTTAAAATATACAATCTACCACATTGTTTTCTTTGTGCATCTATTTACCCTATTAGTGTTGAATCTTTATTGCACAAAATGATAATGTGAAAAAGCAGCATTTTCTACCAGTCAACCCGCAGGCAAAAAAGAAATAGCTGAAAATTCTTCTAAGTACCAGTATTCGTATTCGGCCATTAATGTATTAAACTGTTTGTACGGGTATAATTTGTCGATAGGTTCTCCCTATCGACAATCTAGAACTCGCATTGTCCCATCCCAAACTGAGAATGTACTTGTTTCTCAATTTTGACCTTTATGTCTTAGTAGGTAAAAGTTCTTTTCGGTCCGACACGGCGGTAGTTCCATCTAGTGTAGAGTAGCGTTACTACAAAATGTCAACCTTAATTTCATCATTGTCATTTGACTTTGATCATTGTTAACATTATGAAAAGGTGCATATTGTAATTGAAACTTTTATGATGTACACCTTTTCGGCATTGAATTTATTTACCAATGGCAGCTCGGCATTCGTAGTGTGCGTTTGGTTTATAAGTATCAGTTTGGATACACTGGTTTTCGTACTAATGTGTCATGTTGCTACTTCTACTCTTTTTTTATGTTCTGTACCTCTACACGTTGGCAGACGCATCATGCGTCTGCCAACGTGAAAAGGGGGTGATTTGCGTGTCTGCTGTAGGTATTTAACGTCTGCAGATGCATCTGCCTCGAGTCCGCTTCTTGTCGGTTTTTGTGACACAGATCAAAGGGAAACAATCAAAGGGATCAAAGGGAGTCTTACTTAAACGGTCGGACCCAATATGTAGATATCGAAGATTTTGACTCTTCCACTGGACAGATTAGCAAAAAAAGATCTAATAAAATTCACCTTAGTAAATCTATCCCTCAAGGCAGCGTGATAGGAACTTTACTTTTCTTAATATACATTAATGATTTACCAAATATTATCGACATTTCATGTATACTGTTCGCAGATGACATATCTCTTATTTTCCCTTGTCAGAACGTAGAAGAAATTAATCAAACGTTAAATTCAAATTTAAATAAACTAGAGACTTGGCTAAACAGTCACAATCTTAAAATTAACTATCAAAAAACCAAACTAATGCAATTTAAACCATACCAGAGGCGCCCCTTAGATGTACAGTATCAATATAACGGAACTACTATAGAGCTAGTAGACTCACACTGCCTGCTAGGAATAATATTAGACACCAATCTAAATTGGAAAAGTCACATATCGAAAGTAGCCAGTAAACTTTCGAGCTTCGTGTACGCGTTATCAGAGCTAAAAAGGACAACAGACCTGAAAACTACTTCGTGCGCATACCATGCCTACGCACAAGCCTGGCTCCGTTACGGAATAATGCTTTGGGGAAATAGTACAGATGCTAATAAGCTTTTTACCCTTCAGAAGAAGTGTATACGAATTCTTGCGAATATAGATTCAATGACGAGCTGTAGAAAATTCTTTATTCAATACGAAATCCTAACTGTAACATCGTTATACATTTTTGAACTGTGCATCTTCGTTAGAAATAACACAAAATTGTTCCCTCCACATGTAAGACCCGAAAACTTAAGACCTAAAAAATGCTTAGCCACAAGTACAGCGAAATTAGAAATGGTCAACTCCGGTCCTCTCACAATGGCAGCAAAAGTTTTTAACTCCTTACCAACGCAAATAAAAGACATAAATAGAAATAAACTATTTAAAAATGCACTTAATAAGTACCTGGTCCAAAAATGCTATTATTCACTACATGAGTTTTTCGAGTGATTCAAATATACGTTGCCGAGGCCAACATAAATAATGTATTTTGATATTCACACTGTTTTTTGCCTAAATGTACATACATAATACTCTAACAATATTATAATATATGATGATAATGTTTCTGCATGAAGATACTGGATAATATAGATGAATAATTTAAGGCTCAATGTTACACCTATTACGTTTAAATACTGTTGCTTTAATATGTTTTAATATTATTGTAGTGCCCTTACAGGGTGTCATGTACCTACTTTTAAAATTACAAATACGAACTGTAATGAGACATGACAATGCAATAAATGAATATGAATATGAATATGAAACAAATATATATATTGCGAATGTGAGTGGATGGGCTGGAAGGGACATCCCAGGCGGACGTACACCGACCAAATAGGGGATGTATTAGCAAAGGGAAAGATAAAAACGTGTGGATGGTTCGCGGAGATCCATTGGCAGATGCGTGTACCGACGTGTAGAGGAGGCTTTAGTAGTACGACGGCACTAGTAAAAATTTAAAACTTGTCGACGCGGGATGCGAACAGATGGATACACTATAATGTGTATACCTACGGGGGTTGTACGATAGTGGTGTATGGCCTAACCTTCCTGCGATGCAGGAAGAGACCCGTGTCCCAGCAGTGGGGACATACAAGGGTTGATAGCAATATATAACTATGTCTTAAGCTTTGCCAGTTCGTGGTCTCCACTAGGCACTAGCGAACCTTTGTACATTGTAGACTATTGGTTCTTCTTCATAAGTGACCGGCTCACTGCCGATTCAATTCGCTGATCTTAAAAGCTATTTTAGATTAGATTAGATTGTACACACCAGAAAACCAAATACATAAAAAGGTTTGTATATCTATGGTATCGTATTGCCGTATACAATTGGTGGCCTTATCGGTAAAAGCGATCTCTTCCAGACAACCTTGGGATGGATAGAACAATTATTTTAGTATATTTTAGCCACAAGCTTTAACCCTGTGCTCGTCTCAAAGTAGTGCATTCTGCATAAAATCTAGTGTGACGAAGTCTGACGTAATTGCCTTTGTTATGTTTGACATGATCCATCGCCACTTAGGGCCTTGCCATTAAGATAGCTTTTTCGTAACCCGGGCGGTCGGGCTTTTGACCTAGATGTGTATATTTTATTCCATCCCACCCTGATTGGATTTGTCCGTGCACAGGGTTAGTTTTTACAGAAAAAAGTAAAAGTGAGAAAGTAAAAGTCAGCAATGTAAAACAATTTGAACTAATGTTATTAATATTATTAGAAATCGTAATCTGTACTAAAATATTAATTTATTGTACCTAATAAAAATTCGTAAATTAATTTTCAAAATTCGCAAATTAATTTAATTAGAATATCGATTTACTAATTCAACTTTTACTGAACACACAATGTTTTGAACGTTGTAATACTCCTGTAGAATTGTTTCACACTGAATTGTACATTAGAATTAGTAGTTTTTAAAAGAAATGTGAAAATACTGTTGGAGTAGCTAGTAAAAAATAATAATAAAAGCGTGTTTCTTTGTAGTGGCACGGAATCAAAGATTTAGTGATCTTTATAAGTGAAACATTGGTGTTAATTTCAAGCTATAGAACGTTTTGGAAAAAGACCCAGACCCTTTTTTTTTTAATTTTGGTCCTTAATTAAGTAAATGAGTGATTTTGTTAAAACATTCGACATGAAAAATATATGCAATAACATAGAATTTACTTAAATATATGACTAACATAAGTCATTAACCATAGAACTTGATGTACGTGAGTTAGTTTGTAAGATAAAGCTGTACTTGAACCTAAAGTATTTTAGGTAACCAACTTTTTTTTTATTTGAATCTTTATGTGTGTGTATCTCTTAGCTCAAGTAAATGATTTATCTGTCTATCTTACTACAACTAAGCTACAACTTCATTTTTTATGAGGTTACCTAAATATAAGATGCTGCGCCCAGATTGTCGCTGCCTCTGGTCGTCGTCGTCAGGCTGTACTAGTCCACTGCTGGACATAGCCCTCCCCTAAAGAGCGCCACGTAGTGCTGTCATAGGGGGTAATGCCCATAATCCCCACGCTGGGCATGCGGGTTGGGGATCGCAGTTCGGTGGAATTGTCCTGCAGGGGGCGCTGCCGCCCACCCCCCGGTTTGTGTCCCTTAGTCGCCTTTTACGACACCCGCGGGAAGAATTGGGTTGGTGCTATTCTCTAGGCCGACACCACACAGCTGCCTCTTTGAAGGGTCTCAATTATGCTGGCTACGTTGCCTCGTTGGATGGACGGACGAACAACAAAGTGATCCTATAAGGGTTCCGCTTCTACGTTTGTGGTACAGAACCCTAAAAAAATAAATAAATACATACATAACCTCACGCCTGTATCCCAGAGGGGTAGGCCGAGACCAGGGACTGCCACTTGCCACGATCCTGACAGATCACCTTCGCTTCATCAACGTTCATAAGTCGTTGCATGCACGCACGCCGGTTCCTGGTACTTTTTATCTTTCCCTTTGCTAATACATCCCCTATCTGGTCGATGTATGTCCGCCTGGGACGACCCTTACCAACCCTTCCACTCACATTCGCAATATATATTTGTTTCGTCAATCTTTCTTCCTTCATCATCTCCACATGTCCAAAGATAAATACATGACAGAAAAATTCAGTCGCACATTTGTAAACCATTTCATATCACAAGAGTTGTCGTTTATGGCCTAAAATTAACAACACCTCCGACGTGTATAGGCTTTAAAAAGTCACCCTGTACAACAGCAGTGTAGGAAGACGCGTGCTGCTGACTTCGAGAGCCAGTTTAGTCGCAGTTTCCTCGGATACGACGGGATTACCACACATTTGCTCTGCCCCCGACTTCGTGCGGAGGCGGGATTAGTGATGGGTGTAGGAAGAAAATGTTCTCACATGAAGAGAACTTAGAATTGGGAGGAAGTGTGAATTACGTTGGTATCAACCCTTTGAATGCCCCTACAGCTGGGGCACGGGTCTCTTCCTGCACCGCAGGAAGCTTAGGCCATAGATCCAACCTGGACTTGGCCCGTGGTGGAGTATGGCCTATACCATCCTCAGGGAAGAGATCCGTGCCCCTTCGTGATCGTTAACCTTATTGACGATCTCTGTGGCGCAGCGGTAGCGCATCTGCCTACCATGCAAGAGGATCCCGGATTCGAACCCCGGTTGGGGAACGAAAAGAACCCCCAGGTTTCGAATGTTCACATGTTTGTGACGACACAGGTGTCCTAGTGTGGGACCAGGAGCAATGTATGTGCCTGTATGTAAATGTCGCCTCATGTCATGCCATGTCATGTCATGTCGTGTCATGTCACGTCTCGTCACGTCACGTCATGTCATGATATTGTTCTTATTCTATTCTTCAGCACAACCCATTAAACTCACGTAAAAAAGGCCCCGGGAAATCCGACATCCTACCACAAATCTCGAAGCCGCCAAGATCCTCGCGGCTACAAAGAACGACTTTCCCGCGCGGGTCACACACGCCTTTGTACGTTTGTCCGTTTGTCTACTCCGCAGTTGTTAACCCGTAAATAGTTTGTGGAAACTATGTGCTCTATTAATAGCGGCGGATGTGGGCCGCACTTCCGGTACCGAGGTTGCGTTGCTCAATAAATAAACACAAGCACAGTTCATGCAAATCTTCTGTAGTTGGCGAGCTTCGCGTCGCAGTGGCAAAAAATAGGTGTCAGCGGAATGTAGTACATCTGCGTAGTGGCGGCAAACTCTTTTCTCTGCCTAACCCTTTGGTTGCCGGAGGTGGCAAACTCTGGTCTCTGCCTACCTTTTTGGTGGCATGGGATGGCAAACTCTGTTCTCTGCCTACTTTTTTGGTTGCCGGAGGTGGCAAACTCTGTTCTCTGCCTACCTTTTGGTGGCAAGGGATGGCAAACTCTGGTCTCTGCCTACCTCTTTGGTGGCCGGAGGTGGCAAACTCTGGTCTCTGCCTACCTTTTGGTGGCAAGGGATGGCAAACTCTGGTCTCTGCCTACCTCTTTGGTGGCCGGAGGTGGCAAACTCTGGTCTCTGCCTACCTTTTGGTGGCAAGGGATGGCAAACTCTGGTCTCTGCCTACCTCTTTGGTTGCCGGAGGTGGCAAACTCTGGTCTCTGCCTACCGCTTTGGTGGCAAGGGATGGCAAACTCTGTTCTCTGCCTACTTCTTTGGTTTCCGGAGGTGGCAAAGTCTGGTCTCTGCCTACCGCTTTGGTGGCAAGGGATGGCAAACTCTGTTCTCTGCCTACCTCTTTGGTGGCCGGAGGTGGCAAACTCTGGTCTCTGCCTATCTTTTTGGTGGCAAGGGATGGCAAACTCTGTTCTCTGCCTACCTCTTTGGTTGCCGGAGGTGGCAAACTCTGGTCTCTGCCTATCTTTTTGGTGGCAAGGGATGGCAAACTCTGGTCTCTGCCATTTTTTTAAAATACAGGCGCTGCTTTATGTTTGTATGAATGTCTTTATGTATAGTTAGCTACAAATGAGACTTGAGCTTTCCGCACTTAGCCTCATAGTTGGGCCATTGTACGAAGCAAGCGCTGAGGTAACACTAGGGTTTCCTTACGATGTTGTCCTTCACAATCAGCGAGTGGTATTGCAACTATAACTTTACAAATTTACTTAACTTAGAAAACAAAGTCGTCTTACATGCCGAGGTTCGAACCCACGACCTCTCGATTGAGACGCCGGCTCCGCTACTTCTGCTTTATACGGCTCCGCTACTTCTGCTTATAATATATAATCGATAGTATGAGTAGTATCCCCTGCAGTACAATTCCACCAAACTGCGATCCCCAACCCGCGTGCCCAGTGTGGGGATTATGGGCATTGCCCCCCAATGATGGCACAACCTTGCGCTATGGCGCTCATTAGGGGAGGGCTATGTCCAGCAGTAGACTAATATAGCCTGAAGAAGAAGAGGATTGCTCGCCCTAGCTATTTAATTCAAATAATTTAGCTCCATTCCGTAACAGTTAAAGTCCTAAGAGAAACTTATACAGTCTAAAAGAGAAATTTATCTTTTCTTGCAGCTTCATAACGCTTCACGCAGCTTCACACGCCTGCAGCGTTATAATTATGTAGATCTTATTCATACACCTAAAATAAAATCCCTGAAGATATATTAGGGGTTAAAGTATGAAATTGCCGTTTTATTGCAATAGGTTCTTTGAATTGACATAGAATCTTCATGGTTTGAGGTTTTGGAATAAAACTTTTTTCAAATGGTTTCTATGATGTTCTTTTTTTAAAAAATGTGAAACGTTTGAATATTCACTTTTAATTGTTTTTGTTATTCCATTTAGACAAGAAAGATGGATACGCGTTTCTTTCTGCAGATCAGTCAAATCATGAGGCACCCATGTTTCGTATTTTTTTTTTATTTTTTGACGAAAGTGAGTCAATATTGTGGGTAAGGTAACGTTAAACCATGCCGCTAATTCCTGGGTAGTTTGACTAGGATCGGCTTCCACTATCTCTCTTAATTCATCGTTATTCACCTGTGTGGGCGGTCTTCCTCGTGGCTCGTTCTTTAAGTCGAAATTTCCATCACGAAAGCGTTTAAACCAAAATCGCACGGTGCGTTCATTAGTAGACCCCTCTCCAAACGCAGCAATGATATTGCGGGCTGTTTCTGCCGCGTTAGTTCCGCGTCGGAACTCGTATTCAAAAATCACTCGAATTTTCGCAGTATCCATCTTTCTTGTCTAAATTGAATCACAAAAACAATTGAAAGTCGATATTCAAATGTTTCACATTTTTAAAAAAAAGAACATCATAGAAACCATTTGAAAAAAGTTTCATTCGAAAACCTCAAACCATGAAGATTCTTTAATACTTTAACCCCTATTATTAGGTTTGTCTGAAACGCGGTTCAAAAAAGGTGTTAAGTACACTTCGTGCCAAAAGGGCTAACATAACATAAAGGATGACAATGATGTCTGGAATTAAGGCATGAGTTCTAATTTTTTAAGTAATTAGGTATGTAAACTCTATTAGTTTGGAGTTTTTTTGTCCATTTTTTCTCCAAAATGATCTAGATATTGAAATGGACACCTAGTTTGACTTGTAACGTTCATTAAGCCGCAGTTTCTACGTTACTTTGAATAGGGCCTTTTTATTTAATTTCAGATCTAAGCAGGAAAGTAAACACAGTAACGCGAGTACCCTCAGGCCCGCTCGGTTCAAACTAGCAAAGTTTAGTTTTCAGATAATTTGTCTTCTCGGTTACGAAGCGAAGTTCCCGACTTTGGTGATGAATTAGTTGTATTGATTACGACACAGGTAGCTCTGTACCCTTTAGTGTGCTACAACTGTTCGTGAGGTGTTTAGTAAGAAGGTTCCTGTTTATTTAATGCCCCTCTAACACCTGAGGGCCTGTTTCTGAATTGAGGATTTCACTAAGTTTATTTCTATAGTTATATTCTGGGTTTACTTTTATAGATAAGAATATTCATTATTGTACCCCAGAGCACATATCATCATTATCAAACCATTATGTCCCCACTAAGGGGAACGAGTCTCTTCCCTGGGGACGGTATAGGTCATACTCCACTGCGGGGGCCAAGTCCGGATTGGCGGAGGCTTGCAAGACTAGTGGCTGGTTTTACTGTCAGAAGTTTTCAAGCCACCCCCGAGGCCTCCGACTTGGCTTAACGACTGCCATTCGTCGACGGCAGCCGGCACCAACTGCTTAACGTGCCTTGCGAAGCACGGAAAAATGCCACTAGCTTTAGTCATATACCTACGGTTCACCCATCCATGCACTGAACGCGCCCTGTATTGCTTAACCTTCGTGATCGTTTTTAAGATCACTCAGGCAGCTAGGGCTACGAGCGATTCTACAGATTCTGGCTTCTACTCCAGAGCACATATTATAAAACATGTAATTATACAGAGTACAATTGCTGTAGTGCTGTTTCCTAGAATAAAGCGTGACAGAACGTTACTTGACTATTTTCTTAGTAAAATTCTCAATTCAGAGACCGGCACTACGTCACGCTCTTTTCTGAGAAATTCGAAAAGACAGCACAGTTGACTATTTACTTAGGGAAATTCTCAATTCAGAAGGACAGACGAGGACGCACAAGGACGGCCTCGGTGGCGCAGCGGTTTGGCACGCTGGCTGTACAACCGAAGGTCTCGGGTTCGATCCCTGGCCGGGTCAAACTAGGAAACAAACTTTTCCAGTTTGTCCCGGGTCTTGGATGTTATCTATGTATTTATTGTATTAAATCTATCGTCGAGTTAGCACCTATAACACAAGTCATTTGTACTTAGTATAGGGCTAACGTGTAATATATCCATGAATATTTATTATTGTTAGAAACTCAGGCCCCGTGAGATGAACCCGGTCAAGTGTTAATGAAACTCTAGTTAGTCAAGAATGTGGCACTAAAAGCCAGGTTCTGAATTGAGAATTTTGCTAAGTTAATAATCAACTATAGTGCTCTTCGGAATTCTCAGAAAAGAGCATGACAGTACGTAACTAAAGTATTTTTAATTAATGAAATTCTCAATTCAGAAACCAGCCCTATGACTTTACTATCTAGTTTTGACTTTACTATCGAGTCAGCTCGTGTATTAGAAACGGTCTTGTACCAACTGGAAGCACCTAATTTGTGTGAGTACTGTGAATTCTCTGAAAGAAAAAGCCAACTACGTGTGTAAGGAGAAAGATGGCAGGGTGTATTCCAGTCGCCCTTATTTTATTGGTCCTTGCACGTGATGTGATGTGGACTGTATATCCATAGGTAGCTGGTTCATATCCGGCTCGAAGGACCAAAAAGCATGTGGCACACACCTGTGGTTGAGTGGACTGTATTTAAAATGCTGGTGATTAATGAAAACCTAGATTTGCTATTTTTAAGACTAAATTATAAAATCAAAGGAACCGTTGTATTGTCGGTTGCGGCAAAGCACGACCGCAATGTACAGTAGTGACAATATAATAATGTAACTTAATGTTTGCCACAATAAAAACTAATCTATGTCGCGAACACGTGAACAGCATCCGAGTGGTCCCTTCACGCATCTAGTGTGAGTGAAGAAGCCACTGGACCCTATATATCTCATTACATAGATGCGAAGGCCAAAAGCACGTGAAAAAAATAATAAATATTTCGATATTTTTGATTTCGATATCAACCCTTTATACTGCTGGTGCACGGGTTAAAGCCTACACCATCTATAAAACCATGTCCCAGGCACTACAGCGTCGGAGAGGTCCCTTCACCCATCTAGTGTGAGTGAAGATACCACTGGACGCTGTATAAATCATCTCATTAAGTAGATGCAAAAAAAGGCCAATAAAAGGCACGGGTTAATTCTTGCATCGCAGGAAGTTTAGGCCATTATTTCACCACGGGGGCCTAGTCTGGGTTGGTGTAGTTAACCTAAGTGATTGTTTCCAATCACTCGGTTGATCACGTTAGCCGTTGATGCCGGCTGTCATGTAATAATAGTCGTTAAGCCATGTCAGAGGCCTATGGGCGGCTTGATAAATTCTGACAGTCTTACGACCCTCCACCAACCCGGACTTAGCCCCAGTGGTGGAATATGGCCTAATCTTCCTGCGATGCAGGAAGAGACTCATGCCCCAGCATTGGGAACATACAAGGCTTGATAACGAAGCCATGTCAGAGGCCTTATGGACTGCTTGATAGCTTTTGAGTCTTCTGACATCTCATATAAAGATAAGCTCGCCTTTGTACAAGCTACTCCTCATGTAATTCCTGTGAAAGGTTTGTGTGCAATAAAGTAAAATTAAAGTACAAATTAGTTCTCTGACGCGAGAACTATGTAAATAAATGCAACGGGAGCAAGCCGCTGGTGGAACAATGCGCCCCCGGCAGAGACTAACTAACTACTGTTCTGTGAATTGTTTCCCTTGCTCCTGAAATAGATACTCCGCTGGATCACCACTAATTATGTACAGACCGGCTGGAGCGAGAGACATTGCCCATTCCCAGTCGCATTTTGAAGTCGAATTCAAAGTTATGCATAGTCCATGGTAGGGATGTATAGTCCATGGTGGAAATTACGGGCTGGATCAGGACTTTCTCAGTGGGGAGTGCAGTTGCTCTAAAGGTTTGGACGATTGCTGAAGGTGAGAGTTAGAGTGGACGATATAACTACAGCTAATTTGAATCTTTATAATGAATGAATGAACGAACGAACGAACGAACGAACGACTGCCATTACATGACAGCAGGCACCACCGTTTAACTTGCCTTGCGAAGCACGGAAGCGCTAGGAAAAACGCCACTAGCGTAAGTTATGGAACGGTCACCCATCCTGCACCTGACAGCGCCTGTTGTTGCTTAACTCAAGTGATAGATTCCAATCGTTCGGTTCGCCTTGGCCACGAGCGTTTCATTAATAGGTAAATAATCTCGATTTATACAATAATAATAAAACTTTTGCTTACTGTGCGTGGTTTAATATTATTAATACTAATGAGCAAACGGTGAAGTTTTTTTATGTAATTTTACTTGAAATATCGAATTACCAAATATGCTATGGGCAAATTTTATCATGTTCGATGACGATCAACGTCATTGTCCCAAGAAAATGAGCCGGAGTCTTCCCTTGGGGACATGGCCTCGTACGTCCACTGACCGCCCTTCCAGGTTCAGTTCTCGTCGTAAAAACGTCGCTTCTTCTTATAAATTGCGGTCTCCCAACTGGGGCTGTTACTCAGCACAGAATAGGGACACACGAAAGACCCGTATCAGGTATGGAATGTACTAAAGTTTCCTCTTTATCATCACTATTATTTATTCATTCATTCATTCATTCATTCATTCATTTATTCGTTCGTTCGTTCGTTCGTTCGTTCGTTCGTTCGTTCGTTCGTTCGTTCGTTCGTTCGTTCGTTCGTTCGTTCGTTCGTTCGTTCGTTCGTTCGTTCGTTCGTTCGTTCGTTCGTTCGTTCGTTCGTTCGTTCGTTCGTTCGTTCGTTCGTTCGTGCGTTCGTTCGTTCGTTCGTTCGTTCGTTCGTTCGTTCGTTCGTTCGTTCTTTCGTTCTTTCGTTCGTTCGTTCGTTCGTTCGTTCGTTCGTTCGTTCGTTCGTTCGTTCGTTCGTTCGTTCGTTCGTTCGTTCGTTCGTTCGTTCGTTCGTTCGTTCATTCATTCATTAATTTATTCATTAATTCATTTATTTCTTATCTATAGAAAACCAACAGCTGATAAACAACCCATTTACAGGGTTTCACGTAGCCTCCTAAGCCATGGAGGTAACAGATAATTTAAGTCGTCTAAAACTACGTAGATTTTGAAGAACTTTTTCTTCTGGTAGACCAAAAACTTATGAGGAAAATATTGGACCTGGAACAGTAAGTTTTCCGGACTTCCTTCTAAGTCATTGGGTGTAATTTAAGAAATTTATTCGTTATGTCCTTTTTCTAGGACGCCAGCGTTTAGGAGGCTATAGCAACAGACAGCTAGATTTCTGCAAGGAAACAATAATAGAACACAATAGTTGCATTAAGCATACACCGCAATATGTTAGATGGAAATAGGTAACCATGTTTATTATCTTATTAGCCTTTGTCAGTCCACTGTTGACATAGGCCTCAAGGCACGCCATTAAGCCCGATTTTCTCTGCTACTGCAGTTACTGCCCACTGTTGTGAAGTAGTCACGAAACGCAATATATATATATATAGTGCTACTCGAGTAGGTAGTTTCCGTCTGTACCTGTTCACATGTGGCGGCTTGTGCATTTTGGAACCTCAGGTAATTTTACCGCATCTGTAGCTACGTTTAGAATATATATACACAAGCCGCCACATGTGAACAGGTACAGACGGAAACTACTCGGGTAACACTATGTAAACAATTTCAGATACTTTGAAAACCTATTTAGAGGCTAAAAATGCCGGTGAGTCGCCCATTAGCGCAGTTGGAAAGAGCGCTGGCACGGATAGCCAGAGGTCGCGGGTTCGAATCCCGGCATGGGTGGAATTTTTAGCCTCTTAATAGGTTTTTAAATTGGTCCTTAGCACGGGTTAGTGAATTAAAAATAAAAATAGTATGATTTCAGATAACTTAAAATTCTTTCCCAACTGACAGACATGGCAATAAGGTGTGCTCTCTGTCATAAGATTATAATAAACCCCAAGTAAGAAACTTAAAGACTATTATTGGAAAACTATACACCCACCACTTTGCAAATGTCGTCGCTCCACATGGTCACGGGTCACAGTCTTCATCATCAACCCATTATGTCCCCACCGAGGGGCACGGGTCTCTTCCCTAAGGAATGGCCACCACGGGGGCCAAGTCCGGTAGTGTCCGGTGGTGAAGGCTGCGATCTGTCGACGGAAGCCTTCACCAACTGCTCGCCGTGCCTTGCGAAGCACGGAACCGATCGGAAAAATGCCACTAGCGTTAGTCATAGACGGTCACCCATCCATGCACTGAATGCGCGCTATGTTGATTAACCTTGGTTTTCTAAGTTATGTATGTTTTTTGGTTATATTTGAAGTTATTGTAGCAATACCACTCGCTAACGTTAAAGGAAAACATCGTGAGGAAATCCTATTGTATGAAGTGGTAACATACCGCAGCGCTTGCTACGTACAATGGCTAAGTGCGGAAATCTTAGGCACCTAATACTCACTTCATTAAAATAAGTCTCTTATTTCCTTCAGCAACTTTCGTCCCAAAATTGTCTGAAAGAAATTGCTTTTAGCAATAAGGACGCCAATTGTACTTTATGTCTTTACACGTTTTGTAATATGTGCTCTGGTGTACAATAAAGAATATTCTTATCTTATCTTAAGTCTTATAGGACTCTAAGGCTTCTGACTTAAAATTCTACGTAATAAGTCGAGCGACAGCCAAAATCTGTATTCTGAACGCCATGCTAGATTGAATTCGAATGAGAAAATAAATGTCTAATGAGTGTCGAGTTAACTTATTTTTATGCGACAAATGTCTAAGCATTCGAATATTTTGCGCCTACGCTTTCAATTCGTGGGCGAAAATCGGCCCCCAGGTCTAACTAAGCGTAACTTCTGCACGTACTTGGTCGCTGAGCCAACTTGAAGATTTGCTAGCGCAGGCAGTGTGGATGCGCGAGGCGGCGCCTTTAATAAGTTTTACTTTCCTCTTATCTGTGGAGTTACGCCCAGATACGATTCCGCAGATTAAACTGATGCATGCAGACGTAGAAGACGCTTCGTGGGTGGTTCGGCTGCTTCAGTTGCGATTTTGGGTGCGTCGCCTAAGATTTTCTTTTAAACTGCTGCTCCACTATTCTGTAAAACACTAACTACATATCTGTCCTGGGCCACCTCTACAGATATATGAATTGTTGTATAGAATCAGGCCATCAGGCCACCAGGCCTGGGCCATCTCCACAGATATATGAATTGTTGTATAGAATGCGGAAATCCATAATAGCATTAAAAGTGAAAATTACTTTGCTTAATTCCGCCAAATATCCCACAATCACCATGTGGTTAGTTAATGCACCACCCTTCCTTGAACTTTTTTAAGCAGAAGCAAAATACAAACACACGTATTTCCTCATGCAAGTATTGGTGTCGGTGGTGGTGGTGTGTTGGTGTCTTGCTTCTGCTTTAAAAAGTGGATGGGGAGGGCGGTGCAAAAACTAACCGCATGGTGCTTGTGGGATTTTTGGCGGAATTCAGCAAATTAATTTTCACTTTTTAATGCTATATGAATTGTATTGCAACCACCTGAGACTACTCAGGTATGTATAATTTTTTGCGTACTACGACTATAACAACTTTTTTATTTTGTTACAGGTATGTTTACAGTGCTGGTCGGATTTGAAGGTTTAGTAATATACATAAACATAACATAACGTCACTCATGTATCCCAGAGAGGTACGCAGAGACCAGGGACTGCCAGTTGCCACGATCGTGACGGATTATCTTCGCTTCATCAAGGTTCATTAGATGTTGCATGCACGCGGTTTCAGGTATTTTTGTGTGTGTCCCAGACCCTAAAGTCCCATATACACGATCAAAACCATATATCCTCCTGTTCTTTTGCATTTAGGTAAAAGTTTCCACGTTTGAATGAGTTTCCGCAGTCAGCCAAAGGTAACTTCACTTCCTCCAGTAAACGCCGGACCGTGAACAATAACACCTAAACAAAGCACCAAAGTATTCTGTAAAAAGTGCGAGACTCGAGTGTATTGTACACTCTGAGGGAACAAAAATATCTGAGGATAATCCAGCTGAAGTGGGAGACACCTTAGCGGCCTAATTCCGCAGCGAAGCTGCGTTTAGACGCGCCGAGCTTCTACTAGGTTTTTGTGATACTTAAAACATGAATTGAAATAAATTTTATTTCAACGTAAAGAATTTACATTCTGTTTGCTGAGTGTCAATGTACAATGTAGAATGTAAGCAGTAAAAGTAAGGCAGCGGGAAAAAAACTCCACTCTGACCATCTTTTTTCAAGTCATATTTAATCTAATACTAGCTGACCCAGCGAACTTCGTACCGCCTAACAGACGATTCTTTATTTTTTTTTTATTTTCCTCTCCGTAAGAACCATCCTCGTCCTTCAAGGAATATTCTAAAAAAAGAATTAGCGAAATCGGTTCAGCTGCTCTCGAGATTTGCGCTTACCAACACATTCGGCGATTCATTTTTATATTATAGACTAGCTGACCCAGCGAACTTCGTACCGCCTAACAGATTCTTTAGTTTTTTTTTTATTTTCTCTCCATAAGAACCATCCTCGTACTTCAAGGAATATTCTAAAAAAATAATTAGTGAAATCGGTTCAGCTGCTCTCGAGATTTGCGCTTACCAACACATTCGGCGATTCATTTTTATATTATAGATATATCAGTTGCCACCAATACCTATGGTAAGATTTCATGATTTTCATCAATGCTAGAAATCTTGCAGATCGATAGATAGAGAACACTTTATTTCACAATAGGATGAAAATAATTACAACCATGATTATTAAATCTAAGTAATCTTATGCAATTGTTTTATATTTATACTTTATTCATCTATTTTCTTGTTAGGTACTTAAGTTTAATGTGTTCCAAACTAAATTTAAAAGAACTGGTATTACAAACAGTTAGTGGTCCACTATATTCAACTTTTGTAACGTCAAGAGGTGCAGCCCTAGTCCCCACGTTTAGTTACCAGTTAATCTTATAGGCTATAAGATAGCTATAAGTTATAGCTAAGAGCAATCTCTTCTAGAGAACTTTCTAGATTACCAATCTGAAGGTTTGACTGTTGAGCTTGGTTTCCCCGGGGGCTGCCGTAAATTTATGGCCTGAGTCCGGGTGTATTTCCATGTTTGTCTTTGCCTGGTTATCCTAGCTCAGAGTAATGTAGTTCGGACCAGGAAAAGTGATTGTGTTGTGTGGAACTTATTATTACTCCACATTTGTAAAATATTAAAAGGAGCTTTAAGTCGGTCCTAAGCTAAATAGCTTAGCATACTTCACTTAGACCCACTTGCTTCAGCCCGGGTTAGCTCATTTAACTCGAGTTAACAGGTTTAATCGATCATTTTGCAAATGTTTAATGATCTATTTAACCGGTTAACTCGCGTTAAATGAGCTAACCCGGGCTGACGCAAGTGGGCCTAAGTGAGCTAAGTCTGTTTTGTCACAAAAGTATCAACTATGGGCGCTGACCGGAGCTTAACAGAACATGTGTCGTGAGGTCTAAACGCGCCTCTGACATAAATTCTAATTTGGATTACTTTATTTCGGCCGGCAAAGGGCTTCGCCTCCTCCGGGGAAATTCCTGTAATACGTAATTTTTCCCGCGGAAAATGTTCCGTTGGCCCAAAGTGTCAGGGACAGACTCAGTCTGGGGTTTAGGATCGGGTCTTCTTCGAGAGAGATAGAGAGGAGAGGGAGAGAGATAGCTTACTGATTGACGATCTCTGTGGCGCAGCGGTAGTGCATCTGCCTACCATGCGAGAGGTCCCGGGTTCGATCCACGGCTGGGGACAAAAAAAAACCCAGGTCTTCAATGTTTACATGTGTGTCGTTGTTTCTGGTACCCACGGGGTATCCTAGTGTGGGGTCAGAAGCAATGTACCTATGTGCCAGTAGGTAAATGTTATGTTATGCGGAGTGCAACGTGGTGCAACGGCTGATTGGCGTTTTTATCCGTAGTTTTGACAGTTTAAGCTTCCTAATTACTTCAGCTAGATGTCGCTGCCTGTACGTAACACAGAGAATATTGTAATAAAGAGGTTCGAAATTTCACTGATGCCGGTGAGTCGCCCATTAGCTCAGCTGGCACGGATAGCCAGATGTCGGCTCGGCATGGGTGGAGTTTTTGGCTTCTAAATAGGTTTTTTAAAAAAATGTTTAAGCTTTATAATAAAACACGCCTTTATACGTCTTACAGCATGGTACATGCCTTCTCTGAGATAGAGAAAAAGTATGTGCTTGATTAAAATGTCGAATGTCGTGGAACAAAAGTTGTTGTGATCGGCCATTTTTATTTAGCCTATTATACATCCCACTATGGGGCACATGCCTGCACTCAAATAGACAGAGTATGTGCTTAATTAAGACTCGTGCCCACCGCGGATGGTAATTTCAAGAGCTGAGGTAGTTAAACACCTCAGACGCTCAGGTTTCCTCACGATGTTTTCCTTCACACTAGCGAGTGGTGTTGCTACTCTAACTTAGAAAACAAAGTCATGTACATACCGGGACTCGAACCCACGACTCCCCGATTGAGAAGCGGGCGTTATACCGCTCCACCACCACCTATTAGATTTTAAAAATAACCTAAAATTTATAAAATCCTATTTAGAGGCCGTGCCAGCGCTCTCCCAACTGAGCCAATAGGCGACTACCGGCATCAGTGAAACTTCGAACCTCTTTACAATATTGTCTGTATTACGGATTATCTGTATTACTGTCCTTAGCACGGGTTAGTGCATTAAAAAGAATAATATAATTATGTAAACTCTGTTAATTAATGACTTTGGAATGACTATGAAATGGACACCTAGTTTGAATTGTAACGTTCATTAAGCCGCAGTTTCTGCGATAATTTGAATAAAACCTATTTATTTCATTTCACTAAGTTGGGAGTTTTTTGTCGCTTTTTCCCCCAAAATGATCTACATTTTGAAAGGGACACACGTTTATTTAGTCGCAGTTTCTGAATCAGAAGCTACTTTGAATAAAATATTTTTGAATTTCGGAGCGTGTGCCTTTGTATTTAATAGTGCTTGTTCTAAAAACTACGAAACGGATCAGTTTCTAGTTCCTAAATCGCGAAGAAGCAGCGCTACTGTCACCCTCAAATGTAGCACACACACAGACAAACGACCTTTTTGCACGATACCTCCTAACCACCAAAACTCAGTACATTTGCCAATCAAAATTGAGCTCTAACACCAAAGTATACGACCGAAATAGGTTACAGATTTTCGTTGGTCGCTCGAGGTCCTATGCTCCGAGTGTCTATGGGCAACAAAGAAAACTTAAACACGTTGTCGATCGAAGGTAAACCTTAACGCTAACAAAATAAAGGCGCCGCCAGGGGTAAGGTAAATTTTGCGTTAGAGGGACCTATATTATAAGTGTCGGAGTGACTTACATCAATCTTGTGCGGATTAAAAGCTTCCTACGGACCCCACTTGCCCCCCAACGGTTTCGGCATAGATTATGTATGTGGATACGTTTAAATTACTAACGCTATGTTTTGTAATTCCTGTTTTGGGCAGCGCATGACTCTATGGCATTTGGTTAGGCGTAGTTATATATTAAACGGGTCTAGTCACGATTATTTATTAGGTAAAACGTTAGTAAATCATAGCGATTTCGCCCATTCGATATATCACTATGTATGAGTGGAAGTGCTCGTGGCCTAGTCGAACCGAGTGATTGGAATCAGTCACTTGAGTTAAGCAACAACCGGCGTGGTTAGGTACAGGATGGGACCCCGTCCTGTGACTACCACTAGTAGCATTTTTCCGAGCGCTTCCGTGCTCTGCAAGGCACGTTAAGCCGTTGGTGCTGGCTGACATGTAATGGCAGTCGTTAAGCCATGTCAGAGGCCTCACGGGCAGCTTGATAACTTCTGACAGTAAGACCCGCCACTGTCTTACAACCCTCCAACAACCAGGACTTCGCCCCCGTGGTGGAGCATGGCCTAACCTTCCTGCGATGCAAGAAGATATCCGTGCCCCAACAGTGGAGACATGCAAGGGTTGATATCGTATGAGTGTCGCGAATCGTTAAGAAATAATATTTGGTTAGGCGGAAAAAGGGGCCCAAGGTAGGCACTGAGTGGTGGCCAAGACGGGTCAGCGGTCGGGGGCATACCACCAGCCTGGTGGGCCGAAGACATTGTGAAAGCGGCTGGAAAAAACATTGGGCGAGACTACCAAAAAACCCGATGTGTTGGCGTGAAAGAGAAGAGGCCTATGCCCAACACTGGGCTCTGTGGGATAGGTAGATGGACTCTAAGTTAGCGCGTGTCACGAGGCGTGTCTGCAGACTAGTGCTCTATTCTGTTCGTGCATTACAGTACTATAACAGATACCTGATCGTGTCAAGTGACGTGTTTTTCATACCATTGACGCCTAAAAGCAACGAAATTAGATCGCCATGTTCATGCAATGGTCATTGTACTACAATGCTTTAGCAGATTCTAGGCCTTGCACCACGCTTTAAAGACTGCGTCAAGCGTGACGTGGCGGGTTTAGGATCGACCACGAGAGCAGCTGGACAAGCTTGCTGTGGACAGAGACGATTGGAGAAAAGAAGTTTGGAAACGCTGCAATACCTCCGATGAAGGCGTTGGTCCTTGGCGTTTCTGCAGAATGATTTCTTGTGCAATAAAGAGTTATCAAATCAAACATCAAATTGTATGAAGATTCATAGGATGTAATTTCTGGTATTTGTCTAATCTTTGCTAGGAAAGGCTGCCAGAAAAGACATTAGAATCATCTTATCATGTTACCCTTAGGTACATACCCACATACAAAGATAAGTTCACGCTTTGTTCTGATGGGGTAGGCAGAGCCCTATTTTGCGGGCGGATGATGGTGTCTGAAGTGTTCATATGCGTGCTGGGATTCGCCAATTTATGATGTAATCATTGTTTCTCTCTCTCTCTCTCTACGAGGGAATACTTGTAAACTACTGTAGTAGTTGAACGTGTATATGTATAGTATTTCAAAAAGTTCCGGTAAAATGGTACCCTCCGTAGTAAATGTTGTTTTTATTGTGACTCACTAATAATTCTACAATTACCACCTTAATTTAATGGAATCATAGCGTGATTTCTTATTTACTGAGCAATTTAATTTCTTAATCACGACAGAAAAGGAAAACTTTTGCTCCTTAAAAATATGCCGAGATACTTTCATGGAAGGCGGTCTTATAGCGAAGAGCGGGTGATCGTGCTCTTCCACTATAAAGGAAATTTCTCGCCAGGCAGATCGGATGCCCGGGGACGGCCGGTCCCACTGTTGTTTTTTTAGCCCCATAAAGCCCTATAAGGCTCCGGAGGACACGGGGCAGGGAGGTGGTGAATGCTCATGCATAACAGCACGGTCCCGGCCGTGCTGCCAATGTGGGACTCACAAGAAGTGCGCTACCCACTAAACACCACTTTGGGTGTGGTTTTGGTCCTAAGGACCCCTAAACCCACATCGGTAGCGACCCCCCTCGAGGCCGAGGAGGGCGCACCCAACTATTGTTAGTCGGACGTTATATTTATAGTATGTCATTGATACACTTTGATTGCGCGATGCAGGAAGGTTGGAGTTTGTAGAGCGCGCGCAGAGTTGACGTGTGCTCGTCACAATAGTAACATCCTCGAAATTGACAAGCCATCATTTTTCACAAGCCGGTATGATCTTGAGAGTAAGTATTGAACAATAATATACTTGTAGAGTTAGTCTTTTTGGATATTTTCTCTCCACGAAATCTGATAACTTTTTCACGCTGAAAGTGTTATGATCTTGTGACTCTCAGCAATCTGCTGTTTCGTAGGATAAATATGTCTTAAAAGATAACAAGGACCTTTGCAAACAGAATACTCTCTAAAAAGCCTATCTAAAGTGAAAAGTTGAACTACGAAAAGGCGTGACACCCCAGTGGGAGAGGCCAGCTGCTGAAACTCTGAATTTATTCAATAGAAGTAGATACATTTGAATATGGCTTACAATTTTCTTTGTAAGTAAAGTTTAGGGCTTTCTCAGAAAAAAAGAAAGTAATGTATATCTTTCTTGACTAGACTACTAAAGTTTTTTTGAATCTCTACTGGGCTATCACTAAAATTATCAATTTCTTAAGAACTCAACTAGATGGATATATACTCGTATTAGCTGTGCCCCGCGGTGTTACCTGTTTTTATCGATTTTTCTACGATAGTTACATTTTTTTACACAGTAAAACATAGCCTATGTGTGTTAATCCAGGATGTTAGCTAGCTGCTTATCATATTTTACTAAAATCGCTCGAGCCGTTGAGACGTGAAGAAGTAACAAACAGACACATTCACAAACATTCGCCTTTGTAATATTAGCGTGACGTGATGTGATGATTTGATTAGTAGACCCCGAAGACATTGTCCTGCATACAGCGCCATCTGCCGGGCTGATTGATGAATCTAAGCTATCCATGGCGCTACTCAAACGCATATAAAATGTTATTCAAATCTGTCCAGGAAAGCTTAGGAGAATTTCAGTGACATACACACGTATAAGAGAAAAATATATATATATATATATTTTTTTCTCTTATACGTGTGTATGTCACTGAAATTCTCCTAAGCTTTCCTGGACAGATAATAATAATAATAATTTTATATATATATATATATATATATATATATATATATATATATATATATATATATATATATATATATATATATATAAAATTATTATTATTATTATTACATAAAGCGCACTTAGATCCCGGTGGGTTGGGCAGAGACCATCGTTTGCTACTTGCCACGATCCTGACAAACAGCTTTGGACCAATCAAATTTCAGACCCACGGTACCCCTGGCCATACCCCTGGTGGTACCGTGGGTCTGTGGGTCAACATTCATTACTCGCTGCCTGTACGCACGCCGCTTTAGATAACTTTTTATATATCAAACAGTGCTTTTATTCAAAAGACCTCATGAAACTATCGCTTAATGAACGGTTCAAGTATTACTAGGTGTCCAATTAAAAATCTAGATAATTTTGAAGAAAAAAATTACACAAATACTCCAAACTTTGAAAAAAACATTTCCTATTTTGTCGAAGTCATTTTATTACCAAAAAATTTACAGCTTTTCTATTCTATGCGGTATTTCTTAGATTTATGCCAAAATTAATTACATGACATTAAATCTAATTAAAGTTTTGGGAGCACTACCGAAATCAAACCCTACGGTGAATTATTGTTCTTCGATCTTTGTAACATATATGGTTGTTAGATGAATGATCGGTTTCTGAATTGATAATTTCACTAAGTAAATACACTAAGTAACGTTCTGTCCCGCTCTTTCTTGAGAAATCCGAAGAGACAGCACTACAGTTAAGTATTAACTTAACGAAATTCTCGATTCAGAAACGGATCCAAAATCTATCAAACAAAACTACTACAGAGCAGCAAACCACGCACGTAGTAATATTGTAAAAGTTTTAAATTGGCAAAACAAAACGTTAAAAATTACAAACTCTTACGGACATATCGGCGAATGCGCCTTTTAGTGTAGCCCTATATATTACATCACGATCGTAGCATAAATCATGCAGAATCGACCGAGAGGAATATCGTTTTCGTGTTTCAAAGTAAACACCCTATAATGTTAAGCAGACAATAAAATATCGAAAAAAAACGGAACAAGACAAACCAAAATCCCACTTGGATTTTTATAGTTTTTACGAGTCATCACAAATCAATGGAGGTACAGAAGAACAATTCCGATCTACACTTATAACACAAACACAGCTTGCAAGATCAACATGGTTTAAAAAATGAGACCTGTGCGTAGTGCTTGTGAACGAGTGCAGTTTGTGTGTCTGGCCGCAGCACTTATTATGTTTTCCCGACCTAAGAAACAATTAAATTTGCTTTGGCATTTAAAGTTATTAATGGTAATCACGGAATCTTATCATAATTATTATTATAGGTGGCAACTGATGTATTAGATATAAGATGACTTGAGAAAAAATTGTCAGAGTGGAGTTTTTTTTTCCGCCGCTATTTTCACTACACTCCGGCCCGGATGCAGTGGCTTTCACTTTCATGTTATTTTTTTTATTTTTTTTTATTAAAAAGTAGTAATACATTGTATTATATACAATACTGGACCTACGTCCAATATCTGCACGCCTGTTTGTGTGCGTAAGGCATACTAGCCACCCACTGGGGCATGGGGTGAACGGCTCGCCAGAGAGGGTATTATCAATAACAAAACGCAGTAGTGTTAAGGATAAAACATACCGACGGGGTAGCGGCGTCGATCCATACATACGTCATTTACGGCAGCAGTGTTTTGTTGGTGTGTTTCATTATGGTGAGATGTCAGGTAAGGATTCTCGACGCTTCTAGCTTTCTTCACTTGGTGGTGTTGGATCTGGGACTGTATGTCTAAAGAGTAGAAATGTTTTCGAAAGGAAACAATTTTTTTAATAAAATAAAATCCATCTATAAAAACATAATTTCAATGATTTTCTCATGTCTTTTATCAAATCCTGATTAATTTATATGAAATCACTTTCGAGATACAGGCTTTGAGGGTCCTATCTAAAAAAAAAACTACTTTGATGCACTAAACGGGGACGATTAATTGTAGTTTAATGTAACTTTACGTTGAAAACTCTGTTTAAAATCTGTTTCGAAAATAATAAATGTGGATTTTAACTGTAAATTTCTTCTCTTAATTGTGAAACTAACGGCTTTAATGTTCATTGAGTAAAAGTTTTGTTTTTAAAGTGAATGAAATTCTTCTGATTTTGACTTAGAGTGTCGTGAAGAGATATATGCTCAGCATCGGGCGTCCTTTATGACCTACTGCACAGATAGATAGAAAGTAGAAGGCACATTAATTGAAACTTGCTGTAAGCTTAAGAAGTGTACCAAGTTCTTAATATGGATTAAAAAAAAAAGCTTAAGAAAGGTTTGGATCTGAGTCTACCTTCTGCGCTAAGCCGGTTGCGTGCGCGCGGCATACAAGTCGCCCTCTTAGCGGGGCGTGGGGCGGGACGGCACGCCTGAGAGGGTATTATCGGCAACAAAACGCAGCGATAGCGTTACTCGACGCCCCGAGCTTCCCTTGCTCGGTGTAGTTGGACCTTTACGTCTCGAGAGTGTTGGTCTAATAAGCGCGAGGAATCGCAAATACTTTTTTATTTTGGCTCAGCGGCATAATGTGAGCCGACATTTAGGAATGCGTGAGTTTGAGTCCTTGAGACTGTTTATCCGCGGTGGGCAGGCGGGGTAATGAAGCCCTTCCCGCACTGCACGGCACAGGCAGGGCCTCTTCTCAGAGATTATTATAGTACGCAAGTTCGGAGGAGTACTGTTTATCCTAATCCACTGTTTTTAAGATTTTTTGGGGAGCGATGTCTTAGCGATAAGGTCGCTGTGAAGTTTTACTTGAATAATATATCTTACCTCTAATGCTTTGACACTTAAAGTTACCTATTGATGGACATCATGAAATCTTATCATAAGTGTAGATGGCAATTGACGTTATAGGTTTAAGATGACTTGAGAAATATGGTCGGAGTGGATTTTTTTGTCCCGCCGCTTTTATCTTCAATGCAGCAGCCTTCACATTCATGTTACATTGCACTTTGGCATTCAGCAAACAGAATGTAAATTCTTCACGTTGAAATAAATTGAACTGAATTTGTCTTATCTTATCCTATCTTATCTTTATTCTATTGGCCCCAACCCCACAGGTCCGATAAGCCCGTCTCTACCCAATCTATGCGGCGCTCTCCCCGGCTTCCCTTCGAGCATGTTCTCGCCGCGGAAACGGTTAAACTGTTCGTGAATTGCCGAAGATTCCCAAACGGCTGCGGCTCAGGAAAACGGAAGAGGGGAATTTGTTTAATTATTCTTCTCCTAGGATCGATTCCGGTACAAAACATACTGCAGGATCCCTCTGTAGGGCACCGGCCTTCTCTCAGAGGGAGAGTATGTGGGCTTAATTGCCACGCGTGCCCACCGCGGATTGGCAATTACCAGCGCTGATTTTTTTGAATGCGTGAGACACTCAGGTTTAGCCTAGCTTGACTACACAAGACGTAGCGACCGCCATAGGTACAACACTCGTAACATGGACAAACTGTCATCTGTGTCCCACAAGCTTACCAAATCAGGTAAGTAGATTCACGCTCTGGGATCGAGAGTGTAGAACCGTCTGCCAATCGATATAATTGATTAAAAATCATTTCAGTGCTTTAAAATTAAATTAAAAAAGTGGCTTGTCAAGCAAACAATTTATAATTTTGATGGCTGGTTTAATTAGCTGTCCTGACTATTACTTACATAAAGAATGTATAAGAACCTGTGAGTGAGCGCTATACTAATAGTAATTTAACAATTAAACAATTGTGTTGTCAATTGTACATGTTGTGTTATAATTGTTGTGTCATTTTGAATTGTAATGATTGAATCCGAATTATTAATAAATTGACATGTAAATTATAATTACGAATAAAGATGTCTATGTCTATGTACTCACGATGTTTTCCTTCAACGAGTGGTATTGCTAAAAATAACGTCACAAGTTCACATATGTTGGATAACAAAGTCAATGGTACGTGCCCGCACAGGGAATCAAACCTGGGTCTTTCGTTTCAGTCCATTAATCTACCCACAGTGCTATCGCCGCACCAAGTAGGTACATCATTTGACATACATATTTTTACATCAACCAAATAGGGGATGTATTAGCAAAGGGAAAGATAAAAAGTACCCGGAACCGGCGTGCGTGCATGCAACGACTTATGAACGTTGATGAAGCGAAGGTGATCTGTCAGGATCGTGGCAAGTGGCAGTCCCTGGTCTCTGCCTACCCCTCTGGGATATAGGCATGAGGTTATGTATGTATGTACATATTTTTAACAGTGCTTAAAGCCTACTGTAAACCTAACCTGGCCAAGGACCATTTTAATTATGTATGTTTATCAGGATAAGTCGTCGTCGTTAGGCTATACTAGTCCACTGCTGGACATAGCCCTACCCTAAAGAGCCCCACGTTGTGCTATCATAGAGGGTAATCCGCTTAATCCCTACTCTGGGCATGCGGGTTAGGATCGCAGTTCGGTGGAATTGTACTACAGGGGGCGCTGCTGCCCACTCCCGGTTTGTGTGCCTTAGTCGCCTTTTACAACACCCGCGGGAAGAATTGGGTTGCTCCTATTCTCTAGGCCGCCACCAAACAGCAGGTGTGTAAGGATAAGTTATTAATCGTATTTTATACTAAAGTCAGATTTTATTTATGTAACTTAGATTGTGTCCCACTACTAGGCAAAGGCCTCCCCTTTTACCTTTCACTCCTCCCTGTTCGTGGCCACCTCCCGCCAGCCCGGCAGAAAGGTCGTGAGATCGTCAGGACCTCCATCTCCGCTTGGGTCGGCCACGTTTGCAATATCCGTCGCGCGGAACCCAGTCAGTGACCATTTTTGCCCATATCTCTGGTTAGTGGCCCGCCCAATTTCACGTCATAATTTTATAGGAAAAAATTGTATCTACGTAAGTGGCACCTTCACTCATACTAGATGGGTGAAGAGACCAAACGGACGCGGCAGTGGCTGGAACATTGTTTATTTCTTGACAATTTTTTGAACAGATTATATTTTTTTTATTTTTAATGCACTAACCCGTGCTAAGGACAAATTTAAAAACCTATTTAGAGCTAAAAATTTCACCCATGCCACGCAACCTCTGGCTATCCGTGCCAGCGCTCTACCAATTGAGCCACTGGGCGACTCACCGGCATCAGAGAAATTTCACAGATACAGTGATATCATTCCGATGTAAAACCTAACTGCAAAGTAGGTGGTCGGGGCTGTAAGTGATGCAATTTGCTTAAGCTAGATGTCGCTGCCTGTACGTAATACAGAGAATAGTGTAAAGAGGTTTGAAATTTCACTGATGCCGGTGAGTCGCCCATTGGCTCAATTGGTAGAGCGCTGGCACGGATAGCCAGAGGTTGCGGGTTCGAATCCCGGCATGGGTGAAATTTTTAGCCTCTAAATAGGTTTGTAAATTTTATGAACAGGACAACGAAAGGTACGCGCATTTTGTAGCAATGTAAGTTTATGATATTACCTAATCAATTTGAGGTTGCCTGGAAGAAATTGCTTTTAGCAATAAGGCCGCCAATTGTATTTGATCTTTTGTATCTGCCGTTTTTGTAACTATTTTTCCGGTATACAATAAAGAATATTCTTATCTTATCTTATCTTACCTACTTAGGTACACTTAATTATTAGATTCGTCAATCTTTCTTCCTTCCTCCTCTCCACATGTCCAAACCAACGCAACATTCCTTTTCAATTCTAGTCACCACACCCTTTTTTAGACCAAAACGTTTTCTAATCAGACTATTGCATATACTGTCATTGAATATGACACTACACATACTTCGCAAGGATTTTGGAAACCCAAAATTAAATTAGAGCTTATATTTTTTCTAATGCACTAACCCGTGCTAAGGACAATTTTAAATTAAAGACGTAAAGTGGTTCGAAATTTCACTGATGCCGGTGACTCGCCCATTGGATCAGTTGGGAGAGCGCTTAACGATTAGCCTGAGGTCGCGGGTGCGAGTCCCGGCATGGCTGGTATTTTTTGCCTCTAACTAGGTTTTCAAACTAAAGCTTGCAAAGTCACATCCCGAGACAAGTCTCTGAATGAAATCAAACCTTGAGTGCCATCCAGAGACAAATCTTTGGACTTCACTCAATATTCCGTACTACACCAACAAACAAACTTCCAAAAAGACCTTTCCTACTGAGCCTACTTGAACTTGAAATAGTGCCCCAGCCAACGCCCCAGCAGTGGGGTGCACAATTGAATAATTTCCATCTGAATGCGCTAAAATGACAAATTCCCTAATGACGTCTCTCCCTCAACTCGGATTTCGTCATCGGACTCTTTTTTGTCGCGACCGCTTTAGTTGGGACAAAGCGAGATGAAATGCACAGAAGGTCAAAAGACTAGAAAATCGGAATAGCACAAATATCATCCAGTAATTCTTGACCACCTCGTAGTGTTCACGCACACGTTCGCACAAGCAAGGAGATCGGGCGGCTGCGACGTGGACTATATTTTTGACATCGATAGAAGCGTGTACATATTCTCTAATAAATACAGAAAAAACTCATTAACCAACTGTTTGTAATATATTTACATATTTAACACGTAGGCCTTTTTATGTTGTGGAGGGGGAATCTTCTAAAGAAACCCGACTTCCTGTTGGGAAAGCTGGGTTACGTAGGATTATTACCCTCTAAAACCCCCCCAATGGCGCCCTCCCTCCCTCTTTGGTCGGGGGTTTCGGGATCTCACTGAGCACTCCGGAACCCCCGCGCACTGTGCACTGAAGCACCCGTCTTCTCAATAGGCTTGGAGAACCTCAGTGAACGGCAGTGTGAGGCCACCACATGCTTGAAATTGGTGGTTCAAGCCCCACTCTTACCACCTACGACCCCAGTGCCTCCTTTTAGTCGCATCTTACGACAGGGAAGAGATACCGTAGACCTATTCTAAGCCCAGGACTACAGAGCTACCTTCGTCGTCAGGCTATACTAGTCCACTGCTGCACATAGCCCTCCCCTAATCAGCGCCACGTTGTGCTATCATAGGGGGTAATGCACGTAATCCCCACGCTGGGCATGCGGGTTGGGGATCGCAGTTCGGTGGTATTGTACTGCAGGGGGCGCTGCTGCCCACCCCCCGGTTTGTGCCCCTTAGTCGCCTTTTACGACACCGGCGGGAGCTACCTTGTAGGTCTGAAATTTTCGTTGATTTTGCTTCTGAGCAGTTAAAATACTTAGGGCCAGTTTTAGGGTACTTAGGGCAGAATTTCGCTAAGTAGATACTTAGCTGTAGTGTCGCCTCTTCGAATTTCTCAGTAAAAAGAGAGACAGAACGTTTCTTAAGTATTTACTTAGTGAATTTCTCAATTTAAAGAACTACAAAATTCTATAGTTATATATTAAATGGGTCCAACCCATATGCGATGCAGGAAGAGACCCGTGCCCCAGCAGTGGGGACATACAAGGGTTGATAACGAACCACGATTGTTTCTTAGGTAATTACGTTTTACCTAATAAATAAACGCGATTAGACCCGTTTAATATATAAATAGATAGATAGAGAACACTTTATTGCAAAACCAGAAAAATATTACAACCATGATTCTTAAATCTAAGTAATGTTGTACAGTTGGCGATCTTATCGCTGAGAGCGATCTGTTCCAGACAACCTTTGTATGGAGTCGATTGATTGTTGATATAACTACTCGTATGTATGAGTATCGCGAATCATGAAGAAATACGAAATTCTAGCTTCTAATCAAACCAAACTCACTATCAAAACTTTAGAAGACGCCTCCAAATGACCTCTAGAATAGTAATAGTTACATCAGTAAGAACAATAACAATAACGTCACAGGCGATAACAATAACAACGTCGGCCTAGTGCGGCAGCCCGCGAGTCCATAGTAGCACTGTTTTTGTTTACACCTATGACTCGATACTCGATACTGTTTCGCACTGTCAACCGGTGCTAATTATGATTTTTCGTAAACTACCCGACTTCCACGACACAGGCTGTGCCTAGTGTGGGAGTTGCAATTAATCATCACTGTATTCCTGTTTTTTTAAATAAACAATTTTTATTAAAAAACTAAAAATTTCACCCATGCCGGGATTCGAACCCGCAACCTCTGGCTATCCGTGCCAGAGTAAAAAAAAATTAGCCTCTAAATAGGTTTTTAAATTTGTCCTTAGCACGGGTCCGTGCGCGTGCATTAAAAATAAAAATAGTACCTATATTTTTTATTAAAAAAAAATTTAAGACCTTCGGTCGTATTTAGTCTGTGGCGCTAGTTAGAGTCAAGTGGCGAAATGTGCGGGTGAAATATGGCGCTCTTTAGCGGCGGAACTAGGGAACGCCCGCGGGTTCTGTTATTCTGACGAAGTGTACAGTTTGTTTGAAGCGCTCGTGGCCTAGTGAAGCGCTCGTGGCCTAGTTAAACTAAGTAATTGGAATCAATCACTTGAGTTAAGCTGCAACAGGCGCGGCCAGGTGCAGGATGGGTGACCGTCCGTTGACTACCGCTAGTGGCATTTTTTCGAGCGCTTCCGTGCTTCGCAAGGCACGTTAAGCCGTTGGTGCCGGCTGTCATGTAATGGCAGTCGTGAAGCCATGTTAGAGGTCTTATGGGCGGTTTGATGACTTCTGACAGTAAGGCCCGCCACTGCCTTACAATCCTCCACCAACCCGGACTTGGACTCTGTGGTGGAGTATGGCCTTACCTTCCGGCAATGCAGGAAGAGACCCGTGCCCCAGCAGTGGGGACATACAGGCTTGTAATCGTAATCGTAGCACGTCATTATAGCTCAACGGTGACACAGAGAAGGAAAAAATCAGAATGTTGTCACAGCTGCAAAACATGAAAATGACTATGCTTTGTGGGGTCGCTAAAAATTAAAATAAATGTCTTTAGATAAATTAATCTATAGGGGAAAATATATTCATTCATTTATTTGCCTTTTAGTACATACAGGGTTACAAATTAAGCCTAAAAAAAACTGGAAATACAAGAAGGAGATTCCTTGAGTTAGTGGCCTACTAAGTTCAAACCGTAATCAGTAGGTGCAAGCCTGGTCCCCTCGCTAGGATACCCTGTGTGGAGGAAACCAGTCAAATGGACTTTTGGATTCCAAGTTTTGGGATTCTGATGACTAGAATATAATATAATACTCAAATAACTTATCATATGCCACCCCGCAAGCACGAAATGCGCTTAGCATCATAAACGCACAAATTCGATCTAAAAGTGTTGCAGTCAAAACAAATTCGTTCCTCTGGCACCCCTCTGAAGTCGAACCCCGGGCCCTTACACGGGAAATCAAATTGTCTCAGTCTACTTCACAGGGGATCGAACCCAACACCCTCCTGCTAAGGACCCTTATGAGGCTCTACTTCGAAAACAGTTATGATAGATAGATAAATTATTTATTTCCATACGATACGCACACGTGTGCAAAGCATCACATAGAGATCACATATTAAGGCACAGAATAATAGCAGTAAACAATTAGACCAAACAACGCTCGTGGCCCTGGCGAACCAAGTGATCGGAATTAATCACGACATGCGTCGTATAACGTGGTAACGAAATTCTGTGTTTATTTCTAGTTTACATTTGGACTATGAAAGATACTTAATATCATAGAAACGAAGCTTAAGCCAAATGTCGCTACCTGTACGTAATACAGAGAATAGTGTAAAGAGGTTCGAAATTTCACTGATGCCGGTGAGTCGCCCATTGGCGACTCACCGGCCAATTGGTAGAGTGCTGGCACGGATAGCCAGAGGTTACGGGTTCGAATCCCGGCATGGGTGAAATTTATAGCCTCTAAATAGGTTTTTAAATTTGTCCTTAGCACGGGTTAGTGCAATAAAAATAAAAATTGTATAGAAACGAAACCAAACCTAAAACCTATATTTGTGCCAGATCGCTGTCGGGCGATACAGTATCAACTATAATTATATACAATGTAACTATAACTGTTATTCCTATAACTACATATAATGTTTAAGATTACCTTCGTTAAACATTCGTTTATTACTGAAATATAACATATTATTTTAAACTTTCGCGACTTGAACTCATAGTTAGAATATTTTCAGGGCTTAATCGCGTTATTGCTATTTTACCTCTGCGTTTATACTGAAATATAGTTTTTTAATACAGTTGCTCAAAAAGTGGCGTATTGCAGGGACGTAAGCGTGCGGGATGTGGGCTATTACACACTCGTGCTTTTTTTTACCTTTCCCGCACTAGTGCGTTCTCTTTCCCAACTGTCAAAATAATGTCTAGGTATTAAAAAGAAAAACCAACCATGAAGTTTTTACTAAAAAAAAAATTATAGAAGTTTTTATGATTCATGCAAATACGTATATTTCTAAAAAGAAGCTACTAATTTGTTTCAATATCAGAATTAATGATTTGATTGGATGAGTTAGGTTAGGTTTCATTTCATTTCATCTCATTAAATTTCATTTTCATTTCATATCAATAAAAAAATTCTACTGAATACTTGAAGGCTGTATGGGCATAGTTCCCTTTGCCTACCAGAATGGGTGAAGAAAAAAAATCTCTGCTTATATTCTTTTACGGTTGGCGCCATTTTCCAAATAATTTTTCTTTATTAAAAATTAAATCCTTATTTTTTTCGCAACTGTACTAAAAATAGTCGTTCAGTACACGTGCGGAACCGTCATTGCAACTTGTTCCGACTGACAACCCTCGCCTTCGGCTGCGCCTCGGCTCGGGTAGACATTTGTCTTAACTCTTTGCAATGACAGCCTTTCCGCACTTGTAATGAAATATACTATTTTTCTATAAATAATAAACGGGCCCTCCACATTATGGAAAACGATTTAAAAATCTTTCGTTAAACCTATTTTTGTATTGAACAACGATGCGTTTTGGAGACTTGTTCATGTAGAGTGTAGACCCCAAGAGAAGGACTTAGTTTATTGTTATGAGACGTAATTGGAAACTTATTGAAATCGCTGCGAGCTCGTCTTGACGCACTAATCCTCACATTTATCGGATTACTGGACTTAGCTTTAGCTGCGAGTGCGCTCATTCTAGAGTCAGGTATTAGATTGATGAGGGTTGAATCCCGACATGACAGGACTTATTAATAATCGTTTAGTCTTCACATCTACGTTAGATCATTTGTTCAGTGTCTGGTTGCAACTCGCAGCATGCACGTCGCACAAATTTGTTTTCTTGAATATACCGATTTACGTTTAAGTCTCCGAAGCGTAAAAACAAAAAAAAAATGCTCGTCAAACAGAGTGATTGGAATTCACTTGAGCTAAGTATCAACAGGCGCAGTCAGGTGCAGAAAGGGTGACTCTCCTGTGACTACCGCTAGTGGCATTTTTCCGAACGCTTCCGTGCTTTGGCACGGTAAGCCGTTGGCCGGCTGTCATCTAATGGCAGTCGTTACGCCATGTCAGAGGCCTTATGGGCGGCTTGATAACTTCTTCCAGTAAGGCCCACCACTGTCTTATAATCCGTGACTTGGCCCCCGCCGTGGAGCCTAACCTTTTTGCAATGCAGGAAGACACCCGTGCCCCAGCAGTGGGGACATACAACGAATGATATCGTTATTAATTTAACTCGCTCCTTAACATACAGGTCTAGCATAGTTAATAGACACAATGAATTTAACTGAACTCTAAGTGACTTACATAGTAAGGTTGTCTGGAAGAAATTGCTTTTAGCAATAAGGCCGCCAATTGTACTATGTATATTTGCAATTGTTTTGCATTTGTTGTTTTTCCAGTGTACAATAAGGAATATTCTTATCTTATCTTACATATACTTTTAACGCAATTAACAATTTACCCTTCACTTTTCTTTTCAATTTAACTTTGTCATATTCAAATAATTTATTTGTCACTTACAAGGCACAATAATCACTTATACTTTGCGTTGCTGTGTGGTGTCGGCCAAGAGAATAGCACCAATCCAATTCTTCTCGCGGGTGTCGTAAAAGGCGACTAAGGACACAAACCGGTGTTGGGCAGCAGCGCCCCCTGCAGTACAATTCCACCGAGCTGCGATCCCCAACCCGCATGCCCAGCGTGGGGAGTATGGGCATTACCCACTATGATAGCACAACGTGGCGCTCTTTAGGGGAGGGCTATGTCCAGCAGTGGACTAGTATGGCCTGACGACGACGACGACAACTACAGGGCATTAATAACAGTTTAGTTAGATATTTAACAGTACGTTCATTAGATATGAAGACAAAAATGTCTGCCTCGGCTTTAACTCGTAACTAATTGACACCAGTGTGCAATTAGTTGCAAATTTTTAGGCAAGGCCTTTTCTTAAACTACGTTTAGCTACCTAGGTACAACTGAGAATAACCGAATGAAATAGAAATAGCTTCGTATGACTTTTCATTTTATTTTATTAGTATAATAATATCATAAAAACTATTCTTAAGGCTATAGTCACTTTTTGATAAGTTTATTTAGAATTCTAAGCGCGACTTAGACTCGATTAGTGTCCTCTAAATGTACTGGCAAAGTTTCATTTTAATCCTTCACGTCGATCGTAAATAAAAACCAAACGCTTTCATAAGTACCAAAATTTAAAATACACCTATTTCATTTTTAAAAACCAGCCAGCCGACATTTCAGCCAGATGTCGCTGCCTGTACGTAATACAGAGAATATTGTAAAGAGGTTCAAAATTTCACTGATGCCGGTGAGTCACCCATTAGCTCAGTTGGAAAGAGCGCTGGCACGGATAGCCAAGGGTCGCGGGTTCGAATCCCGGCATAGGTGGAATAGGTTTTTAAAATTGTCCTTAGCACGAGATAGTCATTAAAAATAATATAACCAATTTCATTGCAAACAATTTGACAAATAAAGTTTATTTTGTTTTCTTATTGTGACGGTAAGAAATGGCCTTTTCAACGGTGGACGGGAAAATGATCATTCACCAAGAAAATCCCTCTCAGGCATTGATGGCGCAAAAAACGTAGTTGTCTCGCGATATGGTATCAATGCTTCTTCCCGCGGACATAATGGGAGGATATATCGTGCCTGTTGTGACTCTAAGTGTGCCTATTTTTATTCCCAGATGGGACAAGACGTTTTGGCTAGTAGAATAGGAAAGGAACAGAATACTTACTTATATAGTTTACGAGACGAGACGAGACGAGACGAGACGAGACGAGACGAGACGAGACGAGACGAGACGAGACGAGACGAGACGAGACGAGACGAGACGAGACGAGACGAGACGAGACGAGACGAGACGAGACGAGACAAGACAATATAATTATACTATTTTATTTTTAATGCACTAACCCGTGCTAAGGACAAACTTAAAAATCTTATCCGTGCCAGATATCTGGCACGGATAGCCAGAGGTTGCGGGTTCGAATCCCGGCATGGGTGAAATTTTTAGCCTCTAAATAGGTTTTTAAAAGACAAAATAAGAATATTCTTTATTGAACACCGGGAAAAAACAATTATAAAATTATTACGAAGTTACAGTACTATTGGCGGCCTTATTGCTTAGAGCAATTTCTTCCAGACAACCTGCGATGGAGAGTTGCTGAAGGAAAAGTGAGACGGTTATTAGATTTAGATGACAATGTTATCTGGAGACAAAGTCAGTACAAGGCATGAGTACTATATTTTATAATATTTATGTTAACTCTTTTAATTAGGGACTTTGAGAACACTAAGTTTGGAGTTTTGATGTTAATTTTTTCTTCAAAATGATTTTGACTTGCCCGTTGGAGGGATGACATTAAAAAAGCGGCCGGGGGTAAGTGGTCGAGATTGGCTAGGGACCGGGAGAGTTGGCGTGAAATGGAAGAGGCCTATACCCAGCAGTGGGCTTCATTCATGGGCTGGATAGATAGATAGATAGATAGATTTTGACTTTGAAAATAATAGAATTCAGTTTCTGCGCTGCTTTGAATAAAACCTTTTCATTTCATTTCAATTCATGTAGGTACAGTGCTTACACTGTATACTTCTTGTTATTGAGTGGACTGTATTTGTAAGGGCTGATGATTATTTAAACCGAATTTTGCTATTTTAAAGACTATATTTATAGAATCAGAGCGGCAAAGCACGAACTCAGTGTACAATAGCGACACCTTAACAATGTAAATCAATGTTGCCACAATAAAAACATGGTAAAATCTATGTCACGAACAATACTTTTACTATATTTACCAATTTTTTTTGTAGCCCATAAACGTTCCACTGCAGGGCACAAGTCTTCTCTCGGAAAGAGAGTACGGGCTTAATAACCACGCGTGCCCACCGTGGACCCAATTGCCCGAATTCACCGAAATTCCCAAATTTCCCCAAATGTTTATAGTTACTAATTTAATTTCCAATGTTGTGCAAATGCAATCTTATTTTTGCGAATAATTTAACTTTACTGGCATCCGAAGGGTGAACAGAACTGTGTTTATTAAGTGTTTTTTTGCTCTCTGAGTTGTCTTCGTTGTTTTTTTTATTTTGTCACGACGAAATTTAATAAATTTTATGGAATCTGTGAATCCCTCTTGGACGGTTTTTACAATATTTATCCATAGGTCGCTGGTTCATATCCGGCTCGAAGGACCAGTGTGAAGGTACCTACTTAAGTACGGGATAATAGTGAACTTTAGCAAAAAACCAAAATATCAAATAATCAGCAAACGTATAATATCTATTTTCATTGACGTAGGAAAACAAAGTAAAATCAGTGACATCCGTCACTCATCCATAGACAATGTTGTACCAGAAAATGCAGTAATAATAGTACTCGCTAACTGAGAAAGAAACCATTGTGAGGAAACCTGAGCGCTTGGAATTTCCAATCTGCCGTGGGAACGCATAGTGGCTCACATGGTCCATCTTGTACTTTTGTGAATAATATTCTAGCCTTATTTCTATCACAGGTTGTGCTGCCATATGTTAGGTATATGTTCATTTTATTGTAACAAAAGGGATAGTTTTTTCTTTGTTAGTTTTGTTTCAACGTTACTTTGAGTTATTTGATATAAGCTACAAAATGTAAAGACAGTTTACTTAACAAGAGTTCATTTCAAGAGTTAACCTCTAAATAGGTTTTCAAAATTGTCCTTAGCACGGGTTAGTGCACTAAAAATAAAAATAGATAATCATGTGGGTACAGCGATATCATTCCGATGTAAAAACCTAACTGCAAAAGTGGATAGTCGGGGCTGTAAGTGATGCAATTTACTTCAGCCAGATGTCGCTGCCTCTACGTAATACAGAGAATAGTGTAGAGGTTCGAAATTTCACTGATGCCGGTGAGTCGCCCATTAGCTCACTTGGAAAGAGCGCTGGCACGGATAGCCAGAGGTTGCGGGTTCGAATCCCGGCATGGGTGGAATTTTTAGCCTCTAAATAGGGTTTTAAAAAAGAGTCATTATTCTTCTTTCATCTTCTCTCAAACAGATGAAATGTTATCATTATATTCAGAAGTTAGACTTTTACCGGTAAACCACCCACGTACTTACGTATGTAACGTTATTTACGTTTTAGTTGTTCTCCCGTAACGGAAAGAGAAGATAAGAAAAGATAATAAAACTATTTTCATTTTTAATGCACTAACCCGTGCTAAGGACTATTTTAAAAAACCTATTTAGAGGCTAAAATTCTACCTATGCCGGGATTCGAACCCGCGACCTCTGGCTATCCGTGCCAGCGCTCTTTCCAACTGAGCTAATGGGCGACTCACCGGCATCAGTGAAATTTCGAACCTCGAAAATATTGTGGTGGGAAATAATTTCCCCTTGCCTTATTAAGGGATGAGGTCATTGTCATTAGTAGATGCCCGGGGTTCGCAATTTCAGTATATAAACATTTTTTCACCATGGTTATCGTCCTGCCAAAATACATGCTTTACATAACTGCCCCAGGACAACTATTTGTGTAATTACATAAATGAAAACGGTTTGTGGCATGATTAATTAAATTGAATCATATTGCTAAAATTCCAATCGGTCTCTGTTCATTGTTAAATTTCATATTATGTTGATTATCGCAAATAATTCGTTAACATTCCCAAAATCATATTTAAAGTCTACTTATAATAATCCCTGTGTTTACTACGAGTATAAAGTATTTTGGAGATTTCTGAAATGTGCGTTCTTTTTATAAATATATTAAATACTTTCTCGCCTGTATCTTGTGGGGGTAAACCATGACCATGGTTTGCCACTTGCCACGATTCGGCGTGGTTAGTATTACGACGCGAAAAGCGAGTTTTAACTGTCAAAAGTCGTGAAATGAAATGAAAAGGTTTTTTTCTAAGTAGCGCTGAAACTGCGGCTTCATGAACGTTACAAGTCAAACTAGGTCTTGGATGTTTACATGTTTGTGATGTCATTGATTCTGGTTTCCACGACACAGAGTATCCTAGTGTGGGGCCAGAAGCAATGTGTGTGCCTGTATGTAAATGTTATGTTATGTTAACTGTGAGTTAAAATATGTTTTCGCATATACCTAGTAGCTAAGGAACAAACATGTACAATTACAAATGTAAAAATATACATAACATTATGTAATAATGATAATTTATTAACTTCAACACGATACAATCTTTTGACCTGGTCCCAAACTAGGATACCATCAACTACGGTAACCAGGCAAAGACGTCACTAATTAACCCAGACAATTTTTACTGTCCCAGATTATTATTAATTATTGGACATAGGTGTTCCCCAATGTATTCGACTCACTTCTGTCCTTGACCATCCTCATCCAGCCACCAGCAATGGACGAGTATGGTCTGATTGAATCTTTATCTTTGGCGCCAAATCCTGCTTCTGGCCTTTTCAAGCAAGCGCCAATCGTTGCCCTACTTCTGCTCCAGATCTTTCGTGCTGTCTTTAATTTATTTATCTCGCGCCATCTGATTGGAGCTCGGTCTACATCTCCTTGTGTAGGCTTACCTCCTCATGAACCGTAATAGACCTATATTATGAAGAGAAATAAATTCTTAGAAAAAACCTACCAAGATAGTGGTATGACTATGAAGAGTAGGTATTACTCCTAGAAAAAAAAACTAGGACTGTATCCTAAGCTAGACATAAAACCTGTATTTAAGTAGAATTTGGAATTGAATTAAAATGCAAAAAAATTGCGTGTATACAGTCGAGTGACATTGGGCGGACGACTGTCAGTCAATATATCTTTTATATAATATATTTTTGCACGTAAAGAAAAACTCGTGGCCGAGGCGAACCGAGTGATTGGAATCAATCACTTGGTTAAGCAACAACAGGCGCGGTCAGGTACGGGATGGGTGAGCGTCCCGTGACTACCGCTGGTGGCATTTTTCCGAGCGCTTCGGTGCTTCGCAAGGCACGTTAAGCCGTTGGTGCCGGCTGTCATATAATGGCAGTCGTTAAGCCATGTCAGAGGCCTTATGGGCGGCTTGATAACTTCTGACAGTAAGGCCCGCCACTGTCTTACAATCCTCCACCAACCCGGACTTGGCCCCCGTGGTGGAGTATGGCTTAACCTTCCTGCGAGGCAGGAAGTGACCCGTGCCCCAACAGTGGGGACATAAAAGGGTTGATAACGAAAGAAAAACTGATGATATCAAGCTTTCGTATAACCCCACTACTGTGGCGCGGGTCTCATCTTGCATCGCAGGGAGGCCATACTCCATCACGGGGGCCAAGTCCGGGTTGGTGGAGGATTGTAGGTAAGACAGTGGCGGGCCTTACCGTCAGAAGTTATCAAGCCGCCTATGACTTGATGACTGTTATTACATGACAGCCGGCACCAACGGTTAATAAAATCTAAAATAAAATACATAGAGAGAAGCAAAAATTTATAATAAGGTATGGTTGTCAGGAAGAAATTGCTTTTAGCAATAAAGCCGCCTATTGTACTATGTACCTTCATGTGTAATGGTTGTTTTCCAAGTTTAATTTAACATTACTTAGATTTAAGAATCATGGTTGTAATATTTTTCTGGTTGTGCAATAAAGTGTTCTCTATCTATCTATCTATCTAATTTAAAGAATATTCTTATCTTCTTTCTATAACGATACTTTGATCTGATCCACTCAGATCAAATTGTGTGTGTGTGTTTGTGTTGCGAAAACTATTACAATCATTAATTGCGGTTGGTGAGGACATGTGAATAGATAAACATTGCCTCTTCAATGACGTCAAATATAGTGCAAGTTGTCCATTATCTATTAGCAAGAGTGGCGTCCCAAACGCATCTCATTTGCCGAAACCACACGGCAGGCAAAGCAAACAAAATGGCGGATGACTCCACGCGCGGTTACCATTCGGACGGCGCGTGGGATATGTCATTACTGAAATGGGATCCCGATTCAGAAGCGTTCGATTCGGGAGTTCCTGTTTTGTTGCCAACGGCTTACATTCATCACTGGATTACATTTTGCATTGTATAACATAACATTACATTTACATACAGGCACGTTTAATATGGCCATGTCAGAGGCCTTATGGGCGGCTTAATAACTTCTGACAGTAAGACCCACCACTGTCTTACGATCCTTCACCAACCCGGACTTGGCCCCCGTGGTGGAGTATGGCCTAACCTTCCTGCGATGCAAGAAGAGACCCGTGCCCCAGCAGTGGGGACATACAATGGTTGATAATGATAACGATAACACATAGTCTGTTAGCTTGTAGAATATACCTCGGCTTCTATCGGATAGAATTGGATATATTCGTGTTATAAGGCTTATTTATTACAAGCACAAATATCTGATAACTGTTCCTTGGCTTGCGTACCTTGAGCATGGTGGTCCTTTTACATCTATTTGATCATGGTATGTAGAAATGGCGCACACTTCCGACATTACAAAACACCGTCACTAATAATACTGTTTCGTTAACACTTTGTAGGTATCCATTTATTTATCTCAGATGAGCAACGTAATACACAGTACACCACATCAAGCACACTACACACGATGTTACACGTATTTTTAATTTCATAATTTGTTTTAAATCCTTTTTCTTTTTACACACCCGCGACTAACCGCAGCGTGGCCCCGACAGAATATCAGCGTTGTAGGTAGGTACCTCGGTGCTCCTACAACACATGCTGAGTCGGGACTTATAAAAAAATAAAAAAAAAAAAAAAAAAAAAAAAATAGGAATATCGGTACTAACATGACACTTCATTTAGAAACTGGAACTAATGTGACACTTAATTTCGAAATTAGAACTTTATCATCAGTACGAAAACCGGCGAAAATTAGCAAAAACCGAAGCCTACTCTAGAGCCCGAGGTATAATCTAAAAGTTTACAGACTATACGTTGCTTGTCGCCCTACACTAGGATATGCTGTATCGTGGGAGCTAGAAACAGCGACATCACAATCATGTAAACATCCAAGACCTGGGGTTTTTTTTCTGTCCGCAGCCAGGATTTAAGCCCGGGACCTCTCGCATGGTAGGCAGATGCGTTACCGCTGAACCAAAGAGGTCTTCGATCTTTAAACAAAGATATGATTCTTCTCCACTCGGACGCTGCAGTGCCTGGGACATTTTTTAGATGGTGTTAGCTTGCCTAGCACCTATATCACCCTAACAGCTTAGTTGGCCTAGCCCGCTAACTGCGACGGAAACATCATGAGGAAACCCGTGGCTTGGTTAAATAACTATTAACAGCAGTAAGCTGATTTGGTATGTATTATAGCCAACTAAAAGCTAATACATGTAGTATACCTATTCGCAGATTGTTAGCGTACGAGAAATAGGTTAAATGTTATCGAAGGCCCCAGAATAGGGCGGTTATTTGAGTAATTGGCGAAACAAGCGCGTCAACGTGTTGGTTTACTCTCGTGACGTCACGAGTTAGCACGTTAGGCAACATGACGTCATTGTTAGCTGAGAACGCAGGGCTTCACTGGAAATTGAAGCTCAGTTAATTTATCAGCGTAGACTAGTATTAAAGCTGACGGCAAAATGACGTAGGTATAACATATCTGAAATACAAATTCAAAGTGGTTCTGAAAGTTTAGACCGTTTTAGTTTGATTTCAGTTGTAAGCCTTTTGTCGTACCTGATAGACACACATTATCTAGTATTTAAGATCCTCCGTATATAATTAAAGAAATAACAAACATACATACATAAATATATCCATACATAGAACGCAGATAGAACTGAAACTTCCCCTAAAAACTTACTTCGATTGTAAAAATACTCGATCAAATAGACGATGAGTCCCACTAACAAGACGAATACTAAAAACGCTTGAATTATATTCATATTCGAATTAAATTTCTTAAGAACTCTAACTAGGTTTCTTGCGTTACTATTTTACATCACCATGAAAATTATAACACATACATACATACATACATACATACATACATACATACATACATACATACATACATACATACATACATACATACATACATACATACATACATACATACATACATACATACATACATACATACATACACCCTTACATACATAAAACCTACTAAAAATCATATATTATTAGTGATAGGTAAGGCCGCCGTTTGTACTCTTGGGTTAAGAAATATCTGTGTCATTTCTTTTTTTTATGTTCAACTAGCTCTGCCCCTCGGTGACATCGATTTTCCCGTGGGAATAAGATATTTTCCCGCAGTAAAACGTAGTCTGGACTAACCAGAGTATCAGCTAACTCCATACCAAGTTTTATAAAAATAGCTCAAGCCGTTTATGTTGGGTAAAGGACCCACCTAAACACTAATACTTAAAACTAATCAAAAAACAAGGCACTTACAAAGTCTGTTCGTCGACGCCTCTCGACTTGGCAGCCGGCGCCGTGCGGGATGGGTGCACTGGAAGGTTTGGGGATCCCTAGACTTCCCCGTCTATACCAAGAGCTCTTTCCCGAGAAAGCTACCTACCTTCAGTGCACTTTGTTAAAGCACGTTTTCACCAAATCAGAATATTTTGAGCGATCCGTCGGCCGACAAGAAAAACACTGGGATCCGTCCTTGAACTTTTTTGTTCACTTCACACGAAGATATAAGCGGCCTGGTACGGTACGGATAGCCAGAGATTGCGGGTTCGAATCCCGGCATGGGTGAAATTTTTAGCCTCTAAATAGGTTTTTTAAATTTGTTCCTTAGCACGGGTTAGTGCATTAAAAATAAAAATAGTGTAATCATGTGGGTACAGCGATATCGTTCCGATGTTAAACCTAACTGCAAAGTAGGTAGTCGGGGCTGTAAGTAATGCAATCAGATGTCGCTGCCTGTACGTAATACAGAGAATATTGTAAAGAGGTTCGAAATCTCACTGATGCCGTGATTTGCCCATTGGCTCAATTGGTAGAGCGCTGGTACGGATAGCCAGAGGTTGCGGGTTCGAATCCCGGCATGGGTGAAATTTTTAGCCTCTAAATAGGTTTTTTAAATTTGTTCCTTAGCACGGGTTAGTGCATTAAAAATAAAAATAGTGTAAACACACAATTACATACATATGCATATCATACAGTGATATCATTCCGATGTGAAACCTAACTGCAAAGTGGGTACTCGTGGCTGCCAGTGATGCACATTACTTCAGCCAGATGTCGTAAATAATACAGGGAATATTGTAAAGAGGTTCGAAGTTTCGCTGATGCCGGCGATTAGCTCAGTTGGGAGAGCGCTGGTACGGTTAGGTCGCGGTTTCGAGTCCCGCCATGGGCGGAATTTTTAGCCTCTAATTAGGGTTTTAAAATTGTCCTCAGCACGGGTTAGTGCAGCAAAAATAATATAATACCTACATGTGCACGTTTATTTTCTGGGCTGAAACTATATTGTACAATTGTTGGTTTTCTTTCAATAAATAAAAATTAAATTAAATTTCTAACATACACGCGTCTCCTACCCACACAACCGCATGGGACCCCTCGTTTTGCTCGTTTGAATGCGTAAAATAAAATTGTTTAGATGGCACGATTTTAACATCTTCCATGCTAGAGGGGACGACTATTCATCATTCGGATCAAAGAAGATTTGTGTTTACACAAATTGGTGTGTGTTTGATAAATGCTTTAAGTTATAACGTCTCCAGTTTAATTATGGGCCCTTCTTCCGAATTAAAATATATAAAAATGTAGAGAAAAAAATATTTTTTTAAGTATAAAAAAGTAAAGAAGAAAAATTCATATTTTCTTTTCTGAAAGTAAAAATTTAAACATTTTCTGTGTAATTAAATAAAAAGTTTATTTATAAGAAATTGAGTACCTACAGCAACAGTACAGTATGGTCTATTACGACTCCCATACCAGGCGCAGTCTGTGTCGTGGGTGACGGGAAGTTTACATAATTTTTAGTAAGCACTGGTTTACAGATGAGTCACAAGCGTGAGCAAAACAGTGCTACTATGGACTCTCGAGCTTCCATACAGGCCGAGCCTTTGTCGTGGACAGCCATTGATTGTATTAACAATGTATCTTAGCAATTGCTTTTGCATAAAATGCCATTTTAAATACAAATTTGAATAAAATACTTTGATTTACTTTGTTTTCAGTCATCGTCACGCTATACTAGTCCACTGCCCCGTTGTGCTATCATAAGGGCTAATGCCCATAATCCCTACGTTGGGCATGCGGGTTGGGGATCGCAGTTCGATGGAATTGTACTGCAGGGGGCGCTGCTGCCCACCCTAATGGTTTGTGTCCATTAGTCGCCTTCTACGACAACCGCGGGAAGAATTGGGTTGGTGCTATTCTCTAGGCCGACACCACACAGTGTTTTCGGTGTTCTCTATCAATTTTTCTAATTATCTTACTTAGGCCCACTTGCCTCCGCCCGGGTTAGCTCATTTAAATCGATTTAACCGGTTAGCTCGAGTTTAATGTACTAACCCGAGCTGACGCCTCACCCGCACCCGCGAAGTGCGCCTTATACAATGATTAGACGGAAGTCGCCCTAGCGTATAACAACACACTTCACACTAATATTATAAAGGCGAAAGTTTGTGAGTGTGTATGTTTGTTACTTCTTCACGTCTAAATGGCTGGAGCGATTTTAATAAAAAAAATTATGGAGTTAGCTTACATCCTGGAGAAAATTTCTTATTCTCATGGAAAAATCTAAAAACCGCGGGTAATATCGTGGGGCGCAGCTAGTATGAAGTAGGTACCATTATACTGAGCCTTTTTGAGCTTATGTGCCACACCCAAATATGGCCTAAAAGGCCGTAGAACTTGATGCATGTGAGTTATTTGGATGGGTAAGCGTCTCGTGACTACCGCCAGTGGCATTGTTCCGAGCGCTTCCGTGCTTCGCAAGGCACGTTAAGCCGTTGATGCCGGCTGTCATATAATGGTAGTCGTTAAGCCACGTCAGAGGCCTTATGGGCTGCTCGGTAACTTCTGACAGTAAGGCCCGCCACTGTCTTACAATCCTCCACCAACCCGGACTTGGCCCCGTGGTGGAGTATGGCCTAACCTTCCTGCGATGCAGGAAGAGACCTGTGCCCCAGCAGTGGGGACATACGAGGGTTGATAACGAACGCATGTCAGAGAATCAGCGATGAAACTGATTAAATTCCAATCTACCCTCATTTGGGGGACCGTTAATCTGTCCGACCCCAATTTAATAACACTCTAGTGGAGGATTAAAACATTACAAAAGTAAACGAATATTAACATTTTAATAACGGGGTGAGGGGTTGTTATTAAAAACTGTAGTGAAGTCGGCGATTAATGGCTCCGAGAGCTAATTAATTTGCGGGTATTTTTAATTGACTGCGAAAGAAGAGTGCTTCCTTGATTTAGCGGTAGCGTCTTTGATTACCGAGAAAGCTGCCACGGGTTCGATTTCTGCTGGGAAATGCAATATTTTTATTTCTATCTAGGAAACTCTTTTTAACCGACTTCAAAAAAGGAGGAAGAAGAAGGAAGGAAAATATAGAATACTATATGTAAACGTACTAAGTATTATAGAGGTGATATTTGTTTGAATTATATTTTAAGTTTTAGTGCATTAATGTACTGAAATAAATATTTATTTTTCTATTTATAATTTTTCATGTTCAAGGTGTGAAAATGAAAAACACTAGAACACAAAAATAAAACAAAATTATGCAGGAAAACAATTTAAACAACAATAAAGTAGTACAATCGTAAGAATATAATTGTTCCAGAAGAAAATGCTGCAGGTCTGTAATAGTACATTACACAACTAGTGCGGTAATACAAAGAAAGGCCGAGATCGCAGAAGTTTGCGGCCCGAGCTGCAAGCGAGGGACGTAAATATGCGATCGCGAGCTTTCTTTATTACCTCCCGTGTTGTGTAAATCTTTTTATGTCTACACTTGGCCAGAAAGCGGCTTTTTCCGTACGCGCGTGCGGAAAAAGCCACTTTATTGCCAGGTGTGGCATAAAATAATAGACGTTTCAGGTGTCTTTGTCTGATAACCAGAACACACGGTATCCTGCATAGGTAGGACAAGATAAGATAAGAATATTTTTTATTGTTCTTTAATGCACAATTATAAAACATGTAAAGACACAAAGTACAATTGGCGGCCTTATTGCGACAGGCAATTTATTCCAGACAACCTTAAGACTGTTAATATTATTGCTGTTATGATTATGAATATGAATATATTAATACACTACTTATATAAATAACAATATACATATATAAACAGTTATGATAAACATACATAAATACGTTATTATGTACTTATACGGACAGTTAAAAGATTAAAAGTTTTAATAATAGTTATTAAACCTTTAATGAGAGCGGCAGAACTCCGGAACCTCAACTGGGAGCTCGTGGGTTTAAATCCCGGCTTGTATAAATTAACTTTGGTTAATAAGTTACTTAATACAGTAACTATTACGAAATTATAGTAGCAATATCATTCACTAACTATGACGAAACACATCGTGAGGAAACCTGAGCGTCTGAGGTGTTGTAAAACCTCAGCGCTTGAAATTTGTAATCCGCGTTGGGCACGCGTGGCAATTAAGCCCACACTCTCTCTTTCCGAAGATATGTGCCCTGCTGTAAGACGTATGTAGGCTACATAAAAAAAAACCATATAATCACGCCTGTATGCCAGAGGTACAACCAGAGACCTCCTTTAACTACCAGCCACGATCCTGACAAATCCCTTCTGCTTCATATTGTTCTACAGCACTTCATAAAAGTTATTACCATAAAAGAAATGTCAATGTTAGATTAATATTATTCTAGTAAAGCAACAGAAGTGTCCTCAAAAAACCTTCACTAGTTTCGCTAAGGAATAAGGGTCATAATGGGGTGGACGTGCTGTCGTCATAAAATATAACGGGGCATTAAATTGACGCTATCGGTAATTCTGATGTCAGCACTTACCCCTACAGAGGTATATTAAGAAACAAGTTCGAACTATTGATTTGGATATCAACCCTTGTACGTCCCCACTGCTGGGGCCCGGGTCTCATCCTGAATCGCAGGAAGGTTTGGTCATACTCGACCATGGGGGCCAAGTCCAGGTTGGCGGAGGAATTGTTTTTTTTTTAATTTATGGTCATTAATACATTCTACTATTGACATGCACCAACGATATAACTAAATGCTACCTTAGTTAAAGGTGTCCACAACATGCTAAAAGTAAAATTAAAGACGCCTACGTGAAGCATAATGCTTCCCAGAAATCCCAGTAAAATTAAAGACAGCACGACGGTTAACTATTTACTTAGGGCCTGTTACTAAATTCAGCATTTCATTAAGTAAATACTAAAGTTACGTATAAATAGGGAAATTCGAAGAGAGCAACAAAAACAACTAAATTAAAAAATATACAAAGCATAATCAAACATACATACATACATACATACATACATACATACATACATACATACATAAATACATACATACATACATACATACATACATACATACATACATACATACATACATACATACATACATACATACATACATACATACATACATACATACATACATACATACATACATACATACATACATACATACATACATATATACATACATACATACATACATACATACATACATACATACATACATACATACATACATACATAACCTTACGCCTGTATCCCAGCGGGGTAGGAAGAAACCAGGGCCTGCCACTTGCCACGATCCTGACAGATCACCTTCGCTTCATCAACGTTCGTAAGTCGCACGCCGGTCCCGGTACCTTTGATCTTCCTCTTTGCTAATACATCTCTTATTTGGTCGATTCATGCCCGCCTGGGATGTCCCTTACCGCTCCGCTCACATTCGCAATATAAATATTTGTTTCGTCAATCTTTCTTCCTTCATCCTCTCCACATGTCCAAACCAACGCAACATTCCTTTCTCAATTTTAGCCAAAGCATAAAATAATCTAATAAGTGCACGTGTTCTGCAGTGGGCTCTTTTGGGATGTTCTATTTAATTAATTAAACGTCGCTACATGCGTTTATCTCCACGTTACTCGTACATCTGCTTTTTATCAAAGGAAATTCTCCCCCGATGTTTGATAAAGTGCCTCTCCCCTATAGTGGAGTGTACCTACCCCATAACGCTAAGGGGAGGTTGGGAATGTAGAGATTACACAGACTAAAGCGTCAAGATGATTTAGAGGCCACAGATAACTGCCTACCCCGGGGGAAGACAAAAAAATTGTGTAGGAAAAACAAAATGAAAAACCGACGAACATAAATGAATGTTTTTGTTAAGTTGTGCTTGATAAGTACTCTGTTATCTACATTTGCAATAAAAATAGGATTTATGCTGGATGGGTATGAAATAAGAAGAGGCAAAGGTGATTTGTATGATCTTTATACAACTAGATTGTTTTTAGATATTCTAGATAGGTATTGTCTTTGATTTGCTTCGCAACTAATGAGATAAGTTTTAAATATTTTATTTACTGACTACGATTTTCGGTTTAATTCAATTGTTCTTAGAATTGAATAAAAAAATCATTGTTGCAGTTAAGTGCCAATTTTACAAAGTGTTCGTTTTCTTCTTTAATTTTAATTGCAATCCTCCTTAAAATATTGTTAGTATCCTGTAATATAAGTGATTATTATGCTTAAGTAAGTCTGAAGACAAATAAACATTTTATATATTTATATTTCAATAATGGGACTGTTGGGGCATACTATGGGGCGATTATAAGCTGAATAAAAAATATACTACCTATAATTTGATAAGTTCTCCGTTAAACAGTTCAGGTATCTGCGTTAAGATTACATAATTAGTATATTTATGTTATATTTTATTATATTTAACAATCTAATCACCTGTAATTAAATTTGTGCCTTATCAAGCCAAATACGTTCGTTAGCCCCAGGCTGAACAAGAGACACACGTAAACACAATCCGCCAAAACGTCAACCCTCTTCTGCTAGCGTTGTCGGTTAGAATAGCTCGCGGTAAAAAATAGCCCAAGTATTGCGTTACTGGGAAAATATTATTTAAGAAAAATGTTGCAAGATTCGTGTGTTCTTACAATAAAAAGACTAAAATTGAGGACACTCGCTTCGAATCACCTTGAATGAGACTTTATTAACTCTGGATCCATCAAAGGTTTTGACATTTCAAATATTATATAGTCTCAACGTGAAATGAAGGTTATCTTAAGGTTTGTGTTTTTTGGTTTGTGAACGTTGTGGACTGAAAGAGGATGTAGTGACTAGAATTGAGAAAGGAATGTTGCGTTGGTTTGGACATGTGGAGAGGATGAAGGAAGAAAGATTGACGAAACAAATATATTTGCGAATATGAGTGGAAAGGCTGCTAAAGGACGTCCCAGGCGGACATACATCGACCAAATAGGGGATGTATTAGCAAAGGGAAAGATAAAAAATACCCGGAACCGGCGTGCGTGCATGCAACGACTTATAAACGTTGATGAAGCGAAGGTGATCTGTCAGGATCGTGGCAAGTGGCAGTCCTGGTCTCTGCCTACCCCTCTAGGATACAGGCGTGAGGCTATGTATGTATGTATGTATGTATGTATGTATGTATGTATGTATGTATGTATGTATGTATGTATGTATGTATGTATGTATGTATGTATGTATGTATGTATGTATGTATGTATGTATGTATGTATGTATGTATGTATGTATGTATGTATGTATGTATGTATGTATGTATGTATGTATGTATGTATGTATGTTGTGTTTTTATTTTGTTTCGTATGAGTTATTATTATAATATTGCTACATCTTAAGACATCTTAAGCGGGTCCAGACCCGCTTTTCTGAGGCATGTGTGGGACCGAAGTAAGCAAAAAGTAAAAAAATATTATTAGTCCTTTTTTCTTATCGCGTAAGGGAGTAAATGTTACGTCCATAAATAACCAGATTCAAAGTTTTGCTGGATGAAATCTATAACAGAGGTAAGCTCATCTTCGTAACTGTTATGTCTTATGCAATATCCTGTTATGTATTTTGTGTGTAATTACATATACTCCCCACTAGGTCAACTTGCAGGAGCGTCGACAAAAGTAAGATTTCGTTCCGTAAAAAGAGCTTTTACTGTCAACGTGCGCCATTTTAGCCCCTATGCCTCGGCCGTTAAGGCTGAGTTTGGCTTACGAAGGGGACCATTAGGGACGTTTGTATAGGACTTCAATAACATCGACTGAGTGTGTCAATAGTACTCTATGTTTACACTTTGAGGAGTTTTCGTCTAGGGAAAGGAATTCGGCCTGAGAACTGTGTCTCTGTGACAGGAAAACCTGCGACTATAGGTGTCTATCTGTGTATGTATATATTTGACTGTAGGAATAAGTATATTGATAACGAAATTGTAAATAAAACTGAGATTTTAAAACCTAACTATTTAGAGGCTACTGACCTTAGCACGGGTTAGTGCAATAAAAATAATATAATCATGTGAGTACAGCGATATCCTTCCGATGTGAAAACCTAACTGTAAAGTAGGTACTTGGGCTGCAAGTGATGCAAATTACTTCAGCCAGATGTCGCTGCCTGTACGTAATACAGAGAATATTGTAAAGACGTTCGAAATTTCACTGATGCCGGTGAGTCGCCCATTAGCTCAGTTGGAAAGAGCGCTGGCACGGATAGCCAGAGGTCGCGGGTTCGAATCCCGGCACGGGTGGAATTTTTAGCCTCTAAATAGGTTTTTAAAATTGTCCTTAGCACGGGTTAGTGCATTACAAATAATATAAAACTGAGATTGTAAATAATTGTATACATATCTGTAAATATTCAGTAGTATAGCAAAGGTCGAAGACGTTGGTGAGCGGATCACAGACTTAAAGTGGAGATGGGCGGGACACTTGGCTAGAAGGGAAGACGGCCGGTGGACCAGGGCAGTATCGGAGTGGCGGCCAAGGGAGGGAAGGAGGTTGGTAGGCAGACCACCGACACGATGGTCAGACGACATCGTGAGGGTTGCGGGCCAGAGATGGATCAGATTAGCACCGTGAGGAATGGCGCAAGGAGGCCTATGCCCAGCAGTGGGTTGGTGTGGGTTGATTATAGATAGATAGATAGATAGATAGATAGATAGATAGATAGATAGATAGATAGATAGATAGATAGATAGATAGATAGATAGATAGATAGATAGATAGATAGATAGATAGATAGATAGATAGATAGATAGATAGATAGATAGATAGATAGATAGATAGATAGATAGATAGATAGATAGATAGATAGATAGATAGATAGATAGATAGATAGATAGATAGATAGATAGATAGATAGATAGATAGATAGATAGATAGATAGATAGATAGATAGATAGATAGATAGATAGATAGATAGATAGATAGATAGATAGATAGATAGATAGATAGATAGATAGATAGATAGATAGCAAGCAATGTGCGAGTGCCCTTATAGGGTGTCATGTAGAACAAGAATTATTATTGATATTATTACCACCAGTACTGTTACCACATGAAATAAATAAATGATTATGATTACGATTATTTATAGCATTGTCATGCTGTATATAAACGCGAAAGTTTGTAAGCATGGATTGATGGATATTTAATAGGAATATATTTATTGAAAAATGTCACATGCAAACAAAAGAATAACATGAACTATATAAATCCACAACAGTATCGTCATATCGTATACAATAATATTAGTAAGTAAGCAAAATGGTCATTTAAACACAAAAAAAAAACAAAATTAAACAAAGAATACAAACAAAATAAGATAAGATGAGATGAGATGAGATGAGGTGAGGTGAGGTGAGGTGAGGTGAGGTGAGGTGAGGTGAGGTGAGGTGAGGTGAGGTGAGGTGAGGTGAGGTGAGGTGAGGTGAGGTGAGGTGAGGTGAGGTGAGGTGAGGTGAGGTGAGGTGAGGTGAGGTGAGGTGAGGTGAGGTGAGGTGAGGTGAGGTGAGGTGAGGTGAGGTGAGGTGAGGTGAGGTGAGGTGAGGTGAGGTGAGGTGAGGTGAGGTGAGGTGAGGTGAGGTGAGGTGAGGTGAGGTGAGGTGAGGTGAGGTGAGGTGAGGTGAGGTGAGGTGAGGTGAGGTGAGGTGAGGTGAGGTGAGGTGAGGTGAGGTGAGGTGAGGTGAGGTGAGGTGAGGTGAGGTGAGGTGAGGTGAGGTGAGGTGAGGTGAGGTGAGGTGAGGTGAGGTGAGGTGAGGTGAGGTGAGGTGAGGTGAGGTGAGGTGAGGTGAGGTGAGGTGAGGTGAGGTGAGGTGAGGTGAGGTGAGGTGAGGTGAGGTGAGATGAGATGAGATGAGATGAGAATATTCTTTATTGTACACACCAGAAAATAATTATTGGCGGCCTTATTGCTGATAGCAATTTCTTCCAGGCAACCTTAAATCGGAAAGATTGCTGAAGTAGGAATTGAGACGGTTAGTTGGTGCTCATCGAATATTTATATACATACGTATATGTAATAAAATAAACAAATAAAAATATAAGATTAGTCAATCAAACCGCCCCGAGACATATCCGACCCAAAGGTTCCCATAACGCTGGCAGCATTACCCCGCTGCACTGCTAGGGATATCCTCTGCATCAGATATGCTCCGGAGCGGTAGTCCAAGCTACGGTTCCTCAGACGACTACCTACCTCTTTACCTACCTCGGCTTTTGGATATTTGTTACTCTTTCAAGTAAAAACTACTGAATGGAATTTTGGTGAAACTTTACATTACTAGCATAGATTATACATCAGAATAACACATAGGCTACAATTTATAAAAATGTTGTGTGCATTGTCTAAACGATGACGATAAGGTGTCAAGTAAATACGAAGAAAACTACCGTTTGCGAGCTATTCTGGCGTGTGCTGACAGAACCGCTAGAATTACACATGTGCAATGTATCATAGAAATGTTTAAAAAAAACCGATAAATATAGTTCATAGGAGCAAACTGCAGTAGCCACCTATAGGCCTATGATTAGGGCTCCGCAGTGCTCAGTTACCGTATCCCTCATGTTGACAATAGTGTATTATATTGCGACTAGGTGGGATGACGATCTGCGAAAAACTGCAGGCAGATGCTGGATGCGGGGAGCTGAAGACAGGGCGCTATGGCGCTCATTAGGAGAGGGCTATGTCCAGCAGTGGATTAGTACAGCCTGACGACAACGACGACGACGATATTGCGACTGTAACATCTCAATATTGTCAGGCTGTTATATTTTTCAAATGCGACCCAAAATTTGTGTGGTAATTTTAATGTCATAATGTTAGTTTTTTTCTGTCATATGATGGCAGTCCTTAAGCCATGTCAGAGGCCTTATGGGCGGCTTGATAACTTCTGACAGTAAGGCCCGCCACTGTCTTATAATCCTCCACTAACCCGGACTTGGTCCCCGTGGTGAAGTATGGCCTAACCTTCCTGCGATGCAGGAAGAGACCCGTGCCCCAGCAGTGGGGACATACAAGGGCTGGTTATTAAGGAATGTTAGTTTTTTTCTACTCCACGCTCCTCGAAATACTGATTCTGAATACTGAAAATTGCTGATTCAGTTTGCATCGGACCGCGCTTATTATTGCGTAACTCAAGTGATTGTATCAATCAATCAAATAAATGTGGTATCTGTATTGCTTGTTGACCTAAGGGACCCTAAAACGTTGCTTTCATTTCAATCTCAACTTTACGACTGTAACTTTTAAATTGCTTCGCCCGCGTTAGAGCTCCCGGCCACTCGGGAAACCGTTTAAGTGTATTTAAAACGATTGCATGACTCAAAAAGGTTATTTTCTGAAGACCGGAGTATAATTGCCTTCTTACAATCGACAGCGCCGACTCATTTGGTGGACTTAGTTTTGTGTAACTTGTGCCGAAGACTTCCATGAATTTTCTACTTATTTTTTTATCTTTATAATTGTTTTACTAGTAGGAGTTTTCTATACTATTATTATTTAAGTTGGGTTTGGTTCTGTTCTTTACATATGGCTAAGGGCGTCCAAGGACGTCTGGCCGCAAATCAATTCGTGAGATAAATAAGTAAATAGATAAATTCATTTTTACAAACCTATTTAGAGGCTAAAAATTCCACCCATGCCGGGATTCGAACCCGCAACCTCTGGCTATCCGTGCCAGCGCTTTTTCCATCTGAGCTAATGGGCGACTCACCGACATCAGTGAAATTTCGAACCTCTTTATAATATTCTCTGTATTACGTACGCTGTATTACGTGTATTACGTGCGCTGCCTGTACGTAATACAGAGAATATTATAAAGAGGTCCGAAATTTCACTGAAATTCTGACTGTGTCGTTCGTGGTGTATATCTATTACCATGCGTGCGTAGCCTATCAAACCGCGGGTTTCGTCATGTTATTTTCCTTCACCTTCAGGATGCAGATTACAGTAGCTTGCTGTCAGGATGGTACAGGTGCTGGGCACCCACCATCACCATGATGACCATCTAAAACACAATGTCCTAGTCACTTTAGCGTCCGAGTCGACCCTTCACTCGGCTAGTAGGTATGAGTGAAGATGACACTGGACCGTGAATCTATCTATCTATCTATCTATCTATCTATCTATCTATCTATCTATCTATCTATCTATCTATCTATCTATCTATCTATCTATCTATCTATCTATCTATCTATCTATCTATCTATCTATCTATCTATCTATCTATCTATCTATCTATCTATCTATCTATCTATCTATCTATCTATCTATCTATCTATCTATCTATCTATCTATCTATCTATCTATCTATCTATCTATCTATCTATCTATCTATCTATCTATCTATCTATCTATCTATCTATCTATCTATCTATCTATCTATCTATCTATCTATCTATCTATCTATCTATCTATCTATCTATCTATCTATCTATCTATCTATCTATCTATCTATCTATCTATCTATCTATCTATCTATCTATCTATCTATCTATCTATCTATCTATCTATCTATCTATCTATCTATCTATCTATCTATCTATCTATCTATCTATCTATCTATCTATCTATCTATCTATCTATCTATCTATCTATCTATCTATCTATCTATCTATCTATCTATCTATCTATCTATCTATCTATCTATCTATCTATCTATCTATCTATCTATCTATCTATCTATCTATCTATCTATCTATCTATCTATCTATCTATCTATCTATCTATCTATCTATCTATCTATCTATCTATCTATCTATCTATCTATCTATCTATCTATCTATCTATCTATCTATCTATCATCTATCTCATTACATAGATGCTAATTCCAATCGTATTTTATATCCAATAAAGTACACAAATGAATAAAACCCGTTCTTGCTATCAGATAGAAATACTTGTAAAGTCTTAACCCGTTATTACTCTGAATATTGAATGAAAAATGTCTGTAATTATTGCAATTAAAATGAAACGGTACTATTGAAATAATACCCGTATTTTAAAAGACCGGTTGTCATGATATTCACAAGAAATGGTTGGCTCAGTATTCATGTTCTCTTTTCTCTACCGGCTCTACCGATTCTCTACCGGCTTGCAGACCATATCAAAAACATAACATTAAATAACCTCACGCCTCAATACTAGAGGGGTAGGCAGAGACTGCCACTTGCCACGATCCTGACAGATCACCAAATCAAATCAAAACTTTTATTGCAACGTAAATGGTTAGCGTAGAAGGCCAACTTCTCAATCGGGAGATCGTGGGTTCGAAGCCCGGCGCATGTGTTAATGACTTTATTTACCAGTGACTAAGTTATGTACATTTATAAAGTTTTAGTATCAATAGCACTTGTTAACTATGAAAACATTGTAAGGAAACCCTAGTGTTTGAAGTGTTAACGTACCTCAGCGCTTGCTACGTACAATGGCCTAAATTTGAGGCTAAGTGCGTCTAACTAACTAGGCTTATGGTGACTTGAGAAAAGATGGTCAGAGAAGACTAAGTTTGGAGTTTTTTTGGTCCATTTTTTCTCCAAAATGATCTAGATTTTGAAATGGACACCTAGTTTGAATTGTAACGTTCATTTAGCCGCAGCTTCTGCGCTACTTTGAATAAAACCTTTTCATTTCATTTTTTTCCCCTTGCTTTTTTCTCCACTGTACTGTACTACCGTACTGGGCCGTAGCCCGAAAATAGCGGCTTACATTGTACATTGACATCCAACAAACAGTGTAAATTATTTACGTTGAAATAAAACAAACTACTTGATTTCATGTACAGTCACGAGCACAAATATGTATGCACTTTAGTGCCATGTCGAATTTTGTATGGAATCAGGCGTTACTTTGCGAAAATCCACAATAGCATTAAAATGTAAAAATTACTTTGCTAAATTCCGTCAAAAATCCCACAAGCAGAAGCTACACACGAACACACCAATACTGGACAATAGAGGCATGCCTTGTGTCAGAGGCGAAACACGTCGTGCATTTTCTCACACAAGTGTTGGTGGTGGTGTGTTCGTGTCTTGCTTCTGCTTGAAAAAATGGGAGGGAGGGCGGTGCATTAATTAACCGCACAGTGCTTGTGGGATTATTGGCGTCATTTAGTCAGTAATTTAATTTTCACATGCTATATGTAATACCCTGTCGAAGTCAAAATAGTCCATTGCTCATACATCAGCCTAAAAGACTATAACGTGACAAGGTTCTAAGGTGTTAACATGAAGGTACGCACGACTGTACAATGTAAAATGTAAGTCGCTGCCTTCGGACCGTCGTTGTAGGGGAGAAAAAGGCAACGAAATAAAAAACTCCACTCTGACCCATCTGTTCTCAAGTCATCTCAAAACTAATACATCAATTGTTACCTGTATGAAAAGACCTGACAATCCTAAAACATTAATAAAGAGCTGTTGCTTTTGACAGAGCTTTTGTTACAGTGTCAAGTAGCTGCTTTGTTTCCAACTGCTATTAAATGGACACTGGAGAGGCATTTCGGAGCGCTTTGTTAATGCACCCTTTCACATCAAGTTATATTCCTGGAAATTTTCTTGAAAATTGAGACTGCGAGCTTAATCACTAGACACGCCTAAATTTTAAGCGTTAAGATACGAACGAGCAGAAGCTCTCGTGGCCTAGTCAAACCGAGTGATTATAACATAACATTTACATACTGGCACATACATTGCTTCTGGCCCCACACTAGGATACCCTGATACCCGGAATAGAATCAATCGCTTGAGTTAAGTAACAACAGGCGCGGTCAGGTGCAGGATGGGTGACCGTCCCGTGACTACCGCTAGTGGCATTTTTTCTGGTGCTTCCGTGATTCCCAAGGCACAAGGCAGGTGCACCAGAAATGGGGACATACGACGGGTTGATATCGATATCGAGTTTTTTGGCTAAGAAAATTGGATTTAAAAACTTATAAAAATCTACGTATAGGATACTGAAATTTTATTGTACGGGCCAAACCGCACATTTAGCATTTTACTCGTATATGTATCCAGTACTCTATCAGCCGCCTCGGCGAGCACTCGTTTATTAAATATCTATCAAGAAATAGCAAATCAGACTTTACATCATAATCATCATACAACCTTATCATCCCTGTACAGCAGAGTAGGGCATCAGTGACCATCATACAACCCGCCTCTGCTCGTACATTTATTTATATTTACCGTAATTTAAATACGCATCAAACCCAAATTTTATAACATTTATTAATTTTATCACAATAATTAAAAATGTTATATTGTTCGAGCGAGACAGCATGCTTCAAGTAAAATCAGCCATAAGCTTGTGCTATAGTTTCTGTAAATTAACTAATGAACGTTTAAAAACCTATTTAGAGGCTAAAAATTTCACCCATGCCGGGATTCGAACCCGCAACCTCTGGCTATCCGTACCAGCGCTCTACCAATTGAGCCAATGGGCGACTCACGACATCAGTGAAATTCGAACCTCTTTACAATATTCTCTGTATTTAATGAACGTTACTTAGAAAACCGAAGAAACACAATAACTTGACCTGGTCCCAAACCCTCTGCTATGGTAACCAAGCAAGGACGATACAATCATAAAAACATACCCAGACTAAGGTCTCTTCGATATCAACCCTTGTTTGTCCCCACGCTGGGGCACGGGTCTCTTTCTGCGTCGCAGAAAAGTTACGCCATACTTCACCATGGGGGCCAAGTCCGGATTGGTGGAGGATTATAAGTGGCGAGCCTTACTGTCAAAGTTTTTGTTAAAAACGGCGAGCATTACTGTCAAATATCTAGAAGTTATCAAGCCGCCCATAAGGCAAAGCATCTGATATGGCTTAACGACTGCCATTACACGACAGCCGGCACCAACGGCTGAGCGTGCCGTTACGAAGCACGGAAGCGCTCGGAAAACATGCCTAGTTGTAGTCACGTTACGGTCACCCGTCATGCACCTGTCCGGGCCTGTTGTTGCTCAGCTCAAGCGATTGATTCCAATTGCTCGGTCCGGCTAGGCCACTTGCAATCGATCAAACAAAATTTCGAACCTATGATCCAGGACTTGGCTAATCAGGCTTGTTAACGCGTTGTTCAACGAAGCAGCCCATGTTCCTCCTAAATTTACTATAACACTATTACTGCTTACCCCTGGGCTTCGGATCCGCTGACGAGGTAAAACCCGAAGGTAAACGCTCCCCGCACCATTTTCACAAGCCAAAACAGCCGTAAATGCGTAGGTAATATAGGTCCTTGTAAGGAGCTTAGTGTATTGGTGGCTCTTAGCATCATGTGCAGACTGAAATAGTCTTAGGTTCCACGGTGTTAAAGCACAATTTGAATTTTTTTGGAAGAGGCAATGTGCCCTTCGAGGGAGTGATAACGTTTACATAAACTGCAGTTTTTGTTTCGCTTACACTCTCAAAGGGAAAGTACTTTTTTTGTATTAAATGAAGATCCATTATTTTTGTAATTAAAGCAAAACTTGTGCTAAGTATAATGTATTATTTTTATGAATAAAATTACTTGTTACTCACAGCTTTTGTCACTCACAATGCCCCCCATAAGGAGATTATTTTTAAAAATGCCCCCCACAAAAGCTGTACTGAATAAAGCTACAAATAGTTGTCTAAATTTTGCCACACATGATTTATAATTTTTTTATAGCTTATAACGATCTTAAGATACTTTGCTTCTGTTAGCAGATGCTAAATATTGGAAGAATAACATTCACCCTATCACACACACTCACTAAAAACATAGAGAGGACTTTACACACCCTCTTACACACATACAACACATTTTTACATATAACGCACCTAGAGGAACACATTTTAACAGCACCTTCTACGTTTTTTATCTCTTTTGTTATTTTTGGATAGTGAAATAAAATAACTTTAACTTGTGTTTGTATGAAAACATAATATATACATATGTCACCGGAAGATAACAAGATCAGCAAATTTATAAATTTCCTAGGAAAATTATGAACTTTCGTAGGATTATACTATTTTTATTTTTAATGCACTAACCCGTGCTAAAGAACAAATATAAAAAATTTAAAAAAAAAAAAAGTTGCGGGTTCTAATCCCGGCATGGGTGAAATTTTTAGCCTCTAAATAGGTTTTTAAATTTCGTAGGATTGTAAACGAGAGATAAATTGTATTGTCTTACGCCCACATTGTCGCAAATTGATAAACTTACCAAACTCAAGCGTAAAATAATAAGTAAGCATTAACAAAATGCGTGCTTATTATTTTACGTGAGGAAATCTGAGTCCGCCGTATATATATACAGCTGGTGAGTTAGCATACGCATAGCATCCCTGATGTGCAGGGTAAGGGTCAGTACCAGCAGCCTCTGAGGATGTTGGCTGATCGGATGGATGGAGTCTCATACACCGCCACTGGGTGTCAATGCACCTCATCATATCATATAAATTATTGCACGCGAAACATTAAAAGGACATTACATAAGAAATAACAAGTACAAAGGCGAGCTTATATCTGTAAGACATTTCTTTCAGCAAACCTTGGATCCAGCAAATCTTCCAGCACCTTATGCTGACGAGCAGGGGGCTGGCTGGGACTAGGATGTAATACACTGTAAATAGTTTACTAACATAGCATAAGTCAAATTGTTACTAACACTATATGGGGTTTGCCTGAAATAAACGAATAATAGTAATAATAATAATATATAGCCAAGTAAGGCGGTCTCAGATTTCCTCACGAGGGTTTCCTTCTCCGTCAGCGGGTCTCATTTCTAGTTTACTAATCTAATCGCGATTATCTAGAGTGTAGTATATACGAAATAACCTTGCTTGCCTAATGGGGACACTTCCTAATTATAGCCTGGGGCGCGCGTGGGCGGCTTGAGACGTTACTGCCGTTGCGGGGGTTCTCAAAGTGACAGCTTAGAGAAAACAGTACGTGTCATAGATGACGTGTCACTATGATGAATGAAGGAATGATGAATAAATCATTCATTGATTCATCATAGTGATTCATATTTGTGTCACTAATTCACTATCACAAATTTTCTCCGCCGGAGCACAAAATTGAGCGAAGGAAAAATTGATAGATAGAGAACACTTTATTGCACAACCAGAGAAAAGAATACAACCATGATTGTTGCAAGTAACATAACAATATTGACATACAGGCACATACATTGCTTCTGGTCCACACGAGGATACTTAGTGTCGTGGGAACTAGAAACAACGACATCACAAATATATAAACATCCAAGACCTGGGCTTTTTTGTCCCCAGCCGGGGCTCGAACCCGGGACCTTTCGCATGGCAGGCAGATGCGCTACCGCTGCGCCACAGAGGTGGTTAAAATGATTTAATAATAATTGTAATTGTTTAAAATAATGATTTTTTTGAAAATAATTTCTTTCCGCATTCCTTTTCCGTACCCGGATTTTCGAATGCTTCAAATGCGTGAAATCAATTATAAATAAAAGTAATTAACCCATTCAGAATCTAAATCAGTTAAAAAGATAATTTTAAGTTAATTAGATAATTTTAAGTGTTTAAGTTTAGAGAGTTTTATGCCTGTTTTAATGCTTTTAAGTCAATGTTACTCATAGTATGGTAGAATATATGTAGTATAAGTTAGTCCTAAGTGAGCCGTGCCCTAGCAGGGTTCTTGTTTGTAACCATTATTTTAGTTAAGACCTTTATAAACAACAAGAATGCTAATAAACATCTTATCTTATCTTAACCAGGAGTCTGTAGTAGTCTACGTCTTATTGATAGCAATGTAGCCGATTGACAATTAAATATTTATTATTTCATTAATTTATTTACTTTCAAAATTAATGACATAAAAAACCTTAATAGTCAGTTTTTTCACTTTTCAGTCTGCAACTGCACTTAGGCTTCCTCATGATGTTTTTCTTCACAGCTAGCGAGAAGAAATTAGATAAAAAGTGACGGTGAAAGTGAAAGAAATTTCTTTTGTAACACAAATGAACGTAACACCAAAATAATAAAAATAAAACTAGAAGATGAAGATCAAAAAAGCAAGAAACTCTTAACTCAGTCTTTTCACTTTTGAGTCTACGAATACACTTAGGTCTCCTCACGGTGTTTTTCTTCAGCCTCCCGGCAACGTCAATTGTCAGACTGAAATTCCCTGGAGGTAACATAGGAGAGCAAACAAACCAAGCTCGAGTCACGAGGAATTTTAAAGTACCTATCTAAATGTAGCGCTACACAGGGTGTAACCGAATCCCTATTGTATTCCTGCCACTCGTCAATTTAAACATTAGCAAATTTGCAGAAATAAAATGTTTTAATTTTAAAGCGTAATGAAGCGCTCGTGGCTTAGTGGAACCCAGTTATTGGAATCAATCACTTGGGTTGAGTAACAACAGGCGCAGCCAGGCGCAGGATGGGTGGCGGATGAAGCCGTTAGTGCCGTAAGCCATATCAGAGGCCTAATGTCCGAATGATGACCTCAGATGTAGAAACACTGAGACAGCTATAAATGTACAGACAGTAAAGTCTATCTGAAGCGCTCGTGTCCTAGTGGAGCCGAGTGATTAATTCAGGGTGCAGGATGGGTAGCCGTCCCTGACTACCGCTAGTGGCATTATTTCCGAGTGCCTCGGAACGGCACGTTAAGCCCTTGGTGCCGGCTGTCATGTAATGGCAGTCGTCAAGTCAGATGCCTTATAGAGGCCTTTACAGATGCCGCCCGTAAGGCCTCTGACATGGCATAACGACTGCTATTACTTGACAGCTGGCACCAACGGCTTTTTTTTTTATTTAGACTTTCACTCTTTTTTAGAGTCACGTGGTGAAAATCCCTTATGGACGCCTGGGAAGGGAGACCCAGGCAGTGCCGGACTCTTACCGGCTAAAAACACCACGTGCTCTGTACTTTCTTTCTTGTCAGACTCATTACGGGTTGAAGTTAGTAGGCCACTAAATCAAGGAATCTTCTTTATGTATTTCCAGTTTTTTAGGCTTAATTCTAACCCTGTATGTACCTACTAAAAGGCATTTTACGTTTTGTAAAACAATTATAGCTTTTTTTCCATTGGAGCCGCCAGTTAGCGGCGCGCAGCGCTTGAAGCCATAACTCCTGCCCTAAATAGCACCTCCCCGGTACCTCGCTCGCCGGATATTTTTTACGCTAGATCGGGCACATTAAGACATCCGCCCCGCGCTCAAATCGCTTAGATTAAATTTATAAGCTTTGTTTTTCATTATTTACTCCCGAAACCCTTCGCGGTAGGGCTCGGCTACGGTGGAGGAGGCTTTTGTTGGTCACTGATTTAAACGACTACCTATATCTTATCACGTCTTTGTTATTCCTTTTAAATACAAGTGAAAATACAATCGTAGACTTTTAGTCCGGATTTACTTACGGGTGTTGTTATATCGGTGTTGTTATTTTCCGATATAACAACACCCGTAAGTAAATCCGGACTAAAAGTCTACAATGTGTTGTGCTTACGAAAGTTTTAGTTCGAAAATACAATCGATTCCAATTGTTTTAATGCAACTAACCAAATTTCCCTTAAAAGTGACAAAAATGAGTGAGTCGCCCATTAGCTTAGTTATAAGAGCGCTGGCACGGATAGCCAGAGGTCGTAGTTTCGAATCCCGGCATGGGTGGAATTTTTAGCGTCTAAATAGGTTTTTAAAAATTGTCCTTAGCACGGGTTAGTGCATTAAAAAGAATATAACAAAAAAATGTTTTTGGGTCTAAATACTCATACATACATACGTAACCTCACGCCTGTATCCTAGGGGGGTACGCAGAGACCAGGGACTGCTACTTGCCACGATCCTGACAGATCATCTTCGCTTCATCAACGTTCATAAGTCGTTGCATGCACGCACGGCGGTTCCGGGTACTTTTTATCTTTTTGTCTAAATACTCGTATTCATGTTAATAAGGCAATCTATACACGTCCACGCACAGACCTTCTCTCGGAAAGAGAGAGAGAGAGAGACAGTAAAGGTACTTTATTACCACGCTTGTCCACCGCGGATTGGCAAATTCAAGCGCGTGTGTAGATGAATACTTCAAACGCGCGGGTTTCCTCACGATGTTTTCCTAACCGGTGGTAGCATAGTGGGTAGAATAATGGACTGGCACGCGAGAAACCCCGGTTCGATTTCCAGTGCTGGCATGTTTTGACCTATGACGTTTTTATTTTAAAAGTAATGTACACCTCGAGTTTAAAGCAGCAACTTAACTCGCTGATTTGAAGGAAAACACCGTGTGGAAATCTGTGACTTAGTTTTTTTTATTATTGCAATACGATTCGATTTTTTGATCGAATCGTATTGTAATAATAATAAAAAAATATTGCATTACAACTTCATGTAAATAAAAGAAATGCCGTTTCCATACTTCCGTGACCGGATCATTTATTTCTTTATACCTATTTATTTTTCATTGCCAAAACCTCTTTTTTCACCGTTTGTTTTTTCCCAACAAAAGGGATCGAATGAAAAACTGTTCTGAACGACCGTCGGTATAATATCCCGGGTTATTGTGGGGTTTTGTAAACGATCCTGCACTTTATCCCGATATAAATAGTAGTGGTTTTCCAGAGGCCGTTGCATAGACGGCTTCTCCTGCAAAAGTGTTATTTTCGTCTGATATGAAACCGATTCTCCGAATCACATTGTGCTGGATTTTTTAATTAAGTAAAGTTTGTTGTGGTATTGTTTTGCTAAGTGGTTTGATTGGAAATCTAGGATACAATTCAGGTTGCAGTAAACCTATTTAAGAATCTATTGCTTTAAATAGGGATTTATTCATTTTCTCAGTTAACAGTTTTAAGAGGAAGGCTGGTGTGCACGACTACTATGCATGAGGATATAGAGTCTTTTTGTCGCAAGTAGATTTATATTTTTTCATAGACCTTTTCTAGTTGCTTGGCAACGTTTTGGTGAATATGTACTCGTATGTCACTTAATTTTCTGATTCGAACGAATAAAAACGATGAAATTTTACAAAGAACATTTGGTCAAGCTTTTATTACTATTATAGCTACGAGAGGACCAAAGGGGACAGAAGAAACTACTGCCTTCTGTAGTCAATCATTCGTACTTTGGGGGAATTTCCTATGTTCTACAGTGGACGAGTAATAGATAGATAGATAGAGAACACTTTATTGTACATAAAAATGGAAATGACACAGATATTTCTCAACCTAAGAGTACAAACGGCGGCCTTATCACTAAAAATGATCTCTTCCAGTCAACCTTTGTTAGTTGATAAATAACAAAAGCAGCCAATTCTTGTTTCACTGAAGGACATAGGCCTTCTTTCAGAGAGAGATAGAGAGACCATATATAAATCCTTACGCAGATGCAAATATCAAAGGCGAGTTAGTATTTTTACTATGTTTCATTAACAAATAACTCGCGGATACAGAGAATATTGTAAAGAGGTTTGTAATTTCACTGATGCCGGTGAGTCGCCCAATATTTTAAAAACCTATTTAGAGGCTAAAAATTCCACCCATGCCGGGATTCAAACCCGCGACCTCTGGCTTTCCGTGCCAGCGCTCTTCCCAACTGAGCTAATGGGCGACTCACCGGCATCAGTGAAATTTTGAACCTCTTTACACTATTCTCTGTATTACGTACAGGCCCATTAGCTCAGTAGCCACAGGTCGCGGGTTCTAGTCCCGAAATGGGTGGAATGTGTAGCCTCTAAATGGGTTTTTCTAATTGTCCTTATCACGGGTTAGTTCATTAAAAAAAAGATTATAGCTCGTGGATATCAAGGCAATCTTTTACTGGGAATCAAACCAAATGGTGCCCTTTTGATTCCACTCTACCCTGTGTACCACCTAAGCCTAGCTACCTCTAACCACTATTTTAATGAACTCACGCGCGCAGAGCTATTGGCTTATCGAGTTGATTTACAACCATCTTTATGCGTTTTAAGCGGCGGAAGACGAATGGAGAGATAAAGGCCGTTTTAATGTGAAACATCTCCGGCGCTCCGATGTATGGACGGAAATGGCCCTAAGGCTCTCTTCAGACGGTACCATGTTGGTACAATACCATGGAGATTAAACTTTTTTTTATATCTGCTGCATACAAGTTGTAAACTCCTGTAATGGTGTTTCACACTGAATTGTACATTAAAATAAGTATTTTTTAAATGAAATGTGAAAATACTTTCGGAGTATCTAATGAATAATAATAATAATAATATAAATAAATATTAATGGAAATATTACACAGATCTAGTTAGCCTTATACTAAGTACAACTAAATGACTTGTGTTATAGGTGCTAACTCGACGATAGATTTAATACAATAAATACTTAGATAACATCCAAAACCGGCCGGGTCAAACTAGAAAAGTTCGTTTTCTAGTTTGACCCGGCCGGGGATCGAACCCGAGATCTTCGGTTTTACAGTTAGCTGGCCAAACTACTGCGCCACCGAGGCCGTCATATATGTGTATATCTTAATATTGATTTATTTTAATTATTCCTGGTTGTATCCAATTCAATATTTTACAGTTATGTTTACTATAGCGTACTTAACGAACTGTTTAAAATACTTACATATATTTCGTATCCTTGGATTTCTTAACGCAATGGTTTTTAGTCTATATTATTAAATTTAAATAAATAAATAATAATAATATTGACGTACCTATGTTTTATATCATGTACCCTAGTGTACAGTAAAGAATATTCTTATCTTATCAATCTCTCAGAGAGAGGGAGAGAGAGAGAGAGAAATAGTATGAGTTTAGTTTCTATTCTACAAGTGCGGTATGTAAACCGTTCACCGTATTGCTACTACAATTTCACAAATGGACTTAACTTAGAAAATAAAGTAACTGAAATAAAAACAAAGATGACAGGATTCGAACCTACGACCTCTTGAGTGCGAAGCCGGCAATCTACCGGTGCGATGCCTACGCTCTATATTCTATTACTATAGGTATGATTTTTGAGGATAACGGCTGCTACGGCGTAGCTGCTACGACGTAGCAATCTCGTAGCACGTAGCAGACAACTAGAACTTTCGGACAGTATTTTTAAATTCTACTCCAGGTATCAACTTTGGCCATAGTCTGGGTGTATTTACATGTTTGTGACGTCCTTGCCTGATGACCATAGCACAGGGTATCCTAGTTTGGAACCAGGACAATTGATTGTGTTGTGCAGAAGTCATTTAATTTTTATTTTCCATACGAACTGGCGTGCGTGCATGCGACGACTGATGAACGTTGATGAAGCGAATGTGGTCTGTCAGGATCGTGGCAAGTGGCGGTCCCTAGTCTCTGTCTTCCCCTCTGGGATACAGGCGTGAGGTTATCATTTCATACTTACCGTTTTGGGCAGAAATTATTTACTTACTTTCTTTTTTTGCACCTACGTAATAAGATGATTTATATAGCGTCCAGTGGCACCTTCATGTGAGTGAAGGTGCCCTGGACGCTAGTTGGGTGAAGGGTCCATTTGGACGCTGCGTCGCCTGGGAAATTGTATATTAGATGGAGCAGGCTTTCCCAGCACCTGTACCATCCTGACAGCTCATCGACCTAGCCCACAAGAAATACAAGTCAATACATGCGGAGCCAACCAACCTGCGGGTTTCTTCACGATGCGTTCCTTCATTTAGCGTGTTTTTATATACCTATTAATTATATTATTTCTTTTTCATTTGTATGGTAAATTACATATTTTTCTTTGCTTCTTATATTGTGTACATATCATATTATGTATTTTATAGTAATATATAATATTATTATATATGTGTACTGTATTATATATGTAAGTTTATATTCATGTATAAGTTTATTTAACTACACCATATTACTGTTTATTGTCAATATTGTTTTTTTGCACTCATACAAACTTTTTGTCTACTTCCTACAGTTGACTGCTAAAAAATACTTATGACATTAAGTGCAATGTGCGATTATTTTGTAAAAATTGAAGTTTTAACAAAATATTGTTTATTTTCAATACTTTCAAGTATTGAAAATAAAAATAAAAATTGCAGCAGTATTGGAAAAGTTTGAAGGTGCCTTAGTAGCCGGCGATTCGGTCACGAAAACGCGATATTTCAGGCATCGGCTGAAATTCAGCATCTATATGAGATACGTGATCCGCCCGCGCTCGGGAATGTTGATTTTTATATATTTATACATCTCTGAACTATCCCCTTTATTTTCCTGTTGCCGGCTGCCGTGCTGCCACTTTTTAGCTGAGCTGCTCGCAGATCTCTATTATATAGCTCGTATTTTTTTAGCTAAAATAACCTTATTTTATTTATTCAATGAGGCACGTTTTTGGAACCTCTGAAATTTTTTCTATGTTTTTTTTTGTACATCTACTTCCTTCTCTAATGTATTAGTCCAGTTCATCCGAAGGTTGTCTGGAAGAGATCACTTTTAGTGATAAGGCCGCCGTCTGTACTCTTAGGTTAAGAAATATCTGTGTTATGTCCATTTTTATGTACAATAAAGTCTTCTCTATCTATCTATCTACCTACCTACCTACCTAACTACCTACCTACCTACCTACCTACCTACCTACCTACCTACCTACCTACCTACCTACCTATCTATCTTATCACGAAATTTGTGAGATATTAGATTATGCCACAATGACGTAATGATAAGTTTTCAAATCAAATCCTCAATTGCCTGCGTGATATTAAACGATCACGAAGGTTAAGCAACATAGGGCGCGATTAGTGCATGGGTGGGTGACCGTCTATGACAAACGCTAGTGGCATTTTTCCGAACGGTCCCATGCCTCGCCAGGCACGTTGAGCAGTTGGTGCTGGCTGCCGTCTATAGATGGCAGTCGTTAAATCAAGTCAGAGGCCTTAGGGCGGCTTGAAAACCTCTGACAGTAAGACCACTGGTCTTGCAAGCCTTCACTAATTTGGACCTGGCCCCCGTGGTGGAGTATGGCCTATACGTTCCTCAGGGAAGAGACCCGTGCCCTCAGTGGGGACAAGTCTTTTCTCTTGATGATGAGATTATATTACGCAGCTACAGTGAATGCTTGATTATTGGTTTATTTTTTTTTGAAGCGTGAATTGTTAATAAGCGATCTCGTACAAAAGAATTTCGAGTTGATTTTCAAACGACATGCCGGATTACCAGCCTGGACTTGGCCCCCATGGTACTGTATCACCCAACCTTCCTGCAATACAGGAAGAGACCCGTGCCTTAGCACTGGATACGCACAAAGAGTTGATATCGTGTCGAATTGCAACGGTATATCATGAAGGCAATTGTTTTGTGGTTTCACTTGTCAATTTTCGGCCTCACGTCAATGATGGAAAGTGAACTTTCTAGAAGTAACTAGCTTGACCCCTTAGATAAAATTAGTGAGTTTGATTCGATCACCGTGTTTGTGATGTCCTTTTTGCTTACTTAGCGTAGAGTATCCTAGTTTGGGAACAGGATAAGCACTTGCGTGAAATATTTCTAGACAAAAAGTTTTTTTTTATGAGCTGCACTTGGTATCTTAGTTTAGGTCTTAGGCCATAAAATTGGCAATCCGCCGTGGGAATCCGTGATAATTAAGCCCATATTATCGCGCTGAGAGAACGCCTTTGTCCTGCGATATAACGATATATTATATAATAATATATGCTACATAAGCCGTTAAGCCTTGTAGTCTTTAAGCAATGTCAGAGGCCATATGGGCGGCTTGATAACTTCTGACAGTAAGGCCCGCCACTGTCTTACACTCCTCCGCCAACCCGGACTTGGCCTCCGTGGTGGAGTATGCCTAACCTTCCAGCGATGCAGGAAGAGACCCGTGCCCCAGCACTGGGGGCATACAAGGGCTGATATCGAGTCTACGCAAGAAAACCTCTTAAGATTTTGCACAGTCAAAACAAAAGAAGGCTGTGAAAACAAAACAAAACGAACGCCCCCTCATTTTAAAGTCTGCTCACAAAAATGTACTTCGGACAAATCAACGGGAAGTAGTAAATACATTAGTTTAGAGGCTGAATGCTGAGGCTGGACGTGACCTAATTCGAGAGAAACAACGCAATTTGGCGGACCCACCCCCCTGCAGGGGAAAACACACCTTATAGGTGTACATTCACGGTCCAAAGTAAGGTGGGCGGAGGCCGAAGAAGACAATAGGATTCGGCGCTCTGGTTTCAATCATTGATGGAATAAAATTCTGAAATGTTTTCTCAATCTTGCTTTTAGCGGGAAATACTGGCAGCTTACACCGATTAATGGTGACGGGAAAAAATAAACTAGGTTTTTCAAGGTTCCGCTCCGTGCTTTTATACATTCGTCCGACCGTCTGTCTGTCTGTCCAAAGCACGGAGATAACGTGTACTAGAAAACTAAAACTTTGCATAGATATACTTATTAATCACGCTGACAAAAAAGTAGAGTTAAATCTTCCATACTACATATTATGATGACATATGGTAATGGTCGGGCTACCCATAGTACAGAGAATCCTAGTTTAGGAACCAGTAAGCTTTTGTAGCTGTTTTACAACTAAGTTTTTTTAATTTTTGGGTAGCCAACACAACATAAATACTAAAAGTAAACATACACTCTCGTTCCCACTATTTAGGCTGGCAAAAGGTTAATACATCCTTCATGGGGCATTGTATACGGTTCTATAATAAAATCCCTGAAGATATATTAAGCTTGCTTGAAACGCGGTTCAAAATATATGTAAAGTACACTTTGTGCCAAAAGGGCTACTATAACATAAAGGATTATTTAGATGACAATGACGTCTGGAATTAGCCAGTACAATGCATGAGTTCTATGTTTCATAATGATAATGTAAACTATGTTAATTAAAGACTTTGAAAAGGCTAAGATTTGAGGTTTTTTATGTATTTTTTCTCCAAAATGATCTAGATTTTGAAATGGACACCTAACTGGAATTGTAACGTTCATTAAGCCACAGTTTCTACGCTACTTTGAATAAAACCTTTTCATTTCATTATTTTATACATATGACCGTTAGGTAATTGCTCAAAGAGCTTCGTTATCAACCCTTGTATGTCCCCACTGCTGGGGCACGGGTCTCTCCCTGCCTCGCAGGAAGGTTAGGCCATACTCCACCACGGGGGCCAAGTCCGGGTTGGTTTGTTCGTTGTTTGTTTGTTTGTTTGTTTGTTTGTTTGTTTGTTTGTTTGTTTGTTTGTTTGTTTGTTTGTTTGTTTGTTTGTTTGTTTGTTGGGTTGGTTGGTTCAAAGAGCTTAGCAATAATTTATTATTATCCCTAAATTGTGAGGCTGTCAAACTTTTATTATAAGTTTATCTATTCAATCGGCGGCGGCGGCAGCGGAGTAGGTAGAACAATGGACTCAGAGAGGCCCAGGTTCGATTCTCAGCGTGCGTGTATGTACCAATGACGTTGTTTTCTAAGTTACGAGTATGTACATTTTTGAGGTTATAGTAATACTACTCGCTAAATGTAAAGGAAAACATCGTGAGGAAACCTGAGTGCCTGAGATGTTTAAATACCTCAGCGCTTGAAATTGCCAATCCGAAGTGGGCACGCGTGGTAATCAAGCCCAAAAAGTAAGGGCCTCATTAAAGGGCTCTCTAAGGAAAGGCCTGTCCCCAGCAGCGGGATGTATACTCGTGTAGGTAACGTAAAAAAGTAGCACGTTTGATACAAAGTGTACTTTACACATTTCTCGAAACGCAGTCAATATTTAAAAACCTATTTAGAGGCTAAAAATTGCTGCCTGTACGTAATACAGAGTGTATTGTAACGAGGTTCGAAATATCACTGATGCCGGTATGTCGCCCATTAGCTCAGTTGGGAGAGCGCTGGCACGGTTAGCCAGAGGTCACGGGTTTGAGCCCGGCATGGGTGGAATTTCTAGCCTCTAAATAGGTTTTTAAAAATTGTCCTTAGCACGGGTTAGAGCATTAAAAAGAATATTACGCAGTCAATAGTGAAGACAGTGCCCGAGTCCCATTTCTTGAGTAAATATATCGACAAACAGAAACATCCATCTTTAAAGAGAAGTCGATGGAGCGATAGCGGTAACATTGTATTCACGAAAGGACCTCTTTCATTTCCACAATCCTTTCGTCGTTATCGACCTTTGAGATAAATAAACATGGGTAAAGTACCTTTGTATTGGGGGAGAGAATACACGGATATGTACTTTCTTTAGACAGTTTTATTTAATGGGCTTGCACTATTAATGTCTTAATAGAATATTACAGGACACGTTAAACCAAAAATAAACTCAGTATTTTCTCCTCTACTACCAATACTTTTTTTTTAGTTAGCCTGGTTTGTGTCCCACTGCTGGGCAAAGGGGGGCCTTTTTCTCGATTCAGTTCTCTCCAGCGCCACCTGTGACCAATCTCGGAGATGATTGTCGAGGTCATCCCGCCATCTCCGTCGCGGTCGGCCACGACTTCGCCGTCCATCTGGTATCCACTCGGTGGCGATAATACTAATACTTATTATATTTTTATGTAGCCTACAAACTTTTCACTCTCCGACAGGGAGAGAGAGAGAGTATGGCCTTATATAATGACAGTTAGCGCATGGAATTTCTAATAAATGTTTCGTTATCAACCCTTTGTATGTCCCCACTGCTGGGGCACGGGTCTCTTCCTGCACCGCAGGAAGGTTAGGCCATACTCCACCACGGGGGCCAAGTCCGGGTTGGTGGAGGATTGTAAGACAGTGGCGGGCCTTTCTGTCAGAAGTTATCAAGCCGCCCATAAGGCCTCTGACATGGCTTAACGACTGCCACTATATGACAGCCGGCACCAACGGCTTAACGTGCCTTGCGAAGCACGGAAGCGCTCGGAAAAAATGCCACTAGCGGTAGTCACGGGACTCTAACCCATCCCGTACCTGACGGTGCCTGTTGTTGCTTAACCAAGTGATTGATTGCAATCACTCGGTTCGCCTAGGCCACCAGCGCTTCGAATGTTTATAAACTCTGTATGCTTCAGTGCATTTAATGTGCTGCCCATCTGAGCGTATGAAAATTCATGCGGCTATGCAATAAGTAAGATTTGTCAAGATTTTTTCCTACTTCTTTGAGTATAAGGCCTGAGTGCAGGGTGCAAGTTGTTTAGGATGTATAAAATTATTCTCAAATACAATAAAAAGTTGAGTTTTTTTTTTTGTAGTGTAGAAACGTCCCACTGCGGAACACAAGCCTTCTCTCAGAGAGAGAGAGAGTTTGGGCTTAATTATAACGCGTGCTCATCTCGGGCTGTCAATTTCAAGCGTTGAGGTATTCGAATACCTCAGACACTGAGGTTTCCTCACGATGATAAAACTTTGAAATAAAAATAAATATCAGCGGAAATAAATTCAGTCTGAGGCCATGTATACAAAAGTATCGAACCCACGATCTCCTGTATGGCTATCTGACTGGATATCGCTAGACCAACGAAGCAGCTAAGTTATAGACTAGGGGCCGGTTTCTGAATTGAGAAATTCACTAAGTAAATACTTAAGTAATTTTCTGTCACTCTCTTTTCTGGGTAATTCGATGAGACAGCACTACAGTTAACGATTTATTAAGCGACATTCTCAATTCAGAAACTGGCCTTAAGTGTACGAAATCCCGGGAAGAGATGGATCGAAATAAAATGAAAAACAGACAATAAAAAAGAGGCAATTTCAGGGGGAAAAAATGTTTTAAATAGGTACTTCACGTTCATCTTGAGGAGCTCATGAATAATCGAGTTTCTATTAAACGATTTTTCTTATATATTTTCTTTGGCAAATATTCTGTCTTCCCGCCTTTTGTTAGGTGGGTCGTTCACATAATTATAGGGAGTGGCTCTGAAAGAGACGAATTTCACGAGAGCTGTAAGATAAAACGATTCCTGGCACAAATTACGTTGAACGGAAGAGTTCGGTGAGGCTCCATTGACGCACGATAATGTGCAAACGTTAAGTGCAAAATCGTGCCGGATATATAATTTAAAAAATCATTTTTATTCTAAAACAGCGTTACGGAGAATTTTTGTGTTCAAAGTACACAACAAAATCAATTAGTTTCAAAGGCTGAATAGGTTTTTTTTATTTATATAAATTATGTATTTAAGTGAATAGGGAAATACTGAAGCAATGAAATGTAAATATTTAAATTATTGCAATTAGTATGTCATGGGAATAATTATCTTCTTAAATTATCAGACTTACAATATATAAATGTCTCATATTTTTAAAACAATCTTGTATAAAATAGTAAAATATTACATTAAAGATCGAACACATAAAACGACGACGAAAATAGGTAAGTTTTGGCATCTTTTAGTAAAAACTTGAAATTTTCCAAAGCATTCCAACTACGGATCACGGAACACCAGTGTACTGGTGTTCATACAACGTAGAAGTATTAGAGCTATATAGCCGTGGCCTCGTTGATTTAGCGCGCTTGTATTATCGTTGTGGGTTTAATTTCTGCTAGAGGTACATGTTTTGTACGAATTGCCTTATTTTCTGACTATTTCCTCGTTATTAATATCCTCGCCCAGTCATCTCATTGCAAGTTCTCTTAGTTTGAAAACATGTGGTTATGCTGAAGTAACACTGATAGGTAGATAGATAGATAGATAAAAAAAACACTTTTTTGCATAACCAAAAGAAAATCACATCGATAATTTTGTTTTTTTGTGATTATCATTTAATTTTACAAAAAAATATTAATTAAGATGCATTTGTGTACCATTGCGTACAAGCACTTTTTTTTTTCAAAATATTAAGTCAGCTTCTGTGTGCGAATTTCTTCAAATAATATAAAATTTTACATACAACAACCGAGATACAGTGTTCAGATGTCATCGTCTCTCCTCTAATGTACATACTCAAGCTTAATATTAGAAGTGTAATTTTAATTTACAAAAACCCCTAAACTTACCTTTGCTCACAGTAGTCACGGAATAATGCGGGAATTTCCCTATTTTCATGAACACAACCTAATCTCCCTGTATACAGTAATTCTCGTGACGTCCTTGGTCCGACAACGGACACCGTCCTAGTGTCGGGGCTCCGCGGAAGTATAAAATGTCTCTGAATGCCGTTCGTTTAGCCTGCGACTGAAGAGTGACGGCCTCTTACCACAGGGTATTGACAGAAGACTGATATTTTTAAGTAATAATTACTATTATGTTTAATAAGTACAATATAATTAGAATTAAAATGTCATAGGCCTAATTTATAAAATCCTTCTATAATTTATAATAGTGCCCTACAGGGTCCACGAAGATCCATATTTTTAGTTTTGCCATCTGTATATACTTGTGGAATGCAATAAATTATTGAGTATTGAGTATATGAAACTTCAGGTATCCTCCGATGTTGAGCACGTGGTTTGGCTACAACATCATCAATGTAAACGTCACTTAGATAAAAAAATGATTTGACTGCTTCGTTGGTCTAGCCGTTAAGACGCTTGCTACCAAGGCAAAGGTCGTGAGTTCGATTCCACTGGGGGCCGTCGTACATTTGTACAAGTGGCCTCATGATTATATTCTTTTTGTTGCACTTACCCATCTTCTTCAGGCTATATTAGTTCACTGCTGGACATAGCCCTCGCCTAATGAGCGCCACAGCGTAAGGTTGTGCCATCATTGGAGGTCATGCCCATAATCCCCACCCTGGGCGTGCGGGTTGGAGATCGCAGTTTGGTGGAATTGTACTGCAGGGAGCGAAGCTGCCCACCCCCCGGTTTGTGTCCCTTACTCGCCTTTTACGGCACCCGCGGGAAGAATTTGGGTTGGTGCTATTCTCTAGGCCGACACCACACAACACTAACCCATGCTAAGGACAATTTTAAAATCCTATGTAGAGGGTAAAAACTCCACCCATGCCGGGACTCGTACCCGCGACCTCTGGCTAGCCGTGCCAGTCAAGTGGCCTCAAACTGTGTGTATTTTCATGTTTGTGGCGTCCTTGCCCGGTTACCATGGCACAGGATATCCTAATTTGGGGCCAGGTCAAGTGATTACTATTACATTAATAATAATAATCACTTGACCTGACAGTTAATTTATATTATTAATATTACTTTTTTTTTAATTACTGACAGAAGACTGATTGATGTCTTGAAGTGATAGCGATCTTATAAAACTTCAGGTCTCCTCACGATGCAACTTTACAAATGTACTTAGAAAACAAAGCCATCGGCACGGGAGATGGGGGGACGATCTCTTAATCTTCTTGCCCGGATAGGAGATGACTGCTCAAGACAAGGATTAGTGGAAACTCATGGGGGACGCCTTTGTCCAGCAGTGAAACACAAATACTTCTTCAATTACAAATACAAGTACAGGCACAGACGCAGACGCAGACGCGGACGCAGACGTGGACGCGGACGCAGACGCAGACGCAGACGCATACACAGACACAGACACAGACACAGACACAAACACAAACTCAAATACAAATGAATTTATTTGTGAAATATGCGTGTACATCAAAGTTCTTATATATAATAAAGTTTCAGCATATTTTGCCTTAGGGGCATACAAACTCACTTCTTTGGTGCTTTTACTCCTCCGTGGAGTCTGGGGCTGACAGGAGGGCTTTCCATTTATCTCTGTTCATGGCTAGGGATGGTATCTCCAGCCAAGTTTTCCCCTTCTCCTTCGTCTCAAAGAGAACGGAGCACAAATACAGCTTACAGAAACAAAGAGTGTTCAGTCGAACTAAAAATCCCGCAAAGGGAACTTCTGTAAAAGTAAATGGCTTCACTTTAGCGCGAGCTGCGATCTGAATTCGACTGAAAAAAGCCATTGATCCCGCGGCGTCATTAACCAAACAAAATGGCCGCGGTGCGCGAACTTGAGGCGGCATTTTATGTCGACTATTGCCCCAATTAGATCCTTATTACCATCTGTTAAGGCTTTGTTTGGATGTTTATTTTATGTTGTATTTCTTAATGACTGGCGATGCACAGTTCTTATATTGAATGGGTCTAGTCGCAACTTTTTTTATGTGGCCGATAAACGTCCCACTTTCAGACAGAAAAATAATTGTCTGAGGTTTTCAAATACCTCGGTATCTACCCTTGAATGATCCCACTGCTAGGGCACGAGTATTAACCTGCATTGCAGGAAGGTTAGGCCATACTCCACCACGGTTTGGCAACCGTGGTGGAGTATGGCCTAACCTCCATCAGTCCGGGAGGATTGTAAGACAGTGGCGGGCCTTACTGTCAGAAGTTCTCAAGCCGCCCGCAAGGCCTTTGATATGGCTTAACGACTGCCACTACATGACAGCCAGCACTAACGTGTTGACGTGCCTTGCGATTCACGGATGCGCTCGGAAAAATGCCACTAGTGGCAAAGACAGGACGATCACCCATCCAGAGTCTGCCCGTGCGTGTTGTTACTTAACCCAAGTGATTGATTCTAATCACTCGACTAGGCCACGAACGCAACTACCTCAAATACCTCAGCGCTATCGGGCTCGCTTTTTCATTGAAATGAAATGAAAAATGTTTATTGAACAGAATAAAACAACTTCTTCTTCTTCAGGCTATACCTATTAGTCCACTGCTGGACATAGCCCTCTCCTAATGAGCGCCATAGCGCAAAGTTGTGCCATGATTGGGAGTAATGCCCATAATCCCCACGCTGGGCATGCGGGTTGGGGATCGCAGTTTAATAAAACATAACAATGTATAAAGTAACTCTGAACCCCAAACAGAGGCAGAGGCCTTATGGGCGGCTTTATAACTTCTGACAGTAAGGCCCGCCACTGTCTTACAATCCTCCACCAAATCGGACTTGGCCCCCTTGGTGGAGTATGGCTCAATCTTCCTGCGATGCAGGAAGAGACCCGTGCCCCAGCAGTGGGGATATACAAGGGTTGATAACGAACCCCAAACTAAGGCTAATTAGGCCCATACACTTTCTACTTCTCTCTCTCTCTCTGAGAGAAGACCTGTGCATTGCAGTGGCACGTTTATAGCCTACATAATAAAGTACCAAACAGCTCGCTTACTGTACCGTACATTTTCCTGGTAAAACCCCGACATCAGGTTTCTAATTCTAATATAATTGCTATTTGATTGCTCCGGCTACCAGGAAAGGGTTTATAAATGTTTATTTTCTACTTTCGCTGCTAAATTGACTTTGGTCCGATTCTGGAAGTACTATAATATAATTGACTTAACCTTTCTCCCCTTAGTAATGGCTAAGAAGTACTAAAGAGTCTTCAACCAGTGCGTCTTGTCAGTTATGTCACGTGGAGGCGAAAAGTGGAGGCTGTCAGTAGGACACAAAGTTTATTCTTTATTTCAGGCGCCAAACACCCACAAATTTTGTTAGTATAATAGACTATTTCTTCTTCTTCTTCTTCAGGCTATATTAGTCCACTGCTGGACATAGCCCTCCCCTAATGAGCGCAAAGTTGTGCCATCATTGGGGGGTAATGCACATAATCCCCACGCTGGGCAAGCGAGTTAGGGATTGCAGTTTGGTGGAAATGTACTTAACTGCAGGGGGCGCTGCTGCTCACCCCCCGGCTTGTATCCCTTAGTCGCCTTTTACGACACCCTCGGGAAGAATTTGGGTTGGTGCTATTCTCTAGGCCGACACCACACAGAAAAAATAGACTATTTGACTGTGTGAAAAAGAAAAGTATTAATTATATACATTTGTATCAACTATGAGGTTTAAGGCTGTAAATGTAAATGCGCTGTAAAGAAGAGATTGTGGCCTAGTGGAACCGAATGATTCAAATCAATGGTACATTTCCGAGATCCAAACCCACGACCTGCAGAATCTAAAGCCAGCGTTCTACTGCTCCTTTACCACTGCGATATTTTACTTCCCTTAATTTTAAAAGCTAGCTCTCATTGCATAGTTTTTTAATTGAAAATTTCGCTAAGTAAATAGTGAACTGTAGTGCCGTTTCTTCGAATTTCTCAGAAACGAGCGTGATAGCGCTCGTGGCCTAGGCGAACCGAGTGATTGAAATCAATATCTTTGAGCAACAACAGGCGCGGTCAGGTGCAGGATGGGTGACCGTCCCGTGCCTACCGTTAGTGGCATTTTTCCGAGCGCTTCCGTGCTTCACAAGGCGCGTTCAGCCGTTGGTGCCGGCTGTCATGTAATGGCAGTCGTTAAGCCATGTTAGAGGCCTTATGGCCGGTTTGATAACTCCTGACAGTAGGCCCGCCTCTGTCTTACAATCCTGCACCAACCCGGACTTGGCTATCGTGGTGGAGTATGGCCTAACCTTCATGCGATGCAGGAACAGAGCGTGACAGAACGTCACTTAAGTATTTACTTAGTGAAATTCTCAATTCCGAAACCGGTCCTTAGTTGTAAACTAGTGCTAGTCTGTAGTTTGTAAATTTTTGGAATGTATAATGCCTCTTTCTATGCGCTAAATCGAATATATTTGTATCAGTAGTAAGTTACAATTACGAGATTTATCCTACAATCTCAGTTGGGGTCAAGTACCACTTCAGAGCTTCCGAAGATGGCTAATGGGTTAATCTTTTTGTAAACCAAAACTTTCGTAAGCACAACACAAAACAAAATATAACACAGTGTAAGACGAGCAACCGACGACGCGAGCTCCGTCTCTGCTCACCATGATTAAGCTCTGCGAATCGGAGCGAAACCTGGTAGGACTCTTCCGATATAAAAACAGCCGTAAGTAAATCTGGACTAAAAGTTTACAATGGGTAGTATAAGTCTATAATCAGTAGGACAACTATTTCGATATTTTTTCCTGTACAGTATAGTTTATAGACAATAAATAAATGCCTTTCTTATGGGAACGTTATAACCCGAGTCTACACTCCACATTGTCAACTAAAATTGTCTTTTATTTCCAAGTGCTTAGAAGTAAATTCCCGTCTCTATCAACACGCTACCTAATGGCGATTTGAATTGAATCGTAAATCTTATAGGGTAAGGTATAAATTGCACAGTTTGTGTATATTTTAGCGCACAAAAGGCGAGTCGTGGGAACATCCATGGGTATTGTTTTTCTTACACTTTCTACGACATTGGGTTCATTGCGGGTCGTTGCACTGACTTGCTGACGTTATTATTCCGCAATTGCATATTATCTAGTAGAGCGGTGGTAGCTCAGTGGGTAGAACCATGTCCCAGGCACTACAGAGTCGGAGTGGTCCCTTCACCCATCTAGTGTGAGTGAGAATACCACTGGACGCTGTATAAATCATTTCATTACGTAGATGCAAAAAGATTGGAAGATAAAAAGTACCCGGAACCGGCTTGCGTGCACGCAACGACTTATGATCGTTGATGAAGCGAAGGTGATCTGTCAGGATCGTGGCAAGTGGCAGTCCCTGGTCTCCGCCTACCCCTCTGGGATACAGGCGTGAGGTTATGTATGTAGTGTATTTGTGTTTAAAATGTGTGTTGTGTGTTTTTGATAGATAGATAGATAAAACATTTATTCAACGACACAATACTAAAAACACAGCTTTACATGAAATACAAGAGACAAAAAGAAAGCAGAATCAAAACACAGGTTTATATACAAAGCATAAACACAGTGAAAGCAAAAACAGAACAGAGCACTATTTTTATACGAATTTTCGCGTCTGGGTTTTAAGTATTGAACCGCTGGAAAGGTCCCGACTCAGCATATTTTATGTAGTAAGAGCACCGAGGTGCTCCCACAACGCTGTTGTAAAGATGAAGTCTACACGTCCTCGTTTAAAATCGTTTTGCTACACTTCATGACAATCCCACTGATCTCTCTCTAATCCTCTTTCAGTCCACTACGTTCTGTAATCACACTATTACGCTTTCTGACATTCATAATAACACCACATGACCATACCTCAACGGTTTCAATTCTTCTGTTTTAATTCTGCATTTTTAAAAACCTAATTAGAGGCAAAAAATTCCACCCGGCATTCAAACCCGCGACCTCTGGCTATCCCTGTCAGAGAGAGAGGGCCTATATAGGACATATAGGCTATGTCCGGCTCCTTAGTTGTTTGGCGGATGGTTTCATGGCTGATGTGATCCATGGAAGATCACAGCCCGTTCCAAAGCACGCTGAGCGACTTTGAATCGCTGTAATAGATAGTCTTGCACTAGTATACTAGCGTACTAGTGGAACCAAGTAATTGGAATCAATCATTTGGGTAATCTACAACAGGCACGGCAGGTGCTGGATGGGTAACCATCTGTCACTAACGCTAATGGCATTTTTCTGAGCGCTTCCTTGCTTCCCAAGACACGTTAAGCTGTTGAAGCCGGCTGTCATGTAATGGCAGTCGTTAAGCTACGTCAGAGGCCATATTTAGCAGGTTGATAACTTTTGACTTTAAGGCCCGCCACTGTCTTACAATCTGGACTTGTCCCCCGGGTTGGAGTTTGGCCAAACCTTCCTGCGTGGCAGAAAGAGACCAGTGCTTCAACAGTGGGGACATACAAGGGTTGATATCGATGTTATATTGTTACTTGTACAAACAGAGAGGGTGCACGTAATTTTACTCAATAATATTGCTCTTGTGAGTGTCTCTGTCTCCTTCCGTGAGTGTCCACGTTTTTTTTCGTAAGTCAGAATCCCGACCGTACATCATCACCGTCATCGTCAGGCTATACTAGTCCACTGCTGGACATAGCCCTCCCCTAATGAGCGCCCTGTCTTCAGCTTGCCGCATCCAGCACCTACCTGTAGGTTTTCGCAGATCGTCATCTCACCTAGTCGGAGGGCGTCCTACACTACGTTTGCCGAGTCGCGGTCTCCACTCAAAAACACGTTTATTTCAACTGTTGTCGGTTTTTCGCGAGATATGACAAGTCCACTGCCACTTCAGCTTGCTGACTCTCTGAGCTATGTCGATCACTTTGGTTATCGGATACCCTACCGTACAATGGATATAATCTCAGCCCATTCCGAAATTTTCGGTCATTTACGGCCGGCCCAGTTATTTTTATTGATTTAAAGGCTAATAATTCACGTTTATTTGTTGCAGGTAAGCGGAGTGTGGTCCGGAACGCGTAAAAGTACCTCACGTGAGTAAATCCGCAAAATGGCCGGTGATTTTTTTTTTTCAATGAACTGTCGTAAACAATGCTTCAATGGAGTTGCTCACGACTAAATATGTATTACAGAAATTCTGTTCGGTTCTGAGTTTCGAGTGGAGTTTATCTTCCGCTGTCTTTTTCTCCACTACGCCCGAAAGCCGCTGCCTTACGTTTTACATTTACATTCAGCACACAGAATGTAAATTCTTTATGTAGAAATAAATTAATTTGATTTGAAGAGACGTTTCTTTGTTACTTATATACGTCAGACTGCAGGGAACAGACCCTCTCAAACAAAGGGATTATGGGCTAAATTGTCGCGAGTGCCCACCGCGGATTATCAATTTGAAGCGCCAAGGAAGAAGAAACGTCAAAAACTCAGGTTCCCTCGCGATGTTTTCCTTCACTTTCACAAATTCTCTTTCATAGTTATATATTAAACGGGTCTTATCGCGATTATTTATAAGGTAAAACGTAATTACAGTACTACACATCATAAAAGTCCCTTTAGAATCTACGTTCACGCAGACTAGGAAGAAGTGTAACGAAAGTACATTCAACATGATCTTTAACCGATACGGTTAAGGTGCAGAATTGATTGACGCAGTAGCGCTACCTATTTCGCTCACGCTATTATTGCCAAACTAATAGTCACCTGCATCGATGACGTTGAATCTACCAATAGCAACAAAGGCGCGCGGCCTGCCATAAAATGAAACTATCTGATTGGTCGATCAACTTGCCGCACATCCAAAATTTGGTCATCTACACAGGTACATCCGCGAGACTTATTTTTTGTGTAGCACTGTACCTTATTTCCCGACGTGACCCGTTTAATATATAACTATGAATGAGATTTTTTTTGTTAAATTCATCAGCAAATACTAACTTACATACATTGTATACATAGATAACGTCACACCTTTATCCCAGAGGGGTAGGTAGAGACGACTGCCACTTGCCACGATCCTGACAGATCACCTTCGCTTCATCAACGTTCATAAGTCGTTGCATGCACGCACGCCGGTTACGGGTACTTTTTATCTTCCCCTTTGCTATTAAATTCCATGTTAGGTCGATGTATATTCGACTGGGGCGTCCTTTATCAGCCCTTCCATTCGCAATATATATTTGTTTTGTCAATCGTTCTTCCTGTTGACTGTGGAAACGATGCAGTCTCCACAGTCATGTCCAAAATATTAATTTCTGTTTTTGATCATATCCACATTGGCCGGTGAGGGCTCGTTGCATATTTCTCAATTAAAATTTAATCTGAAATAATGTGAAAAAATACGTATCACTTTTCGTTCTGAATTTGTACTGTGATAACACAAACAGAAGTCAAGCGTCGGTTTTTGTTCCCCTTTGCTTTTAATTGCTTAAGTTTCTTATGGCATTTTGTATTTATTAACCTCTCTTCTCGCGAAGTGCCCGTGGGCTAGTCGAACCGAGTGATTAAAACCATGACATGATTATACTATTTTTACTTTTAATGCACTAACCCGTGCTACAATACAGAGAATAGTGTAAAGAGGTTCGAAATTTCACTGATGCCGGTGAGTCGCCCATTAGCTCAGTTGGAAAGAGCGCTAGCACGGATAGCCAGAGGTCGCGGGTTCGAATCCCGGCATGGGTGGAATTTTTAGCCTCTAAATAGGTTTTTAAAACCATGACATGAGTTAACCAACAACAGGCGCGGTCATGGGCAGGATGGGTGACCGTCCCGTGACTTTTAATGAAAATATGAAATTTTATGACGGCCTCGGTGGCGCAGCGGTTTGGGACGCTGACTGTAAAACGGAAGGTCTCGGGTTCGATCCCCGGCCGGGTCAAACTAGGCAACGAACTTTTCTAGTTTGTCTCGGGACTTGGATGTTAGCTATTTATTTATTGTATTAAATCTATCGTGGAGTTAGCACACAAGTCATTTAGTTGTACTTAGTATAGGGCTAACAAGATCTGTGTAATATATGAACATTTATTTATTATGAATCTCGAAATTAATTCGTTAGTACAACAAAGTCCTTACCCATATCATTGAATTTAACCCATATTTAAGTAGATAAATGTACAAAATATGCAATACCTCTCTCTAACTGGGAAGGAGAACATCGTGAAAAAACCCTAGCTTATCGAAGTGCCTCAACCATAGTTTATCGAAACCTCAGCGCCTCAGTCTGTTAGTTTTTAGAACATACCTCGGGCTTTAGGGTAGGCTTCGGTTTTCGCCAAAAGCACACGACTGGTAATGCTTCTTCCTGCTCTGTATAAATTTGAAAATTCATTTGAAGCGCTCGTGGCCTAAGCGAACCGAGAGATTGGAATCAATCACGTGGTTATGCAACAACAGGCGCGGTCAGGTACGGGATGGGTGAGCGTCCCGTGACTACCGCTAGTGGCATTTTTCCGAGCGCTTCCGTGCTTCGCAAGGCACGTTAAGCCGTTGGTGCCGGCTGTCATATAATGGCAGTCGTTAAGCCATGCCAGAGGCCTTATGGGCGGCTTGATAACTTCTGACAGTAAGGCCCGGCACTGTCTTACAATCCTCCACCAACCCGGACTTGGCCCCGTGGTTGAGTATGGCCTAACCTTCCTGCGATGTAGGAAGAGACCCGTGCCCCAGCAGTGGGGACATACAAGGGTTGATAATCATATGTGAAATTAACTGTAATATTAGTTCCGATATTTATATTACACGAATATACCCGATTCTGTCTTAAAGTAGCCGAGGTATATTCTAAAAGCGAACAGACTGTTTAATGGCCCAACTATGAGGCTGTGTAGAAATCTCAGTCCTAACTACTTAGATGCAAAGACCAAAGTTTCCTTTACGCTGTATTATTTGAGCACTAAAGTGGCTTGGTCTTCTGTTCCTAAAAATTTCAGTTTGTTAGGCTGTCCCAGAGGATGATGAAAAATTGGGCGAGGCAATAAAAATATATTAGTATTTTCCGGTTATGGAAAAACAACTAACAAATACACTGGAATGTTGCTGATAAATATCGTGTTCTGTATTGTACCTTCCTCAGCAGTTTGGTCACTAAATTGTTCCAGACAAGGATTATATTTATTTGAATCTAGTTATATAAGCAACTGTTTTCGTATGGAATTATGAGAAAAGAATTGTCCCAGAGCTGAGCAATAGCCTCTTTCATGATATCAACCCTCTGTATGTCCTCATTGCTGAAGCAAGGGTCACTTCCTGCATCGCAGGAAGGTTAGGCCACACTCCTCCACGGGGGCCAAGTCTGGGTTGGTGCAGGATTGTAAGACAGTGGCGAGACTTATGACAGAAGTTGTCATGCCGCCCACAAGGCTTCTGATATGGCTTAACGACTGCCATTATATGACAGCTGGCGCCAACTACATAGCATGCTTTGCGACGCACGGAAGCGCTCGGATAAAATGCCGCTAGCGACAGTGACAAAATGGTCAATTGATTCCAATCACTCGGTTTCACCAGGCCACGACCGCTTCAGCGTCCTTCATAATTTTCCATTTCTACTCGTCGAATCCTGTAGAATTTCATCATAGCGATCAGACAAATAATCGTTTATTTCGCGCAATGCCCAAAAAGTGTTTTTGCAGTCTATGTAGGTTATTTTGTACAAGTATATAGACCCGTCTTTTACTGCTGCTCCGACTCTCCAAGGTTTGCTGGAAGAAATCTCTTACAGAGGTAAGCTCGCCTTTGTACATGTTATTTCTTATGTATTGTCCTATTTAATGTTTCGTGTGCAATAACGTATAACAAGTGTTAGTAACAATGATGACTTATACTATGTTAGTGAATCAAATCAAATTAATTAATTTCAACGTAAAGAATTTACATTCTGTTTGCTGAATGTCAATATACAATGTGAAATGTAAGCAGTTGCCTTTGGGCCGTATTGTAGTAGAGAAAAAGGCAGCGGAAAAAAAACTCCACTCTGACCATCTTTTCTCAAGTCATCTTAAGCCAAATCCCTGCGTTGCGTATAACATAACATTTTTTTTAACAACATTTATATACAGGCACATACATTGCTTCTGGCCCCACACTAGGATACCCTGTGTCGTAGGAACCAGAAACAACGACATCACAAACATGTAAACATCTAAGACCTGAGGTTTTTTTTGTTTTTCTTCCCAGCCAGGATTCGAACCCGGGACCTCTTGCTAGGTAGGTAGATGCAGTACCGCTACGCCACAGAGATCGTCAAATACCTAATAAGATTTCATGATTGCCATTAACAGTAATTAGTAATAATATTAATATGTTCGCATTAAATTAAATTTATATTTGCGATGCTCAGTCCCAGGCAGCTCCACCGTTGGTCGACATTACGCGTATCGACACCCGGTGACGCTGTATGGGGTTGATATAATGGCAAAAGAAATCATTGTTACTTTTAGGTCAAAACGCAACAGGTTGCCGTGAAATCAGAAATCTGAAATTTATTTCAGAACAGCGAACAAAATTTGTTCTGTTTAATGAATGCCAATGAAAAATGTTAGCCCTTGCCTTTCGTAATGATTAAATGTGAATGAGAAAATGAATTTTTGGACTAAAACTTTCGTAAGCACAACAGACTTTTAACTCTGCGAATCGGAGCAAAACCTGGTCGGACTCTTCCGATATAACAACACCCGTAAACAGATCCGGACTAAAAGTCTACGAGAAAATGAATGTCTAAGGACTCTGTCGAGTTGTCTTATCTTATTTCTATGCGACAAATGTCCAAACATTCGAATATTTGGCGTCTACGCTTTCAATTCGCATGGACGAGAATCGACTTCCAGGTTCAAGTTCGAAGCGCTCGTGGCCTAGGCGAACCGAGTGATTGGAATCGATCACTTGAGTTAAGCAACTACAGGCGCGGTCAGGTGCAGGATAGGTGACCGTCCCGTGACTACCGCTAGTGGCATTTTTCCGAGATCTTTCGTGCTTCGCAAGGAACATTAAGCCGTTGGTGCCGGCTGTCATGCAATGGCAGTCGTTAAGCCATGTCAGAAGCCTTGTTAGAGGCGGCTCGATAACTTCTGACAGTAAGGCCCGCCACTGTCTTACAATCCTCCACCAACCCGGACTTGGCCCCCGTGGTGGAGTATGGCCTAACCTTCTTGCGATACAGGAAGAGACCCGTGCCCCAGATAACGTTCGAATCGAACCTGGGTCTCTCTCTTTTGAGTCCATTGTTCTACCCACTAGGCTACCGCAGCTTATAATTATGATTAACATTAAAAAAGACTACGAAAGTAAGAAAAACACGAAAAATTTATTTCATTACCACACATGTTCTTAAGTAAACCTTTCCCGGAGCCATTGCGTAGCTCCTTCCGCATCCAGAGCAAGGGCCGACCGCCTTGGAAGAGCGGCACTAACGAGCCGAGATAACACCGGGCCCGTGAGAAATGGCCCTTAATTTGGTAAATCCCCGCGGTGAGCGCTCGCCCGTTTTTTGCCCACCTCGAAGCCTGCGAGTTTCCTCGGTTTAGGAGTGGCCTTTAGTTTATACATTGTAGTAGGGTCCTCAAAACCTATTTAGAGGCTAAGAATTCTGCCCACGCCGGGACTCGAACCCGCGACCTATGGCTAACCGTGCCAGCGCTCTCCCAAATGAGCTAATGGGCAAGTGCCGGCATCAGCGAAATTTCGAACCTCTACAATATTCTCTGTATTATTTACAGGCAGCGACATCTGGCTGAAGTAATGTGCATCACTTGCAATTTTATTTGCATAAGCAAATGGCGCTTATAAAAGCGCCATCTCTGAAGTGTTTTGTGAACTTGTGCTGAAGACGGCTCGTTGACGTTTCGTTATAGGTTAAGTTTAATTTGAAAATTTTGAGAGTTAGGTGTTTATAACTTTTAATACCGTATTATTTGTACGGCCTCGGTGGCGCAGCGGTTTGGCACGCTGACTGTAAAACCGAAGGTCTCGGGTTCGATCCCCGGCCGGGTCAAACTAGGAAACGAACTTTTCTAGTTTGTCTCGGGTCTTGGATGTTATCTATGTATTTGTTGTATTAAATGTATCGTCGAATTAGCACCTGTAACACAAGTCATTTAGTTGTACTTAGTATAGGGCTAACGAGATCTATGTAATGTGTCCATGAATGTTTATGTTTTTTGTTTTATTTATAAAACAAAACTTGTAATAAAGTTATGAAATTCGACTAACTTTCAATTTATAATCGAGAAAAGGAACGTATGATTCACAGATAACTCGACAAAGTCATTAGACAGATTACAGATTTTGGTTGTCGTTAGAGTTTTTACGTAGAATTCAAGTCATATGCCTTAGTAGAGACCTATACGACTTATTTGCTAATGAAGTGACAATTCGCTCCCAGTGTGTATATTAGTATTTATAAAGCACATCTACATTGTAGAAGAAAGAAAATCAAGTCAGAGCGAGCCAAGAGTCTGACCTTGCTAGTTTAGTGACCCAAAACCCTGAGAAACTCATTACTGGCGAACAATGGTCAGATTCTCCCACGGTGTTGCGGCGGCACAGGGCACGTCTGTGCCAAGTACAGACTGCAAAAAGTTAAAAGAGCACGAAAATAAAAATTACCCGCCAAACAAACAATACATTGTAGATATGCAGATGCAAGTGAAAATTTATTTGCTGCATAAAAAGACACGAAGCGGTGGTAGCTCAGTGAGTAGAACCTTGGTCTCGCAAGCGAGAGCCACAGGTTCGATCCCCAGTGCGGGCGTGTACCAATGACTTTGTTTAATTTCAAAGTTACGTACTTTTGCGAATTTGTAGTCGCAATACCACACGCTAACGGTGAAGGAAAACATCGTGAGGAAACTCGCGGCTTGGTGGCTCTGCGCGTATTAACTAGTCTTTCCTGTGGGGTAGGCCGACTAAGCAGTCAGGATGGTATAGGTGCTGGGCAAGCCTACACCATCTATAAAAACCATGTCCCAGGCACTACAGCGTCGGAGTGGTCCCTTCGCCCATCTAGTGTGAGTGAAGATACCACTGGACCCTGTATAAATCATCTCATTAAGTAGATGCAAAAGTCCAATATTATTATTACTTATGAAATGAAATGGTTTTATTGAAAGTAGCGCAGAAACTGCGGCTTAGTGAACGTTACAATTCAAACTAGGTGTCCATTTGAAAATCTAGATCATTTTGGAAAAAAAAATGGACAAAAAACACCAAATTTCACTTTACGAATTGCTCGTAGCCCCGGCTGCGTGAGTGATCTTAAACGATCAAGGAAGTTAAGCAACACGGGGTGCGTTCAGTGCATGGATGGGTAAACGGTCTATGACTATCACTACTGGCATTTTTCCGACCGGCTCCCTGCATCACAAGGCACGTTAGGCAGTTGGTGCCGGCTGCCGTCGATAGATGGCAGTTATTAAGCCAAGTCAGAGGCCTTAGGGCGGCTTGAAAACTTCTGACAGTAAGACCAGCCACTAGTCTTGTGAGCCTCCACCAATTTGTACTTGGCCCCCGTGGGGGAGTATGGCCTATACCTTACTCAGGGAAGATACCCGTGCCCCTCGGTGGGGACATAATGGGTTGATGATGATAGTGATGCTTAAACTTTAAGTTAAAAACTCTCTGCATACAAAATAACATCGACAAAAATTAAAAAAAAATCATTTACAAAAATTCGTCCACTAAGTCAGAGAAAAATAATACAAAATTTATATAAAAAATAATAATAATAATTACACTATTTTTATTTTTAATGCACTAACCCGTGCTAAGGAACAAATTTAAAAACCTATTTAGAGGCTAAAAATTTCACCCATGCCGGGATTCGAACCCGCAACCTCTGGCTATCCGTACCAGCGCTCTACCAATTGAGCTCAATTGGTAGAGCGCTGGTACGGATAGCCAGAGGTTGCGGGTTCGAATCCCGGCATGGGTGAAATTTTTAGCCTCTAAATAGGTTTTTAAATAATAATAATGTCAATCAATTAAACCACCCCGAGAAACTTCCGATCCAAAGGTGCCCATGACACTGGCAGCATTACCGCGCTGCACAGCAAGGGATATCCTTTGCATCAAAAATGCCCCTGAGCGGTAGTCAAAGCCACGGTTCCTGAGACGACGCCCTACCTCCTTAACAAAAGCTTTTCCCTGGGCACCCCAAACTCCAGTAGTTTCCAGGGCAAGTGGCACAAATAGGTAGCTGCGCATCAGCTGGCTGTATTTCGCACACTTAAGTCTAGCTGCAAAACTCTTAATTAAGTTGAAACGTGATTTGAGAAGAATAAATGAGGAGTTGAGCTACATGATGATAGATATCAACTCATTATATAACCAACTGCTGAAGTACGGGCACTTCCTGCACCACTATAACTTTCTTTCAGTATCATGTCATCACTCCGTGATGCAGTGCTATACTTCGTGAGGAAACCTGCACGTAAAGTGCTAAGCTAGTATAAGAATAAGAAATTTATTTGGTTACGAACGTCTGTACAACAAAAAAATACATAAATTGGATACATACAATGTAGGTAGGCGTGTTATTGTATTGTAGTATTTGCACATCGAAAATCATACTAGGCGAGCCTGTATTCGACGCCTCTCACCGAGTATGTACACTACACTGTTGTGGGTATGTTGATTAAATTTAGATGACGGAAAACACACAATGTTATGTAAAAACAATAGCACTCAAGCATGCTTGCTCTTATAAATAAAGGAGCATAAAAGAATGTTTGAAATTACATAAAAAAATATTATTCAAATGGTCAAAAAACATTCATAGTCCCTCCATATCCCCAAAATCCGCAATTTCTGAATCAACTAAATAGTTCTACGGCAACATTTTTTTATTTAATTTCGTAAATTTTTTTAACGTTTTGAAATGTGAATTTACAGAAACTCTTTAATACGTTTTTCAAAGTAAAATGCTCGGCCTTATTACTAAAACGCAATATCCTCCAGTCAACCATACCCACCTACTTGGCAATTCGTCAATAGTAGCAATGGTTTCCACGCTTCGAAGTGTACCTACCTACCAAAAATTACGTGGAAATCATAATTCGAGAGAAAGAGTTATTATAACTGACTATAATATTACGTTCCTCCTATTTTCGGTAATAATTACATGTTATTAGATAACGCTACTTAATTCAATGGATTAATAATTTGCCAAACATCAAGCATATTTCGATAAACAGACTATTTCCATTTTTATGTACAATAAAGTGTTCTCTTTCTCTCTATCTCTATCTCTATTCAAAATTACTTATTTACTAGCTGACCCAGCGAACCTCGTACCGCCTGACTTCTTCTTCTTCTTCTTCTTCTTTTTCTTCCTTTTTCTTCAGGCTATACAATGTGGTCACTGCTGGACATATCCCTCTCCTAATGAGCGCCATAGCTCCCTGTCTTCAGCTTGCCGCATCCAGCATCTGCATGCAGTTTTTCGCAAATAGTCATCCCACCGCCGCCTAACAAATCTTCTTTACTTTTGAACATTACAATAACTTGTCCATTTCTAAATCTAGATTATTTTGGAGGAAAAAGAATAAAAAATACCCGAACTGACGGCCTTAGTTTTGTGTTTTCTTTGAAGTGTTTGCTGTATATATATCTTTTGAATTCGAGATTGTAATTTTAGATAGATAGATAGATATGTATCTATGTAAAATTACAATCTCTTAAAACACTTCAAAAACGCTGTTTAAAATAGTCTATGGTGGAGATTATTAAAGACATACCTAGTACAGTGCTACACAAGAAATAAGTCCCGCGGATGTACCTGCGCAGATGACCAAATTTTGGATGTGCGGCAAGTTGATCGACCAATCAGATAGTTTCATTTTATGGCAGGCCGCGCGCCTTTGTTGCTATTGGTTGATTCAACGTCATCGATGCAGGTGACTATTAGTTTGGCAATATTAGCGTGAGCAAAATAGGTAGCGCTACTGCGGCAATCAATTCTGCACCTTAACCGTATCGGTTAAATATCATGTTGAATGTACTTATAGCTTCGGTTACTTTTGTTACACTTCTTCCTAGTCTGCGCGAACGAAGATTCCCGAAGGGACTTTTATAATGTGTAGTACTGTACCTAGTACCTGCCGGACTAATGAACTTGAAATGTTGTATATCTTTTATAACAATAATAAACACTGGAACGACTTCAGGTGTTGTTTTATTTGTAGATAGTTATTTTATAATTAAACAGAAAAACTGGATAAAACGGAAACAGTCATTTCTGGTCGAAAGGTAAGTTGTAAATGAGGGGAATTTCGAAATGTGTAGAAATTTAAATAATTGAAAATGATAGAAAAAAAAAATGGTGTACAGAGGCATGCACCGTTACAAAATGACTCCAAGGAGTGCTTTAGAGAAATCGTGTGCTCATTAAATGAGACCGTTTGTCTTTTCAAATGCCTTAATTAACCGAGTTTTACATATTATCCTAAAATCTAGAACACATTCATGGAATTCCAGACATCTTTATCATAAAATTGTCTTAAAATTATTATCAAATCACATCACGCTATAAATCCGTGCTTTGCAAGGCACGTTAAGCCGTTGGTGCCGGCTGTCATGTAATGCCAGCCGTTAAGCCATGTCAGAGGCCTTAAGGCGGCTTGATGACTCCTGACAGTAAGGCCCACCACTGTCTTGCAATCCTTCATCATAGTTAGAATATTTTCGGGGCTTAATCGCGTAGTAATTTATTGCTATTTTACCTCGACGTTTCGACGACGTTACAGTCATCAGTCAATCCTTTATCAACCCGGATTTGGCCCCCCGTGGTGGGGTATATTCCACCACGGGGCGCCAAGTCTAGAACGAAGCATCTCTGTTTTATTTTTATCATCATCATCTTAATCAGCCGGTGACAGTTCTTTGCAGGACATAATCTTAGCTGGTTATATATAAAATTGATCTAATCGCGATTATTTATTAGGTAAAACGTATGTATGTATGTTTATAATAAATTATAAGTTTATATAAGTAACGGTATGTAAGTCTATTATTATTAAGTATAAGTATGTATCAATATTCAAATTTGCACTGGCTACCCGTCTTTCTAATTTCCTTCAGCAACTTTCCATCGTAAGGTTGTCTGGAAGAAATTGCTTTTAGCAATAAGGCCGCCAATTGTACTATGTATATTTGCAATTGTTTTGTATTTGTTGTTTTTCCAGTGTACAATAAAGAATATTCTTATCTTATCTTAAAACGTAATTATGTACTACTTAGTTATAGTGCCGTCTCTCTCTTAGAGCGGTGGTAGCGGAGCGGTGTAGAACGCCGGTTTCTCAATCGCGAGGTCGTGGGTTCAAACCCCGGCATGTACCAATGACTTTGTTTTCTAAGTTATGTACATTTGTGAAATTAAAGTAGCAATACTACTCGCTGACCGTCAAGGAAAACATCTAGTTAGAATATGTTCGAGGCTTAATCGCGTAGTAATTTATCGCTATTTTACCTGGACGTTTCGATGACGTTACAGTCATCGTGGTCACGAGAAGACACGAGAACGTCGAGGTAAAATAGCAATAAATTACTACGCGATTAAGCCCCGAAAATATTCTATGTGTACAAGTCGCGAAAGTTTAAAATATGTTATAAGGAAAACATCGTAAGGATACCCTAGTGTCAGAGGTGTTAGCGTACCTCAGCGCTTGCTACGTACAATAGCCCAGCTATGAGGCTAAGTGTGGAAATCTCAGGTTTAACTAATTAACTAACGTAATTATGTACCTTAAAAGAAATCACCATGAGACCCGTTTAATATATAACTATGTATAAGCTATGCATAGTCACAAAGAAATACCTTCTGAATCGTCTCTGAGCGAAACTGTGGACAGACAGGCGGAAAAAAGGTCGTTCATAGTGAAACTATAAAGGTTTCTTATTGACTGCGGAACCCGACAAATGCAGTTCTATCCACAGAGCCTGTCAAATTTATCAAAATAGCAGTGGAGAGATATAAATTTCGCGTCAAAACTGTCGAAGGCAATAAACTGCCTCAAACAAAAGCAGTTCGAAAAGTCAAAGCTGATTTAGCTCCAACAAGCTATTCTTGTCCAGGAAACATCTTGACCCGCGCCGTCGAAGACAATGCTTTAACACAGGGGTTTTGGTACACTGGATGCCGCTCTGAACAGGACAGAAACTTCATTGAATTAATATACTGTTATATTATAACAGTTTCTGATAGAATGTGGCAGTCTGAGATATTTTAAGAAGTAAAAGAGAAGATGAAGAGAAAATACCTACTTTAATGTAAGTATATTAGCATTAAAAAGTGAAAACACGCGTCTTTTCTCACACAAGTATTGGTCTCGGTGGTGGTGTGTTTGTCTTGCTTCTGCTTGAAAAAGTGGGAGGGAGGGCGGCGCATTAACTAACGGCATGGTGCTTGTGGGATTTTTAGCGAAGTAATTTTCACTTTTTAATGCTATTGTGGATTTCCGCAATAGCAAAGTAACGCCTGATTCCATACATTTTTTTACGTAGCTTCGTTTGTGTCCCACTGCTGGGTAAAGGCCTCCCCCAACTCAGACCAGATGTTTCTGTCTTGTGCCACCTCAGACGACTCCGGCATGTGTCGGTCGAGATCGTCTCGCCAACATTTTCTTGGCCTACCTCTCCTGCGACGACCGCCTTGTAGCACCCACCCAGCAAGTCTCGCCCACCTATCCGGGTGTATAAAAATATACTTGTATATACGATATACAGTATATTTTTAGTGCAGGGCACGTCCCGCTGCAGGGCACAGGCCTTCTTTTAGAGAGGAGTACGGGCTTAATTACTACGCGTGGCCACCGCTTATAAATTGGCAATTTCAAGCGCTGAGCGATTTGAACACCGCAGACACGCAGGTTTCCTCATTGTGTTTTCCTTCACAGTTAGCGAGGGTTATTGGTACTATAAAAGCGGCGGCGGTGGCCTAGTGGGTAGAACAGTGGACTAGGAAGCTAGAGACCCAGGTTCTAATCCCAGAGCGGGAATTTACCAATGACTTTGTTTTCTAGGGGACAGTTTTTGAATTGAGAATTGACAACATTTCAAAATTGTAAGGAGCTCTAATTCGAAAACCATTTCAAGATTTGGCTTTGTAAAGCACGTAAAAAAATATTTCAGTTTTTTCTGTGGTTGCATTTCCGAGAAAATGGTAAAAACGCAAAAATACGCTTCTGACGTCACACCATGGCTCTCAGTGAACATGCCTGTGCCTCGTGGCACTTAAAAAAAAAGTCAATTTCAAGATCTAACTTAAAAAATTACTTTGTGTGTATTTAGTAATTTTTCGATACGAAATGATGGGCGATGATGTGACAACTTGCAAACCAATGAAACTGCAGTATTGCTTCGTGAACACATGCAAAAAAATCCAGGCAAAGTTTTTTTCAACCTTATGCTCAGGCGTGATTCTAGCTTTCAGTGTACAGATAGTATTTTCTCTTTTGATTTCCACATAACCTACGGCAGTGTCCACGTAGGAGTCGCGAGAGGACATGAGGATTTTAGCACCTCTTATTTCCGCTGCATTATAGACATCGTCATGATGCATGAACTCCAAAAGCATTGGGTAGATTTCGGCTGTCAGCGCGTACGAATCCGTCTGAAGTTTTCATTGTAAACCTACCAATGACTTTCTTGTTCTTGTATAGGATAGAATTTGAGTAGAGAGAAATAAATTTAACTCTACACAAAGTTTGTTTACGTTACGCAAGGCAAGCCACACAACATAAGTATCAGGGTTACCATACTTTATACTTACCATTATAAATAACCTTGAAAAAGTAGCTACAAAAGTAACAAACTGGCAGCAAAAACACTCCGAACGCAGATAAAGGCTTTGCCAACACAAAGTGCATTTAAAAAAAGGAACAACTACATACATAAGGGATGATGAATTGAACTAAGCTGATTTAATTGTATAAAAGAAAAACCTATTTGCAGATGTTAAAAAAATACAGAAACTGTTTTTTAACATGGCCCTGGCAATACTAAAATGACATTTGTAACTATGTTTTTTTAGGATATTAGGCAAAAGAAAACATATTGTGAGCCTCGTTGTTTCGTCACTTCCGGTAAAAATATTTTAAACTTTAAAATTTAAAAAATATAAGATAACGTGCGTGTTTCAGAAAATAAAAAAATATGGGTCGTTTTATTTTGTATCTAGTTTCCTTTAGGACAATAAAATACGTATGCTAAAAAAATTAAATGTTGTCAATTGAGAAGAAAATTTTTGGCGGAATTTAGCAAAGTAATTTTCACATTTTAGTGTTGAAGCATTTAATAAAATATGTGGTGGTCTGGGTCTGAAAACAAATCGGCAAGGAAACATTTTACCGAGACAAGAGAAGCAGTAAAGACATCAAATACATCAAATAATATTACCTTATCTTATTCCAATCTCGCCGTAACTTTCTAACGCCCTTCTGAAAGAGCGCCCTCAAAGAACACCGATGATAATCTCATAATGGAGTAATTTATTCACTCGGCAAAGCGTACTGACCGAGAAACGAACCCGCGACCTTGCACACGCGAGGCCTTAAGGTGCCTGTAGAACCACATCTTATACTCGCGACGAAAGTCCACGAACTGGCAAACGCAGCGCCTGCTTGCTGGACTGATGATCTGAGGATGAATACAGCTGATTGCTGGCACTGGCTGGATGAGGATGGCCGAAGATAAAAGAGAGGTTTGGAGGAAGCCTCTGCCCGGTGGTCCAGGTCGTGGTCTCCACTCGAAAAGCGCTGGTGGCCTAGTCGAACCGAGTGATTGGAACCAATCACTAGAGTTGGGTGACTATCCTGTGACTTCCAGAAATGGCATTTATTCCGAACGCCTCCGTGCTGCGCAAGGCACGTTAAGTCGTTGGTGCCGGCTGTCATGTAATGGCAGTCGATAAGCTATGTCCTTGTGGGCCTTGATAACTTTTGTCAGTGAGGCACGCCACTGCCTTACAATCCTTCACCAACCCGGACTTGGCCCACGAAGGCTAGGTCAAACTCTGCCACTATCAATCTCTAAGCTGCGACACACGTGCCCTGGTAGTGCGGATGTCCCCACTGCTAGGGCAAGGGTTGATATCGACGACGACTCAAGAACCTTTGAACCCCATTGACCCTAGGTTTTCATTATATGTAACCAGCCCACAGCCACTTCAGCTTGCTAATCGTTTAGGCTAAGCCCGCATTACTTTCTCGAATACAAGAAAACATTAAGAAAATTATATTGACACATGATTATATCCTTTTTAAATGTACTAACACGTGCTAAGGCGCCCATTTGCTCTGTTGGAAGAGCGCTGGCACGGTTAGCCAGAGGTCGCGGGTTCGAGTCCCGGCATGGGTGGAATTGTAGCCTCTAAATAGGATTTTCTATATTGACACATATTATACTTATTTAAAAACCTATTTAGAGGCTAAAAATTTCACCCATGCCGGGATTCGAACCCGCAACCTCTGACTATCCGTACCAGCGCTCTACCAATTGAGCCAATGGGCGACTCACGGCATCAGTGAAATTTCGAACCTCTTTACAATATTCTCTGTATTACGTACAGGCAGCGACATCTGACTTAAGCAAATTGCATTACTTACAGCCCCGACTACCTACTTTGCAGTTAGGTTTAACATCGGAACGATATCACTGTACCCACATGATTACACTATTTTTATTTTTAATGCACTAACCCGTGCTAAGGAACAAATTTAAAAACCTATTTAGAGGCTAAAAATTTCACCCATGCCGGGATTCGAACCCGCAACCTCTGGCTATCCGTACCAGCGCTCTACCAATTGAGCCAATGGGCGACTCACGGCATCAGTGAAATTTCGAACCTCTTTACAATATTCTCTGTATTACGTACAGGCAGCGACATCTGACTTAAGCAAATTGCATTACTTACAGCCCCGACTACCTACTTTGCAGTTAGGTTTAACATCGGAACGATATCACTGTACCCACATGATTACACTATTTTTATTTTTAGCCTCTAAATAGGTTTTTAAATTTGTTCCTTAGCACGGGTTAGTGCATTAAAAATAAAAATAGTGTAATCATGTGGGTACAGTGATATCGTTCCGATGTTAAACCTAACTGCAAAGTAGGTAGTCGGGGCTGTAAGTAATGCAATTTGCTTAAGTCAGATGTCGCTGCCTGTACGTAATACAGAGAATATTGTAAAGAGGTTCGAAATTTCACTGATGCCGTGAGTCGCCCATTGGCTCAATTGGTAGAGCGCTGGTACGGATAGCCAGAGGTTGCGGGTTCGAATCCCGGCATGGGTGAAATTTTTAGCCTCTAAATAGGTTTTTAAATTTGTTCCTTAGCACGGGTTAGTGCATTAAAAATAAAAATAGTGTAATCATGTGGGTACAGTGATATCGTTCCGATGTTAAACCTAACTGCAAAGTAGGTAGTCGGGGCTGTAAGTAATGCAATTTGCTTAAGTCAGATGTCGCTGCCTGTACGTAATACAGAGAATATTGTAAAGAGGTTCGAAATTTCACTGATGCCGTGAGTCGCCCATTGGCTCAATTGGTAGAGCGCTGGTACGGATAGCCAGAGGTTGCGGGTTCGAATTCGAAAAATCCGAAGTTCGAAAAAATGGGTGAAATTTTTAGCCTCTAAATAGGTTTTTAAATTTGTTCCTTAGCACGGGTTAGTGCATTAAAAATAAAAATAGTGTAAACATATTATACTATTTTTATTTTTAGTGCACTAACCCGTGCTAAGGACAAATTTAAAAACCTATTTAGAGATTGGCTCAATTGGTAGAGCGCTGGCACGGATAGCCAGAGGTTGCGGGTTCGAATCCCGGCATGGGTGAAATTTTTAGCCTCTAAATAGGTTTTTAAACATGTTATATTGTTACTGGTACAAAGGGAGAGGGTGCACGTAACTTTACCATCTCCTTTGAATAATATTGCTCTTGTGAGTGTCTCTGAGTGACTGGCTGCCTTATTACGTGGGACTAAGGTCTAATTTGGTAGAGAATTACACTGATCAGATTCAATTTATATCACGTGTTCAGACTACACGCAACTATTTCGGTGTCAGACTATGGGCAGATTTGAATTTGTACGGGGTACACTAAGTACTGATAAATGATACGAATGAAAACTTATAACTGATATCATGTGAATATTAACTAGGACTAAGATGAAGGGTGAGTTAAACTGATACTGATAATGAGGACGCGACGCGTGTCCGTCTGAATGGACCGGGTATATGTCGTGAACTAACTTAGATTGCTGCCGATCACACGCTACGTGATAATAAAGGTCCGCGGCCTGGCAGAATCGCTGACAAGTAATTCGCGTATACTATGAAACTGTTCGGGTTGGCCCGTATAGAATTAATACCACAAATAGACTTATATGCTCCTCTACAGGGCACAGGCTTTCTCTGAGAGAGAGAGAGAGAGTATGGGCTCAATCAACGACATTTTCTTTTACAATTTGCTGCTTGATAACTTCTGACAGTAAGGCCCGCCACTGTCTTACAATCCTCCACCAACCCTGACTTAGCAGCGGTGGTGAAGTATGGCCTAACCTGCCTGCGATGCAGGAAGAGACACGTGACTTGAAGTGGGGCTTATGCTCATTTACTTGTATCTTCTTTTTCTCCAGGCTATATTAGTCCACTGCTGGACATAGCCCTCCCCTAATGAGCGCCATAGCGCAAGGTTGTGCCATCATGGGGGTTAATGCCCAATTAAAAAATATAAATGTAATTTTACTTGTATAATACCCAACAAATAACCTAATAGAATGACTTTAGCTTCCCATAAACGTATTGCGTATATTTGGGTCTCTTTGGGGACTCGGGGATATGATGATAAAAGAAAATTATGAATAGGTCTAAAAAACATAACGTCAGTGGAAAGCAAAAAATGCTAAACCGCCAAAATGGTACTCGAGGGAATTGAGTATTACAGTTTTTTTTAATAAATTCTAAATCAATTTCTTGTAGAGCTGGTTTATCTAAAAGAAAATCATAATTATTAGTAAAAGATCTCCACATTGTCGTCCATATTGCAAAATATCATATGTCTAAAAAACATCATTTTCGTATTTTCATCTAAATTGAAGGAAAACTTGATTCCGAATGTAAGTGTAAGAAATTATAGTTTCAGCCTGAATAGGTAAGGATTATGATGTCTTGCTAACTTTGTAATTTTTTAATTTTTCATACAAATTTGGTGAAAAAACGTATTTTTTTTTGACATGGGACTTTTTTCAATATGAACGACTATATGAAATGAAATGAAATGAAAACGTTTTATTCAAAGTAGCGCAGAAGCTGCGGCTTAATGAACGTTACAATTCAAACTAGGTGTCCACTCCAAAATCTAGATCATTTTGGAGAAAAAATGGACAAAAAAACTCCAAACTTAGTCTTTTCAAAGTCCTTAATTAACTTAGTTTACATAATTATTATAAACATAGAACTCATACATTGTACTGGCTATAATTTCAGACCTCATTGTCATCTAGATAATCCTTTATGTTATAGTAGTCCTTTTGGCACAAAGTGTGCTTAACATATTTTTTGAACCGCGATTCAGGCAAGCTTAATAGATATTGACACACACCTAACAGATAGCAAGATATTGTGACTGATTGTAGGTCTTATCTCGTGTAGACTGCGAAATAGCTGTCGCTTAAACAAAAATATAGTAAAATAATTAAATTTCCGCTGAGCGCTCATGTGGACTGATGTCCATTTGAATGCTGTGAGTTCTGTTTACTTTAACTTTATTATAACACTTGTAAGTTTTGTTTTTCATTCAAATGTGAGTTGAGAGGACGCCTTAAGTAAAAAAAAACAGGGGGAAGAAAAATTAAACTCTACAACTTTACTTGAAACAAATGAAGATCGCAGTGACGCTTCCTCGCTATTTTTTTTTCTGTGGCCGGCCAGTGTTGAGCCATTGTTTTGCACTTTTGTCGTTAAAAAAATGGTAAAGATTTCTTTAAAAAAACATTATGAAAGTAAACTATTTAATAAAGTTATTTAATAAAAATATTCTTACGTTACATTATCTCAATTTAATATTGCGCTGTTACTGAGTGGCTGAATAGAAAGTTGGAACATGGTCAAACAGAAATGTAAAAATAGAACTACTCTTTTCTTTGTAAAACCTGACAGCTGTCAGTAGAAAACAACTTTCCCTAGGGCTAAAAACCTTCAAGCCGCTCTTCAGGCAACTTCAGACCTACTTTACGAGTAAAATAATGAAATTAAATTGATTGTTTGGGCGATCCGGTATGGAGTTACTTTTGCCAACCTACGTTGGTCACTCTTAGTCCAGTACATTGCCCGGGTACATTGCCGTATGGCTAGTTGTCTGTGTGTTTCGCTTTTCATGTATGCTACTGTTTTGTTTATGCTTTCTTCGTGCTGTGATTTGTAATTAGATTTCTATGGCTTCACTTTATATACGTATGTGTGTGTGTGATGTGAATAAATGATTAATCTATCTAAACAGTGACATCGCAAACATGTAAACATCCAAGACCTGGGATTTTTTTTACCAGCCAGGATTCGAACCCGGGACCTCTTGCATAGTAGGCAGATGCACTACAGTTGCACCACAGAGGCCATCAGTAATTTCATTCATTTATTAAACAATTCACACATAATTCACAATTTTAAAAACCTATTTAGAGGCAAAAAATTCTACCCATGCCGGGATTCGAGCCTGCGACCTCTGGCTATCCGTGCCAGCGCTCTTTCCAACTGAGTTAATGGGCGACTCATCGGCATCAGTGAAATTTCGAACCTCTTTACAATGTTCGCTGTATTACGTACAGGCAGCGGGTGAGTCGCCCATTAGCTCAGTTGGAAAGAGCGCTGGCACGGATAGCCAGAGGTCACGGGTTCGAATCCCGGCATGGGTGGATTTTTTTGCCTCTAAATAGGTTTTTAAAATTGTCCTTAGCACGGGTTAGTGCATTAAAAATAATATAACCATAATTCACAAACCAAAGCGGCCCAACAACGTGAGGGGTCTTTGCAATAAACAAAGCAATAAGCAGCCTCGCCAATTACACCCGAAGCGATCTCCAACTGCCGTTAGCCGCCGACTTGTGAAGAGAGCCCGCAACATAACCATTACACTGAGCTACTTAAACCGTTCAAAGTTAGGCAGTTAACCCGAACTTGACTGCTTGCACTGCGAACTGTCAGTCGGATTCAAATTACGAATTGTAATAGTGACATTTCAATAAGGTGGACTAATTTGTCGTTGAAGCGCTCGTGGCCTAGCCGAACCGAGTGATTGGATTCAATAACTTGAGTTGAGCAACAACAGGCGCGGTGCAGTATAGGTCCCGTCCCGTGACTACCGCTAGTGACTTTTTTCCGAGCGCTTCCTTGCTTCGCAAGGCACGTTAAGCCGTTGGTGCCGGCTGTTACGTAATGGCAGTCGCGAAGCCATGTCAGAGGTCTTATGAGCGGAAAAAGAGAAAGAGAGAATATGGGCTCAATCAAAAAGCGTGCCCACAACGAATTGGCTATTTTTAGCGCTGTAGTATTTGAACTTTGTTGTTTGATAATTTCATGAATTGGAAATCATCAAATTTCTTGCACATTTATTTAGGTTAGTTCCAGATATTTTCTTTTACAATTTGCGGCTTAATGAAAGCTTGATAACTTTTGACAGTATGGCCCGCCATTGTCTTACAATCTTCCACCAACCCGGACTTGACCCCCGTGGTGGAGTGTGGCCTAACCATCCTGTGATGAAGGAAGAGACCTGTGCCCAAGCAGTGGGGTCGTACAAATGTTTAAAGTAAGAAAGCTAGTTATATAGGGCACGTGTTGCAACATGATAGGTGCCGACTTGAAATATAAATGCTGAATTAAAAATTAAAATTACTTGCAGTTGCATTTACTCCTACACTTGCATTTGTGAGCCTGAGGACGCCTCGTGTTAGAGGCGAAACGCGTCGCGTGTTTTCTCACACAAGTATTGGTGTCGGTGGTGGCGTGTTCGTGTCTTGCTTCTGCTTGAAAAACTGGGAGGGAGGGCGGTGCATTAACTAACCGCATGGTACTTGTGGGATTTTTGGCGGAATTTAGCAAAGTAATTTTAACTTTTTAATGCTATTATGGATTTCCGAAAAGTAACGCCTAATTCTATACAATAAATGCTGAAGTCGATATTGAAGTCTAAATGAAGCAAGGGATTGAATAAGTATTTGTCTCTCATTCACTCCACGATGCCGTTTTACTAGAATATAGTTTTATCTCTTTATAACCCGGCTTGGCTGGCGAAGCCAAGTACATGCACAAGCGGGTGTTAAGAGCTCAAGAAATAAACAAATGAAAGCAAATGCTTCAAAAAATGGACTAAAAAAAGCTCTCTCTCACATGTAAAGAAGATTACGGGGTATTTCACTAAGCTCCGACGACACACGTCCACATTGTCCCGACATGCACAGAAGCACATCTCGGAGTGTCACAAATAACCTTTCTTACATTTGAGATAAAATGTAAATAGACTCATTCCTTTACAATAATAATAATAAGAATTTGGATAAAACAGAGATCCATTGAGTTGTTAGTATCCTTAAAAACTAAAACTGAACTAGAGATAAATTTCAAGTTAGTAGTCTTAATAGATATTTAATTTAAAAGTGGTTTAATTATAAGATAAGATAAGAATATTCTTTATTGTACACCTGAAAAAAAAAACAAACAAAAAATAATTACAAAGATACGGTACAATTGGCGGCCTTATTGCTTAGAGCAATTTCTTCCAGGCAACCCACGATGGAGAGTTGCTGAAGGAAAAGTGATTGTGAAGTGAAGTGATATAGTTTTTGGTACAAACACAACCCAAACACAACACAAATACAACACAAACAACAATATAAACATAAACTTCAAATTGGCGGAAATAGGTGTTCGCCACTATTTGTAAGTCGAGAATAGTTTTCTGTAAAATGCGAATACAGTTAGCATCTAAGTGGCTAAAGGTAAGACTAAAACTGTACAATATCAATATATTGATATTATAGAGTTTCAAAGATTTAATATGGATTTATGTAAGACTGTTGAAACACCGTCAAATCTGAAGAAACTGAGTATTGGAACTGGTGAAGGAGAATATCCATTTCAAAGTCTTATAGGTTCTTTAATGTTTCTGGCTGTAAACACTCGTCCAGACATAGCGTACATAACTAGTTACCTCAGCCAGTATAATACTAAAAACGGGAAAGAACATTGGCTAGCGGCAAAACGAGTATTGCAGTACCTGAGAGGTACGATTGATTACTTTTCGAAAGACCGGAGATTATCTAAAAGGATATACGGATGCAGATTGGGCTAATTGCACAATTGATAGAAAATCGTACACTGGATATTTTTTTGTTCTGGCAGAAGGCCCTGTAGCGTGGCAAGCTAAGAAGCAGCAAACAATAGCTTTGTCTTCAACTGAGGCGGAGTACATGGCGCTTACTGCTGCAGCTAAAGAGGCTATATATTTAAGGCGTTTTGTATCGGAACTTTGTGGTAAGTCTGATTGTGGTAAGTCTGATTGTGTTATGTTGTACAGTGACAGTCAGAGTGCACAAAGTCTAGTGCATAACCCTGTTCACCATGAGCGAACTAAACACATAGACACGAAGTATCATTTTATTAGGGAAACGGTGGAGGAGAGAATTATTGATATAAAATTCGTAAAATCGCAAGAAATGTATGCCGATGTGCTGACGAAGCCAGAGTCAACAATTAAAGAACCTATAAGACTTTGAAATGGATAATCTCCTTCAATAGACTCGAAACTGCAATGGGGTCCACACATAAAAAATCTAGCGGGTAGGTTAAGTTCAGCCGCATTTGCAGTTAGAAAAATTAGGCAACTAACAGATGTGTCAACTGCGAGGCTTGTATATTTCAGTTATTTTCACAGTATTATGTCATATGGTTTGTTACTATGGGGGCGTGCGGCAGATATAGAAACAGTTTTTATTCTACAAAAAAGGGCTGTTAGAGCTATCTACAATTTACCTACCAGGCAATCGCTAAGGGATATTTTCAAGGAAATCGGAATTCTAACGATGGCTTGCCAATATATATTCGATAACATAATGTATGTACGAAAAAACTTAACAACATTTAAATTAAACAGGGATATCCATAACGTAAACACTAGAAACAGAAACAAAGTTGCTTTATCTAAATTCAGATTAGCCAAGGTAAATGCATCTTTTGTAGGACTAAGTGTACGTTTTTACAATAAAATTCCGGAACATATTCTATCCCTGCCTGACAGCAAATTTAAAAATTTCATTAAAAAGGCGCTGTGTAAAAAGGCCTATTATAGAATAGATGACTTTATAAATGATGTAAGCCCTTGGCAGTAGACCAATTCCACAACGAGTAAATCATAGTTATTAAATAAATATTTTATATGTAGCAACCGAATCACTGCAATCCTCAGTGTTAGTTATGTATGTCATATTTTAATTTAAGTTTGTACAGACGACGTGATTGCATATTAGTAAATATATCATACATTCTATAACTGACAAAAACTTAATCTGCAGGTTTGCTAAAGGTCATTCGAATGGTGGCGTGGTGGCCGGGTCATCTATCTCCCTCCAAAATGGTTGAGACTGATGATGGCTGACCTCTGCGTTATGCTCGTGAACGAGTGCTGTTCGTGTGTCTGGCCGCAGCACTTGTCATGTTTTCACGGCCTATGTAAAAAAAGTATATTTATTTAATAATGCCTTAACATTTAAAGTTATTAATGGCAATCATGGAATCTTATGCGTATAGGTGGTATCTAATGTATTAGATTTAAGACTTGAGAAAAGATGGTCAGAGTGGAGTTTTTTTTTCCCGCTGCCTTTTTCTCCACTACATTACGGCCCGAAGGCAGCGGCTTTCACTTTCATGTTACATTGTACTTTGACATTCAGCAAACAGAATGTAAATTCTTTACGTTGAAATAAATTGAATTGAATTGAATATTAATAAAAAAAAAACAAGGACCTGTTTACTATCTCGCTACTGTCATGTGAAACTTTTGCTTTTATTATACTGTTAGTACTGTTCTGCTATTGTTGGTATTTTATTTATGTTCTGTGCAAATACTGTGCCACTTATATCACTTTCCATTTATCTATTTATTATTTGCATGTATCTTTTTAGGGTTTGTATAATTATTTTCTTAATTAAGCATGTTTTATTCATATGTTTCAGAAATATTTTGATTTATTTGTACATCTACTTCCTTCTCCAATTTAATTTGCTCCAGTCCATCCAAAGGTCGTCTGAACGAGATCACTTTTAATGATAAGGCCGCCGTCTGTAGGTACTCTTCGGTTAATAAACATCTGTGTAATTTCCTTTTTTATGTACAATAAAGTGTTTTCTATCTATCTAAGATGACATAACGTTTTTAGCCTTATAATGTTTGCCAACACTCTTAAATCAGTTGCAGCGTAACTAAATGGTACCAAAAATCCCAAGTAACCACGAAATCAGGCTTTGCTGCATCTATTGTCTTATTGTTCTTAGGCTATTTATTCCTCGCTGACCTTCAGAGTAAACCTATACTGAATAAACAAATAGGTAAGTACAAACACAACGGCCACAGAACTTTTCGAGAAATATTGCACAGCGGTCCATCTGCGGCTCGCTATGCGCTTAAAAACAATTGAGCAGGGAGCGCACTTTAGAATATTATTTTTCTTTTTGTCCCCGATCAGGGCCGGATAGATAGATACGCAAATTGCTACGTTGAAAAATGGAAATAGACTTTTAAGAAATTACTCGAGATTGCGAGTGAGAGGACAAAGCTGGCGACGAAAGGATTGTTTGTTTTATTTCATCTTGGCTTATCTTAGTGTTTCACTCAGTAGACGGAGTGATCCGTTTGGGTTAGAGCTTCTCTTGAAATTAGAAAGTCTCTTCTTGAGTACGTCTAGTCCACGGTGTAGACAAGGCCGTTTCGTTACAGGAAGTTGAATTCTTATTATCTTGAGGTCTTTATGAGAATTTTAAAAACCTATTTAGAGGCTAACAATTCCACCCATGTCGGGACCCGAACCCGCGACCTCTGGCTAACCGTGCCAGCGCTCTCCCAACTGAGCTGATAGGCGACTTACGGGCATCAGTGAAATTGCGAACCTCTTTACAATACTCTCTGTATTACGTACAGGCAGCAACATCTGGCTGAAGTAATTTGCATCACTTGCAGCCCCGAGCATCTAGGTAGGTACTTTGCAGTTAGGTTTTACATCGAAATTATATCACTTTACCCACATGATTATATTATTTTTAATGCACTAACCCGTGCTAAGGACAATTTTAAATTCTTTATGAGAGTTGCGAGACCACAGTACAAAAAAAAAGGGTAAGTGTATTACCTCTATACTTTTTTCACACGTCTAAAAACTTTACTTCCCGAAGTCCCGTCTTGTTTCCGAGGTCAAGTTGCCGAAACGTCAATAAATAAGGTTATTACTTACTAAATAATTGCGGTAAGACCCGTTTCATATCACCGTTATTAAAAAAATATATCGACCTATTTTTTTCTCTAAAACTATTTTAGGGGTACCCACACAAAAATATACACTACAAAAATATTTTTTTATGTTTTATCCCTTAAAACATTAAGATTTTTTTTTCCTGTATTGTATACAAACAAAAATAATTGAAATATAAATTATGAAAACAAAATGTGAAAGTACACTATTTTTATTTTTAATGCACTAACCCGTGCTAAGGAACAAATTTAAAAACCTATTTAGAGGCTAAAAATTTCACCCATGCCGGGATTCGAACCCGCAACCTCTGGCTATCCGTACCAGCGCTCTACCAGTTGAGCCAATGGGCGACTCACGGCATCAGTGAAATTTCGAACCTCTTTACAATATTATCTGTATTACGTACAGGCAGCGACATCTGACTTAAGCAAATTGCATTACTTACAGCCCCGACTACCTACTTTGCAGTTAGGTTTAAACATCGGAACGATATCACTGTAACCACATGATTACACTTTTTTTATTTTTAATGCACTAACCAGTGCTAAGGAACAAATTTAAAAACCTATTTAGAGGCTATTTAGTTATTTAACTTATTTAGTTGTTAGTTTCACATTTAATACATTATGTGGAGAAAAGCTGAAAAAGAAACCATAACTAAACTATACATTTATTGACCATAAAAAAGTTTAATTTTTTTAGTGACTAACACAATATCACTCCAATTTTAGTTCGAGGCAAGGTCCCCATTATCCCAGTCCGAACTCCACCCTATTGATGACCAGCAACTGGGGGTAGAACAATGAATGACGGCAACCAGGGGCGACAGAGTGCGTAACCAGATACGTGTCTTTGTTCAGGGCGCGATCTGTTTACACTTGATATGTAACGTGCAACAGCTAAAAGCTGCAAATTATAGGCTAAGGCGAGGGTCACACAGGTGGGACGTGGGACGCTGTTCGTGCGTGGACGGGGTGTCCTGTCACTTCACTTTGTAAACTAGTGAAAATACAACCAGACTTAGGCCAATGTATGGAGGTCCCCAGCGGGTATCGAACACACGAAGTTCACGCTAATTAAACGCAATACTGCTTGTCCAACGAGGCAGTCAAAATTGATTCTGTGCTCGAGAAAGAAATACAATACAACTAAACGTACATTATAATCTCTCTCAGATTGAAATCACTTTCAGAGCTCTATATAACAAATAAGATGTACAAAGGTAAATGCTACTTCTTATATAATGTTCTATTAAATGATTAGTGCACGATAAAGTGATGGGTATAGGACCCACTTAAATACTAATACTTAATACTAATGAGAAAACAAGACACAAAGTCTGTCCGCGTCGACGCCTCTCGACTTGGCAGCCGGCGCCGTTCGGGATTAGATTAGATTAGAAAATTCTTTATTGCACAATAAGCATATAAGTACAAAGGCGAGCTTAATACTAATGAGTAATTTCTTCCAGCTAACCTTGGGTTATATGGATAGTAGTGCGGGTAGTGCCCTGAGAGAGTTATAGTAAATAAATTATCATATCAAATCGCATCATATAAGTTAAAACAAAAAAAATATATAGAAATACTTAAACATATATATATATATATATATATATATATATATATATATATATATGTTTAAGTATTTAGTAAAGTAGATGGGTGCACAGAGGTTTGGGGATCCCTAGACTTCCCCGTCTATCCCCAAGAGCTCTTTCCCCAGAAAGCTACCTACAATGCACCTTCACGGCACCACGTATCATCAAAATATATTCACTATTTTGGGCGATCCGTCGCCCGACAACCAATCACTGTTAATATTGAGATCCGTCCCTGAACTTATTTTCTTTGATATTTTATTATAAGTATAATTATAATAAAATATCAAAGAGGTCTAATCGCGATTGTTTATTAGGTAAAACATAATAACTGACTGTACTCGCCACTTCAGTTTACCCGTGTCCCTGATGACTGAAGCGTTGCGAAAACGTTGGGAATTAAAGTAATTAAATTTCACTTAAAAAATAATCGCGATCAGAACCATTTAATACTAGGTTTGGACATGTGGAGGGGATGAAGGAAGAAAGATTGACGAAACAAATATATATTGCGAATGTGAGTGGAAGGGCTGGTAAGGGTCGTCCCAGGCGGACATACATCGACCAGATAGGGGATGTATTAGCAAAGGCAAAGATAAAAAGTACCCGGAACCGGCGTGCGTGCTCGCCGTGCTGAGTCGTTGCATGACTTATGAACGTTGATGAAGCGAAGGTGATCTGTCAGGATCGTGGCAAGTGGCAGTCCCTGGTTTCCGCCTACCCCTCTGGAATACAGGCGTGAGGTTATGTATGTATGTGCATCGCGCAGTCATTGAAAATACTACAGATACAATTTTATTATTATTATAATATAACATAACATTTTTTTTTATTTATTTACATACAGGCACATACATTACTTCTGGCCCCATACTATGATACCTTGTGTCGTGGGAACCAGAAACAGCGACATCACAAACATGTAAACATCCAAGACCTATGATTTTTGTCTCCAGCTCTGGTAGGGGTTGTGTCAAACTACATCGATTTACTTTATTACATTAATGTTAGATCCGTTTATCCTTGTTAGATTATTTCGAATAAAGAAATGAATACGTTATTTTCATCCTATAGCTGCAGTTATGCAATGTATCTGAAAGTTTTTTTCACAGAAGACACAGATGGGTCGTCCATCTCTTTCCGGCCTGAAGCGGGATTTCATTAAAAGATGCTCTTCCGAAAATTAGCTAAGTTTGACAAACCATTAATCTTGTCGGGGCGGAGCGCTGCGATTTTTTCGTTAATAGGTCTTTTGCAACTAATTGTACTTTATTGGAAGCGTGAATAACAAAACATGTAGCGCATAGGGCTGTCCTTGACTACAAAGTCATCGTCATCATACGTCCTTCATGGGGCATTGCGTACTCTATATATAGCGTTTCTATAATAAAATCCCTGAAGATATATTAAGTTAGCCTGAAACGCATGAGTTTTATACTATTTTTATTTTTAATGCACTAACCCGTGCTAAGGACAATTTAAAAAAAAAAACCCTATTTAGAGGCTAAAAATTCCACCCATGCCGGGATTCGAACCCGCGACCTCTGGCTATCCGTGCCAGCGCTCTTTCCAACTGAGCTAATGGGCGACTCACCGGCATCAGTGAAATTTCGAAACTCTTTACGCTATTCTCTGTATTACGTACAGGCAGTGGGAGTTTTGTAAAAGTGATGTAAAGTCTGTTAAGGACTTTGAAAAGTCTAAGTATGGAGTTTTTTTGTTTATTTTTTCTCCAAAACGATCTAGATTTTGAAATGGAGACCTAGTTTGACTTGTAACGCTAAATGCAGCTTATTGTAAGCCGCAGTTGCTGTGCTACCTTGAATTAAACCTCCATAACCTCTAAGAAGAGTCAAGATAACGCATTTTTCGCCAGTGCTGAAACTTCGCTTCAAAAAGGGTTGATGTGCTATCGACCTAACTAGTAACCCTTATTACCCTTGACATATCCATATACTCCAGGGCACTTCGTTAGACTGAAGGCTCCTTAATTAAGAGGAGCAGGTATCGATTGTCTCGGCCCAATATCGTGCACGGATTTAGGGCAGGTACACACTGGCGCATACATTGCCGGTGGCGCGCGACGGCTTACTACAGCTGGCAGTTATAACTGCGCTAAACCATAATAGTATATACGTAGTAATAATGTCATTATGTCTTATTTTACCGATGCATGCTTTCTTTATCTGTCAAAATTGCAAAAGTTATACTATTTTTATTTTTAATGCACTAACCCTTGCTAAGGACAATTTAAATAACCTATTTACATACATACATGTAATACAGAGAATAGTATAAAGAGGTTCGAAATTTCACTGATGCCGGTGATTCACCCATTAGCTCAGTTGGATAGAGCGCTGGCACGGATAGCCAGAGGTCGCGGGTTCGAATCCCGGCATGGGTGGAATTTTTAGCCTCTAAATAGGTTTTTTAAAATTGCAAAAGTTAATTTATCTTTGTTTTTTTTTTAAGTGGGGTTTTATTATTGGCCTCCAGCTATTAATTTATTTTAGGTACAATTGTTATGCACAACAGAGACATATAACACGGGAGTGTATGTATTTTTTAGTTATTTATTTTCATATCATAACACTGCAGAACTGATACGGATTTTACTCGTTTATTTAAGACTCGGTCTTCTGAGACCACAGCACCTGAAAAAGTGCCGAAACGTCGACGAATTACAAAAATGGATAATAAACGAGTAAAATCCGTATAAATACAGTTTTTATTATGTTTAGTGCTCGTGTTAACCTTAGAAAATACTATACTTCCAACTATTACTACACCGTGCCAGCGCTCTCCAAACTGAACTAATGGGTGACAACCTTTAGCTCAGTTGGGAGAGCGCTGGCACGGTTAGCTAGAGGACGCGGGCTCAAGTCCCGGCATGGGTGGAATATTTAGCCTCTAAATAGCTTTTTAAAACTGTCCTGATAAAGTGTCAATTTTTAATTAACTGTGTCATACCAATACGACCCCAGCTTTAGGTCTATCTAGCTTCTAAGCCCGGCAATAGATTACGCTTATAATTGTGCGGCATTGTCTACTCAGTTTGAGATTCTGATGTCAATCTGTTCGGTATCGGAAGCCGAGAGAGCATCCTGTACTTTCAAACTGGTTATCTTGTGCCATTAGGCTGGTATCTTGGACTTCTAGAGACTACTAGGTGATAACGACTACGTTAGGTAAATTTTATAAGACAATATATGAAAGTCATACTAAGCTTGCCTGAATCGCGTTTCAAAAAATATGTTAAGGTTACTTTGTGCCAAAAGGACTACTACAACATAAAGGATTATTTAGATGACAATGAGGTCTGGAATTAAAGCCAGTACAATGTATGAGTCTATGTTTTATAATAATTATGTAAACTATGTTAATTAAGGACTTCGAAAAAGACTAAGTTTGGAGTTTTTTTGTCAATTTTTACTCCAAAATGATCTAGATTTTGAAATGGACACCTAGTTTGTTTAATTTTAATTTAATTTAATTTAACCCTTTGAATGTCCACACTGGTGGGGCACAGCATCGCAGAAAAAAATAGGCCATTCTCCACCACGGGGGCCAAGTTCGGGTTAGACGGGCCTTACCGTCAGAAGTTCTCAAGCCGCCCATAAGGCCTCTGACATGGCTTAGCAACTGCCTCTAATATTATATAGAGAAAAAAACTAAAGCACGATCAATGAAATGCTTTAGAATCTTTAGAAAGCACTTAACCATCAGCGCCAACCTTATCCTTATTATTTTTATCGTTTCAGTTCTATATTCATGCAAATAGTGTTAATTACCGTCCTATAAGCCGTACCGCCGTGTGTTTTCAATTAGAGTTTTAACAATCCAACTTTTAAGGGTTAAAATGGCTTGCTTCACCCTCTATAGGCTATTTTCGGGTACGCTTGGCAATTTAAAAGGCCTAATTGTGCAAAAATTGGACGCCAAATGCGAGAAGTTTGGGGATGAACTTTAATGTTCGTGTTAAGGCCAAGTAGCTCGTAACGTTCTTATTTTATGGTATTTCTTAATTATTCCCGATAATCATACATAGTTATATATTAAACGGGTCTAAACCCGATTTCGTCGTCGTCAGGCTATACTAGTCCACTGCTGGACATAGCTCTCCCCTAAAGAACGCCACGTTGTGGTATTATAGGGAGTAATGCCCAAAATCCCCACGCTGGGCGCATGCCCATAACCCGCATGGGTTGGGGATCGCAGTTCCGTGTAATTGTACTGCAGGGTGCGCCGGGCAGCAGCCCGGGTTTGTGTCCCTTAGTCGCCTTTTACGACATCCGCGGGAAGAATTGGGTTGGTGCTATTCTCTAGGCCGACACCACACAGCCGTAAGCAATCGCGATTATGCATTAGGTAAAACGTAATTGCCTTATTTCCCGACGTTTCGGCAGTGTTACAGTTGCCGTGGACTTGGGTTGGCTGAAGTGGCGAGTACAGTCAATTGTTGTGAGTAGTCACTGTTAATTTTTAATATTTCGCATCTGGCCGACACAGCAATACAGTAATGGACAATAATTCAAAAATTTATTAGGCTGAAATAAAAAAAAAAACCGTTTGGAGATTAAGTTTCAAGGAATACAAGAAAAATAATCAAAGATTTTTCTGTAGTTTTATTACAGAGAAAATTAAAGAATTACACGATAAAAAAAGCCGGCACAGCGGCTCTACAGCGTGGTACCTACGCCTTTGCCTTTGTACCCAAAAAAAAGTTAAAAAAAATTGTAAATGTCAACAACTTTTAGTCTGTGGTGTGTCAAATCGAATAGAATTGCAATGACAAGTTTTTATTCAAGTAAAGTAGAGGCAAAGATTATGTTTTATGTTGCCTTCTAGCCTACGTCACTACCGGCTCTAAAAAATCAATTTTAAAACTTGAAAATAACTATTATATCCAAATAAATACGGCAAAAGAAAACATACGTGACCCCTGTTTTCTGTTTTCTTCTCGAAAATACGTGTCCCCTATTTTTCTGTTTTCTTCTCGAAAATACGTGTCCCCTATTTTTCTGTTTTCTTCTCGAAAATACGTGTCTCCTATTTTTCTGTTTTCTTCTCGAAAATACGTGTCCCCTATTTTTCTGTTTTCTTCTCGAAAATACGTGTCCCCTATTTTTCTGTTTTCTTCTCGAAAATACGTGTCCCCTATTTTTCTGTTTTCTTCTCGAAAATACGTGTCCCCTATTTTTCTGTTTTCTTCTCGAAAATACGTGTCCCCTATTTTTTCTGTTTTCTTCTCGAAAAAACGTGTCCCCTATTTTTCTGTTTTCTTCTCGAAAATACGTGTCCCCTATTTTTCTGTTTTCTTCTCGAAAAAGCAATAAAATCATAGCGCTTTATTTTTGCACTGTCGTCCATTATGTTTTACTTAATAAATAATCGCAATTAGACCCGTTTAATATATAGCTATTCTTATTTTATGTAGCCTATAAACGCCCCACTGCATTGTTTCTAGCGTTGAGGTTATAAACACTTCAGACGCTCAGGTTTTCTATCGATGGTTTACTTCACAGTTACCGAGTGGTATTGCTACAATCACACTAATAATATAAAGGCGAAAGTTTGTGAGTGTGTATGTTGGTTATTTCTTCATTTTCTAAGGTTAACACGAGCAGTAGACATAATTAAAACTGTTTTTATGCGGATTTATGCTCGTTCAACTTTTTCAGGTGCCGAAACGTTGGGGAAATTGTAAAAATGTAATAAACGAGCTTAAATCCGTATAAAAACAATTTTAATTATACTTCTTCATGTCTAAACGGCTGGAGCGAATTTAATAAAATTTGGTAGAGAGTAAGCTGACACTCTGTTTTAACACATAGGTTACTGTTTACTGTTTGAATTTTCCCTTTTGATGTTAATACACAATTTATTTTCGCCAATAAACCGCGGGTAACAGTGCGGGCCACAGCTAGTAACTTCATAAATGTACATAACTTTGAAAAATAGTGTATACGTCACCTATCTCGAACCCGCGACCTCTGACTAACCGTGCCAGCGCTCTCCCAACTGAGCCAATCGGCGACTCACCGGCATCAGTGAAATTTCGAACCTCTTTACAATACACTCTGTATTACGTACATCCTCTAAATAGGTTTTTTTAAAATTGTCCCTAGCACTATTAAAAAGAATATTAAAGTGTATACGTGAGTTTATTTAAGCGCTCTAACAATAATGTAATAAGCGTAAGTTTATTTGAAGCGCTCGTGGCCTAGGCGAACCGAGTGATTGGAAACAATCACTTGGTTAAGCAACAACAGGCGCGGTCAGGTACAGGATGGGTGAGTGTCCCGTGACTACCGCTAGTGGCATTTTTCCGAGCGCTTCCGTGCTTCGCAAGGCACGTTTAGCCGTTGGTGCCGGCTGTCATATAATGGCTGTCGTTAAGCCATGTCAGAGGCCTTATGCAGGAAGAGACCCGTGCCCCAGCAGTGGGGACATACAAGGGTTGATAATGATAACGAGTTTATTAAAGATCAACATTATTGAAACGATTTATAAAGATTCCATAAGTTTATATGAGATTAAATACGTCTGACGTTGATTTTCAGCGCTGAAGGCTTGTCCATCAGCATATTGCTGATTCGGTTGCCTTTTAAAGCAGTAGTGACACGCCGAGACATTTCGTTTTCATTTCTTCTTTTTGTAAATGTTATGTCTTAATAACATGCTTTAAGTTTATTTTGATATGGCTTGTGGGTGACTTAATAACTTTGGACAGTAAGACCCGCCAATATCTTACAATCCTCCACCAACCCGGACTTGGCCCCCGTGGTGGAGGATGGCCTAACCTTCCTGCGATGCAGGAAGAGACCCGTGCCCCAGCAGTGGGGACATACAAGGGTTGATATCGAAGTTTATTTTGTTATTGTGGCGTGTGTACTGTTTCTATAATTTTAATTGTACAAACACGAAATCAGTTTTTTCTATATTTTTTTGCGCTTAGCGACTCTGCTATTAAGTTTTTATCCCTTAACTTAAAGTTTAAGGCTTTTGCTGAAAATCAGCGTCGGCAGTGGGGCATGTTCCCTGGCGACTTTAAGCTGAGCACAAGGCCTTTTGCCAAATTTAGTTCTTAAGATATTTTCTCAGTTATTGTACGTAATTTTTTGTTGGCAATAAAGACATTTCACTTTATTAATAAACGTTTTTTCTTCTTCTTCTTATTCTAAATATTTACGTTAAAGAAACATCCCCTTAACGAAAGCTCGTATCGCCTCAGGGTTATGTTGGGGCGGGCTCGAGCGCCATTGCCAGCAAGGCGCTGGATGACTGAATATTTGACCGTTAAAAATAGCAGCATCCAGTGAAGCGCTTCTGGCCTAGTAGAAGCGCTCGTGGCCTAGTCTAACCGAGTGCGGTCAGGTGCTGGATGGTTAACCGTCCCGTTACAACCGCTAGCGGCATTTTTCCGAGCGTTTCCGTGCTTCGCAAGGCACGTTAAGCCGTGGGTGCCGGCTGTCATGTAATGGCAGTCGTTAAGCCATGTCATATGCCCTATGGGTGGCTTGATGACTTCTGAAAGTAAGGCCCGCCACAGTCTTACAAACCTCCACCGACCCGGACTTGGCCCCCGTGGTGGAGTATGGCCTAACCTTCCTGCAACGCAGGAAGAGACCCGTGCCCCAGCAGTGGGGACATACAGGGTTGCAATCACCCATATTCATCATATAGCAGGCCTTCTCTAAGAGAAAGAGTGAGGTTTTCTTCAACCCGCGATTAATTTCAGGCGCTGAGATAATTATGTGGACACTTTAAACACTCAGGTTATCTCACGACCTTCTACCACCAAACAATAAACTAAAGTTGACTGGTAGAAAAGGCTACTTAGCGTTAAGTACGCCTTGGTAACAAATATTAGGTGTTTAAATGCTAAAGCAACATTTAAAGTTATTAATTAATACAAGCATTAGGGACTCCCTGTAATGAACAGTTAACATAATTCGCTCTACATAATTCGCTCTATGTACCAGTTAACTGAAGTTTATTTCTTTTCCTTATTTTATTAATTTAAATGTATAAATAGAGTTTCTTCGTTTTGTTTTACGAAGAAAGATACAAAGATAGATAGATAGATAGATAGATAGATAGATAGATAGATAGATAGATAGATAGATAGATAGATAGATAGATAGATAGATAGATAGATAGATAGATAGATAGATAGATAGATAGATAGATAGATAGATAGATAGATAGATAGATAGATAGATAGATAGATAGATAGATAGATAGATAGATAGATAGATAGATAGATAGATAGATAGATAGATAGATAGATAGATAGATAGATAGATAGATAGATAGATAGATAGATAGATAGATAGATAGATAGATAGATAGATAGATAGATAGATAGATAGATAGATAGATAGATAGATAGATAGATAGATAGATAGATAGATAGATAGATAGATAGATAGATAGATAGATAGATAGATAGATAGATAGATAGATAGATAGATAGATAGATAGATAGATAGATAGATAGATAGATAGATAGATAGATAGATAGATAGATAGATAGATAGATAGATAGATAGATAGATAGATAGATAGATAGATAGATAGATAGATAGATAGATAGATAGATAGATAGATAGATAGATAGATAGATAGATAGATAGATAGATAGATAGATAGATAGATAGATAGATAGATAGATAGATAGATAGATAGATAGATAGATAGATAGATAGATAGATAGATAGATAGATAGATAGATAGATAGATAGATAGATAGATAGATAGATAGATAGATAGATAGATAGATAGATAGATAGATAGATAGATAGATAGATAGATAGATAGATAGATAGATAGATAGATAGATAGATAGATAGATAGATAGATAGATAGATAGATAGATAGATAGATAGATAGATAGATAGATAGATAGATAGATAGATAGATAGATAGATAGATAGATAGATAGATAGATAGATAGATAGATAGATAGATAGATAGATAGATAGATAGATAGATAGATAGATAGATAGATAGATAGATAGATAGATAGATAGATAGATAGATAGATAGATAGATAGATAGATAGATAGATAGATAGATAGATAGATAGATAGATAGATAGATAGATAGATAGATAGATAGATAGATAGATAGATAGATAGATAGATAGATAGATAGATAGATAGATAGATAGATAGATAGATAGATAGATAGATAGATAGATAGATAGATAGATAGATAGATAGATAGATAGATAGATAGATAGATAGATAGATAGATAGATAGATAGATAGATAGATAGATAGATAGATAGATAGATAGATAGATAGATAGATAGATAGATAGATAGATAGATAGATAGATAGATAGATAGATAGATAGATAGATAGATAGATAGATAGATAGATAGATAGATAGATAGATAGATAGATAGATAGATAGATAGATAGATAGATAGATAGATAGATAGATAGATAGATAGATAGATAGATAGATAGATAGATAGATAGATAGATAGATAGATAGATAGATAGATAGATAGATAGATAGATAGATAGATAGATAGATAGATAGATAGATAGATAGATAGATAGATAGATAGATAGATAGATAGATAGATAGATAGATAGATAGATAGATAGATAGATAGATAGATAGATAGATAGATAGATAGATAGATAGATAGATAGATAGATAGATAGATAGATAGATAGATAGATAGATAGATAGATAGATAGATAGATAGATAGATAGATAGATAGATAGATAGATAGATAGATAGATAGATAGATAGATAGATAGATAGATAGATAGATAGATAGATAGATAGATAGATAGATAGATAGATAGATAGATAGATAGATAGATAGATAGATAGATAGATAGATAGATAGATAGATAGATAGATAGATAGATAGATAGATAGATAGATAGATAGATAGATAGATAGATAGATAGATAGATAGATAGATAGATAGATAGATAGATAGATAGATAGATAGATAGATAGATAGATAGATAGATAGATAGATAGATAGATAGATAGATAGATAGATAGATAGATAGATAGATAGATAGATAGATAGATAGATAGATAGATAGATAGATAGATAGATAGATAGATAGATAGATAGATAGATAGATAGATAGATAGATAGATAGATAGATAGATAGATAGATAGATAGATAGATAGATAGATAGATAGATAGATAGATAGATAGATAGATAGATAGATAGATAGATAGATAGATAGATAGATAGATAGATAGATAGATAGATAGATAGATAGATAGATAGATAGATAGATAGATAGATAGATAGATAGATAGATAGATAGATAGATAGATAGATAGATAGATAGATAGATAGATAGATAGATAGATAGATAGATAGATAGATAGATAGATAGATAGATAGATAGATAGATAGATAGATAGATAGATAGATAGATAGATAGATAGATAGATAGATAGATAGATAGATAGATAGATAGATAGATAGATAGATAGATAGATAGATAGATAGATAGATAGATAGATAGATAGATAGATAGATAGATAGATAGATAGATAGATAGATAGATAGATAGATAGATAGATAGATAGATAGATAGATAGATAGATAGATAGATAGATAGATAGATAGATAGATAGATAGATAGATAGATAGATAGATAGATAGATAGATAGATAGATAGATAGATAGATAGATAGATAGATAGATAGATAGATAGATAGATAGATAGATAGATAGATAGATAGATAGATAGATAGATAGATAGATAGATAGATAGATAGATAGATAGATAGATAGATAGATAGATAGATAGATAGATAGATAGAGGTAGAGAACACTTTATTGTACAAAAAAATGCAAATTACACAAATATTTCTTAACCTAAGAGTATATAAGCTTAGTATACGTCCCATTGCAAGGCTACGGTATTCCGCTAATTTCTTGTTAATATTTTAATGTTAATTACCAGGGCATACTCAACCTCGGGGTGGAGTATGGCCACCTTCAGGTTGGTGGAGGATTGTAACACAATAGCGGGCCTTACTGTCAGAAGTTATCAAGCGGCCCGTAAGGCCTTTGGCTTGGCTTAACTACTGTCATTACATGACAGCCGGCACCAACGGCTTAGAGTGCCTTGCAAAAGGCTTGCAGCATGTGCTGCCAGAGACAACAATGACGTAGACGGCGCTGTTTTTCAGCACTCACCGACTTAAAAACAAACTACAAACTAGTTCCTAATCCTAAATACAAATAAATACATTTATAACTTGTAACCTCATTATTAAGTCGCAGCTTCTGTTCTGCTTTGAATAAAGCATTTACGAATACATTTTTTTTGTATTTTTGAAAAGCAGATCGTCAAAAAAACCCCTATGTCCTACGGAACCCTACACTGAGCTTAGCCCCAGCCTCACTTTGCTAATGTTTTGAAATCTGTTACCACACACAGCGTACAAAAACCAAACAAAAACAATTCCGAATTCAGATGCATCAAATGTTGTGAAAACCAGCGCAAAGTTATGTATGATGTATGAATCGTTTGGACTCAATCGGTCATTCACTTGTTCATTGAATTGGACAGGTGACTGATTGGGTTCGTCTGTTTCAGAGTGAGTTATCATTAGCTGCGGGAAATGTTTTTTACGGCAAATGTTTGGCTTTAGTAACTGAATTCAAAAAAGAGGAGGTACCCGTAAGTAAATCCGGACTAAAAGTCTACAAAAGAGGAGGTTATCAATTCGACGCGTATCTTACTTTTTTTACTATGTTTTCGGATAACTTCGCAAAATCTTAACTGATTTCGATAAAGATTTCTGTTCGAAAAGGAATAGCGTCCCATTAGTCCTATTTTAATGTGGTGAAGATTTAATAAAGACTTGCGGAGCCGAAGAACGGAACTCTTCAATGGACAGCAGCAAATAAGGCCTAATGAGTGCCAAGTTCAGCCCATACCAGCACATACATTTTGGGCACCGAATCCAAGATATACTTTTACAATACCTAGATATAGACGAATTTCGAATTTTTATGTCATATTCGTTTGTTTCTGTGTTTTTAGTACCTTGGTGTACAGAAGACGGTTTTTATCTTAAATTTTTTTGGTGTTATTTTACACTACGCTTGCTCAGTAATATTTCACATTTTATATCAGAATTTAATAGATTTAACATAAATTTGACGCGGTCGTGGCCTAGTAGACCCGATTGATTTGAATCAATCACTGGAGCCAAGCAACAATAGGCGCGGTCAGGTGCCGGATGGGTGACCATCCCGTGACTACCGCTAGTGACATTTTTTCAGAGGGCTTCTGTGCTTCGCAAAGCACTTTAAACCGTTGGTGCCAGCTGTCATATAATGGCAGTCGTTAAGCCACGTCAGAGGTCTTGTGGGCGGCTTGATAACTTCTGATAGTAAGGCTCGCCACGGTCCTACAATGCTCCACCTACCCGGACTTGGTCGCCGTGGTGGAGTATAGGCTACCACCTTCCTGCGATGCAAGAACAAACCCGTGCCCCAGCACAGCGGTGGGGTTGATATCATTAACATAAATTTTAGTACAAATTTGTTACTATGTGGGACACAATACAAATTTTTGTTTTAGTCACGTGGCGCCGCTATTCCACCGTTTCTACGCTGCATTTGTAGTAACAATAACTCTCACTAACCGTGAAGGAAAACAGCGTGAAAAAACCCGCGGCCTAGTTGGCACCGCACGTAATGAAATGTCTTTTTTGTGAACATAAGCCAATTAAGTTGAGGATAATTACTGGGCAGGCCTATTTTAAATATAGAATATAGGCACTAGCATCGGAACGGTTACTTCATAATGTCATGTAGTGTGGAAAATAAAATTGTAAATCACCTGAAATAAATCTAAAACTCATAGTATTATTATGTTATTTTTAATGCAATAACCCTTGCTAAGGACAAATTTAAAAACCTATTTAGAGTATTAGTTAGATAGACCTGATATTTCTGCAGTTAACCTCATAGTGGCCATTGTACGTAGCAGCTGATGTATTTACTTAATTCAGGCACTAGTGTTTACTCACGATGTTTCAAAGTCATAGTATTATTAAAGAAGGTTTGATAATCACTCACATGTACAAGTGCATTTTAGTATCTTCTGACTGCATTGCATAGATTAAAGGTCTGAATAACACTCAATGATACTTCTCAAATACAACTGAAATCGGAAGAACTACTGAATGTGTACACCCGATAAAAACACTGTTAAGATGGAGTTAAAGTCACTTTATGAGAGAGGTTCCTGTTGTGAACCGGCTTTTGTGGCGTATAGTATATAGCAACGCTAAGATATTAGGTAGAATTAAGCTTTTCATGTGGGAACATTGTGCGCCCACTCTTTTTCTTCTCTTCATGGATGGATTACACGCAAGTCACGAATTTCCTATCTTTTATTTAAATAATCGAAGCGCTCGTAGCCTAGGCGAACCGAGTGATTGGAATCAATCACTTGGTTAAGCAACAACAGGCGCGGTCCGGTACGGGATGGGTGAGCGTCCCGTGACTACCGCTAGTGGCATTTTTCCGAGCGCTTCCGTGCTTCGCAAGGCACGTTAAGACGTTGGTGCCGGCTGTCATATAGTGGCAGTCGTAAGCCATGTCAGAGGCCTTATGGGCGGCTTGATAATTTCTGACATTAAGGCCCGCCACTGTCTTACAATCCTCCACCAACCCGGACTTGGCCCCCGTGGTGGAGTATGGCCTAACCTTCCTGCGAGGCAGGAAGAGACCCGTGCCCCAGCAGTGGGGACATACAAGGGTTGATAACGATTTAAATAATCCACGCATCGCTATTTCCACGCCGCCATCGAGCCTATCAAACAATCACAGTCCTCTGTTCATCGTCCTTCGAGCCAGAATCTCAATCTTAAGACTGTGTTAGTGAAATCCACTTTATATAAACTACACTATAAATCTATGCCATACCCCGTGAAATCTCTCACTATCGTTCAAGCAATCATAGCAACTTTAAACACAACTTCAACATCTACTTAGCTTTCAAATAGCTTTCAGCACAAAAGCGAAACTTCGCTTCACAAACACTCCAGATATTTACATAAATTAAACTCTGAGAAAACCCTGAATTGGTGGCCAAAATAGGTGTGCAAGCCAAACAAAAGGAGGCCAACACAATGGACGCCATTTGCATTTCAATAAGCAACTAATGTTGGCTCATTCAATCAAATTCCCTGTCACTTTCAATCAATTTCATCCCCGTCTATACTCTGACCAATTTCCTTTTTATTGTGGTAGTTCGATAGTTAATTTTTTTATGATTAATTTCATTATTTGATGAATTTTGTTTATTGAGTTGTGGTTTTTTAAAGATTTTGCAGCTTTTTTATCATAAAAAGTACACTATTGATACTAAATATTTTCTGGCTAATGCAATGCAATAACTACCATATTAAACTGCATTTTAATTATTCTTTATCAAAATAAAAATGAAATGAAATGAAAAACGTTTATTAGGTACCAAAAGTTACAGTATTTGTCCTGGCTCCCAAACTAGGATACCCTGTGCTATGGGTAGCCAGGCACTAGTTGTATGTACAATGTGCATAATTGCAGATTTCTTAGATCTAATAAGATTACGTTTATTGTACATAATTTATACATATACATAATACATAATTGCAGATTGTTGTACCTTAAGTTCAACACAGTCACGTTAAAATCAATATAAAATATCAAAAAAAAAGCAGAAAAGTTTGCTTAGCTTATATTTCGAGTGAGAGGGTAACTTATAAAGAATTAGTTCGGTTATCCCGCTAGCAGAAGCCGAATCGCCAGGCTACCTGGGCACTCGACCCACCATCAAAATACAGCCACTTGTACTGGTTCCAAACTGGTTGCCGATTACCTATACTGTGGTAATCGGCAAGGACATTAAAAATAGGGAACAATACCCAGTCTGAGACAATCTGTTCGAATCAATGAAATAAAATGGAATGAAATGAAAAGGTTTTATTCAAAGAGCGAAACATAACATAACATTTACATACAGGCACATACATTGCTTTTGGCCCCACACTAGGATACCCTGTGTCGTGGGAACCAGAAACAACGACATCACAAACATGTAAACATACAAGACCTGGTTTTTTTTTGTTCCCAGCCGGGATTCGAACCCGGGACCTCTTGCATGGTAGGCAGACAAGCTACTGCTACGCCACAGAGGTCATCACGAAACTGCAGCTTAGTGAACGTTACAAATCCATTTCAAAATTTAGATAATTTTGTTGAAAAAGGGTCTAAAAAACTCCAAACTTAGTCTTTCCAAACTTGTCTTTTCAACAATGACGATCTCCAATGGAGATCAAACGTCTGATTTCTTGGTATCCAAGGCGTGTTAACCGCTAGACCAACGAGATAGTCTGAGTAGCTATGAGAGTAAATCAAAGCAACTCCATCGATCTCAACACCAGCGCCTCTCTATATCGTTCACACTTTTTGGTCAGACTATAGAGGGCTCCCTGAGGGATTCAGCCGTCACTGGTAGCTCACTAGCCGCACCCGTGCATTCGTATGTTGTCCTTTATGACGTTGTGGCAAATTAATATTGATGGTGTGACTAGAGATAGACAGAAATCCCGGTTGTTTCCTGGTACGTTTCTGGGATTTAAGCGTAGTAAACTCATGCCTTTATAACAGAGGGGTGGGCAGAGACAATGGTTTCCATTATCCCTACGACCGTTTGAGCATCAACATTGATTAATCGCTGCAGGCATGGCTTTTTTGGAGTACTTTTGTTCTTTTCCTGAATAAAATAACAATAATATAAAAAATATAAACAATATAATCTAATTACCCAATTTTGATGGTTTATTTTTTTGCGAGCCATAAAAATCTGAAAAATATTATCTACACAACAAATCATTTGACCTTGATCTCAAATTAAGATACACTAGGACATGAAAAGGGTTCGAGTCCCGGCATGGGTGGAATTTTTAGTCTCTAAATAGGTTTTTAAAGTTTTTTGTAGTTTTATGTTTTTTATTCATAAAACTTAAATGTTACTACTATCTTATTTTCCGCCTTTTCCAACTATGGTCGCAATAAATGGCAAAACTATCTAAAACAAAGTTATTTAAAATGTATGAAAATTAGCAAAAGTTGAGTTATGTATTAATGTTTTATATTAATGTTTTATATTTTATCCTTAACATTTTTTTTGTTTTGAGGGTTTCTTGATTTTTCACACTTTTGATAACTATAGTTTTATAAAAAATCTTACTTTGTTTACAATAAGATTCTTTTGGTTTTTTTTTAAATTGATTTGTTACTTTTGTGTCTTTTTTGGTAAACATACATTGGGGTTGTCCAACGTACATTTTAGACAATCCGTTTTTTTGGTCACATTACACGTCAAAACGAAGTAAAACATATTTTAAGCACGGCTGATTGATTGTGTAAGATTCATATTAATATTATAATTATTATTGTACACTTTCCCCTCCTCGTTTATAAATTCCGTATAACCACTTCAACGGCTGGCTGGAAGAGATTTCTAATGAAATAAGTTCGCCATGTACACTTCATTTTATAACTTTGTACTTTTTTTTAGAATAGAATAGAATGCATTTATTGACAAATTAAGACAAAGGGTCGAGGCTCAGCATATTGCAACCAAGTCCACTCAGTGATCTTGGCAGCGCTGATTTTCAGCAACTCTATGTCTCAATTGAAGCACTCCTTATCACAGTATTATAAAGCATAGATAATTTCTGCTCTTACAACATTACGCCCTCTTTGACTGTTAAAAATAGTGATAATTTTATTATTTATTCACACATATATTACTATATATTACACACACGCAGACACATACACACACAAACACGCGCACGTACGAACACACACACACACACACACACCTCTATACCTAAAATATACAGAGATATTTGTTTTTCTTTCTTTTTTAAAAATTATCAACTATGTTTTGTACAATTTTTGGTTTTTGATTCATTCTGCATGCATGTAAATCTAAATACTATACAAAATTTAGAATGTACTTTACTCACTAAGCTTAACAATGTAATAATAAGGAAGAGCGGGGTATCTGTAACACAGGTTTCGACTTAGTACAGAGCCCCAATGACGTGTAAACTGTAACCGCTGCTTATTGAATAAAGATTTTATTTATTTATTTATTTTCTGTATGATTTGTGTGTGTGCAATAGGGTATAACACACTAGCGCCACCTCAGCAGGCCTATATTGTTTGGTCAGACTACAGCAACCCGGCTCTGTCGGGCTCACTCGTCATTGCGAGCTGGCTAGTTCACAGCACCCGCAGGACTGCAACGTATTGCTTCATGACGTTGTTACGTATCAGTATTGACAGCGAAAAGGGAGCACTGGACAGAAGTATTATTTTTCAGTGTCCAATGAAGTGCTTGTTACTAGTGTAGAGTAGTAATAAAGGGTTGAAAATGAACTTGAAGGGGTGACGTCTCACAAGTAACTAAACTATTGTCGCGGTCCTATCGCAAAATATCTAGAATGGAGCCTTCTGGAGGACTATCGAATAGTCGCCGCATGCTGCGTAGTAACACTATTATTAATTATTCAAGTACGTTGTTGTTTAGATCAAGATTTGTCACGGAGCGTTTATTTATGCAAATTTTATTATGGTATCAACCCTTGTATGTCCCCACTGCTGGGGCACGGGTCTCTTTCTGCATCGCAGGAAGGTTAGGCCATACTCCACCACGGGGGCCAAGTCCGGGTTGGTGGAGGATTGTAATACAGTGCCAGGTGTTACGGTCAGAAGTTATGGGCGGCTTGATAACTTCTGACCGTGACATGGCTTTACGACTGCCATTACATGACAACCGGCGGCTAACGTGACCAACGGTGACCAACGGCTTAACGTGCCTTGTGAAGTACGGAAGCGCTCGGAAAAAATGCCACTAGCTACTCTAGGTAGTCGCGGGACGGTCACCCATCCTGCACCTGACCGCGCCTGTTGTTGCTTAACTCAAGTGATTATTGCAATCACTCGGTTCGACTAGGCTACGAGGGCTTCATTTTATTAAATATATTACAAATTTGCAAATTTTAAATAATACTGAATCAGAAATTAACCCATAAAAGAAAAATAAATATTTACATTAGTGCTAAGCCCATACTCTCTCTCAGAGAGAAGGCCTGTGCCCTGTAGTGGAACGTTTATAGGCTGCATTGGAAGAAGTGTGAGGCCTAAAACCCGTACCTATCAAGGATGACTTAAAATGATTAAGGGCGACTTGCGTAACGCTTTTAAATATTGTTTAAATACGAGTTAATCAAAATTAGGTTCTTAACTAAAATTAACGACTTGCACAACAAAATTTTTGTTCTTAATTATGTTTAGGCGACTGTCATATTTAAACAGCCGAGATTAGCTATTTAACTCTGCTAACCATAGTTAGCGCCATCTTACTTTCACAGCTGTTCAGTGTCAATATGAGAAGTGTCAAGATAGAAAGCAACATTTTCAAACAAAGAACCAAATAAAATACCTATTAAAATAGGAACAGATGTTGCGCAGAATGACGTTTTGAAAGTTTTGTTTTCTTTTTGTAACTTGTTACGTTCCATGCAGATTTTAATCTCTAAACAACTCCATTTTTGCTAGAGGAAATAAGCTCAGACGTAAAACGGAACGCAAAGCCTGCTTTACCGACACGCATTCGTCCTTAACAATATTTAGCTAAATAACGGAATGACAAGTGTTGTGCAAAACGATTTTAATTATGATTAGTTTAACGAAATTTAGCAGAATTACTTTAGTTAATTTTATTTAAAGTTAAGTTAAGCAAAATGTCACGCAAGTCGGCCTAAAACTGTTTTTACACGGATTTATGCTCGTTTATTACATTTTTACAATTAAAATGACGTTGTTTTAAAAATTTGCGACATTTGGGGTACAAACAATGTCTGTATGGAGGCTTACAAGTGGAGGTAGGCTTTGCATCTACGTAGTGAGATGATTTATATAGCCTCCAGTGTCACCCTCACTCACACTAGATTGGTGAAGGGACCACTCAGCAGTGCCTGGGATATGGTTTTAGATGGTGTAGGCTTGCCCAGCACCTATACCATCTGGACAGCTTAGGCGGCCTAGTCTACAGGAAAGACTTGTCTATACGTGCGGTACCAACCAAGCCGCGGGTTTCCTCACGATGTTTTCCTTCACGGTTAGCGTGTGGTATTGCGACTGCAAATTCGCAAATGTACGTAACTTTGCAATTAAACCTCGTATATTCAAAGTATATCGCTTGTCTATAGTTCCACCCACTGATCTAGGTGCATTAACATTAATATTAAAGTGACATTGCCTCGCCGGGCTCCGCTCAAAGCAATATCTTACGGACAACCAATAGACAGGCAAACAATTGCGGGAGGGACGGTAATAAATTCAGCGATCCCCGGACGGCCCCAGATGACGCGGGTCTGAATATTTGACAGCCAACCGGTTTCAACATCCAGACTGACTCTGCCAAAGTTCTTATCAAACTTGCAGGGGTTACCCTGCACGTTATTGGTTATTAGAGGGAGGATTCAAATGCATACGTTTATACTATTAACACACGAAAGAACTTGGTAAAGGACGAATAGCTGGGCTCTGCAGGGCATTAATTCTCTAGCTCGTTCTCTCTGAGAGAAGGTCTATACCTTCTCTCAGAGAGTAAGAGAGAGCTAGAGAATTGATGCCTTAATATTATGCGTGCTCACTGAAGATTGTTTATTTTAAAAGCCGATTTATCTCTCCAGTTGAAAAACCCAGGATCTCTCAGAGGGAAACGTTCTTGTTGTGTTAGCGGAGGCCAACGTTCTAGCGGTGTGCTGCTGGAGGCCAACGTTCTACCGGGGTGCTACCAAAGTTGATCGAACTACCGGTGTCCTAGCAGATGCCAACATTATACCGATGTGCTGACAGGGGCCACCGTATACCAGTGTGCTATCAGAAGCTAGCCTCTAGCCTCCATCAGATAGTTCTACCGTGGTGCTACTAGAGGTCAACTAGCCGTGTGCCACTACAATTTAAGGGGCTTCATAAGAATGCCAGTTTGTAGTAGAAGTTCTATCTAGTTTTTGGAATAAATAGTAATGTTTGCAATAAGGCCGCCATTTGTACTGTAACTTTGTTATTATTTTATATTTGTTTTTTTCCTGGTGTACAATAAAAGCAGAAGCGCTCGTGGCCTAGGTGAACCGAGTGATTGGAATCAATCACTTGAGTCAAGCAACAACAGGCGCGGTCAAGTGCAGGATGGGTGACCGTCCCACTACCGCTAGTGGCATTGTTGCCGAGCGCTTTGCAAGGCACGTAAAGTCGTTAGGGCCGGCTGTCATGTTATCCAGCCATCTAAAACTTTCGCATTTATAATAGAAGTAAATAATAGTTGTTTGATTTCTTTGAAATAAGCAGGTCTTCTCATCTTTTGTTTGGTGCATACAAAAAACTAAAAATCTTAGGATTTTAGTTGTGACGTCTTCATGATGCTCTTTAGTATTATCTAGACGACATTATGTCAGGTCGCTCAAAATAACTGCTGTGGATACAATACTAAAATGAAAATGAAAAAAAATGAAAAATGTATTTGTACCCAACACCACGTAATTTTACAATAAAATTAACATAAAAGCAACTGCTTATCAATAAAATGAACTCACAGAAAATGTTTGTAGCTTACAATAATTTTATTTCATTTGCTCTGATGCCTGTGCTAGGTAATAACCTGTGTTACAGACATCAGTGTTTCCCAAGTGTAACCAAAAAACATTAATATTAAAGACAGTGTCGTGCGTTGCTATCGAAAGATTAAGAACAACAACGATAAAAATAGTTACTATGGAAGAAAGGTACATATACATATACTAAGCTTTTTACTAAGTTAGGCCTTTTTCCTTTTTGACCCAAAATACTAAGGCCTTTTTCCGCTACATTGACAATTTTATACCAGTTTACGCTTTTGTTTTTTTTTTACTTGTAGTTTTAAGATAAGATAAGAATATTCTTTATTGTACACTGGAAAAACAACAAATACAAAACAATTGCAAATATACATAGTACAATTGGCGGCCTTATTGCTAAAAGCAATTTATTCCAGACAACCTTACGATGGAAAGTTGCTGAAGGAAATTAGAAAGACGGGTAGCCAGTGCAAATTTGAATATTGATACATACTTATACTTAATAATAATACACTTACATACCGTTACTTATATAAACTTATAATTTATTATAAACATACATCTCGTATATATTTTATAATAAAGTTCTACATAAGACAAGGAAAGTACTAACCTACACACAAGAGGACAAAATTTTAACGACTATACTGATATAGTTTTAGTTATTTTTCTTCTGCTTTTGTTTTATTTTCTATATTTCCTTTTTCTGCGTATTTATATCTGTCTATTTGTCGTTTAATCTCGTGAATTTCCAGCAGCTCCAGAACAAACAGATCCCGACCACCAACATTTCCGCGCAACACCCAGCTCTACCGCAAAACGCCCAGAGGTCTAATTCGTCTTAATTTCGCCGCAAATCTTCCAAAACTTAAAGTTATTAGCAAAAAGCCGGGCTAGAAGTTTTCCCATTTGAGCGGAGCCCCGAGCCTGCTAGATGTGGAGCTGTCTCTAGCTTTACATTTCTACTTACTTTTGCATTCGTAGAAATGTAAAGCTAGAGACTGCGCCACGTTTAGCAGGCTCGTAAATTTACTATAAAGTAAATAAATTTATAGTAAATTTAACTCTTTTCTAAACGACAATGTAATAAAAACAGTTTGACAATAGGTATTTTTTATACAAGAGTGCAAAGTTGCTTTTTAACCGCGTGTTCAATTTTGATGACCGAGCAAGCGAAGGATTCTAAAATGAATCACGAGCGCAGCGAGTGATTCAAAATTAGAATCCTGAGCGTTAGCGAGGGAATCAAAAGAGCCCGAGGTGAAAAATCTTTGCACTCGAGTGCAACACGTAACTTTTCATTCCACCTCAGCGAGGAAATGACTAAATGCAAAAAAAAAACGTTTACAATCACAAGATAGGTACACTTTTTTAATTCACAAACTTAGTCACACGATGTTCTAAATTCAATTTACTTTATCCTCTAGAGAATAAAAACGGCTTTTCCACTCAGATATTGAAGATTAAAAATACTCTTACCGAGATGGTGGGATGAAAAGATGTTTTTTTCAATTGTGTTGCTTAATGACTCACGAAATTCGTACATAGTTATTTATATATTAAATAGTAGGAGTGGGTCGTTGTTCGACGAAACGCAACCGTTTTTTCTGGAACGAAAACAGGTCCTCGAGACGGTCCTCGCTCGCAACTAGTTTCATTGTATGCGAACGAGCAAGGCGCAGAGGACGGTCAAACGAGAGAAACTCTCGTTTCGTCTCGTCGACATTCGTCTCGAAGACTAGTAAAAGAAATGGTTGCGGAATGAGGTTGAGGACTAGTTAACGTTTTTCGTTCGATTTCAGTATATTTTCTTTAAATTAATGAACTTCCCTTCATACTTTTCCAGGCTTAGGACTAAAAATTAAAACTAAACTTAACTTGAGTAAAAAATAAATACAAAATTACATAATTAACATTCACAATCAGTAAGTAGCATTGAATTATTAATCCAAACTGAAAGAACGTAAACAATAACCGTCACCCACGAGCTGCGCGATCGAGCGAGCGTCGCGACTCGTTGCCATTTATTGATAAACGACCTTAGATGCTATACCAACGACATTATGATACACAGCAATGACCACCGCTTTGCGAACGAGACGAAATCACGAAACATCGGAAAAAATAAGTTGTTTTACACGATATTCGACTGTATACTAATAGACATAAATATTACTTTATTGTATCACAGACCAAAACGAACGGAACGAGCAAGGAGCCGACGACGACGTCGCAATAATCTCATTACGTTTTAGGCTCTATTAATATAGTATTAAAGAACATATCCGCGTCAAACAATCTAAGGACTGGTCTCGCGACGTCGCGACGAACAAACGCTGGCACTGCTTTAGAATGAAACGTAAAACGGTCCTATCGTCGCGGAACACAAAACGGTCTTATAAAACGGTTCGTCTTTGCAACGATCACGCCTATTAAATAGGTGTAATCGTGATTATTTATCAGGTATCTTTTGTAACTTTGGGAGTTAAGGTATAGAAATTTGTGAACTTGGGAATTAAGGTAATTAAATTTGTAACTTCGGGAATTAAGGTAATTAAATTTGTCTATGAAACATGTACAAATTTAATTTTACAATTATTTCACATACCATCTTTTAACATAACTTTTAGATACAGGCACATACATACCTTCTGGTCCCACACTAGAATACCCTGTGTCTTGGGAAAGCAAAAACAGTGACATCAAAAACATGTAAACATCCAAGACCGTTGGGATTTTTTTTTGTCCCCAGCTGGGCTTCGAACCCGGGACCCGTCGCATGGTAGGCACTACCGCTGGGCCACAGAGGTCGCCATTTTTCTAAAACTCCACTATCAGTAGGCTTATTTATCGATTGATTGCAGGCATTAGCAGACTCAAGGCCAGGCGGGTACGGTCAGCAGAACCGTCCGCAGTGAGTAATGAGACAAGGGCGCTGCGGCGACTTATCGCGGTAGCAATAGAAAAAATGCGACTAATTAAGTTAAAATGCTGATCGAGGTATAAGGTTATTTTTAAAACGCTCAATTTATGAAACTTCAAGTGGACTTTGCGCTTTAAAATAACTTTTGCTCTAAGATTTTTTTTTTCAGACTAATATTTTCATGTCACTTTATTAAACGCACTCTTCATGTCTTCTATTAATATCACAGCCGTTGCTCTAAACTTCACTTTCTATTTTGAGCACATAGTTTTAAGCATTATCCATTTCACTTTAAAGTGGAAAAATAGTGAAAAAAACTTTTCAAAACACGTTAAGAGTTTTTACTAAATCACAAACTCTTTTCGACATTCTTTAAGAATTGTGAATTATTCTAATTGCTCTTTTTATTCTAACCCACTAGCTTGCTTTTTATTCCCTACTATAAAAAATAACTCTGTGCCAGACTTCATCCAGAACCCATCCATTTATCCACCCTAACATTTAAATTGTAATAGAGGTAAAATATGTAGTACATACGATTTCATTCCTGTGGGACCATAAAAAAAAATCTTGTAAGCACTGGAAAGACCGTTGAAGAAGCAGCCACCACAACGAATACTGACAAAAACAGTTATATATTAAATAGGTCTCCTAGCCATTATTTATTAGGTAAAACGTAATTACCCTATTTCCCGATGTTTCGGCAGCGTTCCGTTTGCCGTGGTCTCGGGTAGACTTGATAAATAATCTAATAAATGATCGCAATTAGAGCCTTTTAATATATAACTATGTATGAGTATCGCGAATCATTACGAAATACGACTGACAATAAAGCCGAATGAACGTAGACGGAAGGGAAGCAATCAATCACTTGAGTTAAGCAACAACAGGCGCGGTCAGGTGCAGGATGGGTGACAGTCCCGTGACTACCGCTAGTGGCATTTTTTCCGAGCGCTTCCGTGCTTCGCAAGGCACGCTAAGCCGTTGGCACCGGCTGTCATGTACTGGCAGTCGTTAAGCCATGTCAGAGGCCTTATGGGCGGCTTGATAACTTCTGACAGTAAGGCCCGCCACTGTCTTACAATCCTCCACCAACCAGGACTTAGCCCCCGTGGTGGAGTATGGCCCAACCTTCCTGCGACGCAGGAAGAGACCCGTGCCCCAGCAGTAGGGACATACAAGGGTTGATATCGAACGTAGACGTAGCTATGCGCAGGAGTGTCGTCTAGTGCTTTTGGCTCGCTGAAGCCTGCACTTGAACAGTCGGGCACTTCGGCGCTCTCCACGAGACAACGGCTAAGATTTACATCTGAAGGCTTTCAGTATTGCCAAGGTACAGTAGACCACTGCCGTATTAATAAATAATTATTTATATTCTTTTTTTTAATGCACTAACCCGCGCTAACCTAAACCTAACTGCAAAGTTGGTACTCGGGGCTGCAAGTGATGCAAATTACTTCAACCATATGTCGCTGCCTGTACGTAATACAGAGAATATTGTAAAGAAGTTCAAAATTTGAATGCCGGTGAGCACGGAAGCGCTCGGCAAAAATGCCATTAGCGGTAGTCACGTGATGGTCTCCCATCCAGTACCTGACCGCGCCTATTGTTGCGTAACCCAAGTGATTGATTCCAATCACTCGGTTCGATTAGGCCACCGGTGGTACCTAACATTACGAACATCCAAGAGAACAACTTCTGTGGTCTTCTTCTTCTTTTCGTGTCAGCGATTCGACCAGTACATACTACATACTGACCTTACTATATCTATGACCTTACTATATCAAAGATATATAAAGGAGCGCTGGCACGGATAGCCAGAGGTCGCGGGTTCGAATCCCGGCATGGGTGGAATTTATAGCCTCTAAATAGGTTTTTAAATTGTCCTTAGCACGGGTTAGTGCATTAATTATATAAGTATATTAATTATATAAGTATTGATATTTGTTCCTCAGTAAATATCTGTATCATGGTACATTTCTGTATGTACAAAGATACAACCACCGGTGCAGTCTTATAAAAAAGCAAACGTGCTGTACCCTCTATGTTTCTGTAGGTACCTACAGTGTCTGCAGGTGCGAGGCGTTCAAGTTAGTAATTGCATGCAGTTAGCTCATTTAAACTCAAATCTCTCAAGTGTTTGTTAACGTTGGAACAAGTTTCACCCACTATTTAGCTTCTTTACGGATTCGTTGAGCAATGCTGTGCGGTATAGAAAAAAGTTCAACGCAATGTTTTACGACTGGTTTTTGAATTGAGAATTACACTTAGTAAATAAGACTACTTCAGTAACGTTTTGTCATACTCTTTTTTGGGAAAATCGAAGAGACAAACTACAGTTAACTATTTACTAGAGAAATTCTCAATTCAAAAATCCCTTAGTCATGGCCGAGCTCCACGGAGCGGGCACGAGGAACCCCGCCGCGGTGAGGCCGAAGGCCGAGCTCCGTTCAGGCCGAGGCCGAAGGCCGAGACCGTTCAGGTCACGGCGCACAAGTACCAGCGCAAGAGCAAAAAGGGACAAACTTGCGAGGCCGGAGGCCGAGCTCCGCGGAGTGGGCACGAGGAACCCCGCCGCGGCGAGGCCAAAGGCCGATCTCCGTCCAGGCCGAGGCCGAAGGCCGAGACCATACATGTTCCTATGCAACAATTCACTACAATAAGTGTCTAGCGAGGCCCTAGGCCGAGCGCCGCGGAAAGCGCAGCTCGGAGCGGCGGCCTAGTTAATTTTATAAAAGTGAAAATTAGTATTTTCCTGAATGAGTCCCACTGCAGGGCACAGACCTTCTCTCAGAGAGACTATGGGCTTAATTACCACAGCTGCCCAATGCGGATTAGCAATTTTAAGCGTTGCTGTATTTGAACACCTCAGATACTCGGGTTTCCTCGCGAGGTTTTTCTTCACGAGCGAGTGATATTGCTACTATAACTTCACAAATAACTTCACATTACTCAGAAGAGCTTATATAACTTTACTAAATTCGCGCTTTACCAATGTACCTATCATCATCATCATCAATTCATTATGTCACCACCGAGGGGCACGGGTCTCTACCCTGAGGAAGGTATAGTCTACACTCCACCACGGGGGCCAAGTCCGGATCGGTGGAGGCTTGCAAGACTGTGGCTGGTCTTACTGTCAGAAGTTATCAAGCCGCCCTAAGGCCTCTGACTTGGCTCAACGACTGCCATCTATCGACGGCAGCCGGCAACAACTGCTTAAATTGCCTCGCGAAGCACGGAACCGCTTGGAAAAATGCCACTAGCGTTAGTCATAGACGGTCACCCTTCCATGCACAGAATGCGCCCTGTGTTGCTTAACCTTAGTGATCCTTTAAGATCACTCAGACAGCCGGGGCTACGACCGATTCTTGTTGCACCTAGTACTTTTCTGTAAATAGTTGCTTTACATATGAAGAACTGAAGGAAAATATCTTGAGAAAACCTGAGTGTCCGTTCATTAAGGCAATATTCTCTCTCACACTCTCCTCTCTCTGATAAAAGGCTTGTGCCATGCAGTGCAGCTTATAGTAAAAAAACTCATGTAGAACAAATGTTATTGTTAAGCAAAACCCAATGTACCTACTTGCCTCGGGAATGCAAGAAGCACTTAAGCCGTGACCCAGTTTAGTAACATAAAAAAATGCTTCAAAGCAAAAATACAACGTTTCAGCGATTCTTTCTGCAAACGACCTGCAATCCATTTCGGCGAATCAAAAAATCGTCGCTACTTGGGATTCCCCGAAAATATCACCTTAAGGCGGACTATCGGCTGGAATATTGGGGACTTGACAGCCGGTATCCCAGTTGATAAATCACCTATTCTCTGAAACGTGCCTCGCAGGCGAAAATCCACTTTAACACCAAGGAGTTTCAATGGCATTTAAAACGAACCGTCTTGGTAAAAAGCCTGGCTGTTTATGGCAAAGAAAAAAAAACTTGAATAAAAACTGATAATCCGACTGCCAAAAATCGAACAGCAGTAAAGTTTGGCATCGTTTATTCATGAAGATGGTTATTTAAAATAGATCTTTTTAATGTACAGTTTCAGCGCATTCCATGTGCTGCCCTTTGCGGTGCCTAATCGCTTCACCAGTTTCTCTTCAACTTGATCATTCAATGATTCACACTATGAAGTTTACTAACTCTGCCAGTAAAAACATATCGTTTAGGTATGTTAGTTTCAACGTTTTGCAAAAAACATGTTACAAATTCTTGACGAATTCGTGCTTGAGTCAATCAAGCGAATTGTAAGTTTTAAGATGTTTTGCTTTTTTATTTTTTTTGTTTTTTTCTTCTTTTTTCATTTTCTAAATATGATCTTATAAGTTAAAAATTTTCCCATTTATTCCGTAGTATTTTAATTTCAATAGAAGAACTTGCTTATAAGAAGTAATGTACCTATTGATAGTGAACATACTTTTGTCAGTTTCAATACAAATAGTAGTAATATTCGTGTTATCAGAGCGTTTCATTTGTTGTAATCAGACCAGTCGTTGAACTGTGCATGGTCATATGCACAACAAACATACATACAAATGCACAAGACATAAACACCCTTTGCTTTCCAAGTCGAGTAAAAAAGAACTTTATATTTTAAGCGCAGGCAGTTCTGTTTTCGAAAATAGAACGCGAATTATGAGGCCGCTATTTGCCGGCGTTATTGTGGAGTTATAAGTTTTAAATCCGACGCGTTAAGGTCTAAACTCGGCTGGCTGGTGCGAAAAAGACTATTAGGGTAAAGTAGGCGGTGGTTGACACCAGATAATTTATATTACGGAGGACATCGGGATTTTTTCCTTCAGGATCCACTTCGTTTGTGTTACGGGATTAAGATTCGAGCAGTGTCAAAAGAACATTTTTTCTGTCATCCATGTAATGGATATTGCCAACGTGAAATGCAAATTTTGAATTGAACGAATAATATTTTATTAGATATTTTTTTGTTTATCGGCCATCAGTAATCACACAGTGCCTTTATCAGATTTTATAGCTGTGAGTCAAAGTAGTGTCAAAATGGCGTGGATAGTGAAATTCATCTCGTCATTTGAAAATCATGTAAGTTTATTGATAATTTTATTAGCATTACAAGTATAATAATCGGATAGGGAATTTTATGCAGATTGTAGTGATATATAACACTTATTGAATAATTACGTAGTACTTTCTCTAATTTGAGAAATGCGGAACTGTGTCCACAAAAAAGATGCAAAAAAATGGCGGTGCGAAATGACCCTGCAATATGCGGTACCTTTGAACTTTCTTTTGTCCGAGCGCGTGGGGCGCTAGAAGGGTTAACTTAAGAAGTTGATGTCCAGCAACATCAAACTTCATGGAATGTAAGTATTTATTGGACACCAATTAATCATTTAAAAATATTTTTTCTTTTTAGTCGAGCCACATCTTTGTTTGAAGTAGCTGATGAAGCAATGGGTTTTGATGGCTTTGTATTCGAGTTTTGTACTCGGTGGCCTTAATCTATATTAAATTCAAAGTCTTGACTAACTGACTCACTCATCAACGCCCAGCCCAAGCCATTGGACCTAGAAAGCTGAAATTTTGCACACGGGGTCTAAATATAATGTAAGCAAGGAATAAGACCGGATTTTTTTAAATTTAATCCCTAGGGGGGCGGAAAAGGTTGCCAAAATTTGTATCGCAGTTATAAAAATGTTGTCTAATTTTCTTGAAACTTAAAATAAATACTCTTCAACAAAATTTATTAAACACGTGTTTCAACATTCTTTTAAAATTTAACCCTTAAGGGAGTGAACGGGGTTGCAAAAAACTTAAGTCCACGCGGACGGAGTCGCGGGCAAAAGCTAGTAGTTGATATTTCCATGTAAAGGAAGGCCAATGAGACGAGATGAAGAATGTATACAAACGGACCGTTACTGAGTTACATTGCGATAGTGAGCGATTATTCTCTGTCCTTGTCACACGTATGCGATAATGGCGTCATTTGATCGACGACAGCAGAGCTGTCGTTGCGTATTTCGTGGTACAGGAAACCTTTCAGTACCTACGGCAGTTGTCAACATTTGGTATAATCCGCAATTTTGTGAACTATTTCATTCTTTATCTCGTCTCATTGGCCTTCCTTTAGTAAGATAGAAAATTCTTCATTGCATTGTATACCAGGAATTACATTTTTGACTTGTAAAAAAAGTATATACCTACCTACATTTGTACCAATTATGAGTTTTAAAACTAAACTAAACTGTGCTGAAATTGTTAGCTGTGCCGGAAAAAGTATTTTGATAGGAAATCGTGTGCCTAATTTGACGGTCCAAGTAGTTATGTAAATATCGGACAAGCGTGTTAATATTGGCGTACGGGCAAACGCCCAACACATACAAAGGCCTGTAACATTAAATGCAATTTATATGCTATATTTGAATAGGCCTGCTCAAACAAAGCTAATGACAAATTATGCAATCACGCGTTACGGTCGTGGTGACGTTACGTGATGTTAACTTAATAGAAGTTCAATTTACAACTGCTCTGCTATTATCGCTTGGCTATAGAGTTGTATAAAAGTGTGTTTTATTTTAATTAATTTATTATTTATTGGGCTAGTGGCATTTTTCCGATCAGTGTCGTGCTTTGCAAGACACGTTAAGCGGGCGGCTTCAAAACTTCTGACAATAAGACCAGCCACTAGTCTTGCTAACCTCCACCAATCCGGACTTGACCCCCGTGGTGGAGTATCGCCTAACGTTCCGGCGATGCAGAAAGAACCCCGTGCCCCAGCGCTGGGGACATACAAGACATCGTATCAATTAGAGGCATGGGTTCCTCTGACTGCAAATAAAAGCGTCATTTATATTCATAAAACACCCTAAAGCTCAGTCGGGCTGGGCAATGTTGGTATTGTCCTTTCGCTGCGATCATTGTGTAATTACCCTCTGAGGCATGATAGATTCAACAAACACATAACAATAATTCATAACAAAACATCACTTAGCACAGACTGAGAAGTGAAATTGTGCAAAAGGTCTTCTTAGCATTCTGTTAAGATAAAGTTTATTAGTACTGTAAAATATTGCTCTACACTTTATTTATTTATTAAGGAAAATTAGTGACTAAAGCAATATATAATACAAGCTTTCGCCCGCCACTCCGTCCGCGTGGACTTTTTTTGCCACCCCGTTCACTCCCTTAAGGGTTAAATTTAGAAAAACGGCGAAACACGTGTTCAATTAATTGTGTTGAAGAGCACTTATTTTAAGTTTCAAGAAAATTAGGAAACATTCTTTATATCTCCCAAACAAATTATGGCAACCCTTTTCGACCCTTAGGGGTTGAATTTAAAAAAATACGGTCTTATTTTTTACCTACGTTATATATAGACCCTCTGTGCAAGATTTCAGCTTCATAGGTCCAACGGCTTGGGCTGGGCGTTGATGAGTGAGTCAGTCAGTCAGGACTTTGAATTTTGTATATATAATTTTATATGTATTGCTTAGTTGTATAGTTCCGTCTCGCTTTCTGCCTTTCCATCAATACTCAATACTACATTGTATTCCACAAGTTTTAAGGTTGTTATTGTATTTTTATTTATTTAGGTTTACATAACATAGGTACAGATGAAGTGGATTCGGATCTCCTAAAACCATATTTACTGGTTTGTCTCGAGATCCGTGACTTTGTATCTTAAATTACTCTAACATAGTATTGAAATGTCAATAACGTGTAATTATAGACAAAATACATGTATAATATATAAAAAGTATTTTATTTCCTATTGAATTGTTATAAAGATTAAAAAAAAACTGACAAAATACATACTTACATAAATAATAATATTTCTAAGACACTGTTCAAAATTGAAAAATTCATCATTCTTTATTTCAAAGTACCTACTGGTTACAAAAATAAATGTTATATTTTAGTTTCATTTTATCTTAACTGTTATTGGATATGATCTTTGTGGACCCTGTAGGGCACGCAACATTTTAAAGTGCTAGATTAAAATTATATTACATCAACTTAGGTGCATGCAGGTTTTTTTTTCATTTCACAAGTTTATATAATAAATGAATTAATAAATTTTCCTATAACAATATTAGTTAACATGATTTACTTCCATATTTGCAAAAAAAAATTGTAAAAAATTCTACACATCTGCCGACTGTTCCCAGCATTTTAAATAATTACATTATACAATTTGTGTTAATTATATTTAAAAAGTCATATTTACATAATATTTTTTTTTATTTATCTCATTTCATCACAATCATTCTATATTCTTTTATGGTATAATAGCATTTTGAAATTATTATTTTCTTTTTTGGCATCTTGACGCACAGTTTTGCCGAGTAATCAGTTTCTTCACGTTGTAACGGCGCGAGTCGCGTACCACCGCTCCGCTAGTACAGTTGTATCCGAATTATGTAAAGTGTATTTTCCGTGTGTGTGGACAATAAAAAAGTCGTATGTCCGTTGCAGTAAATTGACCTTTAATTTCATCTCCACGTAACCCTCTGCGAATGTATAGTTTGGTGATAGGCAGGTAGAGCCACTAAACCCAACACTTTAAATCCTTATTGAAATTGTAGTCGTTATTCAAGTCTTTAATCACAACGTTGCCTCAACGTGAATTATGGGTTCATTTCTGAAACTTTTACTTTTCATTATCATCATTAGGCTATATTAGTCCACTGCTGGATATAGCCCTACCCTAATGAGCAATATAGCGTGTCTTCAGCTTGCCGCATCCAGCATCTACCTGCAGTTTTTCGCAGATCGTCATCACACCTGGCCCTTGAGTCTAATACTTACATAGTTTCTTCAATAGAATGGTATTAGCACAGCAATAGTCGTTAGTTACCTTAATTTGGTTCTCTACAAAGCAATAGCAGGAGAATGTCACGCGAAGAAGATGGAATCGCGTGAGGCGCCGATTCCGTGTGGGTTATACCAGCATGAGTTATACTATTGTAATGCGATCGGTTACCAAACTACCTTGGTAACCAATCTGTGTTGCTGTGTGGTGTCGGCCTAGAGAATGGTACCAACCCAAAACTCTTCCCGCGGGTGTCGTAAAAGGCGACTATGGGACTCAAACCGGAGGGTGGGCAGCAGCGCCCCCTGCAGCATAATTCTACCAAACTGCAATCCCCAACCCGCATGCCCAGCGTGGGTATTATGGGCAATACCCCCTAATGATGGCACAACCTTGCGCTCATTAGGGGAGGGCTATGTCCAGCATTGGACTAATATAGCCTGAAGAAGAAGACCAAACTACCGATAGTGTGAATGAAACAACTATTACCGGGTCCCTGGTCAGAGGGCGTCCTACACTACGTTTTTCAAGTCGCGATCTCCACTCAAGAACACGTTTACTCCATCGGCTGTCGGTTCTTCGTGAGATATGGCCAGCGCACTGCCACTTTTACTTTTTTTAAAACCTATTTTTAGAGGCTCGAAATTCCACCCATGCCGGGATTTGACCCCGCGACCTCTGGCTATCCGTGCCAGCGCTCTTTCCAACTGAGCTAATGGGCGACTAACCAGCATCAGTGAAATTTCGAACCTCTTTACAATATAGCGACATATGGCTGAAGTAATTTGCATCACTTGCAGCCCCAAGTACCTACTTTGCAGTTAGGTTTTTACATCGGTATGACATCGCTGTACCCACATGATTATACTCTTTTTAATGCACTAACACGTGCTACTTTTACTTTTATCACAAGAAAAATGGACATTCTGTATGTTTACAGTCAGGCCCCAACCCTAAACTGCAAAACTGGTGTTTAATCAAACAAATTCGACCACCGTGCGGTAGTTTGTTTGCGCAAGCCTATGTACAAAATAGGTACAGCCTGCATTTATTTCGTTTTAAATACATCCATTTACGAGGCTTGTTTGTGAAAACTACCAGGGTTGGTGGAAGCGTTGATTTCGTTTTAAAATTATAAATTAATTCTGACCTTTGGTTTAGCTGGGCGAGTCCGCGAGCGAACCCAGAGGTGGTTGAATTGAAAATCATTGCACCTACAAAATCGGCGTATCGATAAAACTTAGATGCTGAAGATTTTACGGTAGAATATAAGAGTTCTTAGTTTTATTTGATTTTGACTGGATTAACTTACTGTATCGAGTAAAAATAATGGTAATTTATCCTGGTAGGATTTTGTCATCTTTGTAAGTGTAATAAGTATATAGGTAGTGTATGTTGCGCAGTTGCTTGGCCCCCGTAGTGGACTAAGTTCCTACGAAAGCCCCAGAAGTGGGGACATACAAAGGGTTAATACCAATGCTTTACATTCGGTGGCCTTGTCGCTTAGACCGATCTTTTCCAGACAACACATTTCAACATCTCTACATTTGAAATCGACAATCTACGGTAGGCATGTATACCTAGTGGTTAACATTAGCTATGAGAGTATTAACTCTCTCTCTTTCACAGAGAAGACATGTGTAAAGGTTGGTGAGCTGGCTGTCGACTATTTTCTATTCCCTCTATTTCGTAACAGTAACCCTATTATGAGAGGAAGACGAGGGCACTTTTAATAGAATGATCGCGTGCCCCGCAAACATTAACCTAACACAGACCAAGTTTCTATCGGTTTAACCAAAGTTGTGATTTAAGGAATTGGCCCCCTTCTTTCACAAGTTTGTCTCGTGCGAATTTGAGCTTTATAGTCAGGAGGTGAGAGTTTCTTTCTGTTGTTATTCCTGCAAGCGTTAGGTGTTATTTGTTTGCTTGATTGGGTAATGATGATGGTGACCGGCCATGCTGCGGTGCAGGAAAACTTCGTGAGGGCACCTCACAAAATGTGGATGAACAATACAAACCTACAAAACCCTTAATAACTATAACATAAAATACCTAATTAGGTAAGATAAGATAAGATAATTAAGTAAGATAAGATAATTAAGTAAGAAAAGATAATATTTTTAAAAACCTATTTAGAGACTTAAAGTTCATCCTATGCCGGGACACGAACCTGCGACCTCTGGCTAACCGTGCCAGCGCTCTCCCAACTGAGCTAATGGGCAAATGTCGCTGCCTGTAAATCATACAGAGAATATTGTAAAGAGGTTCGATGATGCCGGCACTTGCCTATTAGCTCAGTTGGGAGATCGCTGGAACAGTTAGCCAGAGGTCGCGGGTCCGAATCCCGGGTTTTAAATTTGTCCTTAGCACGGGTTAGTGCATTAAAAATAAAAATAGTATAACATTTATTAAAAAACCGATAAGTATTTCAGTAATAATCTAAAGTTTAACGAAGGTTAAAGCCATTTTTCTAAAATTATTTAAAAACTGCGATAACAGCTCGCAGTGTCATGGTGCCGAATCTGACGTCACGCCCAAGTAAACAAACATCGTAATCACTCGTGGTCTCAACAAAGCACGGGTGAAGTTTACCAATGTTAACCTAAGCGTGACGTCACGCGGTGTGACGGGTGCTTCAGTCAAAATGGCTGTAAGCAGTATTATAATCTCTTATTTTATTGAAAATATTCGGTAATCTCTTTTCTTTTATAGAATAAATCAAAATAATATTTCATAATTTCCTTTCATAATAAAATGTTCTTTTAATTATAGTATCCTACCATCTATTTTCAGTAACACCCGTCTAAAGTTTACTTAATGTTTTCATATTGTTTCAGGTAATATTTCCGATCATCTATCTTGACGAGCTGGCAGACATGAAAGCTGTGCATTATTCACGAGAAGGTATTTATTTGATATCGCTTTAAGTGCACTTCCATTGAGTTAGATCGATGCATCCAATGCCGATACAACTGGCAGCTCGCTTTTGGCAGAGTCTATAATGACATTCTTAACACAGAAGAAATAGTGCGTACAAAAACTCCAGTGGTCCTAGGTTCGTTTCCCACTGGGGGCTGCCGTGCTTTTGTACAAATAGCCACAGTCTGGGTGTGTTTTCATGTTTGTGACGTCATTGGCTCGTTGCCATAGTACAGGGTATCCTAGTTTGGGACCTGGTCACGTAATTGTTGTGTGGAAGTTAGTACAGTGTTATACAAGAAATAAGTCTCGCGGATGTACCTGCGCAGATGACCAAATTTTGGATGTGCGGCAAGTTGATCGTTCAATCAGATAGTTTCATTTTATGGCAGGCCTCGCGCCTTTGTTGCTATTGGTTGATTCAACGTCATCGATGCAGGTGACTATTAGTTTAGCAATATTAGCGTGAGCGAAATAGGTAGCGCTACTGCGGCAATCAATTCTGCACCTTAACCGTATCGGTTAAAGATCATGTTGAATGTACTTATAGCTTCGGGTACTTTCGTTACACTTCTTCCTAGTTTGCGCGAACGTAGATTCCCGAAGGGACTTGTATGATGTGTAGTACTGTAGTTATATATCAAACGGGTCTAATTTTCTTCTTCTTATGTAGTCCACTCCTGGACATGGCTATGTCCAGGAGTGGACATAGCCATGTCCAGGAATAAAGTAATGTAAGTAATGCAATTTGCTTAAGTCAGATATCGCTGCCTGTACGTAGTACAGAGAATATTGTAAAGAGGTTCGAAATTTCACTGATGCCGTGAGTCGCCCATTGGCTCAATTGGTAGAGCGCTGGCACGGACAGCCAGAGGTTGCAGGTTCGAATCCCGGCATGGGTGAAATTTTTAGCCTCTAAATAGGTTTTTAAAAAAGCTATGTGACTAAACTGAAATATTCGTTGACAGCTGGATGAATATGGTCAAAATGAGAAAAGAATGAGAAAATTTTTAGCCTCTAAATAGGTTTTTAAATTGGTTCCTTAGCACTGGTTAGTGCATTAAAATAAAAATAGTGTAATTTGTCATTTTTTTTTTGTAATTTGCGATGTTCAATTACCTCAGCGATTGTAATGGCCAATCCGCGGCGGGCACGCGTGACGATTGTGCCCATTTTTTCTCTCTGTGAGGGCCTGTGCCCTGCAGCTGAACGTCTAAAGGCAACATAAAAAAGTGCTTTTATCATGGTGGAACATCTACGGCATCAGTATTCACTGGCAACAAAAGATCCATAAAAGTGTTGTCGGTTCTTTCTCTAAAAGTTATCAGAAGTATTGATATATAGCAATGCGTCCGTCGGGAGTGAATAAATCATATGCTTCCATAAGAGCGCTCTCCATTCGTCGTTTTAGATTCGTTTGGCTGTCTGTCTGCCTGTTCCGCTGTTACCTATTTCTCTTTCGTCGTTTATTACTGCAAAATGTCACAAATAAAAAAAATGTTAACATTTACATTCAGGCACGCGGAATTTCGTTAAGTTAATACTTAATGACAGAACATTACTTAAGTAGAAGTAGAAGAAGAAGAAGAAAAACCTTTATTATAGAAACAGTGCACACGCCACAGTAACAAAACAAACTTAAAACATATTACTAAACATCACATTCACAAGAAACAAAAAGAACGAAGAAAAACGAAAGGTCACGGCGTGTCCCTGCTGCTATACATGGCTACTGACTCAGCAGTATGCTGATGGACTAGCCTTCAGCGCTGATTTTCAGTCAGTGCCATGTGCTACCCCACGAGCGTCACAGACTGCGGTGCGATAATTATAATCATGGGCAATAACAATACTAAAGAATTGATAATACCGTATAGAGTAGAATACTTACATGTTATATAGAATAATATATAGAATATGAATAGAAAACGTATTATAAATACAGGATGAAAAAGATACTTAAATACTTCATAGACTACGTGATAGAATAAGCTACAATAATATACAAATAAAATTATACACAAATAAATAACTAGCTCTAATAATTATATTAAGATAAAGATAAATGTAATTAGAAATAAGAAGTATTACTAAGTGAAATTTTCAATTCAAAAACCGGCCTAAAACATTGAATTAAACATTTTTTCTATACCGCACAACTTTACTTAACGAATCCGTAAAGAAGCTAAATAGTTGGCTTGGCAAACTTGTTCCAACTTTAACAAACACTTGAGACATTTGAATTTAAATGAGCTCACTGTAATAATATATTTTTCTCTGAAGGCGGCACTCCTGCAGTAATAAATCAATCCATCAAATCAATTTATTTCAACGTAAAGAATTTACATTATGTTTGCTGAATGTCACAATGTAAAATCAAAAGGCAGGGGGGAAAAAACCTCCACTCTGACCATCTTTCCTCAAGTCATCTTAAACCAAATACATCAAATAAAGGCAACCGAAGCCGCAGCAAGCAAGCTAGTCCTCTCGCAAAATCGTTCCACCGTCGATAAATCTTTGGCGATTCATTTCTCAACTTGTTTGTATTTCGGAAGCTGTCAGAAGTTTCGTTGGCCTCTTCAAGAGCTGTTCTGGAGTTTTTTTTGTTGTTGCTCGATTTTTCTATTACTTTGCCAATTCGGAGCGATGTCCTCTTGTTGTGAGGGATTTTGAATTACAAATTGTACTTCTATTGAACTCTTTACTTTATTGTGATATCAACCCTTTGAATGTCCCCAATGCTGGGGCACGGGTCTCTTCTAAGGTTAGGCTATACTCCACCACGGGGGCCAAGTCCGGGTAGGTGGAGGATTGTAAGACAGTGGCGGGCCTTACTGTCAGAAGTACTTTATTGTACACAAAGAAATTAATATTTACGCAGGACAAGTTGAGAAAGTATGAGAATAAATCAAATCACAAAGTTTATTTTAACGTAAATATTGTTTTTGTTTGTTTTTCTCCGGTATGAGGGTCGGGGACCTTTTGAAGCCTAACAAATTACTTTTCAGTATAGTCGTTGTTATAAAAATATATATTCATGATTTTACGGACGCTACCTAACCCAAGAGGCGGTGGTAGCTCAGTGGGTAGAACCATGGACTCGCAAGCGAGAGCCCCAGGTTCGGTCCCGAGTGCGAGCATGTACCAATGACTTTGTTTAATTTCAAAGTTACTTACATTTGCGAATTTGTAGTCGCAATACCACACGCTAACGGTGAAGGAAAACATCGGGAGGAAACCCGCGGCTTGGTTGGCTCCACACGTATTGACTAGTCTTTCCTGTGGGCTAGGCCGACTAAGCTGTCAGGATGGTATAGGTGCTGGGCAAGCCTAAACCATCTATAAAATCATGTCCCAGGCACTGCAGCGTCGGAGTGGTCCTATCACCCATCTAGTGTGAGTGAAGATACCACTGGACGGTGTATTAATCATCTCATTACGTTGATGCCAAAAGGCCAATACTACTACCTAACCCAAAAGATAATTCTGAATTAGTAATGACTAGTTAGCGTTGATTAGAATAGTATGGATTAACGTAGACGAGTACTAAATAAGTTATTAATAAGTTAGACAAAAGCTATTATTTATTATTAGACAGCTCATTTCTGTTGCAAACTCTCTCAAAATGTTTTTGCAAGAAACATGCACAAACTTGTAACTCATTTAAGAAATCATATTTTTCATTAGAATTTCTTAGAAATCATTAAATTTACTAAGAAATTATATAAAATACTAGCTGTGCTCCGCGGTGTTACCCGCAGTTTATCGATTTTTCCACGGGAATAAGTTATTTTTCCGCAGTAAAACGTAGCCTATGCGTTAATCCAGGGTGTCAGTTATCGTTATCATTATCAATCCTTGTATGTCCCCACTGCTGGGGCACGGGTCTTCCTGCATTGCAGGAAGGTTAGGCCATACTCCACCGCGGGGGCCAAGTCCGGGTTGGCGGAGGATTGTAAAGCCGGGGATACACATGCCTGTAGCTTGCACACTAGCATACCAGCTCCTTGCAAGTGCCAGCTACAGTCATGTGTATTCACTAACTGGCATGCCTGTAACTGGAAGCTAGCTAGTTGCGAGTAGCTAGCACATCATTTGATTTCCTTGCATGCCCGTTGAGGGAGGGGACGCGGGGGGCTGCTAACCTGGCACGTGTGAACAGACGCGACAGCTACGGGCATGCCAGTAGCCGACTCGTTGTGGCCGTAGGCGCACGTTTTTTGTTTTGATGTCGAAGGTCATGTTTTTCTTTTGTTACGAATTCAAAAAATACCCGTCTTCGTTTTTAGGGTTCCGTACCTCAAAAGGAAAAAACGGAACCCTTATAGGATCACTTTGTTGTCCGTCTGTCCGTCCGTCCGTCTGTCAAGACCATTTTTCTCAGGAACGCGTGGAGGTATGAAGCTGAAATTTATATCAATTACTCAGGTCTACTGTCCCTTAAAGCTGTGAAAAAATCAAACTTCTAAGCCAACGCAATCAAAAGATACAGCCGTTTATGCCGCAAATTTTCGACACTTGCAAGGGAATCAAAACCTACAGGGTGCTTCCCGTGAACTCAGAATCTTGAAATTTGGTACGAAGCAACGTCTTATAGCATAGATAAAGGAAAAATTACGAAAACCATAAATTTTTAGTTACATCACATAATATATATTTTTTTAATAATTTTAAACTTACTACCCATTTCCTCATAAACGCGTAGAGGTATTAAATTGAAATTCATACCAAATACTCAGGTCTATAATACAGGTTTGTACGGAACCCTCGGTGCGCGAGTCTGACTCGCACTTGGCCGGTTTTTTTCTTTTTATCTCTCATTAATTTAGCTACACATTCAATTGCTAATAACAACACAATTTTATTTAATTCACTTCGATTGTTATCCATGTTTGGCGCGCAAGAATAGGTAGGTAAGGTACGAAATACTCTCACGAACCGTCCTGGGTATACGCGATGGTAATACTGGCATGCAAGGGCACAGTATGCATGCCAGTAGTACTTGCAAATGTATCCGCACTGTGCCAGTTACTCGTACATGCCAGTAACTTTCATACCAGCTACTTTCCCGATTTACTGGCATGTGTATCCCCGGCTTATGACAGTGGCGGGCCTGTCAGAAGTCAAGCCGCCCATAAGGCCTCTGACATAGCTTAACGACTGCCATTGCATGACAGCCAGCACCAACGGATTAGCGTGCCTTCCGAAGCACGGAAGCGCCCGGAAAAATGCCACTAGCGGTAGTCACGGGACGGTCACCCATCCTGCACCTGACCGCGCCTGTTGTTGCTTAACTCAAGTGAGGGTGTCAGTTAACTCCATACCAAATCTTATTAAAGTCACTCCAGCCGTTTAGGCGTGAAGAAGTAACAAACAAACATACCCACAAACTTCCGCCTATATAATATTAGTGAGACGTGATGTGATGTGATACACTGGATAGGTAAAGTGGATACTCAGGCTTGCTCAGCATGTTTAACAGTTTCAATACGGGCAAAGCTAACAATCTCGCGGGTTTTCTCACGATGTTTTCCGTAACCGCTAGCGAAGGGTGTTATTAGTACAAATGTCCAAGTCATAAGTCTACGCCCGAAATCAAACCCACGACCTCTCGCATGCAAAGCAGGGGTCCTTCCGATACGGAATCCCGGAAAAATACTGTGAAGAAACAAACTAATACAGGATCATACAGATGGACGATGCTCTTACGCAAATAGGTATTAAAAACTTATTTAGAGTCTAAAAATTCCACCCATGCCGGGATTCGAACCCGCGACCTCTGGCTATCCATGCCAGCGCTCTTTCCAACTGAACTAATGGGCGACTCACCGGCATCAGTGAAATTTGGAACCTCTTTACAATATTCTCTGTATTACGTGCACATAGGTATCCCTAAAAAGGAGTGTTCTACTCGTCAATAAGGCGAAGTCTATGTGTTATAAACCCTTTTATGTCTCCAATGCTGGGGCACGGGTCTCTTCCTGCATCGCAAGAAGGCTAGGCCATACTCCACCACCAGGACCAAGTCCGGGTTGGTAGAAGATTGTAAGACAGTGGCGGGCCTTACTGTCAGAAGCTATAAAGCCGCCCATAAGGCCTCGGACATGGCTTAACGACTGCCATTACATGATAACCGGCACCAACGGCTTAACGTGCGAAAACGGAAGCATTTGGGAAAATGCCACTAACGGTAGTCACAGCATGGTCAGCCATCCAGCATCTGACCGCGCCTGTTGTTGCTTAACCCGAATGATAAATAATAAAAATAAATAATAACTTCCACACATCACTTGACCTGGTCCCAAAGTAGGATACCCGGTACTGTGGGAACCAAGCAAGAACGTCACAAACATTAAAATACACCCAGACTGAGGCCACTTGTACAAATGTACGGCGGCCCCCAGTGGGAATGGAACCAATGACCTATGCCTTGGTACCCGCTTAGGTAGCAAGCTTTAGCGGCTAGACCAACGAGGCATTGATTGATTCCAGTCACTCGCCTTCACTAGGCCACGAGCGTTTCATTATATTCTTAAAAATATTCGTAATACACATACTCGTACTTACCCTATTTTAGTGGAATTTAGTGACCGCCATCCGGTTTTTCAGAATTAGAATCAACTAGGTACTTTTCTATACCTACTACTCGTATATAGTATACTTTTTACCTATTGTTAAACGAGACTTAAATAAATAACAACATTTTTCTCGCCGCACCCTCGCCTGAACTTCTGCTTGTTCCCGCGTCCATGCTGCAGACATCCACCCGTCATAAGTCAAAAGTTGAAACGCCCACCCTTGTCATTTTTCCCACAAACGGCCTGTCGATCCCTGTTTGCCGTATCGGCCGTGAATAATAAATACAACATGGCCGCCGGACTTGGGATAACCGATCTCTTTGTTTGGTCTAGTCTCCTTTGAACGTATTTATGTTGTTCGGGGCAATACAAATAAAATGCTACCTTGTTTTGTAATTTTAGCTTAGTCACTTACTTATTTTAAGAAAGTTTAGCCCTTTTTATAGTAAACTTTGAATGGCTGGACTCAACAGCTTTGAAACTTAATAATTTATAATTCTTAAAAAATACATACGTGAAAATACACAAAAATATAACTATGTTTTCTTTTTACATGACATAACATAACGTAACGTAATTTAACGTATCGTAATTTAACGTAACTTAATGTAACGTATCGTAATTTAACGTAACGTAAAGTAACGTAACGTAACGTAACGTAATATAACATTTACATACAGGCACATGCATTGATTCAGTCTTGGAAACCATAAACACCGACATCACAAACATGTAAACATCCAAGACCTGGGGTTTTTATTTGTCCCCAGCCGGTGTTCGAACCCGGGACCTCTTGCATGGTAGGCAGACGCGCTACCGCTGCGCCACCGAGGTCGTCATAACCTAGCATGGATCTTTTCTGGATATACTAATATACAATTAAGACGATTTAAGAAAAGATGGTCAGACTGGAGTTTTTTTTTCCGCTGCCTTTTTCTCCACTACAACACGGCCCGAAAGCGGCGGCTTACAATTTACATTGTGCATTGACATTCAGCAAACAGAATGTAAATTCTTTACGTTGAAATAAAATTATTTGAATTTGAATTCAAGAATCGCTTGTAGCCCCAGCTGCCTGAGTGATCTTAAGCGATCACGAAGGTTAAGCAACATAGGGCGCATTCAGTGCATTTACGGGTGATCGTCTGTGACTAACTCTAGTGGATTTTTCTGATCGGTTCCGTGCTTCACAAGGCACGCTAAGCAGTTAGTGCCGGCTGTTGTCAATAGATGGCAGTCGGTAAACCAAGTCAGAGGCCTTAGGGCGGCTTAAATCTTCTGACAGTAAGACCAGCCACTAGTCTTACAAGCCTCCACTTATCCAGAATTGGTCCCCTTGCTATGGTAAATACCTTTCGTAGGGAAGAGATCCGTGCCCCTCGGTGGGGACATAATGGGTTGACAATAATGATAAACAATTTTTTTAGTAATAAATAGGCTACAACCTAAAAAAAACCGGCCAAGTGCGAGTCAGACTCGCGCACCGAGGGTTCCGTACAAACCTGTATTATAGACCTGAGTATTTGGTATGAATTTCTATTTAATACCTCTACGCGTTTATGAGGAAATGGGTAGTAAGTTTAAAATTATTAAAAAAATATATATTATGAGATGTAACTAAAAATTTATGGTTTTCGTAATTTTTCCTTTATCTATGCTATAAGACGTTGCTTCGTACCAAATTTCAAGATTCTGAGTTCACGGGAAGCACCCTGTAGGTTTTGATTCCCTTGCAAGTGTCGAAAATTTGCGGCATAAACGGCTGTATCTTTTGATTGCGTTGGCTTAAAAGTTTGATTTTTTCACAGCTTCAAGGGACAGTAGACCTGAGTAATTGATATAAATTTCAGCTTCATACCTCCACGCGTTCCTGAGAAAAAGGGTCTTGACAGACGGACGGACGGACAGACGGACAACAAAGTGATCCTATAAGGGTTCCGTTTTTTCCTTTTGAGGTACGGAACCCTAAAAATAACCCTTCAAGGCTCAGGCGTGGACCGCACTGCGTTCTTCTTCCGGCCACGCTTCCTGTCACGCCGTTGCCGCTGATTAATTGCCTCTGCCTTGTCTCCACGCCGCTCGGCGTGATGATTTAGAGACAGTTCCGGCGTCAAGTGAGAGCCACGAAAGAACCACACTGTGTACAGCTAGAAATGAGCCAGGAGACCGTGCTGCGATACTAGGCATGAGAAAGACTTTTAAATCCTCTTCCATTATGTGGATTGCAACCCTGTATGTCCCCACTGCTGGGGCTCGGGTCTCTTACTGTATCGCAGGAAGGTTAGCCCATACTCCACCACGGGGGCCAAGTCCGATTTGGTGGAGGATTGTAAGACAGTGGCGGACCTTACTGTCAGAAGTTATCAAGCCGCCCATAAGGCCCCCATGGTGGAGTATGGCCTAACCTTCCTGCGATGCAGGAAGAGACCCGTGCTCCAGCAGTTTGGACATACAAGGGTTGACATCATCAAAACATGATTTTAATTATAGATATTAACAAAAATACCTATATTTTAGTATTTTCATAAACTAAACTTTTAGGAAGTTAAAGCCATTTTTCTGAAATTATTTTAAATCTGTGGGAAAACAGTTCGCAGTGTCATGGCGTTGAATTTGACGTCACGCTTAGGTAAACAAACATCTAAATCATTAGTAGTTACAAGAAAGCATGGGTGAGGTTTCCCAATATTAACGGCTTAGGTTTGTTCCTCTGTTTTACGTTTAGTCTGTGGTTCCGGGTAATTGTGTCGACTGCCATTCTGTTTTAATACACACTGTAAACCAAAGCGAGGCTACAATAGAGGGTTTCCTCACACTGTTATGTCTGATTTTGGTTTAGTTACATCGGGAGCACATAGTTACAACTACTGCGTAAGAAAGGATTTAAATGGCAAATAAAATATTACATAGTCTTTAAAATTTATTTGCTGATAATACAAATGTGGTCTGATGGAAAAGCGCTATTTTGACGTAATGTACCACTTAAAAATATTATCAATGAATCAATGAATGAATGATTTATTTGCCACAAAAAATATGCTTATATTACACTATTTTTATTTTAATGCACTAACCCGTGCTAAGGAACAAATTTAAAAACCTATTTACAGGCTAAAAATAATAATAATAATAGGTTTTTAAATTTGTTCCTTAGCACGGGTTAGTGCATTAAAAATAAAAATAGTGTAATCATGTGGGTACAGTGATATCGTTCCGATGTTAAACCTAACTGCAAAGTAGGTAGTCGGGGCTGTAAGTAATGCAATTTGCTTAAGTCAGATGTCGCTGCCTGTACGTAATACAGAGAGTAAAGAGGTTCGAAATTTCACTGATGCCGTGAGTCGCCCATTGGGTGAAATTTTTAGCTTCTAAATAGGTTTTTAAATATGCTTATATAACAAAATTTATAAAATAAAGTGTTCGTGTGACAATGATACTATCTCAGCGTAAGATATTTATTGTGAAGGAATATATTAGCGTTTAGCTAAAAATGCACAGTTTCCATACCGTAAATATCTATTAAACAACGCGATTACAGAGCCGAAAAACCTTAATATGTTTAGAATGGAAAGTTGATGAAAAATATCAAAAGTAGAAAAAACGTTTTATAAATAACAAGCTCTAACATAAGCACGTGGATTGGCTACTTCAAGCATACTTTTTTGTCTTTTACCCACGATGTTTTTCTTCATAGCGACAGATTTAAATTTAAAGGTTAATCAGCGACAATACGCAATATCTTAACTCTCTCTCACACACATCCATACACCCCCACACACTCTCTCCATCTCTCCAATTCCTTAATAAACTTTTTCCCATCTACAAACTCGACCTGAAAACAGTCATTTAACTTTTTTTTTAATGCAATAACCCGAGCTAAGGACAATTTGAAAACCTATTTAGAGACTGCAAACTGCAAAGTAGGTACTTGGGGCTGCAATATGATGCAAATTACTTCAGCCAGATGTCGCTGCCTGTACGTAATACAGAGAATATTGTAAAGAGGTTCAAAATTTCACTGATGCCGGTGAGTCGCCCATTAGCTCAGTTGGAAAAAGCGCTGGCACGTATAGATAAAGGTCGCGGGTTCGAATCCCGGCATGAGTAGAATTTTTAGCCTCTAAATAGGTTTTTAAATTTTTTCAACATTCAGCAATTTCCTCTTGAAATATTGAATTTTTTCGCCCAATGTATTTAACTGGCGTGTGTCACTTCAAAGTGTCTCCCGGAAGGGCACACCAGGTGCGCGTGTCCCGCAGTGTGACAATGTCGCGGGCGTGGTGGCGAATCTGGCAGTTGATAGAGTGTCCAGTTTGATGGATGTTGCAGTCACTGCGGGGAGCCTTGGTAATGAGGAGTTGTGTCTAGTTCTGCAGATTCGGTGTTAGGGTGTGCTGTTGGCAGGAATTAATTATTTAGTATAGAACGAAATGTGTTGCAATTCTCACTCCGTTAGCAAATAATTCGTATACGACTCTGAGGCGCATGACTTGAATTCTGCATAAAAAGTCGAATGACAGCCAATTTCTTAGAACGATTCTTTAAGATTTAATTAAACATTTTACTATAAGTTGATTGTGTTTGTTGATTGCGTAGAATTAAGATAATAACATAACATAATCATTTACATACAAGCACATACATTGCTTCTGGCCCCACACTAGGATACCCTGTGTCGTGGGAACCAGAAACAACGACATCACAAACATGTTAACATCCAAGACCTGGGGGTTTTTTTTTGTTTCCAGCCGGGATTCAATGATAATGATAACAATGAGTACCTATAAGAAACAATTGTCATAAATTTAAGTTTTCGAATCATGTTATTTCGAATCGCCTGGGCTAGCCACGCCCCCTTGTAGTACTGTGTAACGTAACAACTATCTGCAATGTCAACTTTACCTATAAGTATAAGGGTGAAATCAATAAATGTCCTTTACAATTCTACAATTCTCAGTACTGGGTTTCAATTTCTCTCTTAGTCCATCTTAGAACCTGCCTACGTAAATATTTAGTTTCCTCTGTGGCTGTGTAGGCTGATTGAAGGAAGCAGCCACAATTACGATTATGACACCTGAAAGCGAGCAAACTTTATTAGCAAATTTGCGCATACGATTTGTGAGAATACCTGAAATTGATTTTTATGCGACAAATGTCTAATTCTTCGAATATATAGCATATTTGCTTTCAACTCGCATGGACGAGAATCGGCTCCCTAGTCCTTATGCCACAAAACTACAATTCGATGTACATTGCAAATTACATACATAAAAACCTCACGCCTGTATCCCAAAGAGGTAGGCAGAGACCAGGGACTGCCACTTGCCACGATCCTGACAGATCACCTTCCCTTCAACGACGTTCATAAGACGTTGCATGCACGCACGCCGCACGCACTTTTTATCCTTCCCTTTGCTAATACATCCCTTGGTCGACGTAAGCCCGTCTGGGACGTCCCTTACCAGCCCTTCTAGACACATTGCAAATTAGGCTACCCTAAAAACCAAGAAGACTTGGCTAAGCAAAAAACATCCAATTGCCATATCTAACTATGAAATGAAATGAAAAGGTTTTATTCAAAGTAGCGCAGAAACTGCGGCTTAATGAACGTTACAATTCAAACTAGGTGTCCATTTCAAAATCTATATCATTTTGGAGGAAAAATGGACAAAAAAACTCCAAAATTAGTCTTTTCAAAGTCCTTAACACAGTTTACATTTTTAAAAACCTATTTAGAGGCTAAAAATTTGAAAAGTGTAAAGAGGTTCGAAATTTCACTGATGCCGTGAGTCGCCCATTGGCTCAATTGGTAGAGCGCTGGCACGGATAACCAGAGGTTGTGGGTTCGAATCCCGGCATGGGTGAAATTTTTAGCCTCTAAATAGGTTTTTAAATTTGTTCCTTAACACGGGTTAGTGCATTAAAAATAAAAATAGTATAATCATGTGGGTACAGTGATATCGTTCCGATGTTAAACCTAACTGCAAAGTAGGTAGTCGGGGCTCTAAGTAATGCAATTTCCTTAAGTCAGATGTCGCTGCCTGTACGTAATACAGAGAAAAGTGTAAAGAGGTTCGAAATTTCACTGATGCCGTGAGTCGCCCATTGGCTCAATTGGTAGAGCGCTGGCACGGATAGCCAGAGGTTGCGGGTTCGAATCCCGGCATGGGTGAAAATTTTTAGCCTCTAAATAGGTTTTTAAATTTGTTCCTTAGCACGGGTTAGTGCATTAAAAATAAAAATAGTATAAACAGTTTACATAATTATTATAAAACACTAGCTGACCCAGCGAATTTTGTACCGCCTAATAGTCAATTTTTTTATGTGTCCCGCCGTAAGAACCATCCTCGTACTTCAAAGAATATTCTAAAAAAATAACTAGCGAAATCAGTTCAGCTGCTCTCGAGATTTGCGCTTACCAACACATGCAGGGGTTCATTTTTATACTATAGATAGAACGTATGCATTGTTCTGGCTTTAATTCCAGACATCATTGTCATCTCAATAATCATTTATGTTATAGTATATAGCTTTTTTGGCACAAATAGTTGTATGAATAACTGTAGTTTTATGAAACGCAGTCCTATCTCAAGAGTTTACCCATTTTGTTACAATAATTAAGTGTTGAATTATGCTAACGTGACAGCACGCTTTACTAAAGAAAAGCCTAAAGTTTCACCAGTTTCCGTTTTCCATCGCGCTGAGTTTTTTACCCCTTCCTTAACACGCCTAATTTTCTTTTCCTCGTTTCAGAGCCCACAAACTTAATTTCGGGTTCATTACCGAGCGTGTATTGTCGACACAGCGGCAGGCCGCGGCGGAAATAGCTGCATAATGTATTAATGCCTCCACGCACCGTTTTGATTGATTGACTCACGGATCGGGCGCCATTTTGATTTATAGGTTTGCCTTTTGACGGGCGTTGTCGGGCGATGTGCTTTGTTTAACAACTAAACCGGAAACTACCGGATAGTACCAAAAAATGTTTTCCATTCAACACCGCAAGCTAAACTTATTGTTCATTTTGGAGTATTGAATTCGTTCTCAACTCTTGTATGTCTCCACTGCTGGAGCACGTGTCTCTTCCTGCATCTCTTCCATACTCCACCGCGGGGGCCAAGTCCGGGTTGGCGGACGATTGTAAGACAGTGGCGGGTCTTACTGTTAGAAGTTATCAAGCCGCCCATAAGGCCTCTGACATGGCTTAACGACTGCCATTATATAACAGCCGGCACCAACGGCTTAACGTGCCTTGCGAAGCACGGAAGCGCTCGGAAAAATGCCACTAGCGGTAGTAACGGGACGCTCACCCATACTGTACCTGACCGCGCCTGTTGTTGCTTAACAAAGTGATTGATTCCAATCACTCGGTTCGCATAGGTCACGAGCGCTTCGAGTATTGAATACGTTTTAAAATATTTTTGATGTATTGTTAGCGGGGAGTCGCTGTATGCGGTAAAAAATGTCCTCCAAGGCCATGGCCAAGGTCGGCACAGTATCTCGATCAAGAAGCTTGGCAAACCATGAGGGCCGGCTTATGCCCAAAAAACTTAGTTGCAGTTTAAAATTTAAAAACCTATTTAGAGGCTAAAAATTTCACCCATGCCGGGATTCGAACCCGCAACCTCTGGCTATCCGTACCAGCGCTCTACCAATTGAGCCAATGGGCGACTCACGGCATCAGTGAAATTTCGAACCTCTTTACAATATTCTCTGTATTACGTACAGGCAGCGACATCTGACTTAAGCAAATTGCATTACTTACAGCCCCGACTACCTACTTTGCAGTTAGGTTTAACATCGGAACGATATCACTGTACCCACATGATTACACTATTTTTATTTTTAATGCACTAACCCGTGCTAAGGAACAAATTTAAAAACCTATTTAGAGGCTAAAAATTTCACCCATGCCGGGATGCCGGGAACCCATGCGGGTTCGAATCCCGGCATGGGTGAAATTTTTAGCCTCTAAATAGGTTTTTTAATAGGTTTTTTTAATAGCCTGTGCCACTTTGAATAAAACATTTTCGAATTTTAATGTTTGATCCACCGATTATGTTGTGTATGGAAATTTGTTTTTAAATCTCCAGTTACCTACCCTCCTTATTGGACTCAGAAGCTACATTTCAGAAAGCTACGTTTTCTATCCACAACAATCAGTACTAAATGAATCCAACTGTTTCCCAACTCTATTTGCGTTCAATCATTGAAACTAAACCAATATTTTTATTTGTGTATTGCAGCCGTGAATCATAGAAATGTCCACGTTTATTTAGATATTTAAAGCTAACGTTTTTGGTAAATAACAAATACTACACTTCGTAACAATTCTGTATCGAATTTAAAAACCTATTTAGAGGCTAAAAATTTCACCCATGCCGGGATTCGAACCCGCAACCTCTGGCTATCCGTACCAGCGCTCTACCAATTGAGCCAATGGGCGACTCACGGCATCAGTGAAATTTCGAACCTCTTTACAATATTCTCTGTATTACGTACAGGCAGCGACATCTGACTTAAGCAAATTGCATTACTTACAGCCCCGACTACCTACTTTGCAGTTAGGTTTTAATATCGGAACGGTTTTTAAATTTGTTCCTTAGCACGGGTAAGTGCATTAAAAATAAAAATAGTGTAATTCTGTATCGGCTCTAGTCTTTTTGTGAATATTGCAATTCACTATAAATCATTCCATTGCAACCCTGTATGTCTCCACTGCTGGGGCACGGGTCTTTTCCTGCATTTCAGGAAGATTAGGCCATACTCCACCACGGGGGCCAAGTCCGGGTTGGTGGAGGTTTGTAAGACAGTGGCGGGCCTTACTATCAGGCCGCCCATAAGGCCTCTGACATGGCTTAACGACTACCATTACATGACAGCCGGCACCCACGGGTTAGCGTGCCTTTCGAAGCACGGAAGCGCTTGGAAAAATGCCACTAGCGGTTGTAACGGGACGGTCACCCATCCTGTACCTGACCGCGCTTGTTGTTGCTTAACTCGACTAGGCCACGAGCGCTTCTAAATCATTCATTTGTAATTAATTGTCACGTCGTGGTATCACGTAGAGCGAGGTATTACTGTCTCCATTTTGAGTTCCAAAATAAAGATTTTCATTTCAAGCGCTGCAGTATTTGAAATCTCAGACACAGGACGAGATAATGGAAAGGAAAGCAAGTAAAAAATATAAAAACTCATGCCTGCATTTTTCAATATATTACCAGACATATTTTTTCCTGCTTAATGTAAACATTATTTTCTCTGAAGCAAGAAACTAGAATTAATGCAATAGAAGTTCCTTGAGAAGTATATGTAGTGATATACAATAGTCTGATTAGAGATCGTTGTGGACTGAAAGAGGCTGTAGTGACTAGAATTGAGAAAGGAATGTTGCGTTGGTTTGGACATGTGGAGAGGATGAAGGAAGAAAAATTGACGAAACAAAGATTATGTTGCGAATGTGAGTGGAAGGGCTGGTAAGGAAAGTCCAAGGAGGACTTACATCGACCAAATAGGGGATGTATTAGCGAAGGAGAAGATAAAAAGTACCCGGAACCGGCGTGCGAGCATGCAACGACTTACGAACGTTGATGAAGCGAAGGTGATCTGTCAGGATCGTGGCAAGTGGCAGTCTCTGGTCTCTGCCTACCCCTCTGGGATACAGGCGTTAGGTTATGTATGTTTTCTCTGGTATATCTGTTGAAAAATCTCAAATATGCAGACATACAACCTACACGTATCTGCTGCGGTGATCAAGCGCTCCACAATATTTGTGGAGCTCACGTCGGTGTTGTTTCAAAAAGCTAGAGAATGTTGCCTTGAAGGTTGCCTTAAATTTAATATACGCCATTTTTGGAAAACGTGATGACGAGTTCGTGATTTGGAACAAATGTTGCTCTGTGAAGTCCTTTTTCATTTTGATACATCAAGGTTTAACTACATAAATACTACAGCGTATATACATCCCACTACTGGGCCCAGGCCCTCTCTCGGATAGAGAGTGATTTTGATAAGAAGTTATTTTAATTCCGTCTCTTCTCACACTACGGGAATCTGCGAATCGGAGCGAAACCTAGTCGGACTCTTCCGATATAACAACACCCGTAAGTAGATCCGGACTAAAAGTCTACAATGTGTTGTGCTTACAAAAGTTTAAGTTCAAAAATTATTTTAATTTATTAATTTAGGTGTACATAACCCACACTCTCTCTTTGTGAGAGAAAGCCTGTGTCCTGCAGTGAGACGCATAGGCTACAAAAAAAATAGATACAGATATAATTCAGATCACCTGAAACATAAGTGATTCGGTCAGACACACGAACAGCACTTCGCTAGGCTTGTTAAGCAGTTGGCGCCGGCTGCCGTTAAAAGATGGCAGTCGTTAACAGTCCGAGGCCTTAAGGCAGCTTGAAAACTTCTGACAGTAAGACCAGCCACTAGTCTTGCAAGCCTCAACCAATCCGGACTTGGCCCCCGTGGTGAAGTATGGCCTATACCTTCCTTAGGGAAGAGACCCGTGCCCCTCGGTGGGTACATAATGGGTCGATGATGATGAGGACTTCCAAGCGTTCTAAGATAAAGGGTCTTGACAGACAAATAGACCAGAAAGTGGTCTTATTAGGATTCTATTTTCCGTTTGAGATACAAAAGCATGAAAGGAGAAGAAATGATGTTATATTTCTCTGATGGCGCTAGTAAACGTTAGGAACCTCTTGGGAGATAACCCGGTATAAACTGTTTTGGATTTCAACTAAATAAAAGCATTATAACATGTGTAGCTGGAGGGTTGCATTAATACATTAATACCAACTGTGCTAACAATGTTTTAATTTATACAAACAACTTAACCGAAGGCAAACAGACAAACGTACAAGCATATACCCGCGGTATAAGTTAGAAGCGGAAAATTCAACTACAATTAATTCGAAGCAACGAAATAGGGAACTATTTCACAAACAGCAACATCCACGAGCTGTGCAAGGGAAAATCGACGTTACCCCTTTGCATTTACAGCGTGTTCCAGCGTAAACTGTCCTTGGAATTAGAAGCGCGACTGTCCTGGGGCAAAACAAAGCTGGCCGAAAAGCAAATAAGAGATGGAACATAGGAGGATTCGGGAACTTACCTTTAAAAAAGAAGGCAACTTTCTTAGCTAATATGTAAAAATATACGACATTATATACAAAAAAATATACGTTGGTGTCGATACTACACAAAATTTTTATTATTAGGTATTAGTGTTCTTTATCTAAAATAGCTATATAATGTTGTTTTTTTTTATTAATTTTTAAATAATAATAACAAAAATGAAAGAAAGTGAAAGTGAAAAAGTGAAAGTGAAATGTTTTTATTGCCAACAAAAAAATAAATAAACAAGGTACAATAACTGAGATAATATCTTAAGAACTAAATTTGGCAAAAGGCCTTATGCTCAGCATAAAGTCGCCAGGGAACGTGCTCCACTGCCGACGCTGATTTTCAGCAAAAGCCTTGGAACTTTAAGTTAAGGGATAAAAACTTAATTACAGAGTCGCTGAGCGCTAAATAAAAAGATACAAAATTTCGTGTTTGTACATTTTTTTAAATTTAAATTTTAACCCTTAAGTGGGCAAGGGGAAAATAGTTCCCACGTTAAATTGAACTTTATCACCTTGAAATAGAGTCCAAAACCAATAAAAAAATCATACTACCCATGCCTTATTGAGGGTTAAATTTAAAGTTTCACCCAGACATAACATTAACTTGTAGTAGTAAATTAATTGTAAATAAAATCGTTTATTTACTTCACAAGATGTTACAAAATGTAACATCTTGGGAGGTAAATGTTATTTTATCAAGACTATTACATGAGTAAGCAGGTGTATCAAAATGTTTATGTAAAATGTTTAATCCGTATTCCAATTACCTATGTATAATTTTAATGACAATGATCATGCTGTGGCTGTAACCCAAAACTGCTTTTGGTTGCAGCCTAGTTCAAGACTGACTACTTACGTTACCTCTGTAGTTGTTACCTTTTTACCTTTTTAAATAAATAAATAAATAAATAAATAAAAGTTTATAAATAGTGACTGGTTCCCAAACTAATATAAGTTATAAACATATTTAGGGGTTTGTAAAATTGTCCTTAGCACGGGTTAGTGCATAAAAAATAAAAAAAGGTATAATATTAGTTACTTTGAATTTTAGAAAATAACTTATAACCGACATAAAGTTGGGAAAGTTAAAAAACGATAATTAATTTTATCTATTGCATGAATTGGTCACCTGATGACAACGGTGTTAACTTTGCGCTTTCGGAATATACAATCAACGCTCCACAAAAAAATACTAACATTTATATAGATGTCAGCATAAGTGGCGGAAATCGAGAAAAACCTCAGTACTATAAGATAAGATAAGAATATTTTTAATTGTACACACCAGAAAATAATTACAGAGACAACAGTTAAAGAAGAGGAATAATTGGCGGCCTTATTGCTGATAGCAATTTCTTCCAGGCGACCTTAAGTCGGAAAGTAATTATTTCTTAGTCTCGGGAGCAGAAACAAAGAGAAATATTTTGCGCAAAACAGTATTCTCTTTTGTGTTATTTTTATTTCCAGATAGGGCAAAAAAAAAGAAAACAATTTTCGGAAAAAAAACTATCGTACTAAGTTCTGTCACGGAGCAACCGCGAGCGAGCGAAATTGAACTCTAAAAGCTGTTGTGGAAATTCAAATTTTAAATGAAAATGTTTCCACTTGTACTCGCCAACCGATTCCCGGTGTTATCCCTACAGCTTAAGGGTCGTTTTCGCCCGGCGCCGGCTGGAAAATGAGATCCAAATGGCATTACTTGCTCTGGTGCAGTCGGTAATATTGTTATTGTGTATTTTCTCACGGATTTTCTCACTAGAATCTTAAGCCGGGAAAAAGCTGCCTCTCCGCGACTTGCCCGGGAATCCGGGCACTTTGCCTTTGTGCGGAATATTGCGATGTGACTGCGACACGTTTATTTGTAAACGCATTATTTGCTGAATGCATGTTTTCGTTATTGTGCCCCGCTTGGGTTTTCGTGTTTATTTTGGCACATTTTTGTGGAAAACTCGCCCTTATTCTGAGGTATTAAAGGTTTTTCGTGTTCGAGTCATTATTTTTGTTCAGTAAATAATAGAAATGTTCACTAGTTCACTAGTTAAAATTGTACAAATATACAAGGTACTGCAACTGATTTGAATGAAATACAGTAATAAGTAGGTCAATTGATGTTTTTTTTAAACAAGTTGGTAGACAAACTATGTGAATTATATCTTTGCACGGATATTCATTGAGGAACACTTCCTATATTTAAAAATATATTTTAGCGCTTGTGGCCTAGTGAAACTGAGTGTTTGGAATTAATCACTTGGGTTAAGCAACAGTAGGCACGACGGGTGACCATTCCTTGACATTTTTTTCGAGCACTTTGGTGCTTCACAAGGCACGTTAATTAAGCCGCTGGTGCCGGCCGTCATGTCATGGCAGTTGTTCATCTAAGTCAGGGGCCGTAGGGCGGCTTGGTAGCGTCTAGCAGTAAGGCCGGCAACTGCCTTACAATCATCCACCAACCTGGACTTGACTCTCGCGGTGGAGTATGGCCTTGCCTTCCTGCGATGCAGGAATAGACCCGGCCCGAGCAGTGGCTCCATAATAAGGGTTGATATCATTGGTACCATTCAATTTCTCTCTCCGAGAGAAGGCCTGTGCCCTGCAGTGGGTCGCATAAAGGTTACTTATACATACGTTTGAATTTAGCGACACATCCAGTCTCAACAATAATAAACCGAATATCAAACGCCCTATCGTGGAAGGCACGGCGCATTTTGCTCAGTTCCTATTTCAATTGATAATTAAGCTAACAGTCGCTGGCGGAATACATTTGAACACATTATAACAGCGCCGGGGAACTGTTGTTTCAGCCTCTAGAAATAGAATAAATTCTTATAGACTCTATACCTGATGAATATTTTCTTAACGAAAGCAGACTATGATGATGATAGACATTTTGGAGGAGACGATATTGAAGTTTGGTTTTGAATGCTACATCTCGACCTTATAGTATCAACCCCTTGTGTGTCCCCACTGCTGGGGCACGGGTCTCTTCCTGCATCGCAGGAAGGTTAGGCCATACTCCACCACGGGGGCCAAGTCCGGGTTTGTGGAGGATTGTAAGGCAGTGGCGGGCCTTACTATCAGAAGTTATCAAGCCGCCCATAAGGCGTCTGATTTGGCTTAACGACTGTCATCACATGACAGTTAGAGATATATTGCCAGATCATAGTTGATATTATGTACAAACTTCTGTAAGCTTATAAGAGTCCCTTCTGACGTTGTTAGAATATTGTTAGAATATTGGTATTCAAATCAGGACAACAGCGTCAGGTGGGACGATACGCTGTCTGATAGCTACCGCCTTGCCTGTGGTGTTAGGCAGGGGGGTCTGACTTCTCCCGACCTGTTTAATCTTTATGTAAATGACCTGATTGGGGAGCTGAGCAGCACTGAGGTTGGACTCAGGTTGGGTGACAGGTACGTCAACAACCTGAGCCACGCTGATGACATGGTGCTGCTCAGCCCCTCTATCAAGGGATTAAGAAAGCTGATAATTTGTGAAAGATATGCCTCTGCGCATGGTCTAATGTATAACGTTAAAAAGACTGAAATGATGATATTCAGGTCGGAAAGAGGTCCAGACTTTGTTCCGAGGGTCTTGCTGAGGGGCCAACCCATTAAAATTGTCGAAACTTTTAAATATCTTGGCCACATCCTAGAATCGTCGTTGAAGGACGACGCTGACATGGAACGTCAGCGTCGTGCCTTGTCAATCATAGGAAATATGTTGGCACGACGTTTTTATAAAGCGAATAATATCGTAAAGACTCTGTTATTTAAAACTTTTTGTCAGAGTTTCTACACGTGCCAACTCTGGACCAAATACACGAAGGCGACTCATGATGGCATTCGCGTTCAGTACAACAATGTATTTAGACATCTGATGGGGCTAAAGAGATACTGTAGTGCCTCAACCATGTTTGCTGACGCGCGTGTTAACACGTATAATGCCATCGTGAGACTCCGCGTTGCTTCATGGACCGATTCAATGGACCGAGTTGCCACGTGTGGAAACTCAATAATAAGAGAGCTGTCTGACAGGCTCTTTTTGACGGATACGTACAAGTGTTGGATAAAAGTGTCTTGTAATCTTAGTACTAATGCCCCCTTTGACCCTACTTTGTTATAATAATATAAGTAGTTCTAAAAACTTTTCTTTTTAATTTAATTTTGTTTTACCGCCTGCCTGTATGGACGCATAGTCTGAAATAAAGTTTTATTATTATTATAAGTAAAAACTGTTCCTTTTATGGCAATAAATACCTTTTTCTTTGTCTGTTACAGTTACAAAAATAAGTTTTTTTTAACTTTGTTAGGAACAACACCAGTGTGAACTGGTTAAAATTAAGATATGATTTTTAGGACGAGGCTTTCTGCGAATAATTAATAGGACATTATTTTATAAGTACAATTATTTTTAACAAAACATTTACACACAGGCACACACATTGCTTCTGGCCCCACACTAGGATACCCTGTGTCGTGGGAACCAGAAACAACGACATCACAAACATGTAAAAATCCAAGACCTGTGGGTTTTTTTTGTCCCCAGCCGGAAATCGAACCCAAGACCCCTTGCACGATCGGGAGATGCGCTACCGCTGCGCCACAGAGGCCGTCATATTGAATAAATCTTTATAATATTGTTTCTGATTTAGCATATTATTAGCAATAAATAAATTCTAATGAAATAATAGATTTAATACCATAAATTGGGGATGTTTGCTGACGCGCGAACGGATGATTTTCACGCATTAATCCGCAAACGCATAGCATCTCTGTTGTGCAGGGTAACGGTCAGTACCAGCAGTCTCCTTAGGGTGTTGGCTGATCGGATGGACAACCCCATACAGCGCCACTGGGTGTCAATGCACCTGATGCCGACAAGCAGAGGGGCTGGCTGGGACTAGGCTGTACACTGCAGTAAATATAATAATGTAAATAGTTTACTAACATAGCATAAGTCAAATTGTTACTAACACTATATGGGCTTTGCCTGAAATATAATGACAGTCGTTGGGCTGGGCTGGTCATGTCAGACGTATGAAGCCGGAAAGGTGGGCGAAAATCGTCATTGATTGGGTCCCGTGCGATGGCTACGACCTGACCGGAGATGGTGTGACGACCTGACCAAATATTTACCTGGGTCGGAAGCATTGGCCGTCAGCAAAGAGGAGTGGAAATCTGAAGGGGAGGCCTTCGCCCTGCAGTGAGACACAGCTATGGCTGATTTAAAAAAAAAATTACAGTCGTTAAGCCATGTCAGAGGCCTTATGGGCGGCTTGATAACTTCTGACAGTAAGGCCCGCCACTGTCTTACAATCCTCCACCAACCCGGACTTGGCCCCCGTGGTGGAGTATGGCCTAACCTTCCCGCGAGGTAGGAAGAGACCCGTGCCCCAACAGTGGGGACATACAAGGGTTGATAACGATAACGACATTCATAATATACCATATATGTAAAACATACTGAGTTAGGTAATTATTTACCCGTACTCACTTTTTCTTGTAAAGATCTATCCAATCCTAACTCGAATCGGTACCACCGTCGCTTCTAACGGAATGGTCTAATCAGTGGTCCCTATAGAGCTTACCGCCGACTGCTTCCTAACGAGCTGGCTGCCAGCCACAAGGGGCCCCTAGGTACCTAAGGATTCTTCTTCACACAGACTTCTTGGACGCAAATGTTCTATTACTAAGCCTGATTTACATGTTTTTATGCTCTTTAGGCATACTAAAAACTGTGTACTGTACTGTATGGTGTCGGCCTCCAACCCACATTCTTCCCGCGGTTGTCGTAAAAGGCGACTAAGGGACACAAACCGGCGGCTGGGCATCAGCGCCCCCTGCAGTACAATTCCACCAAACTGCGATCCCCAACCTGCATGCCTAGCGGGGATTATACGCACTACCCCCCCATTACGGCACAACCTTGCTCTATGGCGTTCATTTGGGGAGGGCTATGTCCGACAGTGGACTAATATAGCCTGAAGAAGAAGAAGAAGGCATTGTATACGTGGAGGTAGAATATAGTAGAGTGTAGTTTTATTTCCGCTGCCTATTTCTCCACTACACCACGGCCTGTACTATCGTTCGTTCTTTATCAACCCTTGTATGTCCCCACTGCTGGGGCACGGGTCTCTTGAATCGCAAGAAAGTTAGGCCATACTCCACCACGGGGGCCAAGTCCGGGTTCATGGAGGATTGTAAGACAGTGGCGGGCCTTACTGTCAGAAGTTATCATAACGCTTATATGGCCTCTGACATGGCTTAACGACTGCCATTATATGACTGCCGGCACCAACGGCAACGTCCCGTATTATCAAAGGGGATAATGAAACGGTTCCGGAACTGGCGTGCGTGCATGCAACAACTTATGAACGTTGATGTACCGAAGGTGATCTGTCAGGATCGTGGCAAGTCCCTGGTCTTTGCATACCCCTCTGGGATACCGGCGTGAGGTTATGTATGTACTTATGTACCACGGCCCGAAGGGAGCAGCTTTCACTTACATTCGTAAAGGATTTATATTCAGCAAACGGAGTGTAAATTATTGTTTGCGTTTGAATGAAATTTCAAGTCAAAGGCCTTAGGGCGGCTTGAAAACTTCTGACAGTAAGACCTGCAACTAGTCTTACTAGTCTCCACCAATCCGGACTTGGCCGCCGTGGTGGAGTATGGCCTATACCCTCCTCAGGGAAGAGACTTGTGCCCCTCGTTGGGGCATAATGGTTTAATGATATTGATAAATTTTATATAACGCGAGACGTATATACAACCAATTCAACTTTTTAGCTTATTAACATTTTTAGCCGAATTTTTTGTATAGAAATTAAGAAATCAGCTAAGTTAAGCTTTGTATTGATACTGTTGGTACCAAATAAACGTTTTCTATTCTTTTCTTTTCTAAGAATTTTAAGTAGCTCTCTATTAATTTCTTTTCTCTTCCTTACAAACCTAATTTCTTATCCTTTAAATTTGCGTCTTCGGACGACGAATTAATGCAAATACTATTCACAATCAGTGTACTTGCTAATTAATCGGTGGATCGTTTGACTGCTGTCAGTAGGGACTGCGGCGGCGGCGGGAGCGCCGGTCGCCGGATTTTTCAATGGAATTAAATTGCCGAGTGCGGTGAATAGTTCCAAGTAGGGATGGGACAAGGTGGGCAAAATATCGACATTTTACATGTAATGAATTTGACAGGGTTTTTCAGAGTAACAATATTGAGTTAGTATAAAGAAAAGATAGAAGATGAAATAATTTAATTTCACAAAACATTTCAAACAACATGAGCTTATTGATAAGAATAATAGTACTTTATTACTAAAATACAGATTCCTGATACCACAGATTATTTGTTTAGTAAAAAGTCAAATAATCTAAATAAATAATAATGAACAGAATTTATATTTAGTTATATATTGAACGGGTCTAATTGTAATTATTTATTAGTAATATATAAAAAAATACAGCAGCATTCATGTCATAATAAACGCTGCTCTTACGGGATAAGCAATAAATAAAGATGATTTATTAAAAAAAAGTAACCCTCATATAGGTACATAACATGCATGACATAGATACCTTATGTCATGCATTTAAGCGGAGGGATGGCTTATCATAAAGTTGTCTACCAGTACGTCACGGCACACAAAAAAATTACAGATAAAAAATCGATATCTATGAACGACGACAACTTCGCTACAGAATAATGGCTCTAAAAATTGCATACATACGAGAAATCATAGAACCCATTTGACTAAAAAATATTTGCAACACAGTTGCCATAATTGTAGTTAAACTCCAATATTCTATTACCAAAAGAAAAAGACTTTAGCACATATATCATTATGGTTACTTAAAAAACATGCAATTTGTAAAGCACGTCTGAGATTTATTTCAGACGCACTTAACACAAAACTTATAATAAAAGTGGTCATATTAATACGACCACTTTGTTTTACTGGTTTTTTTTTGTTAATATATCTGAGTTATTTTTTTCTTGTTTCCATTTACTATCTACAACTGTAATATTTACATAATATGCACACAGGTTTACCATAAAAAAGCTTGAATACGATATGTTATCTATCATTCTATCTTGTGTCTCGCATATTATTATCCAATGTACAATTTATGCTGTTTTGCTTATGTACATTTATGTGTGTGTGTGCAAGAGTAAATTAATTATTTATCTATCTATATATATCTATCTAAAAAATCACTAAGGTCGATCAAAAACACTTTTGTCACATCCCTACCGCTCCGTTACCACACCGGCATCGCTTTCGGTAGGTATTGCCTTTGAGTTATTGCAAGTATTTATATTGGAGTTTACTTGCCAGTAGCTGCGGGGATTTCGTGAATGCTCAAATATCAGCTCCAAGCTGTGCATGCGACTTGAATTAGCGTGGGATTCGAATCCCACTTATTACAAACTAGTATTCAGTTTCCTTACTATAAATGCGCAGTGGTGAAAACATGTTTGTGAACATATCCGTGTGTCTTATGTGAATAAATTATTTATCTATCTATATACTTATTTGGACTTAAATCTGCTTTAAATGTTGGCTTAGGTGCTGTACTTTACGACTTGTATAAGTCAATGTGGCGATAAATAAATTTTTTCTTCTTCTGTAAGTCAAAATTAATAAAACTGTTTTTTGTTATTTATACCATTCAATACATTTTTATAATAGTTTTAGCAGAATTTGTATTTTCAGTATTTCTTAATGACTCGCGATACTCATACGTACGAGTAGCTATATATTAACGGCCTCGGTGGCGCAGAAGTCTGGCACGCTGACTGTAAAACTGAAGGTCTCTCGACCGAAGGTCAAGGAGCCCCGGCCGGGTCGAACTAGGAAACGAAATTTTATAGTTTGTCTCGGGTCGTGGATGTTATCTATGTATTTATAGTATTAAATCTGTCGTCGAGTTAGCACCGTAACAGAAGTCATTTAGTTGTTCTTGGTATAGGGCTAACGACACCTGTGTAATATGACCATGAATATTTATTTGTATACGGTATCAGTGAAATTTCGAATCTCTTTACACTTTACACTTTACGTAATACAGAGAATAGTGTAGAGGTTCGAAATTTCACTGATTCCGTGAGGCGCCCAATGGCTCAATTGTTAGAGCGCTGGCACGGATAGCCAGAGGTTGCGGGTTTGAATCCCGGCATGGGTGAAATTTTTAGCCTCTGAATAGGTTTTTTTTTTATATTTTACTAGCTGACCCAGCGAACTTCGTACCGACTAACAGTCTATTCCTTTTTTTTTTTTATTTTTGTCACCGTAAGAGCCATCCTCGTACTTCAAGGGCTATTCTAAGAAAAAGTTGCGAAATCGGTTCAGCTGCTCTCGAGATTTTTTCTTACTTACATTCAGCGATTCATTTTTATATTATAGATTAGTTGCCTACGCTAGAGCGACCCTGAATTGTAGACAACGAAATCTCTCCTAAATATAAACCAAACATTGAAGTACCATTATTAATCTTTGAAGCGATTGTAACAATTTAGACTAATATAATTCCACACACCCAAAGCCTTTATTTGAAAAGTTTCTTAGATTACAAAAGTAGGTAAAGTTCCCATATAATTTATGTAATATTATTGTTATGTCCAATTCTGCGGCCTATGCGTCTTTTACCGTCACCAGGAGTATTTTTTTTTGCATTCAAATACATACATTGCTTCTGGCCCCACAATAGGATACCCTGTGTCGTGGGAACCAGAAACAACGACATCACAAACGTGTAAACATCCAAGACCTGGGCTTTTTTTTTATTCCCAGCCGGGATTCGAAATTAATAAGAAATAAATAAATATTCATGAACATATTACACAGATCTTGTTAGTCCTATACTAAGTAAAACTAAATGACTTGTGTTACAGATGCTTACTCGACGATAGATTTAATACAATAAATACATAGATAACATTCAAGACCCGTGACAAACTAGAAAAGTTCGTTTCCTAGTTTGACCCGGCCGGGGATCGAACCCGATACCTTCGGTTGTACAGTCAGCGTGCCAAACCACTGCGCCAGCGAGGTCGTCGAAGTAAACAGCAAATCGCTATTGAAGGCTTTGACTATACGCTCCGACACAAAATATTAGCCCTTGACATTGCTAATCCGCGGCGGGTACGCATGGTAATTAAGCCCATACTCTCTCTCTCCCTCTCTCTCTCTGAGAGAAGGCTTGTGCCTGCTGTGGAACTTTATAGGCTACATTTACTCCGCCTATAAAAGGTCAATTTTTAGGTCAAAGGTCAAAATACTAAGGTCAGGAGTTAGCCACCGAGTTGCTGAAGAACTTATCTTTGGTCCCTAAATACACACCCAAGAAACACCACCCATCTACGGATAGTGTCCCAAGCTCGCTTTAGATGTAATACCGAAGCATCGTTTTAAATAATATCAGTTCGGTCTATTTCGATGCAAACGGGCACTTCGCAGGAACGGAATCTCATCAATGCCCCGTGTACTATCAGGTCGCAATGCTCAGGCAATAACGTGTTCCATGTTGGTACACTGGGACAGAGATGGTTCTAATTGTGGTGAACTTTTTCGTATTTTTTTTATACTAGAATACACTATCCGTGATTACATACCGAATACATACGAATCGCTCATAGCCCTGGCTGCCTGAGTGATCTTAAACGATCACGAAGTTTAAGAAACACAATGGCGCGTTCAGTGCATGGATGGGTAAACCGTCTATGACTCACGCTTGTGGCATTTTTCCGAGCGGGTCCGTGCTTTACAAGGCATGTTAAGCAGTCGGAGCCGGCTGCCGTCGATAAATGGCAACTGCTATGACGGATTAAGCCAAGTCAGAGGGTTTAGGAGGGCTTGACAACTTCTGACAGTAAGACCAGTCACTAGTCTTGCAAGCCTCCACCAATCAACTTGGCCCCTGTGGAGTATAGCCTATACCTTCCTCAGGAAAGAGACCCGTGCCCCTCGGTGGGGACATAATGGGTTGAAGATGACGATCATGAATTACGTACCTTTTTAGATTATATTATATTAAAGCGAATGGTTGCGGTAGCCCAGTGGGTAGAACTATGGACTCTGATGCGGACTACGCATACAATTGTTGGAATATGGGGTATTAGTCTTCCTAAATTTTATTATTTTTAATGCAATAACCCAATTCTTCCCGCGGGTGTCGTAAAAGGCGACTTAGGGACAGAAACCGGGGTGTGGGCAGCAGTGCCCTCTGCAGTACATCCCCAACCCGCATGACCAGCGTGGGGATTATGGGCATTACCTCCTATGACAGCACAACGTGGCGCTCATTAGGGGAGGGCTATGTCCAGCAGTGGACTTGTATAGCCTGACGACGAATGCACTAACCCGTGCTAAGGACAATTTTAAAAACCTATTTAGAGGCTAAAAATTCCACCCATGCCGGGATTCGAACCCGCGACCTCTGGCTATCCGTGCCATGGGTGGCATATTTAGCCTCGAAACAGGTTTTTAAAATCTTCCTAGATTTTTTTATGTAGCCTATACACAATCTGCAGGGCACAGGCCTTCTCTCAGAGGAAGAAAATGGGCTCAATTACTACGCGTGCCCGCCGCGGATTGGCAATATCAATTTCGCTGAGATAGTTGAACACCTCTGACTCTCAGGTTTCCTCACGATGTTTCCCTTCATTTAGCTAGTGGTATTGCTACAATAACATCACATACACACACGTAATTTTTCTATAGTATTTCTTAACACGTCAAACGTCACTGGGGTCACCGGTGACCTCATATGGTACGTCCTAGTACGCCTTGGGGGTCACTAGTGACCTCAAGTCAGACCTGTTTTCAAGAGACTGTCCTGCGCCGTAAATACAAGTTAGTAGCTATTTGGTGTACTGGGATGACCGGCATGGCGCCTAAGTATAAAACTTTTGTCTGGGACTTAGGTGCCACAGTCGGAAGTTAGGAAATTAAGACAGTACGTGAAAAGATGTAGTAATATTTTAGTTAATCATTTTTGTTGGGTATCCTAGTTTGGGGTTTGGGTGTAAGCCTTGTGGGTAATATAATCATAAATAAACACAACATTTATAGTTTCTTTAGGAATGAGTGATTGATAGAGAAACTATCTTTTCTCGGAAACTATCACTCCGCAATAGTTATGTAGTGTATTAATTGTCTAGTGTGTGGAATAAGTCAAAACAATAATATTTATATCCAATACATCATAATAAAACAAATCTTAACACAGCCGAAACAAAAACAACAGCGCTCTTATTGACTGCCGCTGACAGACTGAGGCGCGAGGGTGACCGGCACAAAGGGCGACGCGGCGCTACGGTAACGGTTTTTTTACTTTCCATCGCAGGGCGCCATGGGGGTCATTAGTGACCTCAGACAGTTTTTTTAAAATAACTCATAAACCATATATCAGATATTAAAATTAAATTATTTCTACAAGTATTCAGTCATAAGAAACAAATTTAGTCAAAAGTTTTTTTTTAATTATCACCACTTCCAACTTGGCGTTTAACGTGTTAATGATTCGCGACTCTCTTACATAGTTATATATTAAACGGGTCAAATCGCGATTATTTATTAGGTTAAACGTAATTACCTTATTTCCCGACGTTTCGTTTCGTACTCTGTAACCAGCTAGCTAAGAACGCCTAAGGATATCATACCCTTACAGTGTTGAGGAGTCTAGAAGATTGACTATAGTTGTGGAAGCTCCTACATTGGACAAACGAAGCGGTCTATTGCGGAAAGAGCACATTGCTCCGGATAAGACCCGTTTAATATACAACTAATCTTTGTATGTTATGTAGTGTACCAATAACTTTGTTTTCAGTCATTGTCAACAGTCATTGTTACATGCCCGCATTGAAATGTAATAAAATTTAAATTTTGAAATAAAATGAAATTTCTCTCCACAGAAACGCTGACGTAATGTATTACAAGTTAAGGAACTTTACAAGTTTTAAAATTATATTGTTTTTAATTGCCTACGCTAAGGTGACCCTGTATTATAGACAAACAAACCTCTCCTAAATAATTATAAACCAATAATGGTTTAAAAACCTATTTAGAGGCTAAAAATTCCACCCATGCCGGGACTCCAACCCGCGACCTCTGGCTATCCGTGCCAGCGCTCTTTCCAACTGAGCTAATGGGCGACTCACCGGCTGAGTGAAATTTCGAACCTTTTTACAATATTCTCTGTATTACGTACAGAGAATATTTATAACACTATTTTTATTTTTAATGCACTAACCCGTGCTAAGGAACAAATTTAAAAACTTGAATTCTATTTAGAGAATATTTAGCCTCTAAATAGGTTTTTTAAGTTGTCCTTAGCACGGGTTAGTGCATTAAAAATAATATAATCAATAATGGTTGGAATATTTTTCTGGTTGTGCAATAAAGTGTTCTCTATCTCTATCTATCTATCTGTCTATCTATAAAGCAAACTTTGAAGTATTATTGTTAGTCTTCGAATCTATTGTAACAATTTAGACTAATATAGACTACAGGCAATCGAACCGGGATCTCTCACTTTGCTGCCACCGCTGTTCGATACATAAGAGCGTGGTAGTAAAGCTGCACAAGTGTCCCAGTGTCCCAGGTGGGTACCGGTGAAATCTGCGGTGTGGCACTTTGTATGTGCGGCTTGAAATTGCCGCTTGCACTGCATTTCGGTAGGGCTGCGATATTGCGGACGGAAAAAAGCGGAGATTTTTTAAATCACACTAACAACACAAAAAAAATGTGACATCGCGTTTAGAAACCTAATACCCCGGAACCGGACACTCTGAAGGCTTGCGCAGACGAGGGTCTATCTCCCGGGTACTTTTTTGTCCGTCGATATAGATCTTTTATAAATTGTATCGAATAACGCACGCGAAGGACTAAAAGTACCTACCCCGTCCAAAAAGTCCCTCAAGTTAGCGAAGATATCAAGAGACTGGACTGGACAACATTTCGGTGTTTTCTTGTAAAACGTTATTTTTCAACTTCATGTAAATTACACACACAATTTAATCTCAGAATATTTGGTTCCATAGCGTACGCTTCACTCGATTTCCGGGGGACAAAAGACCGCACACCGTAGGCGTTGAGTCCGCGACAAGAACTCGGAGGACATTTTTAACGATTCAGGGACTATTGTCCCTTGGGGACAAAAGTCCCTCGTCAACATTTTTTACAATCTCGTCTGCGCAGGCCTTAAAGGTGACAACGTACAAAAAAAATATGCGTTCTAAACTTGATATTATGGCATACTTATGGTCTGTTAGCTTTTAGAATATACCTCGGACTCTAGAGTAGGCTTCGGTTTTCGACAATTTTCACCAGTTTTCATACTATTGATCAGTCAATCAACCAGTCCGTACTCGTCCACTGCTGTGCATAGGCCCAAAGTACGCCACTTCATTCTGTCCTCGGCCACTGCCAGCAATCTGCCTCTGATCGTTGGTCCAGCAAGCCGGACTTGATTTAGTTTGTCCTGTTTTAACTCCATTTGAATAATTTTAGTATGTTGAATAGTATCTGTGTGTGTATGTGTGTGTGTGTGTGTGTTGTTATATTATATTTAATGGGTCTCCGCTATTAAAAAATCTTAAATACATCACAAATAACATCACAAAAAAACATCGATAATTCGTCGGTTTTTCAAAAACATCTATCTATCTATGTTTAAAGAATAAATGTGGTGTTACTTTTTTATCTTCCTTTGTATGTAATGTATTATTGTAATTATGAACTTATGACATAGTATGAATGAGTTAAACGCGGCTAATCGCGATTTTTTATTAGGTGTAACGTAATTACCTACCATGAGGCAACCCTGAAATAAATTACTTTTAGCAATAAAGCTACCAATTTTTATCTCTTCTCTTTCGATATTATTGTTTCTGTAACTATTTTTCCTGTATACAATAAAGAATATTCTTATCTTATCTTACTTTACCTAAAGAAAGTTAAGGTGATTACGTTATACTTAAGAAATAATCTCGATTAGATTCGTAGAAAGTAATTTGACATTTGAGCGCATTAAAATATGCGCGTAGCCGCGTAAGGCGCGTAAGGCGCGTAATTATAGTATATTGTTCCAATCACAGTTTGCTGGTCGAAAACGTCGCGATTAAGTAAAAACATCAAACATTCTGTGCTTCCGCGTTTCACAGGACACGGACCACGGAAGCGGCAAGCGGTTGATGCCGGCTGTCATGTAATGGCAGTCGTTAAACCGTGTCACAGGCCTTAGTGTCCGCGGCCAGACAACTTCTGACAGTTCGCCTCAGTTCGCGTTCGGCTCGCCACTGTCTTCCAATCCTCCGCCAACCCTGACTTGGCCTTCATTGTGGAGTATTGTCTAACCTTCCCCCGATGCAGGAAGAGACCCGTGCTCCAGCAGTGGGGACATAAGAAGGGTTGATATCATTCATTTAAGTAAAAACGTCTTGTCGCAACAAAGAGTCATGTCGTATGGTTACGTAAGTGCTTCAATAGGATTTTGTGTGTGTCTAATTAATTATTGTCCAAGTAAATAGACTGTACAAGTTGCGTGTGTGAGGTTGTACGAATGCGTGGCAAGTCAATGTTTGTTATCCTTGACTGTGCCACCTGGTATCCTGTCTGGTGTAGTTTGACTAAGGATTCTCTAGACATGGTTTTCATATAATACTGCGCCATAAAATACCTTAATCAATTGATAGAGTTATGGACGGCAATCATGAAACTTTATAAAACGTATAATTTGCTACTGAAATATTAGGTTTGTGAAATTGTAAAGCTGTGTGTTTATATATTTTATCTATAATATAAAAATGAATCGCTGAAAGTGTTGGTAAGCGCAAATCTCGAGGGCAGGTGAACCGATTTCGATAATTCTTTTTTTACAATATTCCTTGAAGTACGAGGATAGTTCTTACGGAGAGAAAAATAAAAAAATATTAAATAATAAAATATTGATATTTAAATTTTTAAAATGATAGACAGATATCAAAAAATGTGTAAAAAGGTTTGCACCGCTCACGGTGCGCCTCTAAAGGCGGTAACATGAGAAAAGATGGTCAGAGTGGATTTTTTTCGGGCTGCCTTTTTCTCTACAACACTGTCTCCACTCCACTCGACTTCACTACACTACACTACACTGGAAGGCAGCTGCTTACATTTTAAATTGCTACTCAGCAAACAAAATGAAAATTCTTTATTGTGAAATAAAATTAATTTGATTTTTGTTTCGATGGAAGGAATATTTCTAAACTCTAACTTTCGTATGCACAACATGTTATTAACTTACTTCCGGATACCACTCGGTGACCGTGAAGGAAAACATCGTGAGGAAATCTGAGTGGCTGAGGTGTTCGAATACCTCAGCGTTTGAAATTGCCAATCTACGGTGGGCGTGCGTAACTACATACCCCCTTATTCATTATAGTCTGCTAACTAAAAGCATTGCTTATTCTCTCTCTGTCTTATTCTATTGACCTAAGTCAGAATGAAAAAGAACACTTTTTAGCAGCTGTTTTAAGTTAGCGGACCATTATGAATAAGAGTGTTAGTCTCTGTCTTTCTAAGAAAAGACCTGTGCCCTGGAGTGGGACATATTATAACGCTTAATAACGCTTCCGGTATATTATACAGGAAGCGTTATTATTTTATTTTGGGGAAAACTTCGGGGGAAATATCGTAACCTGATATGCATTTACAAGATAAAAATTGTTACTTGAGAACCAGCATAATTCAAGCATCAACATTTGTTGCTACTAACATAACACTGGGCCACGTTGTCTGTAAATTTTATTTAAATTAAATAAATAATTTGTTATTATTGTAAAACATATTATGAAGCGCTCGTGGCCTAGGCGAACCGAGTGACTGGAATCAATCACTTGAGTCGAGCAACAACAGGCGTGGTCAGGTGCAGGATGGGTGGTCGTCCCGCTAGTGGCATTTTTCCGAGCGCTTCCGCGCTTTGCAAGGCACGTTACGCAGCTGGTGCCGGCTGTCATGTAATCGCAGTCGTTAAGCCATGTCAGACGCATTATTGGCGTTTTGATAACTTCTGACAGTAAGGCCCGCCACTGTCTTACAATCCTCCACCAACCCGGACATGACCCCCGTGGTGGAGTATGGCCTAACCTTCCTGCCATGCAGGAAGAGACCCGTGCCCCAGCAGTAGGGTCATACATGGGTTGATATCGATAACGATATTATTAACTTGTTTGTGTCCTGCAATAGGAATTATTAGTACAGTGCTACACAAAAAATAAGTCTCGCGGCCGTACCTGCGCAGATGACCAAATTTTGGATGTGCGGCAAGTTGATCGACCAATCAGATAGTGTCATTTTATGGCAGGCCGCGCGCCTTTGTTGCTATTGGTTGATAAAACGTCATCGATGCAGGTGACTATTAGTTTGGCAATATTAGCGCGAGCGAAATAGGTAGCGCTACTGCGGCAATCAATTCTGCACCTTAACCGTATCGGTTAAAGATCATGTTGAATGTACTTATAGCTTCGGGTACTTTCGTTAGACTTCTTCCTAGTCTGCGCGAACGTAGATTCCCGAAGGGACTTTTATGATGTGTAGTACTGTAATAATATTTTAATTTTATTTTTGTGTGACAACCCTGCCGCCACCGATGCCGCATATACGGGTCATCGCAAATGAGCGCATTACATCGCAGCTCCAAAACATCGCTCCGAAATCCAATGCAACTCCGCGCTACAGGCTCAAAGGGATTAGCGTGTAGAGATATTAGCCTAGCCACTGGTCTGCTAAATGCATAGTCATTAAATTAAGTCATTAAGGAAACGCTCGTGGCCTAGTCGAATTGAGTGGTTGGAATCAATCACTTGAGTTAAGCAGCAACAGGCGCAGTCAGGTGCATCATGCACCGGGTGACCGTCGCGTGACCTTTTTTACCGTTAGTGGCATTTTTTCCGAGCGTTTCTTGCTTCAAGGCACGTTAAGCCGTCAGTGCCCGCTGTCATGTAATGGCAGGCCTTATGGGCGGCTTGATAACTTCTGAAAGTAAGGCCCGCCACTGTCTTACAATGACTTCCACACGTTCGACCAGGACACGAGCGCTTCTGGTTTTGTTAACCCTTAACCAGGTGTAGGTAGTATGAATTTTTGTTTGGTTTTGGATTTTATTTCAAGTTGATAGGGTTAAATTTAATGTGGTCCTGTATAGTATTGCCTGGATAAGGGTTAAATATAAGTTATTACAGTACTTTTTAATGACTAGCGATATTCATACATAGCTATGATCTCTTCGCGATAATTTATTAAGATAAATTATAATATTCGTGATATAATATTTAGTATCAAAGGTGTCGGCCTAGAGAATAGCACCAACCCAAATTTTTCGGGCGGGTGTCGTACAAGGCGATTAAAGGACACAAAGCAGCGCCCTCTGCTGTACAATTCCACCGAACTGCGATCCCAAACCCGCATGCCCAGCGTGGGGATTATGGGCATTGCCCCCCAATGATGGCACAACCGTGCGCTATGGCGCTCATCAGGGGAGGACTATGTCCAGCAGTAGACTTATAAAGCCTAAAGAAGAAGAAGATTGTGTCTTAGTTTGATATGTCTATATTTTTTTAGGTAGTCTACGTTTGTCCCACTGGTACAGGCTTTCTGTCATAAAGAGATAGCAAATTCAAAATTCAAATTCAAATAATTTTATTTCAACGTAAAGAATTTACATTCTGTTTGCTGAATGTCAATGTACAATGTAAAGTGTAAGCCGCCGCCTTCGGGCCGTAATTGTAGTGGAGAAAAAGGCAGCGGAAAAAAAACTCCACTCTGACCATCTGATCTGACCAGCGCGAGTCTAAATATGAAATATATTTTTTTTTGTAGTAAGCTACAAACATAAATTGGTATACTGTAGTAAACGTGCCGTTGCAGGGCATACCTTGATTGGCACCGACCTTGACTGAGTCGGTGCTTGCATTGGCAATTTCAAGCACCGACGTATTTGAACAGCTTAGACACTCAAGTTTCGTTCACAGTAATCATCATGTAATATACCATTATCACTACTAAGATGTATTTGTCCATGGATCGCGAGATCCAGGTAACCTTCGTACCTCTTCTGGCAGTAAGACCAGCCACTAGTCTTTCAAGCCTCCACCAATCCGGACTTGGCCCTCATGGTGGAGTATGGCCTATACCTTCCTCAGCGAAGAGACCCGTGCCCCTCGGTGGGGACATAATTTGTTGACAATGATGAACCGCCAAACCTCTGGCCACACTTACCGGCTACTTTTCAAAACTCCATCGGCTGCTTCCCAATGCACGAGACTCACGGAAACTTACATCTTACTGGCCCGTATACATCATGTTAACGGCGCCACGCCACCTGCCGTGGATTAATGGGAACTCTGTAAACTAAACTTTACTTTGCTTGTAGTTGCCGAGATATATGGCCGGGCCCTTGGCCCGACGACCGGCGAAAAGGGTGTGCTCTTAAGGCGCTTTAGGTGCTAACTAGCGCCTCCGATGGAATAAAAATCATAAAAATCATGTCCTACGGCATACTATTGTGGGGACGGGCAGCGGACATTGAGATCATCTTCGTCTTGCAGAAAAGAGCGATCAGATTCATCTATAAGCTAGGCAGTAGAGATTCGTTAAGATAATTCTTTAAAGAAACAAACATCCTGACAGTTGCCAGCCAGTATATCTATGAAAATATTATGTATGTCAGGAAAATTATTAGCAACTTTAAAACTGCAGGTAGCCAACACAATGTAAATACTAGAAATGAACATAAACTTTTGCTCCCACTATTTAGGCTGGCAAAGGTTAATACATCCTTCATGGGGCATTGTATACGCTTCTACAATAAAATCCCTGAAGACATATTAAGTTTGACTAAAACGCGGTTCAAAAAATGTGTAAAGTACACTTTGTGCCAAAAGGGCTACTATAACATAAAGGATTATTTAGATGACAATGAGGTCTGGAATTAAAGCCAGTTCAATGTATGAGTTCTATGTTTTATAATAATTATTTAAATTATGTTAATTAAGGACTTTTGAAAAGACTAAGTTGGGAGTTTTTTTGTCCATTTTTTCTCCTAAATGATCTAGGTTTTGAATTAAGCCGCAGTTTCTGTGCTACTTTGCCTTTTCATTTCATTTTATATGATTTTTATTTTATAATACGTTTTTTAACGCTAAAAACGATTGAAATCCTAGGTTGTTGAGCCTAGGTTGTAGTAGGTTCTGGAAATAGTTGTCACAGACATTAAGATTTTTATGATTACATTTTGAAAAACGTATTAAATAAATGGAGTGGAAAGGTTGGCAAAGGTCGTCCCAGGCGGACATACATCGTCCAGATAGGGGAGGAATTAGCAAAGGGATACATAAAAACTACCCGGAACCGGAGTGCGTGCATGCAACGACCTATGAACGTTGATGACGCGAAGGATCCTGGCAAGTGGCAGTTCCGGTCTCTGCCTACCCCTCTGGGATACAGGTGTGAGGTTATGTGTGTATGTATGTATTAAAACAAAATTACCCCAAAGCGCCTTAAGAGCTGTACACGTTCTTCATAGATTTATGGGCTATCCGCGACGTGTTTAAACTTAAGGCTGTCTTAATTAGAAAATGCTGTTATAGTGGACAAGAATTCCTGGAAGATACGTATTTTTTTCTTTCGTTATAGGAAAGAAAAAAAACAAAAGACATTTATCATAACAACAAGACACATCATCGAAACAAAATATAATAAATTAACGAAGTATACAATAAACAAAACAATATTTAATCGATATTGTCAGTCACTTTGTTGTATATTAAACCTTGTATCTTAGTACCATGTTAATTATCACTACGGGTGCACCCTAACCATGTGTTATGACTTGAGTTATACTTGCTGCTGAATAACAATATGGCGTAAGTTTGAAGTACCCAGTGATTAGGGATCACGGTATTGCGGTGTCTTGATAACATCGTGATTTAAACATTTACAACTTGTATTCAAATCCGAGCCAATCAAAAGCAAGTCAGAGACCTCAGGGCGGCTTGATAATTTCTGACAGTAAGACCAGCCACTATAATAGTCTTGGAAAAACAATACAGCTCGAAAAAACAAATGAAGATCGGATTGACGCTTTCCCGCCATTTTTTTTTTTTGTAGCCGGCCAGTGTTTATTATTGTTTTGCATTTTTGTCATTAAAAAATTGTAACTATGTACAAATCTATTTTATTTTAATAGTTGGTGCCGGCTGCCGTCGACAGATGGCAGTCGTTAAGCCAAGTCAGAAGTATTAGGGCGGCTTGAAAACTTCTGACAGTAAGACCAGCCACTAGTCTTGCCACCCTCCACTTGGCCCCCGTGGTTGAGTATGGCCTATTCCTACGTTCCTCAGAGAGGAGACTCGTGCCCCTCGGTGGGGATATAAAGGGTTCATGGTAAAGAGCTGGTGATCGTGCTCTTCCACTATAAAGGGAAATTTCTCGCCAGGCAGATCGAATGCCAGGAAGATCGTGGGTTCGAATCCCGGCGAATACAGTGTTATTGTGACATGCCGTGAGTGCTTCTCTGGAATTGTCGCCAGCGTCTAAATACATGTTTCCATGTCGCTGCGCAATTTCATTGCAAGCTATGATTCCACGAATGTTTTCCATGCGATTAACACTTAACAGACGACTTTGCAAATAGGTGTAGTCGTTCTGTGTTCAATGCTTTCCAATGGAATTGCTTCAATTTGTTTGAGCTGTGTGAATATATAAACATTCAATGCCTTATCATAATAAACTGTAAGAATGGGAATAATGAAGTGAAATGAAATGAAAAGGTTTTATTCAAAGTAGCGGAGAAACTGCGGTTTAATGAACGGTTCAATTCAAACTAGGTGAAAATCTAGATAATTTTGGAAAAAAATGGACAAAAAAACTCCAAACTTAGTCTTTTCAAAGTCCTTAATTAACAAAGTTTACATACTTGTTTTAAAATATAGAACTCATGCATTGTACTGGCTTTAATTCCAGACATCATTGTCATCTAAATAATCCTTTTGGCACAAAATGGACTTAACACATTTTTTGAACTGCGTTTCAGGCAAGCTTAGTATAATATCTTTAGGGATTTTATTATCGAAACGTATACAATGCCCCATGAAGGATATGTAACCTTTGCCAGCCTAAATAGTGGGTACAAAAGTTTATGTACATTTCTAGTACTTACATCGTGTTGGCTACCCAAAGTTTTAAAGTTGGTGATATTTTTCCTGACGTACCTAATGTTTTCGTAGATAAAATAACTTATCTATGAAAACAATTATTAATTAAAATCAGCTTGCGTGCACAAAATATTATTTACAAATACCGTTAACGTAGTAATAGAGACATATAATTAACATATTGGCTGTTAATAACGGTGATCTCCACGCTGTATCAGAGGGGGTGGGGGGATTACTACAATTACGCTTTTCAATAGTAGCGATTAAATAATTTTATGTGTGTTCTTGAGTGGAGACCGCGACTCGGCAAACGTAGTGTAGGACGCCCTCCGACCAGCTGAAGACAGGGCGCTATGGCGCTCATTAGGGGAGGGCTATGTCCAGCAGTGGACTACATAAAATAGCCTGAAGAAGAAGAAGAATAATTTTATAACGCTTAATTAATAAATCTTATGTAATTTACGTCAGAGGCATTATGGGCGGCTTTACAACTTCTGACAGTAAGGCCCGCCACTGTCTTACAATCCTCCACCAACCCGGACTTGGCCCCCGTGATGGAGTATGGCCTAACCTTCCTGCGGTGCAGGAAGAGACCCGTGCCCCAGCAGTGGGGACATACAAGGGTTGATGACGATGTAATTTACATCAGTGGTAAATCATCATCATCATAAACCCATTATGTCCCCACCGAGAGACACGGGTCCCTTCCCTGAGGAAGGTATAGGCCATACCCCACCACGGGGGCAGTCCGGTTTGGTGGAGGCTTGCAAGACTAGTAGGCTGCTAGTGGCTGGTCTTACTGTCAGAAGTTTTCAATCCATCCTGAGGCCTCTGGCTTGGCTAAACGCATTAACATAACATAACAATGCATTTACCCACAGACATATACTTTTTTTCTGGCCCCACATCAGAATACCCTGTGTCGTAGGAACTAGAAACAGTGACATCACAAACATATTTAGAGGCTAAAAATATCACCCATGCCGGGATTCGAACCCGCAACCTCTGGCTATCCGTGCCAGTGCTCTATCAATTGAGCCAATGGGCGACTCACGGCATCAGTGAAATTTCGAACCTCTTTACACTATTCTCCGTATTACGTACAGGCAGCGACATCTGACTTAAGCAAATTGCATTACTTACAGCCCCGACTACCTACTTTGCAGTTAGGTTTAACATCGGAACGATATCACTGTACCCACATGATTATACTATTTTTATTTTTAATGCACTAACCCGTGCTAAGGAACAAATTTAAAAACCTATTTAGAGGCTAAACATTTCACCCATGCTGGGATTCAAACCCGCAACCTCTGGCTAGTATATCGCACCCTCAGAAAGAAAGAGGCCTAAGTCAAAAAATAGTTTAAATACTCAAAAAAATCTCAAAAATTGAGTACCTAACAATCATAGAGAGACATAAAAAGGTATGCTCTATCAGATGAATAGTAAAACAAAGGCACTTATTGTAAAAAAAGCATAGCGAATCTTCCGTCCACGGCATACCTTTTTAAGACTCTATGATTGTAACTCAATTTCAGTATTTTTTGACTTAGGCTTCTTTCGTACTGAGGGTGCGATATCTATTTAGCCTCTAAATAGGTTTTTAAATTTGTTCCTTAGCACGGGTTAGTGCATTAAAAATAAAAATAGTATAATCACAAACATGTAAGACCTGGCATATTTTTTTGCCCCCAGCCGGGATTTGAACCCGGGACCTCTCGCATGGAATACAAACTTAAACAAATCCACCGACATTCGCTGGTGTAACTTTGAAAGAATACGCATTATAATAATCCATCCCGTGCTAACCTTCGGCTATACACAGGCTGTCAGAATAATTCAGCGGCGCCCAGGAGGCTGTATACACAGGTGGGTCGGTTCAACCCCGAACTTTGATTTACGGCCGACCGCCGTCCGCAACAAATCACAACACCCTGTATAGTGGGGTCGTAAATTCGGAGCACCCTGTACGTGGTTGAATAGCCGTCGGTGGATTTGGGCCATCATTTTTGCGTGTTTTTTAGCCACAATCCTTTTGTTGCGGCGCGGGTAGGCAGAGGGGGTCGAAGGGTTGAGCAGGCTTGATTTATGCGGTCACGGAAAATGAATTTTCGGCGCGTATGAATGTTAATTAAGGGGCTTAAAATCGTTGTTTGTGAATAAAGTGTATTTGAATATTAACAGAATAAAAAAAACATTCGCCGCGGTAAAAAAGTAAAGAATTCATCATCATCATCCCATTACGTCCCCACCGAGGGGCACGGGTCTCTTCCCTGAGGAAGGTATAGGCCCTAGAGAAGCACTCACGGTATGTCCCAATAACACTGTATTCGCCGGGATTCGAAACCACGACCTTCCTGGCATACGATCTGCCTGGCAGGAAATTTCCATTTATAGTGGTAGAGCATGACCACCTGCTCTTTCCCTAAGAACCCATTATGTCCCCACCGAGGGGCACGGGTCTCCGTGAGTCCTGGTAGAGTCCAGCCTGCCTACAATTGGGTAGAGTCCCAATTGTAATATTTTAAAAAAAAAAGAAATATTTATGTAATATTTTAAAAGGAATAAGTTGGTTAGCTTATTTAAGTTACGTTTAATTTGGTTGAGTTCAGATTGAACTTTCAATTAAGGCGAGGCTCTTCTTGATGTTCAATAAGAACCCACTTTTAGAGGAATGTTTAGCACTGACCAAATGAAATGTAAATAAATAGAAATATATGAGAAACAGCTTATTAATTTAACCCCTCTACTATAAAACAATTAGAAGATAGGCTGAAAAAAATAAACAAATTAGAACTCGGGCGCCAGGCCAGCACTAAAAGAAGATACCGTGGATAGTAGTAGGTAAAGCGCTTGGGTTTTAATCTCAAGGCGGGCATGAATTGAGTCTGCTGAAGGAGATCAAAGAAACTAGTTTAATATTTAAATATCTATATATTGCAAGGTCTTACATATGGCTTAAGGCCGCTCACCATGGAGGTTTAAAATTTATAACTTAGCAGGTTAAGTGGCTGTAGGTATCACCAGGTCAGTAGTCAAGTTGCTCCACCCCTCAGAAAGTCAAGTAGCGAGGAAGTCGGTCAATGTGGAAACTTAACCACTAGCCGTTAGATCCTAGTGAAAATTTATGATAAACAACACAATAACTTGGTGAATTATCTGAAACCCTAAGGAAGTTCTAATAAAGTTAAATTTAGCCAAAACTACTTATTTTAATATTTGTACCAGGAGTCCTGAGGAAGGTATAGGCCATACTGCACCACGGGGGCCAAGTCCAGATTGGTTGAGGCTTGCAAGACTAGCAGCTGGTCTTACTGTAAGAAGTTTTCAAGGCGCCCTTAGGCCTCTGACTTGGCTTAAAGCCTGCCATCTATCGACGGCAGCCGGTACCGACTGCTTAAAGTGCCTTGCAAAGCACGGAACTTTACTTCACTGTTTACTTAATGAAATTTTCAATTCAGAAATTGACCCTTAACGCTCAACAGTCAGCTAGTTGATTTGGCTTTTACAGTTTTTTTATTTCACTGCGCACAATAATGCACTTTTACTGTTCGACGAGACAAATGAGCTCCGAATTAACGCAAAACGAATCCAATACGTGCGTCAAATTGTCACGGCGAAACACAAAGGTGTCAATTAGGGAATTCACCTGCGAAGCTGCTCCGCGTCACTAACGGGTGGGGTTGCCAGAGCAACAAACGGATATATCTCGAAAGTTAAGCAAATTTCATATATTTTCGACTGTTATTTTCAATGAATAAATCCTACTTTTTCCGATAAACTTTATCGGAATAGAAACGGGATTACTGTTATAATATATAAGTGTCTTAATTTTTTTTTTTAATTGCCTCGATGGCCTAGCCGTTAAAGCATTTTGGTACCAATACAGATGGGATCTTTCATTCGATTGCCACTGGGGACGTACGGCGGATTTTTACAAGTGTCCGCAGTCGGGTGCGTTTTCATGTTTGTGACGTCCTTTCCTGGCTACTGTAGTACACGGTATCCTAGTTTGGGACCAGTTCAAGTGATTGTGTTATGTGGAAGTTATTATTACTATTAATTCTAAATAAAACACGTGCTCCAGTCCCTGTAAAATTAAATGAAATGAAAAGGTTGTATTAAAAGTAGCGCAGAAACTGCGGCTTAATGAACGTTACAATTTAAATTAGGTGTCAATTTCAAAATCTAGATTATTTTGGAGAAAAAAAATGGACAAAAAAACTCCAAGCTTCTTTTCAAAATCCTTAATTAAAAGAGTTTACATAATTATTTCAAAACTTAGAACTCATACATAGTACTGGCTTTAATTCTTGACATCATTGTCATCTAAATAATCCTTGTATGTTATAGTAGCCCTTTAGGTACAAAGTGTACAACACATTTTTTGAACCGCGTTTCAGGCAAGCTTGTCTGTACCCCGAAAAGGAACCCAAAACGCTGAAGAGTTCTCTCTTTGAGTGGCAAGGCTCATCCTTTATCTGAGATCCCGTTACGTTGATTATTGGTGCCACCAGGTCTTTGAACAGCAGGCACGCTGTTAATTTTTCTCTGAATGAGTTCACAAAGGTCACTCCTTTTGTATTGTCTTATAGTGTATATATGTATTATCTGAACTCTTAGATTGAGAAATATCTGTGTAATTTACATTTTTATGTACAATAAAGTGTTCTCTATCTATTTATCTGTAGTAAGCAATATGTAGGATCTGTATTAATGTTGGCTATAAATAGAATAAATATTATTGAGAAATTCGATAACTATTTTAACGCGATAAGGATTCCCTGTAAAGTTAGGTTTGAATTTTTTGGTAAATAAATAAAAAAAAACACAATTTTTTTTTTACTATGTAGGGCAAGGGCTTTTTTTATTATGTAAGGCAGCGACATCTGGCTGAAGTAATATGCATAGTTTGCAGCTTCGAGTACCTACGTTGCAGTTATGTTTTACATTGGAATGATATCGCTGTACCCACATGATTATATTCTTTTGTTGCACTAACCCGTGCTATGGGCAATTTTAAAAACCTATTAATAATTTTTTTTTCTATTAACTTGTACAAATACAATAATCTGTCTGGATCGTGGCAAGAACAGTCCTTGGTCTCTGCCTACCCTTCTGGGACACAGGCGTCAGTTTGTGTTATATTATGCCACGTTAAAAATAAAATTCAAACTTAAAAAAACGAGTCAGTAAATTGTAATCGAATTTCCGTCATCTAGCAACACCACTGTCGCCCATTTTGCCGTTTCGCTGATGAATATCGGACAATTAGTAGCAAAATATTTGCGTGGATGCATGGAAATTGCAGCCCGATAGGTCAGTCTTTGAGTCATTTACTAATAATTAATGAAGTGCCATACTTCGACTCAAACGGGAAAGAAGGGCTAGATAAAAAGTATCTGAAACCGACGTGCGTGCATGCAACGCCTAATGAATGATGAAGAAGCGAAGGAGGGTTGTCAGGACCTTGGTTAGTGGCAAGCGCTGCTCTTTACCTACACCTCTGGGATACAGACGTAAGTTTACGTTATTATATTACTAAAGCACCACAGTAAAAGCATTGGCGTTGGTTATCAATAGCAATAATTTAACTATTGCTAGATTTCCAAGGAATCAGCAAGCTAAAGTGGCAGTGGGCTGGCCATATCTCGCGAAGAACCGACAACCGTTGGAGTAAACGTGTTCTTGAGTGGAGATCGCGACTCGGCAAACGTAGTGTAGGACGCCCTCCGACCAGGTGGGATGACGATCTGCGAAAAACTGCCGGCAGATGCTGGATGCGGCAAGCTGAAGACAAGGCGCTATGGCGCATATTAGGGGAGGGCTATGTCCAGCAGTTGACTACATAATTTAGCCTGAAGAAGAAGATTTTCATCTAATAATATAGGAAATATTCATTTATCGCGTCAAATTTGCTACGTGTCAAATAGCGGATTGCACAAAGTACAAACATTTATATCTTTACATTGTTAACGGTAATTGCGTAGCGGTAGAACGCCGGCTTTTCAACCGGTAGATCGTGGGTTCGAATCCCGAAATGCACAAGTTATTTACATTCGTGAAGTTAAAGTAGTAATGCCACTCGCTATCGGTAAAGAAAAACATCGTGAGGAAACCTCAGTGTTTGAAGTATTAACATTGCTCAGCGCTTGTTACGTACAACAGCCCAACTTTGAAGCTAAGTACGGAAATTTCAGGTCTATGTTTCCTTTGCAAAGCAAGCTCACGTGAATTGTCTTTCAAGCGCGAGGTACTGAAAATATGTTATTGTGTTGTAACAAATATTCGTCATTAACCCATTATGTCCCCACCGAGGGGCACGGGTCTCTTCTCTGAGGAAGGTATAGGCCATACTCCACCACGGGGGCCAAGTCCGGATTGGTGGAGGCTTGCAAGACTAGTGGCTGGTCTTACTGTCAGAAGTTTTCAAGCCTCTTTAAGGCCTCTGACTTAACATAACTGTAACGTAACTGTAACATATTAATAAGTATCTACATATAGTGTTTTATAAAGCATAAACGACAGGTTTATTCTTTACATGATTATTTACAGTGATTTAAATTAATGCGTCCGTTTTTACCAATAAATAGCAAATAAAACTCGCGTGGTATAGCGTCAAATACATACGTATCTACGTATCTTGTTTCATGTGAATGTTCCGCAAATGTAAATTGCAATAGGCATTGTATTAAAAGACTGAAGTATTGTTTTTTTGATTGATTCTGGAATAAAATATTATTTTTAAATAAAATTATTATCTATTATAAGTATATAGTGTATATTTACTTACTTATATATTATATGTACAATATTGAGTACTTGTCAGCTTATCTAATTTTAACTAAGTTTCTCTTCCGTTTTGTTTCGAATGCCTACCATTTTATCTCTTGCACCATCTGTGGTTGACTGGTAGAAAATGCTTATAGCATTAAGTCCGCCACATTGCCATTGTATTTTTTTTACTTATGTGCAATAAACGTATTAATAATAATAATAATAAAAACATACCATAACATAACCTCACACCTGTATCCCAGAGGGGTAGGCAGAGACCAGGGACTGCCACTTGCCACGACCTTCACAAAACACCTTCGCTTCATCAACGTTCGTTAGTCGTTGCATGCGCGCGCGCCGGTTCCGAAGGTTCCGGTGCTGGAAAAAACTTAATTAAACTTTAGTGGTTTCCAGGTAAAGTTTTATTTGAGAGACTAGGCTGAATATTTCTATCGGGCTGTCTGTCGAGTACATGTCAACTGTGTCCGTCATTCCTGCATCGCGCAAGCAAAATGTTTCATAAGCCGTATAAATACGAGCGACAACCTTGTCTTGGTGATACTCACCAATTCCCCCCAAGCCCGCTCCATCTTCTCGGGAGTCCCCACAGTTTGTGGGCTCTCGAACATCAAAGTTGAAAAGCCCCATAGGCGGGGCCACCCCGGCCAATGCCACCGCTGCCAGCTCTATGGCCACGCGGCGGCAAACTGCTCCGCTCCTCCCAGATGCGTGAAGTGCCTAGAGCCTCACGCCACCGGGGAGTGCTTGCGCACTCGCGACTCGGAAGTCCCTCCGGCTTGCGTACTGTGCAACCAGTCCGGCCATACGGCCAATTACCGGGGGTGCCCGCGTGCCCCCCGCCCCTCCGCCCCTAAGGCTCCCAAGGCCCCAAAGGCCCCCCTCTCCCAGAGGAAATCAGTGCCGGCACTGAACACTCCCGCCTTCCCGCCCCTGGGCCGCTCCAGTGCGAAACCCACCCCTCCTCCAACCCCAGCATGGGGCCCCCGCCCTATCCCTCCTCCCTCCACAGCAAGGCCCGTAGCGGCCACTCAGGCTTGTCCCCCCTCTGCCCCAATCAGGTCTCAGACAGCTGACGACCTTAGAGTCATCAGTGATGCCATTCAAAATATTGATTTGGCGGAGATTTCCGTATTGGCGCACAAGCTGCGCACCGCGACCTCCCCCGGCGCGCGTCTTGCCGCCCTTGCCGAGCATAGTTATATGCTCTCTCGTCTTGCTTAGTTAGTTAGTTTATAGCTAAACTAACTAATGCCGGTCCCTCAGGACACCCCCCCACCCCCGCGCGTCAGCACGGGCCGACTCAAGCCTAAGGGCGTCTCGCTTATTTCGTACAACGCTCGCGGTCTCCGCAGCAATGTACACGAACTCAGGGAATTCGTTAAAGTCAACGAAGTGGACCTGCTCCTAGTGCAGGAAACTTGGCTCAAGCCCCGTACTCGGGGACTGAGGATTCCCAAGTTTACTCTCGTAAGAAATGACAGAGCCGACGGCCGTCAAGGCGGCGGCACTGCCATTTATTACAAGAGTTCCCTTCACTGCTCCCATGTCCCCACTCCGGCTCTCTCCAACATGGAAGCCACTGTCTGCAGACTAGGTATGACGGGACATCCGTCCTTAGTAGTAGCTTCAATTTATATTTCCAGCGGAACACTACCCTTACGGAGTGATTTCGAAGCCATCCTCGCTCTAGGCCCCCATACCGTGATGTTCGGGGATTTCAACTCGAAACACACGGATTGGACCTGCCTACAGACGAACTCTGGTGGCATTGCCCTTCTCGGTCTAACCGAATCGTTGGAATTAGACGTCCTATGTCCGTTTTCTCCAACTCACTACCCTGACAACCCAGCGCACTCCCCCGACGTGCTAGATTTCGCCCTTTTAAAGGGCGTCAGCCTCAACCTCAGGTCGATCGAGCCTCTCGACGACCTAGGTTCCGACCACCGACCGGTCTCGCTCCAGCTAGGTCCCCCGACTCACTCCACACTCTCTGTTAAGACTATCACTAACTGGGACGGTGTTAAAGCCTCCCTAGTCACCGTTGCTGAAGCCCCCGATTCGCCTCTTGTGCTCACACCCGGCTGTCTTGACAGCACGGATAAAATAGATAGCGCCGTAGACTCCCTCACGCATGTGATCCAAACAGCCATCCGTGACAACGAACACCAAGTCCCGGTCCATGACCGTAAGCTCCCTCTCGACGTCAGAAATCTGATAAGGGCCAAAAGAGCCGCCCTTCGAAGGGCCTCGCTCTACCCAACTCCTGCCTACAGGAAACGTGCAAACGTCCTCCAACGGCAAGTCCGGTCGCGGCTCTCCGAATTGAGCAACTCCAATTGGGGTGACCTCATGGAGACCATTTCCCCCTCCCACGTAGCATACTATAAAGTAGCTAGGGCCCTTCGGGTTGACGCGATCACCCACACCCCTCCCTTGATGCGTCCCGATGGCACTACCGCCTTCGAGGACGACGAAAAGGCCGAATGCTTCGCTGACAGCATTGAGGCTCAATGCTCTCCCAGCGTCCAGCATAGAGACCCAGTTCACATAGGCAAGGTTGAGGAGGAGGTCCGTAAAAAGACCTCCCTCCCCTTAACCGACGACCCTATCGCGGTATCCACTGACGAAATTCAGCTTTTTATCAAAAGACTGAAACGTAAAAAGGCCCCAGGAGCGGACGGTATTGCCAACCTAGCGCTCAAAAACTTCCCCGGCCAGGTGCTCACCCTCCTTGCCATTCTCTTCAATGCCTGCTTTGACCTCTGTCACTTTCCATCCGCATGGAAAGAGGCGACAGTCATAGGCATTCCCAAGCCCGGGAAGCCCCTCAACGTCCCATCTAGCCACCGCCCCATCAGCCTTCTTAAGGCCATGGGCAAGCTCTTCGAACGAGTTATTCTCACTCGTATGAGAAACCACCTCTTCCCGTCAGAGGGACCCCCTCTCATCATCCATCACCAATTTGGCTTTCGAGCTAGGCACTCTTGCCCTCAACAAGTCCACCGCATAGTAGAGTATATCTTGAGTGGTTTCTTCCCTAGGCGCGAAAAGACGGTAGCCGTCTTCTTCGATGTCGCCAAGGCCTTTGACAAGGTCTGGCACGCAGGGCTCGTGTACAAATTGTACGAACTGGGTCTCCCCGACCGACTTGTCCGCGTCATATATAGCTTTTTGAAGGATCGGTCCTTCCGTTTTAGACACGAGGGGGTACTCTCGTCCCCCCGTCCGCTCAGAGCCGGGGTCCCGCAAGGCTCCGTGCTCTCCCCCCTCCTGTACATTTCGTACACAAATGACATTCCCATTCCCGGCGATGGGGTCCAATTGTCACTTTTTGCCGACGACACCGCACTCTACTGCAAGAGTCGGCAGATGTCGTGTATCCTCCGCAAACTCCAACCCGCGGTCGATAAGCTAGGAGCCTGGTTCAGACTATGGCGCATCGAGGTCAACCCGGAGAAAAGCACGGCTGTGCGTTTTGAACACAAGCGTGGACGGTTTCTCGGCGAGGACCCCCCCATTCGCATGTTAGGGACCCCAGTCCCCTGGCAAAAATCCGCCAAGTACCTAGGTGTCATTTTAGATAGGAACCTGACTTTCGTCCCACACATCCGGAAGGTGACCCGGACAGCCCGATTTTACCTAGGCCGCCTATCATCCATGATAGGCCGGCACAGTAGGATGTCAGCTAGGAACAAGCGAACGCTCTATAAGGTTTGCATTCGTCCCGTGATGACTTACGCGGCACCCGTCTTCGCTCACGCGTCCCCCTCAGCCCTGTACGGACTGCAGAGGGTACAGAACATTTTTATTCGTAGGGCACTGAACGCTCACTGGTGCGTCAGGAACGCAGACCTACATCGGGACATGGAAATCCCAACCATGCAGCAATTTATTAGGTCCCTCTCAGAGACGTTCTTCAGCACTGCTGAAGAACATCCCAACCCCCTGATCCGCGAAGCAGCGGCTTACTCTCCGCCCACGACGGACCCACGTTACCTGGTGCGCAGGCCCAGGAACGTACTCGTTGACCCGCCCGACAAATTGTCGTCTGACCTGAACCACCTCTTAGAGGCTCGGTCTCAGTCAGACGCGCCCCCCTCCTCTGCCAGTGTCCCCCCTAGGGGGGGCACTGCTCTTTCATAGCAGTTTTGTAATATAAACTCTTCTAAGCGGACGCTCCGCTAGGGAGCTCCGCTGTGCGCCCTCCTCGGCCTCGAGGGGGGTCGCTCCCGATGTGGGTTTAGGGGTCTCTAGGACCAAAACCAGTCCCAAGGTGGTGTTTAGTGGGTAGGCGCACTTCTTGTGAGTCCCACATTGGCAGCACGGCCGGGTCCGTGCTGTTATGCATGAGCATTCACCACCTCCCTCCCCCCGTGTCCTCCGGAGGGTGCCCTTTATAGGGTTAAAAAAAAAAAAAAAAAACTGTCGTACCTTCTAAGCGGACGCTCCGCTAGGGAGCTCCGCTGTGCGCCCTCCTCGGCCTCGAGGGGGGTCGCTCCCGGTGTGGGTTTAGGGGTCTTTAGGACCAAAACCAGTCCCAAGGTGGTGTTTAGTGGGTAGGCGCACTTCTTGTGAGTCCCACATTGGCAGCACGGCCGTGTCCGTGCTGTTATGCATGAGCATTCACCACCTCCCTCCCCCGTGTCCTCCGGAGGGTGCCCTTTATAGGGTTAAAAAAAACTGTCAGGCCCCAGGTATACAATCGGTCTAGCGGGAAAATTTCCTTTATAGTGGCTCTGTGGAGTTATAGTGGCAATATCACTCGCTAACGGTGAAGGGACACTTCGTGAGGAAACATGAGTGTCTGAGGTGTACAAGTAATTCAGCGCTTGAACATGCCAATCCGGGGTGGGCACGCGTGTAATTAAGCCCATACTCTCTTTGTGAGAGAAGGCCCGTGCCCTGCACTGGGACGTTGAAAGGCTATATAAAAAAATGTTTTGTTTATTCTTAATGGAACTTCATCGGGTACAGACTGTACTTACGGATAGCAATGAAATTTCAGTGCTAGGGTTAAATTAATCGGAATGTACGGGGCCATGTCACGTATCGGTCGAGGGCTCTTTAGGCCCATCGGGAGGGCCACCCGACTGACCCGACGGCCCGTGAGTGCGGGTCGTTAGTGTTGAAATGTTAACTGAACGCTTTCTAATTTGGTGTACATAGTTTTTCCTTAAATGCATCAAAAAGTCTGTAACTCTCTGTCAGTTATCTTGTCAGTATGAATGTATGTCTCCGTCGGTTGTAGAACAAACGCTTTATTTTCTAGTTAGCAAATATATCTAGATACCAAAGTAGGTAATGATGGTTTATTTATATTATTTTTAATGCACCGTGCTAAGGACAATTTTTAAAACCTATTTAGGATTCACTGTGAAGGCGTGGAAAAGCAACGGACCGCCATCATTGGGAAGCCGGGGTCCCTTCAGGAAGCCCGCAGTGACATCGGAGCACTGCTGGCTTTCTGGAAAGAGATAAGCTGGCTGGAGTAAACTGACAGCTCCACTACGTACAATGGCCCAATCATGAGGATAAGTGCGGAAATCTCAGGCCTAACTAACTAACTAACCTATTTAGAAGGTAGGCCCGTCATGGGTGGAATTTTTAGCCTCTAAATAGGCTTTTAACATGGTTTATTTGCAAATATTGTATCAGTTGGTACACGCTCTTGCCGAGGATGAAACTGACATATTCTATTCGTTTAGTGCCGGTGTCAATCCTTGTATATCACCACTACTTTGGCACGGGTCCCTTAGGTTAGGTTACACTCCATTACGGGGGCCAAGTCTGAGTTAGTGGAGGATTGTAAGACAATGGCGGGCCTTACTGTCAGAAGTTATCAAGCCGTTCATTGGGCCTCTGACACGGCTTAACGGCTGCCATTACATGATAGCCGGTACCAACGGCTGAACATGTCTTGCGAAGCACGGAATTGCTAGGAAAAAATGTCACTAAGGTAGTTACGAAATGCACACCCATCCAGCACTTGACCGCGCCTGTTGCGGCTTAACCCAAGTGATTGATTCGAATCACTCGGTTCCACTAGGCTACGAGCGTTTGGTTTAATAATAATAATAACTTATTCCACACAACACAATCCATAAGCCTGTTCCCAAACTAGGATACCCTGTGCTACGGTTACCATGAGGTTATTTCTGCAAATCTATAATATAAAAATGAATCGCTGAATGTGTTGGTAAGCGCAAATCTCGAGAGCAGCTGAACCGATTTCGCTAATTCTTTTTTTAGAATATTCCTTGAAGTAAGAGAGTGGATCTTACGGAGAGAAAAAAAAATGACAGGCGGTACGAAGTTTGCTGGGTCAGCTAGTTTGAAATAAAATAAGTAGCACAGCGGCTTATGACCGTTGCAAGTCAAACCAGGTCAAAATCTAGATCAGTTACATGTTATTCGTGTCACTACCTTCATTTATTTACTGCGGCACCCAGTAGGAATCCAACCCACGACCTTCGGCACGGTAATCAGATGCGATAACGAGGCAGCGGGCCAGAAAGAGGGCTCAGAAAAGTGGCTAAGGGAGGCCAAACCCAATCCCATAAAGTTGTGAATAAAAATGGAATCCTCTGCACCGGAATCTCGTCACGCACTTTCCTCTAGGCCGGAAATACACAACGCTTTTATGCATTACTCTTTCACTGATTGAATTACATTTATCGGTTTTTCGCTGACATTTTATATACGGATCCCATGCCGCCGGGGAACATTATGTTGGGGACATTCTGAGGGAAAATCTGCTGGCATTCAATTATTATTATTAATACGTGTATTGCACATTAGTAAAAAAAATACAATGGCAATATGGCGGACTTAATGCTATAAGCATTTTCTACCAGTCAACCACAGGTGGTGCAAGAAATGAAATGTTAAGCATTCTAAACAAACGGAGGAAGAAATACTTAGTTGAAATGAAATTAGCTGACTAATACTCAATAAGTGCGTATAATATTATTATAAGTAAGCAAATATACACTATGTACTTATAATACATAATAATAAATAAAAAGACATAAAATATGTATAAAAATATATTTAAAAATAAACTATCACAACATAGATATTATAATAATAATAATATTGGCCTTGTTGCATCTACTTAATGAGATGATTTATACAGCGTCCAGTGGTATCTTCACTCACACTAGATGGGTGAAGGGACCACTCCGACGCTGTAGTGCCTGGGACATGGTCTTATAGATGGTGTAGGCTTGCCCAGCACCTATACCATCCTGACAGCTTATTCGGCCTAGCCCACAGGAAAGACTAGTCAATACGTGCGGAGCCAACCAAGTCGCGGGTTTCCTCACGATGTTTTCCTTCACAGTTAGTGTGTGGTATTGCGACTACAAATTCGCAAATGTACGTAACTTTGAAATTAAACAAAGTCATTGGTACATGCCCGCACTCGGGATCGAACCTGGGGCTCTCGCTTGCCAGTCCATGGTTCTACCTACTGAGCTACCACCGCATGTGGTAGCTCAGTGGGTAGGTATTATAAATATAATATATTAAAAAGGAAGTAAGACAGTAGTGAGATTATAAGTTGGTCAAAGCCTTCCATGCTTCGCAAGGCACGTTAAGCTGCTGTTGCCGGCTTTCATGTAATGAAACGAAAAAAGAAGAAGAAAGGAAGCCATTTATTAGAACAAATTAACACATCATAGGAAAGAAAATGCATACCACTCATAGTTAAAAATAGCTAGAAGGAAAACAGAAACAATTCACATAAATATAGTCTTTTTATTGCACTAACCCGTGCTAAGGACAATTGTGTAAGTAAGTAATACAGAGAGTATTGTAAAGAGGTTCGAGGTTTCACTGATGCCGGTAGTCGCCCGTTAGCTCAGATGGGAGAGCGCTGGCACAGTTAGCCAGAGGTCGCGGGTTCGAGTCCCGGCATGGGTGGAATTCTTAGCCTCTAAATAGGTTTTTAAAGATTCACATAAATACAAGATACATCCTGTGTGGTGTCGACCTAAAGAATAGCACCAACCCAAATTCTTCCCGCGGGTGTCGTAAAAGGCGACTAAGGGAGACAAAACCGGGGGGCGGGCAGCAGCGCCAACTGCAGTACAATTTTAAAAACCTATTTAGTACAATTCCACCGAACTGCGATCCCCAACCCGCATGCTCAGCGGGGGGATTTTGGGCACTATACCCCAATAATGGCACAACCTTGCGCTGTGGCGCTCATTAGAGGGCTGTGACCAGCAGTGGACTAATATAGCCTGAAGAAGAAGAGAGAAGAGATAAATATCCTGTGGTGTGCCGATGTTGCCACAAAGGGCAGCTGACTCAGCGTTGTGCTGAGAGTGTGAGCCCTCAGCGCTGGCAGTCGTTAAGCCATGTCTTGTGGGCGGCTTGATAACTTCTGACAGTAAGGCCCGCCACTGTCTTACAATCCTCCACCAACACGGACTCGTCCGCCGTGATTGGGTATGGCCTAACTTTCCTGCGATGCAGGAAGATACCCATGGCCCAGCAAGGGGACATACAAAGGGTTGATGTCGAGAATGTCATTCACTGAGGATCCCTAACTATTTAGTTGGAATTTAATTGAAGTTCGACAAAATGTTTAAGAAATCACTATCTTTGACCGTTTATTGTTTCACTGAAATAAAGCAAAACATTAAACTTAAAAAACACAAAATCTGCCAAAGTTTTTTGAAGACTGAATCACAACTCCGTTGACTAAAAGACGCTTTATTATTTCTGGAGCTAGAAAAATCTAGATATTTATTATTAGAGGAAATTATTCTAGCTGTGACTTGGCACTCATTCGAAACACGCAGATTCTAGGAGTACGTTGACCGGCCTTGCAAATAAAATAAACGGGGGTTTCTAGAAAGAATACGAGCGTGTTTCTTCTGACGAACGGTGAAAGTTTGGTATGAAGAGCAAAAACAAAGCAAAACAAATTTTATACGAATTCATTTAAAAATGTTTTTTTTTATTATCGACCAATTAATCACAACAACATAAATGTAAAAAAAACATTAATAGTTTATAGGCAGGATATCGGTGGAAGGCCGGCTTCACATGCGGGAGGTCGTGTGTTTGATTCACGGTATGTACCAATGAGTTTGCTCTTACTTTTGACCTTCAAGAGGACTGGATTGTGAGGTTTCGAAAAACTGTTATGTACTCTTAGTACCTTCTTATTGGTTTAATGTATTTTTCCAACAAACGTTATATATATATATTTAGATATATATATATATATATATATATATATATATAGTGCGATTGGCGCCCTTATTACTAAAAGCAATTTTCTCCAGGTAGCGATTGATGGAGACAAGTAAAAAGTTTAGAGTCGGTGCAATTTTGAAATTAGGAATTCTAAGTTGAAAAATTATATAAACTAATAATAATTTATTCATAATAAAAACGTATAATTAACATAATATTTGTTTTTGTTACAGGTAAACCTACAAACATAATTTTACAATATTACGCCGCCTTTTGAGTAAGTACACATTATTAAGTCCGGCTTTACTTACTACATTTTTTTATCGGAAGAATCCAACCAGGAGCTTAGGGCTCCTTCTCTACTCACCATGATCGAGCTCTGTGAAACCTGGTCGAACTCTTCCGACACAAAATTGAGTAAGTGAGTCCGGAATTAAGTTTGGAATAACTGCGGTGAGATGTCTCCTTTCAAAATCCTTTTTCAATCCTGAAACTTAATTGTAACATTGTGGTTCTAAATTGTAAATTGATCGGTTATTGTGTAAGATTGTTCTTTATAGTTATCTGTGGAAACTTTTAATGACTGGCAGTTTTTTATCTCGAGTGTGTAATATTATATATTGCTTTAGTCACTATAGTTTTCCTTAAGAAACAAACAAACAAGTAATGTCGAGTTCTGACGAAAGGTTTTCATAACCATTACACATAAGTATTAGTGCTTACTAATTCCAACAGTAAAGTAACAGGTTTTCAATACCACTCTCAAACTGTAAAGGAATATATCATTTACTAGCTGACCCAGCAAACTTCGTTCTACCTAACAGTCGATTCTTTTTTTTTCCTTTCTCTCCGTAATAACCATCCTCGAACTTCAAGGAATATTCTAAAAAAAAAATCAGCGACATCGGTTCAGCTGCTCTCGAGACTTGCGCTTACCAACACATTCAGCGATTCATTTTTATATTACAGATATAGCCTATAAATGCCCTACTGCAGAGGCCTTCTCACAGACAGAGAGTAGGGGCTTGATTACCTCGCGTGCCCACCACGGATTGGGAATTGCAAGCGCTGATGTATAAGGACACCTCAGACACTCAGGTCTCCTCACGGTGATTCCCTTCATAGTTAGCGAGTGGCATTGCTACTGTAACGTCGCAAATGTACATAACTTTGAAAACAAAGTCATTAGTATATGCACGCACTGGGAATCGAACCTGGGTTTCCGAGTCCGTTATTCTACCTATTGGGCTACTACCGGCGCCGAAAGGTGTTAATCATCAGCCCATCTCTGCCCACTGCTGGGTACAACTTTTCCCATCACGCCATCCTTCGTGGTCTATCGCCATTCGCATCCACTCCCTGCCGACCTGACCACGTAATCCGACCATCGGTTAGCTATGTATTATTAGAATTCATCATCATCATCAGGTCTTGGACGTTTACATGTTTGTGATGTCGTTGTTTCTGGTTCCCACGACACAGGGTATCCTAGTGTGGGGCCAGAAGCAATGTATGTTCTTATACTATTTTTATTTTTAATGCACTAACCCGTGCTAAGGAACAAATTTAAAAACCTATTCAGAGGCTAAAAATTTCACCCATGCCGGGATTCGAACCCGCAACCTCTGGCTATCCGTGCCAGCGCTCTACCAATTGAGCCAATAGGCGACTCACCGGCATCAGTGAAATTTCGAACCTCTTTACACTATTCTCTGTATTACGTACAGGCAGCGACATCTGACTTAAGCAAATTGCATTACTTACAGCCCCGACTACCTACTTTGCAGTTAGGTTTTTTAACATCGGAACGATATCACTGTACCCACATGATTTATGTGTAAAGAGGTTCGAAATTTCACTGATGCCGTGAGTCGCTCATTGGCTCAATTGGTAGACGCTGGCACGAATAGCCAGAGGTTGCGGGTTCGAATTCCGGCATGGGTGAAATTTTTAGCCCCTAAATAGGTTTTTAAATGTATGTTCTTGTATGTAAATGTTATGTTATTATCAACCCATTATGTCCCCACTGAGGCCGTGCCCCTCGGTGGAGACATAATAGGTTGATACGTCATACGTCATCAACCCATTAAGTCCCCACTGAGAGGCACGGGTCTCTTCCCTGAGGAAGGTATAGGCCATACTTCACCAAGGGGGCCAAGTCCGGAATGGAAGAAGCCCCACCGGACTAGTGGCTGGTCTTACTGTCGTCGTGTTGTAAAACTTTTATAAATAACTAGCTGAGCCAACGAACTACGTACCGCCTAACAGTCGTTTTTTTTTTTTATTCTTCCCTCCATAAGAACCATCTTCGTACTTTAAGGAATTTTTGAAAGAAAGAATTAGCGAAATCGATTTACCTGCTCTCGAGATTTGCGCTTACCAACACATTCAGCGATTCATTTTTTTATATTATAGATAAAACTGGAACGACTTCAACTGTTGCTTTATTTCTACTGTTTATTTTATAATAAAACAGACAACTGCATAAAAACGGATAAGCAGGTAAAATAGTCGGATCTAGTCAATGTGTGAGGTGGTATTATGAAAAATGAGGGAAATCGAAAAATGTGTGACGTAATTTTAAATATTTGGAAGTGATACATAGACAAAGAAATATAAAAATAGTGTAAAGAGGTTTGCACTGTTGCACTGCCAGAAGTTTTCAAGCCGCCCTAAGGCCTCTGACTTGGTTTGACGACTGCCATCTATTGACGACAGCTGATTATTATTATAAATACGTACATAACCTCACGCCTGTATCCCAGAGGGGTAGGCAGAGACTAGGGACTGCCACTTGCCACGATCCTGACAGATCACCTTCGCTTCATCAACGTTCATAAGTCGTTGCATGCACGCACGCCGGTTCCGGGTACTTTTTATCTTTCCCTTTGCTATTACATCCCCTATTTGGTCGATGTAAGTCCGTCTGGGACGTCCCTTACCAGCCCTTCCACTCACATTCGCAATATATATTTGTTTCGTCAATCTTTCTTCCTTCATCCTCTCCACATGTCCAAACCAACGCAACATTCCTTTCTCAATTCTAGTCACTACATCCTCTTTCAGTCCACAACGTTCTCTAATCAGACTATTGCGTATCCTGTAATTCAAAGTAACACTACAAATACTTCTCAAGGACCTCATTTCTACTGCATTAATTCTACTTTCTTGCTTCTTTTGCCACACCCAAATCTCGCTACCATACATAAGTGATTATTATTATTAGTAAATAATTTATTCTACCAGTAAAGATTGTACAATCGATGTACGATGTTATTGAGCAAATAAACCTTGGAAGTTCAATACCTCGTGCAATTTCATTCCCATCAACCACCTTCTAACCACATGTCGCACAATACCCAACAAAGCTTGGCCTCCCTCCCCCTTTTCCCGGCTTGCAGTTCGCTCTCTTAGCGGGTGATCTCCTGAGATCTTTGGGGCTCAAGGTATAATGGTAAGGTTGTATGTAATTTAATAGGGAAGCCTTAGAAAGGACAGATGACAGGAAGTTTCCGCTTGGGGCCGTCGAGTCTCGGACCTTTAAGTGAATGAAAAAAACGGGACGAGTTTTTGTCAGTAAAAGTGTAACAAATTGATTTGTGAAGGATGTATATAGTTGAAATTGACAGGGAATCTTAACTCATAGTTTTTGTTACCATAAACTCGATTTAATACGGACTTTTAAGTGTCGGTACTACGGTGTTACAGTCACCATAACTAACTACATACATACATAACCTCACGCCTGTATCCCAGAGGGGTAGGCAGAGACCAGAGACTGCCACTTGCCACGATCCTGACAGATCACCTTCGCTTCTTCAACTTTGCTCTCGTCGAGATATTTCCTTTAATTTATTACTTATGTGCTCCGATTACTCGAAGATGCGTACACCAATTTCGAAAATAGTTTTTTGTTTGAAAAGGTACATAAACGTCACAAGTGGTTCCAAAGTCACCAAGTCAGGATCTGATTAGATCTGATCTGATCTGTCTGGTAGTGCATCTACCTGCCATGCAAGAGGTCCCGGGTTCGAATCCCGGCTGGGAACAGGAAAAAACAAACCCCAGGTCTTGGATATTTACATGTTTGTGATGTTGTTGTTTCTGGTTCCCACGACACAGGGTATCCTATTGTGGAGCCAGATGCAATGTATGTGCCAGTATGTAAATGTTATGTTATGTTATGATACCATTATCAGATCAATCAATCGAATCAAATTTGAACGTAAAGAACATACATTTTGTTTGCTGAAAGTCAATGTACAATGTAAAATGTAAGCCGCTGCCTTCCGGCCGTAGTGTACTGGAAAAAAAGGGAACGGAGAAAAAACTTCACTCTGAACATTTTTTCTCAAGTCTTTTTAAACCATATACATCCGTTGCCATCTATACTTATACCTGATAAGATTTCCGTATACCTAACAAGAGTGTTAATAGTGGGTGGCAAGTGACGCCATTAATAACCTTAAAGTAAGGCTAAGAATAATAACCTTAAAGTAAGGCTAAAAATAAGGCTGCCAAAGCCTTATTTTCTTAATTCCCGTTGTTTCGGGAACGTTGCAGTTGCCGTGGTCACAGGTAGACAAGTAGCAAGTACAGTCATTTATTGTAGTGAAGGCAAGTGGTCTACACTCAAGTAATATACTTATATTGTATACTAGCTGAGCCAGCCGAACTTCGTACCGCCTAACAGTCGATTCTTTATTTTTTTTCCCTCCGTAAGAACCATCCTCGTACTTCAAGGAACATTATAAAAAAAGAATTATCGAAATCGGTTCAGCTGCTCTCGAGATTTGCGCTGACCAACACATTCGGCGATCTATTTTTATATTATAGATTAAACGGGTCTAATTGCGATTATTTATTAGACAATACGTAATTAACGTAAAACGTTTTTAAAGGAAACGTAACGTCGGTAATTAAGGTAATTACGTTTTACCTAACAAATAATCGCGATCAGTTTAATATACTTACATATAATATGTATTAAATTAACATAACATTTACATACAAGCACATACATTGCTTCTGGCCCCACACTAGGATACCCTGTGTCGTGGGAACCAGAAACAACGACATCACAAACATGTAAACATCCAAGACCTGGCCTTTTTTTCCCCAGCCGGGATTCAAACTCGGGACCTCTTGGATGGGAGGCAGACGCGCTACCGCTACGCCACAGAGGTCGTCAATGATATGTGTACTCATTGCGAGTCTTTAAGAAATATTTTTTTTTTGCCAAAAAAACTTAAAGTTAACATGACAGGGGTCCCTATTGCGTTAACAAGTTACAGAATTGTTGAATAGCAATTATAAACCATAATCAGATAGGTACTTAAAACTTAATCTAACTAATATAAATATACACACTAAATCGTTATCAACCCTTTTATGTCCCCACTGTTGGGGCACGGGTCTCTTCCTGCATCGCAGGAAGGTTAGGCCATACTCCACCACGGGGGCTAAGTCCGGGTTGGTGGAGGATTGTAAGACAGTGGCGGGCCTTACTGTCAGAAGTTATCAAGCCGCCCATAAGGCCTCTGACATGGCTTAACGACTGCCATTATATGACAGCCGGCACCAACGGCTTAACGTGCCTTGCGAAGCACGGAAGCGCTCGGAAAAATGCCACTAGCGGTAGTCACGGGACGCTCACCCATCCCGTACCTGACCGCGCCTGTTGTTTCTTAACCGTGATTGATTCCAATCACTCGTTTCGCCTAGGCCACGAGCGCTTCTACACATTATCTTCTCACTACTTAGCGCTTCTACATACACACTAAATACTAATTACTATAACACAACACAAAAAGAGTGACTAAGGTGAACTCATTCAGAGAACAGAATAATAAATTACTACCATTGACTTCACAATAACCTTCACTTAACCTCAGTTACCCAACCGTGCACTTATGGAGCTGACCTGTAGGTAATATAATCAAACTGAATGACTATGGCTTGCCAGAGAATTCTTGAGGATAAAAACGTTCAATCCCACACATTTACATCGGTTTCCTCAGGGGAAGCAAGGGTAGCGATACACTGCGATAATAGTACATTATGATATAAGTGCGGTAAGTTGAAAATTACAGCCGAGGCGATATTACTAGCCCGAGCCATCGCCGAGGGCTATAAGGAAGCAGAGGCTGTAATTTTCAAAGCGCACGTATGTCATACGACGTTTTATAACATATTTACGAGGAAATTAATAAAACTCTGACTTTGTTATCATCACTACTTGACGACATTTTCAAATAAAAACAATACATCGAAAAAAGCGCGCGGATTTATTTTCACTTGTCCACAAATAAGCGATGCGCGCGCATCAACTTTTTTTTTTAGGAAAACGTACAAAAACAGCCAGTATTACTAAGAAAGTAAATTAATATTTTTTGTTTTTGTTACAGATAAATGGTTGTAATTTATTGTCAAAATTAATTAAATTAAAGAATTAAATGTTTATTTGTTATATTTTATTTCCCAAAGTTAATTTTATTCATAAAATATTGACCACTTTCTTGACATAAAACCTCTTTGCTAAGATTTTTAAAAGTATCGTTCATTTTTAGACGGAGTATCTTAAAACTTTATTAAAAAAAAACACGTGCCTTTTACATTATAGTGCGTTCACATTAACTTGACGCGTGAGAGAATTGGTAACAAGGACATAACATGTGAAATAGCTTTTGGACCTAATCGGAAGATGGTAAAACAAGCCCTCAATCCTTTTATTTTCCCCAAGTAATGGGAATGATTTCTTATTTAACATGGTAACAGTAAACATCTCAGTGCTACCAATTCTCTCACGCGTCAAGTTAATGTGAACGCACTGTACATTATCGCACAAGTACGTAATGAGATACATTACGATATTGAAAACAACCACTTTACGAGCAAATATGTTATAAATTAAATTGACATAATAGACTCTGACTTACATAACATAACCTCGCGTCTGTATCCCAGAGGGGTAGGCAGAGACCAGGGACTGACTTGCCACGATCGTGACCTTCGCTTCATCGATGTTCATTAGTCGTGCACGCACGCCGATTCTGGGTACTTTTTATCTTCCTCTTTGCTAATTCACTGTTACTCTTAAGGACAGGATGCACAATTGGATGATTTTATTTTATTTTATTTTGATTTATTAGGCATGTGAGACAGATAACAATCTTAGTACAGTATAATTTGTAGTACAAAGGTACTATAAGGGATGTATTACCAAAGGGCAAGATAACATAACATTTACGTACATTGCATCACAAACATGTAAACATGCAAGACCCGGTTTTTTATGTCCCCAGCCGGGGATTGAACCCGAGACCCCAAAAAGCACCCAAAATTGGCGTGTGAGCATGCAATGACTAATGAATTTTGATAAAGCGAACATGATCTGAGAACACGTTTGTGGTAAATGGCAGTCCCTTGGTTTCTGCCTACCACTCTGATAGGCGTGAGATGTGTGTGTGTGTGTTTGTTTGTTTGTTTGTTTGTTTGTTTGTTTGTTTGTTTGTTTGTTTGTTTGTAGTGTATTTGTGTGTGTGTGCGTGCGTGCGTGTGTGTTTGTTTGTGTGATTGTGTGTGTGTGAATGTGTGTGTGTGACAGCTTCGATCTGAGAATAAGATTGTGGTAAGTGGCAGTCCCTGGTTTCTGCCTACCACTCTGATAGGCGTGATATGTGTGTGTCTGTGTGTGTAGGTGTGTGTGTAGGCGGTAGACGTCGTTTTCGAAATGGGAACTTATTTTAATGTCCCGAGGGATTTCACGACAGTATTTAGTTTTCATCGGCGAACCAAACGACGCTACTAACGCTTTATGTGCCCGCGGCCTTAGGGGCAAAGCGCGGTTGCAAGCGGAGCGTATCGCGCGGAATTAATATGAATGGCGGCGTGGGAACCGACCGGTGCGCGCCGGTGAGTGCAAGGTAGGCAGGGACGCTGTTCGTGCTGTGCTAGAGGTTTGGGATACCTTCTGCTAGAAAGTACTAAATGACATGAAAGCGGCTAAGGGCCTAGAATCATTAGAATAGAGTTTATTTAATAATTTGCATGCACCAATAGAAAAAGGAAGATGAGGTGCATTGCAAAATATCTCGATTTAAAATCAAACCTTACGGTGACCCCCACACACACCGGCATCAGTAAAATTTCGAACCTCTTTACAATATTGTCTGTATAACGTACACGAAATTTCACTGATGCCGGTGTGTCGCCCATTAGCTCAGTTGGAAGAGCGCTGGCACGGATAGCCAGAGGTCGCGGGTTCGAATCCCGGCATGGGTGGAATTTTCAGCCTCTAAATAGGTTTTTAAAATGGAACAATGTCAATGCAAAATAAGACAAAGACGGATTAAAGATTCCTAAAAGTTATTCGCGTTTTTCTCAATTTTTTATGTAAATTCGTTTCAGTTACTTATGTTTTCGTAAAGAGTGTTGAAATATCGTGTTACATTGTGTTATGTGTCTTGTATCTTTGTGGCTGCAAATAAATGTCTCTCTCTCTCTCTCTCTCTCTCTCAAATAAAACTACTAATGTAAAACATTGTCACTTCTGAGCGGAAGTCGAGTTACCCTTAATACAGAGTATTCTAGTTTGGGGACCAGGCACTTACTTTGAACACTTTTGTGATAATAACGTTTTTTTGTATTTTAAAGTAAATGAAAAAACATTTGCAGTTAATGTGTAGTAAAGAGAACACAGGAAGCATGCTTATCTTTAAAACTTAAAATGTATATAAATCAGCAGTGGAAATTGGCCCCCGCACTAGGTACAGTCAGTTAGCTTTGATAATATACTTCGGGCTCTAGAGTAGACTTCGTTTTTCGCCGAAAGCACACGAGTGTAATACTACTTCCTGCTCCGTATAAAACTTTTCTTCACTATTTTGAAAAGTTATGACGGATTAAGTGTCATATTAGTTCCGATATTTCTATTAGGTGGCCATGTAATGGCAGTCGTTAAGCCATGTCAGAGGCCTCATGGGCGGCTTGATAACTTCTGACAGTGAGGCCCGCCACTGTCTTACAAACCTCCACCAACCCGGACTTGGCCCCCGTGGTGGAGTATGGCCTGACTCTCCTGCGATACAGGAAGAGACCTGTACCCCAGCAGTGAGGGTTGATATCTATATCGACAAAAAGTTAAAAAACGTTTTTTTCACCTCTATTGGAGGATTGTAAGACAGTGGCGAGCCTTACTTTCAGAAGTTATCAAGCCGCCCATGAGGCCTCTGACATGGCTTAACGACTGCAATTACATGACAGCCGGCACCAACGGCTTAGCGTGCCTTGCGAAGCGCGGAAGCACTAAGAAAAATGCCATTAGCGATAGTCACTGGACGGTCACTCATCCTGCACCCTGACTCAAGTGATTGATTCCAATCACTCGGTTCAACTTAGCTACGAGAGCTTCAAACACTTTTAGTGCTTAAACGTAATTCAGTTTCTAATCCTCCGTTTCATGGTGTTCCATAAAAGTCACAATTGACATTCGTTCATTTATGTCCTGTCTACGGGAACCCCACCAGCCCTCGTTGCTATTTTCCTGTTACTGATTTAGCACCGGACAATTTGCCAATCAAATATTCATCAGCAGCCCTCTAATTCGATCCAATATACACTACCGTTTATAAGATATCCCTCTGTAATTTAGCACTTTACAAAAAGACACGTTTGAAGTGGCTTAAGGAGTGAATTACACAGCTCTATTGCGACTCTTATAGCGCAAGTAGCGCTTCAACGCTACACCACTTTTTAGTCCGTCAAAACATTTACTGTTTTATCCAAGACGGACATGCTTCGACCTACTAGATACCACTCATGTAACTTTAATTTTAATTAGAAAAGGGGTATTTGGTTTATTACTTTGCAGCTCTTCCATAAGTTTGGTAACTATAATACCAAAGAGGACCTCTCTAGTGCAGCGGTAGTGCATTTGCCTACTATGCGAGAGGTGCCAGGTTCGAAACGCGACTGGGTACAAAAACAATCCAGGTATTAGATGTTTGCCAGAAACAACATCACATGTTGTTTCTGGTTCCCACGATACAGGGTATCCTAGTGTGGTGCCAAAAACGATGTAATTATGTGCCTGTATTATATTATTTTTAATGCAATGCACTAATCCGTGCTGAGGACAATTTTAAAAACCTATTTAGAGGCTAAAAATTCCACCCATGCCGGGATTCGAACCCGCGACCTCTGGCTATCCGTGCCAGCGCTCTTTCCAACTGAGCTAATGGGCGACTCACTGGCGTCAGTGAAATTTCGAACCTCTTTATGTCGCTGTATAACCAGATTTGCTTAAGCCAGATGTCGCTGCCTGTACGTAATACTCGTACAGGCAGCGACATCTGACTTAAGCAAATTGCATCACTTACAGCCCCGACCACCTACTTTGCAGTTAGGTTTAACATCGGAACGATATCACTGTACCCACATGATTACACTATTTTTATTTTTAATGCACTAACCCGTGCTAAGGAACAAATTTGAAAACCTATTTAGAGGCTAAAAATTTCACCCATGCCGGGATTCGAACCCGCAACCTCTGGCTATCCGTACCAGCGCTCTACCAATTGAGCCAATGGGTGACTCACGACATCAGTGAAATTTCGAACCTCTTTACACCATTCTCTGTATTACGTACAGGCAGCGACATCTGGCTTAAGCAAATTGCATCACTTACAGCCCCGACTACCTACTTTGCAGTATGTATGTTGATGTGTGTCATAGTAGTATTAGTATAGTAGCAATGCCACTCGCTGACGGCGAATGAAAACATCGTGAGGAAATCCAAGTGCTAATCAGGGCTGCAAGTGATGCAAATTACTTCAGCCAGATGTCGCTGCATGTACGTAATACAGAGAGTATTGTAAAAAGGTTCAAAATTTCACAGGTGCTGGTAGTCGCCCATTAGTTCAATTGGGAGAGCGCTGGCACGGATAGCCAGAGGTCGCGGGTTCAAGTCCCGGCATGGGTGGAATTTTTAGCCTCCACGTACAGTGCCTTTATGTGAATGTTATGTTATTGTCATTATGTAATTGTGAAGACTTGTTGTCTTGTTCAAATCTTTTTTATTGCGTATTTACCTTGAAGTCGGTTTTTGTTTACTAAATGTTATTATTCTCAGGTATACCTCAATAATCTTGGGTTCCTCAAAGTTTTTTTCACGCCTACACTTTGTGTCAAAGAATAAACGCTTAGGCTCAAATAAAACGATTCTGAATTGCAAAAATGCTGGCACAGCGATAACACAGTCAAATGGTGTTGAAAGGGACATACAGTCAACTAGAAAAGTGATTGACTTTATTATGTTGAGTGCGTGTCTAGAATACTGGCACGTATTTTGTTTAGGAACAGAAGGTTCAGACAAATCGGAGTCTTGCTAGGATTATTTGACTGCTTCGTCAATTGATAACGACCTCGGTGACGCAGCGGTTTGGCACGTCATCGTCGTCAGGCTATACTAGTCCACTGCTGGACATAGCCCTCCCCTAATGAGCGCCACGTGGTGCTATCATAGAGGGTAATGCCCATAATCCCCACGCTGGGCATGCGGGTTGGGGATCGCAGTTCGGTGGAATTGTACTGCAGGGGGCGCTGCTGCCCACCCCCAGGTTTGTGTCACTTAGTCGCCCTTTACGACACCCGCGGGAAGAATTGGGTTGGTGCTATTCTCTAGACCGACACCACACAGCAGTTTGGCACGCGGTTTGGCACGCTGAACGTAAAACCGAAAGTCTCGGGTTCGATCCCCGGCCGGGTCAAGCTAGGAAACGAACTTTTGTAGTTTGTCTCGGGCCTTGGATATTATCTATGTATTTATTGTTTTAAATCTATCGTCGAGCTAGCACATATAACACAAGTCATTTATTTGTACTTAGTATAGGGCTAACGAGATCTGTGTAATATGTCCATGAATATTTATAATAATTATTATTATTTATTTAGTTCAAGCCAGAAGCAATTTATGTCCTCACTGCTGGGGCACAGGTTTCTTGCTACATGTATGCCTGTATGTAAAATTTTATGCTTCGTTATGTTAGCGGTGTGGTGCTTGCTGTGTGGTGTCGGCCTAGAGAATAGCACCAGCCCAATTCTTCCCGCGGGTGTCGTAAAGGGCGACTAAGGGACACACACCGGGGGGTGGGCAGCAGCGCCCCCTGCAGTACAATTCCACCGAACTGCGATCCCCAACCCGCGTACCCAGCGTGGGGATTATGGGCACTACCCCCTATGATAGCACAACATGGCGCTCTTTAGGGGAGGGCTATGTCCAGTAGTGGACTGGTATAGCCTGAAGACGATGTTAGCGGTAACATGCTTGCTGCCAAGACAAGTCGTGGGTTCATTTTCCGCTGGGGGTCGTCGTACTTGATTTGTTCGTTTGTTTAAAAGCCTTTATTTTACATTACATAATGTAGGTTAACTAAACACAGTTTAGTACAGACGATCTTAAATGTTGGTTGAACTCGATTTGTATCAAAGACGTCAGTCGGGATATTCTTCGAACTTCTTCAAATTGGTTGGCAAACGATTATGTATTATATTATTTTTAATACACTAACCCGTGCTACTATAATCATGTGGGTACAGCAATATTATTCCGATGTAAAACCTTACTGCAAAGTAGGTACTCGGGGCTGCAAGTGATGGAAATTACTTCAGCCAGATGTCACTGCTTGTACGTAATACAGAGAATGTTGTAAAGAGGTTAGAAATTTCACTGATGCCGGTGAGTCACCCATTAGCTCAGTTGGTAAGAGCGCTGGCACGGATAGCCAGAGGTCGCGGGTTCGAATCCCGGCATAAGTGGAATTTTTAGCCTCTAAATAGGTTCTTAAAATTGGTTGGCAAACGATATATTATGTATTAATTCAGAGCTTTGTCAATCTGTACAAGTTTTATGTGCAACCATTCAGCCGAGTATCAAACATACAAACGTCTTCACAAACGTTCTCATGTATAATAATGCAAGGGGTATGAAAAAAAGGAAAGCATTTCTTTAACACTACTAAATTATGGTCATAATCTGAGTAGAATTTAGTTACTTTAGTAGCTCATTGATCATTTGATGCGATTAATATAATATAACACAAGATAATTCTTTACTCACATATAAAACACACATTAAAGCATTTGGTTGAAATTAACACTATACACAAAAAAACTAACACACATTAAAATATTTGGGTGAAATTAAGATTAAAACACAAATGCAACAATAAGCATATTGACACCTTTTTAAACCAACTATATAACACTTGTCTACAAATTTATAAGCACTACATACATTCTATTTATTCTTACTTGTTCCAATTTAGTAAACAAGATTCTTACCTTAAAATTGAGATTAGATGCCTAAACTAGACATTTTCTCGCAAATTCATGAACTATCATGATTGGCAGCGTGTTATCTAAAAGAGTGTTCCAAGTTACTTCATTTATGGAAATATGGCAGTTTTGGGCTAAAAAGTTACAGTTTACGGGTAGAATCTTGTTTACTAAATTGGACAAGTAAGAATAAATAGACTGTACTTAAAAATATTAAGATGCAAGTGTTACCAGTTTTATAATTAGTTAATGGATTAGTGGCCAGTTTTAAAGAACTTGTTTTTTTTTGAGAAATAATGATCCTTCTGATCTTCTTTGCCCCCAAACACAAAGTCTATAAAACTGATGGCAGCCCGATTGGAAAAAATATGGGCCTTTTATTGCTTCCAAAGTGAGAAATGGTGATTTTTGTTCTTTGTCTAGAAATCGCTTGGTGAAAATGTGTGTATTTTACTTTCATTTCTGCGACGTAGCCAACTGAGTTACTGCTATCATATCAAAGTGTCTCGAAGCCAACGAAACTTTTTTCTTCTTCTTCAGGTTATAATAGTCCACTGCTGGACGTAGCCCTCTCCTAATGAGCGTCATAGCGCCCTGTCTTCAGCTTGCCGCATCCAGCATCTGCCGGTAGTTTTTCGCAGATCGTTAACCCACCTAGTTGGAGGGCGTCCTACACAACGTTTGCCGAGTCGCGGTCTCCACTCAAGAACATGTTTACTCCAGCGGTTGTCAGTTCTTAGCCAGATGTGGCCAGCCCACTGCCACTTCAGCTCGCTAATTCTCTGAACGATGTCGATAACTTTGGTTCTCTGTCTGATGCGTTTGTTACGAATCCTATCCTTCAGAGAAACTCCGATCATAGCTCTCTCCATAACTCGCTGAGCGACTTTCATTTGATTTATTTCGAGAGCTCGGAAAATATATTAGTATATATTATTTTATAAATTAAGTATACTTTATTGCACACAAACATTTCATCGTACATTACATAAGAAATAAAAAAACTTATGTCTGGAAGAGATAAGCTCGCTTCTTAATCATACTCTTTGAGTGATTTACATTTTTTTGAAATCACTCTTAAAAGGCAGTAGTTAAGTCTCTTCATCTTAGTCGTAACTTAAGTCTTAGGTTGTTAAGTCGTTTGAGGCGCTCGGGGCCTAGTGCGGCCAAGTGATTGGAACCAGTCACAACAGGCGCGGTCAGGTGCAGAATGGGTGACCGTCAGGTGACTACCGCTAGTGGCATTTTTCCGAGTGCTTGCGTGTTTCGCAAGGCACGTTAAGCTATGGGTGCCGACTGTCATGTAATAACAGTCGTTAAGCCATGTCAGAGGGCTTATGGGCGGTTTGATAACTTCTGACAGTAAGGCCCGTCACTGTCTTACAATCCTCCACTAACCCGGACCTTGGCCCCCGTGGTGGAGTATGGCCTAACCTTCCTGCATTGCAGGAAGAGACCCGTGCCCCAGCAGTGGGGACATACAAAGGGTTGATATCAAGTCTGAGGCTGGCCCACAGATTCTGAGATATATTATTTTTAATGCAATGCACTAACCCGTGCTGAGGACAATTTTGAAAACCTATTTAGAGGCTAAAAATTCCACCCATGCCGAGATTCGAACCCGCGACCTCTGGCTATTTAGTTTGGACCAAAACAAATCGTCGTCGTCAGGCTACACTAGTCCACTGCTGGACATAGCCATCCCCTAAAGAGCGCCACGTTGTGCTATCATAGGGAGTAATGCCCATAATCCCTACGCTGGGCATGCGGGATGGGTATCGCAGTTCGGTGGAATTGTACTGCAGGGGGCGCTGCTGCCCACCAGCCGGTTTGTGTGCCTTAGTCGCCTTTAACGACACGGGATGAATTGGGTTGGTGCTATTCTTTAGGCCGACACCACACAGCACAAAAGCAAGGTACTGCCAAAAGGAGTAATTTTGTGTAAAGGTTATTTATTGTACACCCCAAGAAAAATGGTCTATTATGAAAGTATTAGTATAGATATTGTTAGCAGTCCTTATAAATAAAATCAAATAAAGGAAAACGACTCGTGCATAATCCCACGAAACCTTTATCGAACGTCTCAATAATGGACTGCGTAATAACATTTACGAAGTGGAAAGAGACATCGCGATGCGGTGTAGTAATTTATATAAAAAGCAGTGAGCGCTCATCCGTGCAGCCTGCTCGAGTTGAGGACAAATTGGGCGTTTTTACACGCGACGATTTCTCTAACGGTTGTCTTGTGCGTGTCATATCTATGTATGTGCCTGTATGTAAATGTCATGTTATGTTATGAAATTTGGTCTTATTTGCTTTGGCCTCGGTCTGGGTATGTATCCATATTTGTGATGTCCTTTCTTAGTTACCTTAGGGCAAGGTATTGTAAAAGATCTCGAGTTACGGATATTGGTGGAGGATTGTTAGACAGTGGCGGGCCTTACTGTCAGAAGTTATCAAGCCGCCCATAAGGCCTCTGACATGGCTTAACGACTGCCACTGCATGACAAACGGCACCAACGGCTTTTCGTGCCTTGCGAAGCACAGAAGCATACAAAGATGTAATTTGAAGAAAGAAGAAGAAGAAATACTTTTATTTATCACAATACAGACATATACGTAAAATAAAAATAAATATACAAATAAAATAAAATATACAAATCGTAAAAAGTGACTAAGTATAAAAAAGTAATAAAAACAAACAAACAAACAAACAAACAAACAAACAAACAAACACGACAGAACACTGCAAGCGGATACGGGCCATGTCCTGCGGCGGTATAACGGCCTCAGGCTCAGTACTTGCTGCAGGTTTTTTGCCCACAGCACTGATTTTCAGCAAGGGCCTGGTGACAGGTATACAATACAATACAATGCAATGCAATACAATAAAATACAATATGAAGCAATCTCGAGTTATATAAGGGAAGCATGTTACGCTGGAAATTAATTTCTTGATTTAACTTAATTTCAATTTTGCTTGCTAGTTTGTTCATGCTGCTCTTTTATTTACGAAGCTACCGTTGAAGTCGCACCGCACCGTGTGAAGGGACGCGCAAGGATTGCGCGGCGAGCCGTGTATCCGGGGCGGTCGGGGCGGGTTCAAGGTCGGCTCTGTATTGTGCGGCTGTGGGTTCGACTCCGGGGGGAAAGTTGTCTTCGAATAGTCTGGCGAAGGTGGTGGCTTTGCACGGTTGAACGTATTATATGAGTACTAATAATTCCGGTATCGAGCGTCACTCGATTCATTTGATTAAGGTACTGTAGTTTGCGTGCTTTGCTGAATTTAAGAGTCTTGTACAGTCAGAAGGAGTGCATTTATGTCATACTAGCAGTGCCCCGCGGTATTACCCGCACTTTGTTGGGGAAGTTAATTGATTTTCCCATGGGAACAAGATATTTTCCCGTAGTAAAACGTAGCCTTTGTGTTAACGTAGGATGTCAGCTAACTCCATACCAAATTTTATTAAAATCGCTTCAGCCGTTTTTTTTTTATTATTTTTATTGTTTAGACGTGAAGGAACAAATATACACACTCACAAACTTTCGCCTTTATAATATGAGTGTGATATGATGATTACGTAACATTTACCTAGTTTTAGTAGGTAAATCGCGATAAATAACTTAAAATACATAGTGTCCCTTACTCCTATAGGTACCTCCCATACCTCATACCTCCCCAACGATAATAATTAGACATCGGATTTTATGCATTTGCATATGCAAATGCATATAACTCTCTAAATACGGCGTTTGTGCATATTTGAACCTTTTTGTCCCAATCATGCATATTTCGTGCGTTAGTTGCGAGAGGTAGGATACGAAGACGTGTAAAACGACTAGAACGTGAGCGCAGTGGCTGAGTGGAGTGACGAGTAGATAATAGTTATGGAACTGACTGACCACTCGCGCGTGAGCTGTTCGTTCACGCATGATTCATTGATTCAATCGCCCACTTTAGTGTTTGTTTACAAAAGGTTTAACAATGCCGCCGGTAAAAAAAAGTAACTTAACTTTAATGGAATCTTGGATTAAAGGTTACCAGGGTCAGTTCACGACTGATGGCAATGTGGTTTTCTGCAAGATTTGCGACAAACGTATACCTTGTTCGAAAAAATATCAGATCGATCAACACGTAAACACTGGTTCTCACATAGCAGCAAGAAATAAAGCATCAACAAGTCGCCAGCAACTACTGACACAAGTTACGCCTTCTGTTTTTGTACCGTTTTTAATGAAAATATGTAAAATAAAAATGTTGTTTTATTTTTCATTGTGCATATTTTGGACAAATCAACAGTTTTAAGTGCGTATTTCGACCTTTTTTAATGCATATTTGCAAGCATATTTTGGCACTTTTTAGTGCATATAATCCGATGTCTAATAATAATAAATAAATAATTGTTCATTTCCACAGATCTCGTTATCCCCATACTAAGTACAACTAAATGACTTGTATTAGGGTTGCTAACTCGGCAATAGATTTAATACAATAAACACATATATTTATATAACATCCAAAACCCGATGCATACTAGAAAAGTTCGTTTCCTAGTTTGACCCGGCCGGGGATCGAACCCGAGACCACGGCAACTGTAATTACGTTTTACCTAATAAATAATCGCTATTTAATAACTATTTATAAGTATCGCGAATCATTAAGAAATACTCAATCAGAACATGTTCTACACATATTGCCTTCTCGGTTTAAAGGCTACCTCAAGCCGAAGGACCTCTGCGGCTAATAATACCGACACAGGGCAGTCGGTTGGACGGATGTTCGCTTCAACGCGTCCGGGGAAGGCGCGTCACGCACTCGAGTATAGTGGCGGGAACAGGTAAACGAAGCAAATAATAATAACAACATGTAACATTAGGGCTGGTAAGGGACGTCCCAGGCGGACATACATCGACCAAATAGGGAATATGTTAGCAAAAGGAAGGATGAAAAGTACCCGAAACCGGCGTGCGTGCATGCAACGACTTATGAACGTTGATGAAGCGAAGGTGATCTGTCAGGATCGTGGCAAGTGGCAGTCCCTGGTCTCTGGCTACCCCTCTGGGATACATGCGTGAGGTTATGTATGTATTTATGTATGTTACATCCGCGAATAGAACCACTCGTGGCCTAATCAAACCGAGCGATTGGATTAATGACTTCAGTTGAGCAACAACAGGCGCGGTCAGGTGCAGGATGGGTAGCCATCCCGTGAGTACCGCTAGTGGGATTTTTCCGAGCGCTTCCGTGCTTCGTAAAGCACGTTAAGCCGTTGGTGCCGGCTGTCATGTAATGGCAGTCGTTAAGCCATGTCAGAGGCCTTATGGGCGGCTTGGTAACTCTGACCGTAAGGCCCGACGCTCACTTACAATTCTCCACAAAGACGAACGTGGCCCCCGTGGTGGAGTATCGCTTAAGCTTCATACTTCCTAGAAAGAGACCCGTCCCAGTAGTGGGGATATAGAAGGGTTGCTATCGATAACATTCGCAGAAAATATCCGCTAGTACAACCACTGGTACTATACCATGTGCCTGTACGTAATTCAGAGAGTATTGTAAAGAGGTTCGAAATTTCACTGATGCCAGTTAGTCGCCCATTAGCTCTGTTGAGAGAGCGCTGGCACGGTTAGCCAGAGGTCGCGGGTTCGAGTCCCGGCATGGGTGGAATTTTTAGCGTCTAAATAGGTTTTTGAAATTGTCCTTAGGAAGGGTTAGTACATTAATTTGTGATGTTTTAGTAGCAATACCACTCGCTGACGGCGAAGGAAAACATCGTGAGGAAACCCTAGTGTCTGAAATGTGTATTGACATACCTCAGCGTTTGCAATGGGGTACAATGGCCCAGCTGAGGCTAAGTGCAGAAATCTCACCTCTAAGTAGCAGCATATAAAATTTTCGTCCCAAAATTCTTATGGATTTAGTTTACTTTCCGATACTGCGAAATAACGTAAGTTTCCTCGTTGTTTGATAATGGTTTCGCTCAGTCTGCTTGAGTGAGGGCCTTTTATGATGTGATAATATTGGAGAGGTATTAAGCTTTTAATGGGTGCAGGGAGGCCTGAACGTTAAGGTGCGTTTGACCTAAATTTTACTCAAAATTGACCTTAAGTGTATGGATCTGTACATACAACGTGTTACTAAAATAACGTAAACATGAATTTTATCAGCAACAATCGGACAAATTAAATGAATTGCTGTGTGGTGTCGACCTAGAGAATAGCACCAACCCAATTCTTCCCGCGGGTGTCGTAAAAGGCGACTAAGGGACACAAACCGGGGGGTGGGCATCAGCGCCGCCTGCAGTACAATTCCACCGAACTGCGATCCCCAACCCGCGTGGCCAGCATGGGGATTATGGGCATTACCCCCTATGATAGCACAACGTGGCGCTCTTTAGGGGAGGGCTATGTCCAGCAGTGGACTAGTATAGCCTGACGACGAATCGGACAAAGGAAAATTATGTCTTCTGTCAAGTACCTCTTCATTTGTAGCTGTTATTATTTTCTGGTGTGTACAAAGAAAGAATAATCTTATCTTATATCTAATTTGAAGGCAAAAACTTTTTTTTTTCTTTTCTAAATAAATATTCATGGACATATTACACGTTATCACGTTATCAACCTTTGTATGTCCCCACTGCTGGGGCACGGGTCTCTTCCTGCATCGCAGGACGGTTAGGCCATACTCCACCACGGGGGCCAAGTCCGGGTTGGTGGACATATTACACAGATGACTAAAATGATAAATGACTTGTGTTACAGGTGCTAACTCGACGATACATTTAATAAAATAAATACATAGATAACATCCGAGACCCAAGACTACCCAAAAATAGAAAAGATCGTTTCCTAGTTTGACTCGGCCGGGGATTGAACCCGAGACCTTCGGTTTTACAATCAGCGTGCCGAACCGCCGCGCCACCGAGGCCGTCTAATTAATTTAATTTTAGACAAGCATAGTCCGTCTATAGCTCCGTCTTCCGCCAAAGTATGGACCTTGCAAATTAAGGTACAGTGCTACACAAGAAATAAGTCTCGCGGATGTACCTGCGCAGATGACCAAATTTTGGATGTGCGGCAAGTTGATCGACCAATCAGATAGTTTCATTTTATGGCAGGCCGCGCGCCTTTTTGCTATTGGTTGATTCAACGTCATCGATGCAGGTGACTATTAGTTTGGCAATATTAGCGTGAGCGAAATAGGTATAGCGCTACTGCGGCATTCAATTCTGCACCTTAACCGTATCGGTTAAAGATCATGTTGAATGCACTTACAGCTTCGGGTACTTTTGTTACACTTCTTCCTAGTCTGCGTGAACGTAGATTCTGAAGGGACTTTTATGATGTGTAGTACTGTACTCGTATAAGGTACGTTTGTACCGCGCGGCAATTTGCAAGAGCTCTCTAAGTACGCTGGAAAGCAGTGAACTTAGAATCTTAGAACTTGCAACTACTAAAACTTCGACCAAAGCTTGCATTTTAGAACCGACTTAAAACAGAAGTTTTACTCTTGTTCCCCTCATAGAGCTATTTCAAGTTCAGAGTTCATACATCGATATGTATCTCCGACAAATGTCTACCCGAGCCGAGGCGCAGCCGAAGGCGAGGGTTGACAGTCGGAACAAGTTGCAATGACGGTTCCGCACGTGTACTGAACGACTATTTTTAAACTTTTAGTCCGGATTTACTTACGGGTGTTGTTATATCGGAAGAGTCCGACCAGGTTTCGCTCCGATTCGCAGAGCTTAATCATGGTGAGCAGAGACGGAGCTCGCGTCGTCGGTTGCTTGTCTCACACTTGTGTTGTTCTTACGAAAGTTTTAGTTCAAAAAGACTATTTTTAATACAGTTGCGAAAAAAATAAGCAATTTAATAAAGAAAAAATATTTGGAAAATGGCGCCAACCGTAAAAGAATATAAGCAGAGATTTTTTTCTTCACCCATTCTAGTAGGCAAAGGGAACTATGCCCATTGCCCATGCAGCCAAGTCTTCAATAGATTTTTTTTATTGATATAAAATGAAAATGAAATTTAATGAGATGAAACGAAATCTAACATAACTCATTCAATTAAATAATTTAATCTGATATTGAAACCAATTAGTAACTCATAAAAACTCCTATGATTTTTTTTAGTAAAAACTTCATGTTTGGTTTTTCTTTTTAATAGACATTATTTTGACAGGGAAAGAAAAGGTACGAGTGCGGTAAAGGTAAAAAAAAAGCACGCGTGTGTAATAGCCCACATCCCGCACGCTATACGTCCCTGTAAATGCGCCTCTTTTTGAGCAACTGTATTAAAATAGTAGGTACATTACACAACTAGGGTGGTAATACAAAGAAAGGCCGAGATCGCAGAAGTTTGCGGTCCGAGCTGCAAGCGAGGGACGTAAATATGCGATCGAGAGCTTTCTTTATTACCTCCCGTGTTGTGTACATCTTTTTATGTCTACACTTGGCCAGAAAGCGTTTTTTATGTTTCTTTAATTCTGTCTATAATTTTCAAAATTTTAAATTACGTCACCCATTTCTGAGATTTGCTTGATTTCTTGGCATTACTACTTTACATTCCAACCAGACCGGACTATATAAATCGTCCTTTACCTCCGTATACTGTTTTTTTATCAAGCGTTTTTCTGTTTATCGTTTTAAATAAAACACAGTGTTGAAGTCGTTCCAGTTTATTATTTTTAGATAGATAGATAAAACATTTATTTAACGACACAATACTAAAAACACAATGTAAAAACAAACAACATAAAACATAACATATTCACAGCTATACATATTCTGAAATATTTGGCGAACACTATATAATATTAATCTGATATATAATATTAATGATATATGATATTAATCTGATTAGTTATGTTGCCCAATTCAGAAGTTAGCTTTTTTTTTTTGAATGTCTCTCCTTTCTTTTTCTCTAATTCGTGGTAAGCGATGCTGGTTGTACAATTACTTAATACTTTAATGTTATTTAAGATGCTGTTACCACTTCTTGTACAATTGTTTGTTTACCCTAATAAAATAAAACACAAAAACAAAAGAAAAAAGTTACACATATCGTGATTTCATTTTGAAGACATGGTTTAAAGTATTGAGCCCCTAAAATGGCCCCGACTCAGCATTTGTGTCGCAGGAGCACCGAGATACTACCTGCAACGCTGATATTCCGTCGCGACCATGTTGCGGTTAGTCGTGTTTGTGAAGGAACAAAAAATATGGAATTTAATTATAAAATAGGTGCCCAATAATATCAGTGTGAGGCGTATACCTAAGTTTAGTGTAGTGTGTTGTGTTTTTGTGTGTGGTATGTGTACAAAAGGCAAATTAAATTTTAAAACGTTCTACGTTCATGACGTTCATTAAGGCGCCATTTTTAGTGGATGTCGATACTACGTTCTAGGCTGTATGTCCTAAAAATAGATATAATAGAATAGATATTAAGATTGTTGAAGTGTACTTTAAAAAAAAACATATCATAAAACAAGGTATGATATTTTTTTCGATTGGTGGTGCCGTCCTTTTTATTGGTTGATTGATTTTATTCTCTAAATTTTATTTTAATACATTTGTGATTTATTCGAAATTTTATTATCATAATTATTTAATCAAAACTCATTGAATAATGTATTATAATTATAACCATATGTAAAAAGGTGTAATTGATTAAATTCTTTTTAATGCACTAAGGAAAATTTTAAAAACCTATTTAGAGGCTATAAACTCCACCCATGCCGGGACTCGAACTAGACCAACCGTGGCACGGTTAATCAGAGGTCACGGGTTCGAGTCCCGGCATGGTTGGAATTTGTAGCCTCTAAATAGGTTTTTAAAAAGGTGCAATTGCGACCTTTCATTTGACTTCCGCAAACACACAGGTAGATAAACCTAGAAGTAAATTATAGCCTCTCCACCAAGATAAGTGGCCGGATTTCTGCGTAGTATTCTCTAGTCGCAACTTGGGAAAAGAAACTTAAATGTCTTTTGTTCCGCTATTAATATGAGTCTTAAGCTGCCGCGGTAAATAAAGCTAGGCAGTTACTTACACCTGTAAGGGCCACACATGGACGGGGTACGATGTAGAGTTACGTTCGTGTATGTGTGTGTGTGAACATTATGTTTGTTTAGACCAACTTAGCTAGGGTTGGGTTGAATGTCACTGAAGTGTACTTTTTTTTACTGTGTGTATTTTTGGTTAATAGTCTTTTTTGAAGCAGATTATTGGCAGCGGCTGAATGAGGATAGCCGAGGATCCTTGTCTCATTTTTAGCCTTTTTATATTTCAATTATACCTGAGCTATAATAGGGCATTTCCTAAAGAACTTGGATTAAATGCAGCCATGTGCCATTGCGTCCTTACAGACAGAGCTAAAGAGAGAAAGAGTGAGAGAGACTTAATACTCCATAATTTATTGCATTCCATCTACAGGTATGATGCTAACCCTTTGTCCCCACTGCTGGGGAACGGATCTCTATCTACATCGCAAGAATGTTAGTCCATACTCCACCACGGGAGCCAAGTCCGGGTTGGTGGAGGATTGTAAGACAGTGGCAGGCCTTATTGTCAAAAGTTATCAAGCCGCCTCTCAGATGGCTTAACGACTGCCATAACATGATAGCTGGCACCAACGGCTTAACGTACCTTGCGAAGCGCTCGGAAAAAACCCACTAGCGGCTGTCACAGGATTGTCAACCATCCAGCACTTGACTGCACCTGTCATGTTGTTGCTTAATTCTAGTTATTGATTCTCATCACTCGGATCCACTATGCCACGAGCGCTTCGACAAATATATACAGATGACACTTAAACCTAAAATGGATCTTTGTGGACCCTTCAAAATAGAGCCCTATAAATTAATGTTTGCTCGAGCAAAATTATAATTATTATAGGGAGCATGAGATGTAATTTCAAGCGCTTAATTATGCACACGAAACATTTAACAGGAAAATACATAAGAAATAACATATACGAAGGCGACTTCATCTCGTGATTTGATGAGATTTATGAGCGCCATGTAGTATATGAACACCTCAGGTACTCAGGTTTCGTCACCATGTTTTCCCTCACTTTATCAATTAGGTAGTATTTCTACTACAAATCTGCAAAGACGCCGCTAAGAATCTGCAATAATACCACCGCTCGCTCGGTCTAAACGGACTGAGGCGACAATTGTGTACAGTGGGGCACGAAATTGTCACCAACAAATTGTTCCCGTGTCTTATCTGGCCCACCACGGTGCCTTAGTTACCAGCCTCGTGGACACCTGAGTACGTAGGTTTTGTGAGAGAATGGAGGTCACGGAATGGCTGGCGAGGGACGAATAGAATGGGCACTTATAGAAGCTTGGGTCGTGGAGGCGAAGTTAAGTGCATCTTTCACTGATCGGAATATCTGAACTGTACTTTGCGAGGAATTTTGCAGCTGGCAAATTTTAAATTCAACGGCCGCTGTTTATATTAATGCAATATTCGATATCAAACCTTATATGCCCCCACTACGAAGGCATGGGTCTCTTCTTGCATCTCAGGAAGGTTAGTTCTTACTCCACCACGGGGGCCACGTCCGGATTGGTGGAGGATTGTAAGACAGTGGCGGGGCTTACTGTCAGAAGATTACAAGTCGCGCGTAAAGCCTCTGGCATGGCTTAACGAATGTCATTACATGACAGCCACCACCAAGGCACCAACGGCTTAACGTGCCTTCCAAAGTACATCTTTTTCCCAGCTTTCATGAAGAATGACTGTAGCGGTTAGATTAGCCAGATCCGAGCACCATTACTACGGAAGTCCGATCAACCCTTGAGGAGAACATTACAATATAAGAATTCAACGTTAGAAATGTATATACACTTACTTAAGCCATATATAAATAATTAAATTAATAAATAATCCAGATATACATACATATATAGGGACTTGGTTCTTCTGTATTACAAAGTGAAAATTACTTTATGCCACACCTGGCAATAAAGTGGCTTTTACCGCACGCTGCGCGTACGGAAAAAGCCGCTTTCTGGCCAAGTGTAGACATAAAAAGATGTACACAACACGGGAGGTAATAAAGAAAGCTCTCGATCGCATATTTACGTCCCTCGCTTGCAAATTTCTGCGATCTCGGCCTTTCTTTGTATTACCACCCTAGTTGTGTAACGTACTATTACATATCTCTTGCTCTGTAAGTAGTCACTTACTTCCCTGAATGCCGGGATGTATGGATATAATTACAGCATAGGTTTTGGAATTTGAAAAAAGAACTGTCATACTCATACTGCAAGAAGAATATTTTTTAAAAGTTAATATTTTATTTCTCGGTATCGATTATTTACTCGAATCGGAATCGAGACAATTTATATTAGAATTTATGAAAATTTTATTTTAAATATCGAACTATTTGTTTCGCAGTCACATAGTATGTTAATTGAAATCGATTTAAAAATCAAACTGGCCAGCACGATTTCACGCGCTTGCGTGCCATGAAATCGTGAAGAGTAAAAAAGTCAGTCGACTAGCTAGGCGCGAAAGTAATTTTTTTTCGTGTTTTGGAGTTCTTTCTCAAAAGTTTTGAAAAATGTCAAGTCAAAAAAAAAGTCAACCTGCTTTCTTGTTTTTTTACTTACCTCACTATCGATATGTAAAGCAGAGTTTACTTCGGGTGTAAGTATCAATTGCATACTCGGGCTAATTAGCGCCCTTGCTGCGCTCGGGCGCCAAATATCTCATATGCCATTGATGTCATACAGCCCTTGGCTTACAATCTACTATTGCCCAATTCCGCTAAAAATCCCACAAGCACCATGCGGTTAGTTAATGCACCGTCATCCCTCCCACTTTTTCATGCAGAAGCAAGACACGAACCACCACCACCGACACCATTACTTGTGTGAGAAAATACGCGACGCGTTTCGCCTCTAATGAAATGAAATGAAATGAAATGAAATGAAATGAAATGAAATGAAATGAAATGAAATGAAATGAAATGAAATGAAATGAAATGAAATGAAATGAAATGAAATGAAATGAAATGAAATGAAATGAAATGAAATGAAATGAAATGAAATGAAATGAAATGAAATGAAATGAAATGAAATGAAATGAAATGAAATGAAATGAAATGAAATGAAATGAAATGAAATGAAATGAAATGAAATGAAATGAAATGAAATGAAATGAAATGAAATGAAATGAAATGAAATGAAATGAAATGAAATGAAATGAAATGAAATGAAATGAAATGAAATGAAATGAAATGAAATGAAATGAAATGAAATGAAATGAAATGAAATGAAATGAAATGAAATGAAATGAAATGAAATGAAATGAAAAGGTTTTATTCAAAGTAGCGCAGAAGCTGCGTCTTAATGAACGTTACAATTCAAACTAGGTGTCCATTTCAAAATCTAGATCATTTTGGAGAAAAAATGGACAAAAAAACTCCAAACTTAGTCTTTTCAAAGTCCTTAATTAACATAGTTTACATAATTATTATAAACATAGAACTCATACATTGTACTGGCTATAATTCCAGACCTCATTGTCATCTAGATAATCCTTTATGTTATAGTAGCCCTTTTGGCACAAAGTGTGCTTAACATATTTTTTGAACCGCGATTCAGGCAAGCTTAATATATCTTCAGGGATTTTATTATAGAAGCGTATACAATGCCCCATGAAGGATGTATTAACCTTTGCCAGCCTAAATAGTGGGAACAAAAGTTTATGTTTATTTCTAGTATTCACATTGTGTTGGCTACCTAAAGTTTTAAAGTTACTGATATTTTTCCTGACGTACATAATGTTTTCATAGATATACTGACTGGCAACTGTCAGGATGTTAGTTTCTTTAAAGAAATCTCTTAACGAATCTCTACTGCCTAGCTTATAAATGAATCTGATCGCTCTCTTCTGCAAGACAAAGATGGTCTCAATATCTGCAGCCCGTCCCCACAGTAGTATGCCATAGGACATAACACTATGGAAGTAACTAAAATAAACAAGCCTAGCAGTTGCGACGTCAGTTAGTTCCCTAATTCTTTTAACTGCATATGCTGCTGAACTAAGCCTATTTGCTAATTTTTTTATATGAGGACCCCATTGAAGCTTTGCATCAATTGTGATACCTAGAAATACAGTTTCATTTACAAGGTCTAATTTGTCATTCCCCAACATAACATTGCTGTCAACCGCTTTGACATTTGGTAGAGTGAACTTTATACATTTTGTCTTCTTTGAATTTAACAATAAGTTATTGGTAGTAAACCAATTATGTACCCGAGAGAGAGCATTATTTGTACTGTGAAGGTCATTCTCTTGTCTCTTAATTTTAAAAATAAGTGACGTGTCATCTGCGAATAATACTATCTCTGACATATTTTGAACCATGAACGGCAAATCATTTACATATACGAGGAAGAGGAACGGCCCCAAAATAGATCCCTGTGGCACTCCTATCCTGACCTCTGATCCTGAAGATTTAGTTCTATTTATTTCAGCTCTTTGAATTCTTGCTTCTAAATATGATGTCATAAGTTTTAGGCTATTCCCGTTTATACCATAGTGCTTTAATTTTAAAAGAAGTGTTTTATGGTCCACGCAATCAAATGCTTTCGACAAGTCACAGAATACGCCTATAGCATCCTTGCGATCTTCCCATGCACTAAATATATGTTTAACTAACATGACGCCGGCGTCCGTTGTAGAGCGCCCTTGTGTGAATCCGAATTGCTGACCATGGAGAAGTTGATAATTATTGAAGTGTGTAAGCAGTTGACCTAGAACTATCTTCTCGAATATTTTACTTAAAACGGGTAAAACCGAGACTGGTCTGAAATTTGTAGGATCTTGTTTATCACCACTTTTAAATAAAGGAACGAGCTTACTATATTTCATTAAATCAGGGAATATACCCTCATCTAAACATTGGTTAAAGATTTTGGCTAAATGGGGTGCTAGGGTATCGATTACTGAGCTAACTACTGTTACGGACATACCCCACAAGTCTTCAGTTTTTTTAAGCTTTAGCTTTTTAAACGATTTAATCACGGTATGAGCTTCAATATAGTCAAACGAAAACTTCAATATAGTCAATATAGTCTAACACGAGGCATCCTCAGGCTCACAAGTGCAAGTCGGAATTTAGCAAAGTAATTTGCACTTTTTATCGCTATTCATGGATTTCAGCAAAGTAACGCCTGATTCCATACCATTGAAATGTAGTAGATCTTTGATAAATCATAAGAACTGGAACGACTTCAGGTGTTGTTTTATTTGTAGATAGTAATTTTATAATAAAGCAGAAAAACTGAAAAAAAACGAATAAGCAGGTAATATAGTCAGATCTGGTCTAAGGGTAAAGTTGTAATGATGAAAAGAGGGAAACAAAAAATTTTTTGTCGTAATTTAAATATTTGAAAATGATATTTAGGGCCTTCTGACAGTAAAGCCCGCCACTGTCTTACAATCCTCCGCCAACCTGGACTTGGCCCCCGTGGTGGAGTATGGCCTAACCTTCCTGCCTTGCAGGAAGAGACCCAAGCAGTGGGTACATACAAGGGTTGATATCGATATCGATCGATAGATAGAAAAAGAAATAAAAGTTGTGTAAAGAGGTTTGCACCTCTTTACATATCTGGTTCTTCTGTGTTTAATTACTCTGTTTGTTAAGTAGACGTTTGGTGCAGTTATTTACGTTTAGTGCCGGCCGCGGCCATTTCACTTAGAATACGTTACTTTGCTTTGCTACAGGCCAACTGAGGTTTCGGGAAAAAATATCGGCACAAAGAATACGAAAGAAAAGCACAAATATAACGAAGGGAAGACAAAAAAATGGGTTTAGATATATCCATAAAGTTTTCCGTAAGAGATCGCTTTTAGTGATAAGACCGCTAATTGAAGGCGGCAAAACTATGTAATACTTTTAATGTATTTTATTTTCTGGTGCGTTCAATAAATAGTTCTAATCTAATGTAACATTAGTGTCACACGTGAAATCATGTCATAAGCATATACTATATTTTTGAATAAAAAACGCCAAGATATTGACATCTCAATGTTCCCTAAAAATAATAAATATAATATATAATTTTTGTTCCATTATTAGGAGTCTTTTTAATTTTTAACCGTCTTTAAATAAAAAGTAGGTCCTCAATACGTAGCGATTTAAAAAAAATAAAGATTTTTTTTTGCATTTTCCGATTACTCTGAATTGCGGGAACCGATTTGGAAAATTGATTTTTGTTTAAAAGGGTATATAGACGTTACAAGAGGTTCCATAGTCACCAAGTTAGAATCTGATACCATTATCAGATCAATCAATCAAATCAATTTAGTTCAACGTAAAGAATTAATATTCTGTTTGTTGAATATCAATGTACAATGTAAATTGTAAGCCGCTGCCTTCGGGCCGTATTGTAGTCACCATATTCAGAAAATAAAAGAACTCTTAAAATTTAAAAGGCACGTTATTAAACGAAGTGATTTAGGTGTTTTTAATCGTAATTCATTCATTTGTTTTTTGGAAACGCCATCAGGTTGAGTCACAAAAAATAAAAAAAATTAATACTTACTCAAGAATAAAACAAAATACTTTTAAATAAAAATGAGAATAAACTTCATAACACTTCAACACTAAAAACAAAGAGACATAAGACCAAAACACAAGACAAGACTAGCACATACATTTCGGGCACCGACTCCAAAACATACATACATACATACATACACCCTTACATACATACATACATACATACATACATACATACATACATACATACATACATACATACATACATACATACATACATACATACATACATACATACATACATACATACATACATACATACATACATACATACATACATACATACATACATACATACATACATACATACATACATACATACATACATACATACATACATACATAACCTCACGCCTGTATCCCAGAGGGGTAGGCAGAGATCAGGGACTGCTACTTGCCACGATCCTGACAGATCACCTTCGCTTCATCAACGTTCATAAGTCGTTGCATGCACGCACGCTTTTTCTCTCCTTTTGCTAATTGATAGGGGTATCTAGTCGATGTATGTCCGCCTGGGACGACCCTTACCAACCCTTCCACACGTATTTGTTTCATCAATCTTTCTTCCTTCATCCAAACCATATTTATACAATACCTACCAGTTCATCGAATGCTGTGGTTTCAGTACCGTTTTTGAAGACGGTTCTTTTTAATTTTGTTTATTAAAATAGTTATTGTGTGTAGTCATGGTATCCACTACAAACTGACAGGTTTTTTCGCTTCGAAAATTAAATAAAGCAATTCCAATTAAAACCTTCAGGCTCAGGTTCGGGCTCAAGAAACATCGTAGATTCTCGAAAAAAAAAAATATGTAAAACCAGAACTATTTTTATAATACTGTGCCTAATAGGTTGCTGTATTCTGACTGAGTTGCCATGAGAACTACGAAGTCGACTTTTAACTTGTAATAAGTGTTATTACAAGTTAAAAGTCGACTTCGTAGTTTTTACCCTTTTACCCTTTTATAAATTACTATATGGCGGTTCAACGGCTTCTGTAATTAAAAAACTACAAACCATCAAAAGAAGAAATTCCGGAAAAATATCTATAATCAAATATTATTTTTACATAAAGTTTGTCCATCACAGGCACAACCGAAAAAGCCTTCAATATTGGTTGCCGAATCAAAAACAAACAATTCCTTTACAAGCTCCTTACAAACGAGCATACACCCTTTATAATACAAACATAAACATAAAATAAATAAGGATGCGCACGCCAGCGCCGTTATATTACATAGCAATTTACATAATGCGTTATGACGTCATCCCTCGGGCGTCCGCTCCCGAATATTGGTGCTCGGGCGAGCTCGGCCGCTAGAGCGGGACAGAAGGTGTGCTCGAGAAAGAGGAGGAATCGGTGTCGTGTATATTAGGTACTTTTTTACCGGTTATTAATTTTCTTAGAATCAAATGAGTTTCCGGTAAGGTACGACGCGATTATTAAATTATTGTGATGTTATTTAAGTATTATAAATACAATTTGTTTTGTTTGTCTTTTGTTTTTTTTTTTACTTTCAGAAATGTTTTTTAGTACATAATTTTAAATAAAAATTTAATATGAATAAAATAAAAGAAATTTAATATGTTGCAGATACATGTCTTAAATATTTTTTACCAGTCAACTGCAAGTGGTACAAGATATTATTTCGTTTTGGTATTGTTTTACCATAAAAATGTATAGGTTTGCATTCAAAATATCTTATATATTATAAACTAGTACACTTGGATTTTAATTATCTTGTTATTCCTCTAAGAACAAATCGTATCTTGATTTCTGATACCGGATTGTGAATTTGCACTTTTCTGGTAGACCCCACCTCTCATTTCTTGAATAAAAATTTGGGTGGTGGGCGATCCTTTTGTGAAATTAGAGTATTATTTATCTCTTTTACTTTATCGTTTCGTTCCCCCTATTTCGTCGCTAGAAATAATACGCTACATATTCAAGAAAAAACAAAATGGCGTGCCTTTTCGCCACTGAAAGTATTATGTTATGAGTGACACCCTTCACTAGAAGTTCTGTACTTCTCTTAGTCTTTGACCAGGCATTAGTATATTAGTTTCCAACATAAATTGAACCTTATAACGTTGAAATTAATTCGAAAACCAATAAAAACTTCATATTTGTTCGGCCCGTTAAAGGGATAACTGCTCCCTATCTCTCTCTCTCCAAGAGAGAACTCTCCGTTCAAGCGGTCCTTCTTCGTCTTTCCGCACGCCTGGAGCCCCTTTTAGTGAAATTGGCTCCCGGGCCAGTTGTATCGGAGTGAAGTGAAAATGGCACGGACTCACCCGTCCGCCCGTCGCGTTGGGCCCCTGATTGTTATCGGCTGACCTCTAGAATTTGACCCTCCTCGTCCAACCAAAGCGATAAATCCTTAATCATCGGTTCCTTGTATGGTATTCTTCTTCAAGCCTTTAACTCCTGGGGGAGCGTCGGGCCTCAACCACAGATTTCCACTTCCGACGGTGGTTCGCGGCAGCTTCCATTCAAGCCAGCTAGTGCCGATCGACTTGGTCTCTTGGTCTATTTATATTTTCCAGGTATTTCCCGTATGATAGCGTAGAGCGAAGCGCTCGTGGCCTAGGCGAACCAACAACAGCCGCTGTCAGGTACGGGATGGGCGAGCGTCCCGTGACTACCGCTAGTGGCATTTTTCCGAGTACTTTCGTGCTTCGCAAGACACATTAAGCCGTTGGTTCCGGCTGTCATATAATGGCAGTCGTTAAAACATGTCAGAGGCCTTATGGGCGGTTTGATAATTTCTGACAGTAAGGCCCGCCACTGTCTTACAATCCTCCACCAACCCGGACTTGGCCCCCGTGGTGGAATATGGCCTAAAAGACCCGTGCCCCAGCAGTGGGGACATACAAGGGTTGATAACGATAACGAAGATACACTGCTAATTTCTGGCTTTTGATTTTTTCTTCTTCTTCTTCTTCAGGCTATATTATGTAGTCCACTGCTGGACATAGCCCTCCCCTAATGAGCGCCATAGCGCCCTGTCTTCAGCTTGCCGCATCCAACATCTGCCGGTAGTTTTTCGCAGATCGTTATCCCTCCTTGTCGGAGGGCGTCCTACACTACGTTTCCAGAGTCGCGGTCTCCACTCAAGAACACGTTTACTCACACGGTTGTCGGTTCTTCGCGAGATGTGGGCAGCCTACTGCCACTTCAGCTCGCTAATTCTCTGAGCTATGTCGATAATTTTGGTTCTCTGTCGGATGCATTTGTTACGAATCCTATCCTTCAGAAAAAAATCCGAGCATAACTCTCTCCACAGCTCGCTGAGCGACTTTGAACTGGTGAACCAGCCCTTTCGTAAGTGTCCATGTCTCGTCGATTGAATCATGTGTTGATTTTTTACTATACGATTTTACCAGCTACCGCTAGGCCAACACGCGGTTAAATCAAGTCATTTTATGTATATAGAGGCAAAAATCGAAAGCCAAGTAGGTCCAGTACTGTTGCAAATGGTGAATTTGGCAACGGCCCGTATCGAGTGCGGTGCACGCTATTTTACTCTGACTGTCAGAGCCTTAACTTTGGATTTAATTAAGCGAGAAATCTTGCATCGACCAATCCCGTGTTCAGTCGTGACTGGTTGAATGAACTGGGCTCTGGTATTTGTCAGGATGTCGATCCCACCAATTATATTATATGAAAGAAAGAGAGAGAGAAGATATAGTTATGCCCCGTGTAACATGTATCAAGATCCTTGCAAGGCATACACACATTGTACCGTTTTTAAATGCCTTTTTCATAACAAACACACACACATCTTTACACACTCTTGCTCGGTGGCTGAAGCCTGAACCCAAGACCTAGGTCGTAAGGCTGAGTAGAGGTCACAGGTTTTAGTTACCAGGTTACCTCTTTACAATATTATCTGTACGTACTACAGATAATATTGTAAAGAGGTTCGAAATTTCACTGATGCCGGTGAGTCGCCCCTTAGCTCAATTGGAAAGAGCGCTGGCACGGATAGCCAGAGGTCGCGGGTTCGAATCCCGGCATGGGTGGAATTTTCAGCCTCTAAGTAGGTTTTTTAAAACTTATATTGACTTAGTTATAATAGGTATACTATACTTAAGCTTAAGTTAATATTATACATTGAACGCTTTAATACTGTATACATTAGAGGCAGTGTCCTCGGTTTTGGAGAAGTGGAAGCCAGGAGATCCATAGCACGGGGTAAACCTATTTTGGACTATTATTATCATTAAACTATAACCTACTACATAATGTATCATGCTAATGATAATGGAATACTAATTTTAAATGCATTTTCTGTACTGGAGAAAATTATTATATATTTGGATTTATAACATTGAAGTATTTTTGAACTAAAACTTTCGTAAGCACAACAATTGTAGACTTTTAGTCCGGATCTACTTACGGGTGTTGTTATTTTGGAAAAGTCCGACCAGGTTTCGCTCCGATTCGCAAAGCTTAATCATGGTGAGCAGAGACGGAGGTCGCGACGCGTCGTCGGTTGCTCGTGAGACGAGCAATATAACCACACCCGTAAGTAGACCCGGACTAAAAGTCTAAAACATTGAAGTAGAATTAATGCAGTAGAAATAAGATCCTTGAGAAGTATTTGTAGTGTTACTTTGAATGACAGGATACGCAAAAGTCTGATAAAAGAACGTTGTGAATTGAAACAGGATGTAGCGACTAAAATTGAGAAAAGAGTGTTGCGTTGGTTTGGACATGTGGAGAGGATGAATAAAGAAAGATTGACGAAACAAATATATTTTGCGGATGTGAGAGGAAGGGCGGGTAAGGGACGTCCCAGGCGGACATACATTGACCAAATAGGGGATGTATTAGCAAAAGGAAAGATAAAAAGTACCCGGAACGACTTATGAACGTTGATGAAGTGAAGGTGATCTGTCAGGATCGTGGCAAGTGGCAGTCCCTGGTCTCTGCCTACCCCTCTGGGATACAGGCGTGAGGTTATGTTTGTACATATGTACGTATTGTAACATCGAAACTCCGTACAATGCTGACACGAAGCTTTCATTCTAACTAACAGCTCAAGGCTGTAGAATGCTGATTAGATTCTGGCTCGTTCCTTCCGTTGGTACAACGGCTTAGCTGCACAATTTAGGATTTTGCACGTCGCTAGTCAGGTTAATATCCGTCTTACCAGGAGCTTGTTTCACGTTAAGACTTTGACGTGTTGCTAAACTTCTGTCGTTAGAAAGTTATGTTGATGAAAATTACACTACAAAGTTAGCCAGAGGTCGCGGGGTCGAGTCCCAGCATGGGTGTAATGTTTAGCCTCTAAATAGGTTTTTCAAAATGTCCTTAGCACGGGTTAGTGCATTAAAAAGAATATGATCATGTATGTACAGCGGCCTGGGTTCGATATCATTCCGATGTAAAACCTAACTGCAAAGTAAGGTACTCGGGGCTGCAAGTGATGCAAATTACTTCAGCCAGATGTCGCTGCCTGTACGTAATACAGAGAGTATTGTAAAGAGTTTCGAAATTTCACTGATGCCGGTAGTCGCTCATTAGCTCAGTTGGGAGAGCGCTGGCACGGTTAGCCTGAGGTAGTGGGTTCGAGTCCCGGCATGGGTGGAATTTTTAGTCCCTAAATAGGTTTTAAAATTGTCCTTAGCACGGGTTAGTGCATTAAAATGAATATTCTTAGACTTAATTCCATCGCCATATCAAATCGCTCGGCATTTGTTACGCGTCACACAAAAGCAGTTCAGAACAACTCCTCAAAGTGTTACAAACAGCGATCTATAAGCCTTTGTCTTACTAAAATTATCGGTGGAGCGCAAACTGGCATTTTCCCCCACGAAACTTGCCACTTTAAAGGCACGTTCTAGCCCGGGCCGAGAAAGCCTGAATCCTGGCGGTAACACCTCAGTTTGCCCGGGAACTGGCGGGAACTAGCGCTTGGTCTGAAATATTCACGCGACGCATACCGCTGGTTGCTGGGCGAGGCAACTTGGTTGCTACGGAGTCGGTAGGTGGTGCGACGAATGCTGGTGCGTTTACAAATAATACAAATATTGTTTATTGTTTAAAAAAAAACACGGTTTACAATGATACTTATCCTAAAGTACAAATTGTTTCAATTTTGGCAAATACCACCTGCACTGATCTTTCGACCGTATCGCAGAGTGGCAGTCATACTAGAAAAGATGGCCCAGAGCATTTGAGATAGATACCCGTTACTTACAATGACCATAATAATAAGGTGAGACTCCGACTCCGACTCCCCAAGGTTTGCTGGAAGAAATCTCTTACAGAGATAAGGTCGCCTTTGTACATGTATTTTCTTTAATTGTATTTCTTTTTTTGTGTTTTTCGTGTACAATAAAATATAAACTAAACTAAGCTAAACTAAGGTGATAATGTTACCGAAAAATGTTTCATGTTTTAATGTTTCATTATCAGTTCCTGTAAATCCTTATTAAATAGATGGATACACCATTTATAAGACACACACACGTTTACGTAAAGTAATACACATCAATCTGTAATACAATCCCTGAAGATATATTAAGTTTGACTGAAACGCGGTTCAAAAAATGTGTAAAGTACGCTTTGAGCCAAAAGGGCTACTATAATATTAAGGATTATTTAGATGACAATGATGTCTGGAATTCAAGCATGTAAAATGCTTGAGTTTTGTAAAAAAATATGTAAACTCTGTAAGGACTTTGAAAATACTAAGTTTGGAGTTTCTTTGTCCAAAATGATCTAGATCTTGAAATGAACACCCAGTTTGACTTGTAACGTTCATTAAGCCGCAGTATCTGCGCTACTTTGAATAAAACCTTTTAATTTAATTTTATTTTCAGTTCATTTCCATTTCATTTCAAATTATTCATTCATTTATTCATTCTTCCATTCGTTCATTATTCATTCAGCTTCATTTAGTGGATTGTAATATGTTGATACTATTTAGTAATTATATGTTTATCTTTATGTAATAAGTTGCTATAACGTTTATGCCGATAAAATTACTCCTTCCCGAATTTCATCGCACGTTTGTGCGCCTGAGCCCGCACAGCTGTCGCATTGTGAAATATCCCATTAAATTTGTAAATGTGATAAGCAGTTTTTAATTACTGACCGGGCCTTTCTGTCAGAAGTCACCAAGCCGCCCGCAAGGCCTTTGACATGGCATAACGTCTGCCATTACATGACAGTCCTCACCAACGGCTCAAAGTGCCTTGCAAAGCACGAAGAAGCTTGGAAGAAATGCCACTAGCGGTAGACACGGGATTTCACCAATCCAGTACCTGAACGCGCCTGTTGTTGCTTAACTCAAGTGATTTTATCATGTTTTTGCATAAACGTGGTGGGTTTGAGAATATTTCGTGGGCTCATTGATATAGCGAAACAGCGTTACTCATTACATTACTACTACTCATTCCCTGAAAAGCGCTCGTGGCCTAGGCGAACCGAGTGATTGGAATCAATCACATGAGTTAAGCAACAATAGGTGCGATTAAGTACAGTATTAGTGAGCGTCCCGTGACTACCGCTAGTGGCATTTTTTCGAGCGCTTCCGTGCTTCGCAAGGCACGCTAAGCCGTTGGTGCCGGCTGTCATGTAATGGCAGTCGCTTAGCCACGTCAGAGGCCCAATGGGTGGCTAGATAACTTCTGACAGTAAAGCCCGTCACTGTCTTACAATCCTCCACCAACCCGGAATTAGCCCTCGTGGTGGAGTATGGGCTAACTTTCCTGCGATGCAGGAAGAGACCCGTGCCCCAGCAGTGGGGACATACAAGGGTTGATAACGATGACTAGTACTGGAAATTGTCAGGCGGACAGTAATACGTACGTTGTATGATACACTTCACATTTATTCTATCATAAGCACGCCACAATCACTCAGTGAAATTCAACACTTTTACCAGTAGGTATACACAATATAAATTGATAAAGATTTTACACTTTAGTTTCTCGCGTAGTTTATTATATAAAATAGAAATAATTTATTGCTATTTTACCTCGACGTTTCGACGACGTTACAGTCATCGTGGTCACGAGAAGACTGATGGCTGGCACCCGTTCGCATCTTCGGCTGATGAGGTTTCATCATTTTACACTTTGCTGCTGAGCTGTTTCTTGGGCAAAAGTCAACGAACGAATGTCTGGCTTCCGACTGATAAAAACTAAGTCCTCACTATCCCGTGACGCCCTTGTACCGCTACTGCCAAGAGAGGGCGCCACCGGAAAGAAACAAGTCATCAGTCGACTTTACAGCTTTTTAGTAATAACACTTTTATTATTGTGTTATTACTAAAAAAAATTGTGTGGTGTCGGCCTAGAGAATAGCACCAACCCAATTCTTCCTGCGGGTGTCGTAAAAGGCGACTAAGGGACACAAACCGGGGGTGGGCACCAGCGCCCCCTGCAGTGCAATTCCACCGATCGATCTGCGATCCAACTGCGATCCCCAACCCGCATGCCCAGCGAGGGGATTATGGGCATGACCCCCTATGATAGCACAACGTGGCGCTCTTTAGGGGAGGACTAAGTCCAGCAGTGGACTAGTATAGCCTGACGACGACGACTTTATCATTTACTAGCTGGAGCACGCGACTTCATCTGCGCATGATTAGTATTTCGAGTAGCTTAGGTTTTGGTAGCGCACGCAAAAATAGCTCGCAGATGGTAGATTTTTTCCTAAAAAAAACCTATTTAGAGGCTAAAAATTTCACCCATGCCGGGATTCGAACCCGCAACCTCTGGCTATCCGTGCCAGCGCTCTACCAATTGAGCCAATGGGCGACTCACCGGCATCAGTGAAATTTCGAACCTCTTTACACTATTCTCTGTATTACGTAATACAGAGAGTATTGTAAAGAGGTTCGAAATTTCACTGATGCCGGTGAGTCGCCCATTAGCTCAGTTGGTAGAGCGCTGGCACGGATAGCCAGAGGTCGCGGGTACATACGTATTTATCGTCATATTTCGGACAATTCACACAATATTATTTTCTAATTTTAGCTTATGTGTTATTCTGATGTATAAGCTATATATTATTGTAAAGTTTCATTAAAATCCATTCAGTAGTTTTTTATGTGAACGAGTAACAAACATCCATCAATCCATACTTACAATTATTGTTTTCTGTTTTTTTTTTGTTGTACATCTACTTCCTTCTCTAATGTATTAGTCCAGTTCATCCAAAGGTCGTCTGGAAGAGATCACTTTTAGTGATAAGGCCGCCGCCTGTACTCTTAGGTTAAGAAATATCTGTGTAATATCTATCTATCTACAAACATTCGCGTTTATAATTAGTGGGATACAGGTATTAAAATAATTCGATTTTTAGGCGTTGATACTAACTTATTAAAGAAATACCTTACACCTCACAGCGCTTGAAATTGCCAATCCGCTGTGGGCACGCGTGGATAATAAGCCCTCCCTCTCTTACTGAGAGATGGTGTTCCCTGTCGTGGGACGATGCAATCTGCTTATGTAAAATGCGCACGTCATTTGATCCGGCACGTTACTGGATGACAGCTCTATTCTGCATTTCACACTCGGCGCCGTAAAACTACGGTATTCTTATCACACGAACGCCAACTGGTGACCTACGCATTCGTATCATTACTTCTAGACTCCTGTGACCAGCAGTTACACTGAAAAGGCCAGTGTCGAGGAAATAGTGAGTCGTTATCTTTATGTCAAGATTTGATGCCTCGTTTACCTCGCTTCGTAGCGGTCTGACGTATAAACGTGTCATGAAGTAGTTTTGAGTTTGATTTAGTTAACCAAACAAAACTCACACCTGTACGACGCGCCGCGGCGGGGTAAGGAGAGACGAACTTCACATGCAAGGTATGAAATTATTATTTTTAAAATAAAAAATGAAATATTATAACTGGAAATTAGTTCGGAGTTCATCGAAATCAAATTATTTTCTTTGGGTCAGTTTCAGAATTTCACTGAATTAATAATTAACTGTAGTGCTGTCGCTTCGAATTTCTCAAGAAAGAGCGTGACCAAATGTTACTTAAGTATTTACTTAGTGAAATTCTCAAATCAGAAACCGGCCGATAATCTTAGGAGAAAATCTATGACTTAGAAAAAGTTACAAATTAAACTAGATGTAAAAGATTATAACCTCACGTCTGCATCCCAGAGGGCTAGGCAGAGATCAAAGGACTGCCAAATAAGTGTATATTTCGAGAAAGATCTAGATGGTTGTGAAAAGATCACCTCGCAAGTCTTTTAAATCTGGAAAAAAATAATCAAAAACATGTTGGTTCGTGAATTTAATTAGTTTAATGAAAGAAATCTGTATGATCGCAATAGCCTTTAACGTTTTTTTGACATTACTATGTTATATGTTTGGGGCGTCAATGTAATGGATGTAATTGTCAACTATGAGTTCTACTACATGTTAAAATCATATTTTTATCGCAACTGAATCAAAATGTGCCCATCCTTGGCATGTGTCTACCCCTCTAAGATACAGGAGTTTCATATGTACATATACACCAAAAGAGATTCACTGCTACAATTTAATATTTCGGGATTTTGTAGGTGCAAGTAATCCGTTCACACGAATACATGTGAGATACATCCCCAACTGGAGCTTATAGTAAACGCGCGCCTATCTTTATGCGCAGTTTTACTGCCTGCCCGGCCCCTGAATGCCAAGGGGTGAAGGTTTTATTAGGTAGCGAGAGAGAGCGAAGGCTGAATGGTAAAATCAATGATTTTAATGTGACGAAGCACATTTCACTGCACTGCTGTCATTGTGAAATACGAGCTTTATTGGAAACTTATTTTTACCAACTACTTATAATTTCACATGCAGCTAGACTGCGTCGATATCGGTATCAACCCTTTGTATGTCCCTACTGCTGGAGCACGAGTCTCTTCCTGCATCGCAAGAAGATTAAGCCAAGTCTGGGTTGGCGGAAGATTGTAAGATAGTGTCAGAGGCCTTATGGGCGGCTTGATAACTTCTGACGGTAAGGCCCGCCACTGTCTCACAATCCTCCACCAACCAGGACTTGGCCCTTAAACTTCCTGCGTTGCAGGAAGAGACCCGTGCCCCAGCAGTGGGGACATGCAAGGGTCGATATCGATATATATCGACAAGGTTCGGTCGCATTTTGTCATTGATGGTGGACTTGGTATTTCTTAATGATTTGCGATACTCATACATAGTTATATATATAACGAGTCTAATAATTTATTAGGTAAAACGTAATTACCGTATTCAGCAACTGTAACGCTGCCGAAACGTCGGGAAATAAGGTAATTACGGTTTACCTAATAAATAATCAAGATTAGACCTGTTTCTTGTATAACTATGAACTACTAACTGCTCTGTTTTATTTTGTAGGTGTGTGAAATATAATTATGGAATATTTGTTTTGTGGGTTATAATTACTCTATTCATATTGAAATGAATAATTTTTTTATTAAATCAAGTATTCGTATTGTAGTCTATTCTAAAAGCAATAATGTTTACTTATTTACTTTGACAATAACGTTATCTTATTTTTGTTTCAGGTAAACTCAGGAGATCTAAAATTTACTCACAAAACTGTTTTGAAAGAAGTCCAATCGTATGATACAGGTAAAACCTAGTTTCAGATCGCATAAATCTAAATCAATTGTATTTTTATTTGAAATAACACAGAAACTGTCATTTATTGAGTTTTACAAGTAAACCTAAGTGTTCCTTGGAAATATTAAATAATTTTAGGGAAAAACTCCGGCCTTATTTCTAAAAAACATAACTCCACAAACACTCACTTGAATAGTCTGTGGTGAAGATTTCTCAAGGTAAAGACGTTTCCACAGACTAAATAAAATGCCATCGTTATCAACCCTTGTATGTCCCGACTGCTGCGGCACGGGTCTCTTCCTGCATCGCAGGAAGGTTACGCCATACTCCACCACGGGGGCCAAGTCCGGGTTGGTGGAGGATTGTAAGACAGTGGCGGGCCTTACTGTCAGAAGTTATCAAGCCGCCCTAAGGCCTCTGACATGGCTTAACGACTGCCATTATATAACAGCCGGCACCAACGGATTAACGTGCCTTGCGAAGCACGGAAGCGCTCGGAAAAATGCCACTAGCGGTAGTCACGGGACGCTCACCCATCCCATACCTGACCGCGCCTGTTGTTGCTTAACCAAGTGATTGTTTCCAATCACTCGGTTCGCTTAGGCCACGAACGCTTCGTAATAAAATGCCATAGTATTACAATAATCATCCAAATGCTATCTGCTGGTGACTGTGCGTTTGATTTTAGCCAATAAGCGCAGCCGCGGGAAATCCTGACAAAGAAAATAATATCTTTTCTTCAAGTCAATGCAAAAGTTTCTTTGGGTCCACTTCAAACTTTTGTTGCAATTTTTAGCATTCGAATTTTAAACTTTGAAATAAAAGTGGAAAGTCGGAATCTCGGAATCAATGGTGGATAAAAATGGCCGATTCTGATCCAAAGTGACGGAACTTTGGCTAACTTCCCTTTGAACAAAGTTCTTCGAAAACTGTTTGAATTGGAATTGCAAACTCGGGATTTCACCGGATTAAATTCGACTGATTATTTTCTTTCAATGTAACCGGAACATTTCTAGTACTTTACGAGAAATAAACCCATCCGGGATAGATGAGTGAGTTTATTTTATTTTAAGCCAAGCCAAAAGCCTCAAGGCGTTTTGAAAACTTCTAACAGTAAGACCATTCACTAGTCTTGCAAGCCTCCACCAATCCGGACTTGGCCCTCGTGGTGGAGTATGGCCGATACCTTCCTCAGGGAAGAGACCCGTGCCCTCGGTGGGGACATAATGGGTTCGTAGGAAAGAGCAGGTGATCGTGCTCTACCACTATAAATGGAAATTTCCTGCCAGGCAGATCGTATGCCAGGAAGGTCGTGTTTTCGAATTCCGGCGAATACAGTGTTATTGGGACATACCGTGAGTGCTTCTCTAGGGCCTATACCTTCCTCAGGGAAGAGACCCGTGCCCCTCGGTGGGGAAATAGTGGGTTGGTGATCATGTACATATTGTTGATGTACATAGACTTGGTTGATGTACATAGACTTTATGAATGCACAAATTTGGTACTTTCTGAACACCTACAATATATTGTCTCTGAATTCTGGTGCTAAAATGTCCCTATTTTTTACTTTGTAAATTTTTGTCGATGTTTTCGTTAGATCCTCCGACTAAATAAATTACGTTTCTAGTTTACTTATCTAAACAAGCGCGTATGATTCAAAACAGCTGCAAAACACAAACGCGTGTAGATAGATAGATAGATAGATAGATAGATAGATAGATAGATAGATAGATAGATAGATAGATAGATAGATAGATAGATAGATAGATAGATAGATAGATAGATAGATAGATAGATAGATAGATAGATAGATAGATAGATAGATAGATAGATAGATAGATAGATAGATAGATAGATAGATAGATAGATAGATAGATAGATAGATAGATAGATAGATAGATAGATAGATAGATAGATAGATAGATAGATAGATAGATAGATAGATAGATAGATAGATAGATAGATAGATAGATAGATAGATAGATAGATAGATAGATAGATAGATAGATAGATAGATAGATAGATAGATAGATAGATAGATAGATAGATAGATAGATAGATAGATAGATAGATAGATAGATAGATAGATAGATAGATAGATAGATAGATAGATAGATAGATAGATAGATAGAGAACACTTTATTGCACAACCAGAAAAATATTACAACCATATGTTGAACCTTGTAAGCAGCTTACAAAATATAGGTCTTAGGTGTTTCCACGTTTGTTTGTAAGCTGCTTAGTGACGTAATATTTTAGGTCTGTATTGTTTGAATAAAACTGAAATATAAAATAATCAACAACCCGGTTGCTGAGCGTTAATTAATGTCATGATTTTGCATCTTCTTCTTCAGGCTATATTAGTCGACTGCTGGACACAGCCCTCCCCTAATGAGCGCCATAACGCAAGGTTGTGCCATCATTAGGGGGTTGTGCGCATAATCCTCACGCTGGGCATGCGGATTGGGGATCGCAGTTTGGTGGAATTGTACTGCAGGGGTCGCTGCTGCCCACCACCCGGTTTGTGTCCCTTAGTCGCCTTTTACGACACCCGCGGTAAGAATTTGCATGATATATATAATTTTATACGTTAGTATTATCGAACAAAGTAGATAAATTCATAATGATAGTTGCATCAGCCTGTCATTGAAGAATTATTGATTGTGGGTATGTGCACATTAAATTGACAAGCAATAACATGGGGCTGCCAGCGATGTAAATTACTTCAGCCAGATGTCGCTGCCTGTACGTATTACAGTGAGTGTGGTAGAGGGGTTCGAAATTTCACTGATGCCGGTAGTCGCCCATTGGCTCAGTTGGGAGAGCGCTGGCACGGATAGCCAGATGTCGCGGGTTCGAATTCCGGCATGGGTTGAATTGTAGACTTTTAGTCCGGATCTACTTACGGGTGTAAGACGAGCAACTGACGACGCGAGCTACGTCTCTGCTCACCATGATTAAACTCTGCGAATCGTAGCGATACCTGGGAGCCAATTCTCACTTGATTAGCAAATAATTCGCATACGACTCTTAAGGCTTATATGACTTGAATTCTACATAAAAGTCGAGCGACAGCCAAAATCTTAATTCTGAACGACATGCTAGATGAATTCGAATGACAAAATAAATGTTTAATTACTCTGTCGAGTTAAGTTATTTTAATTTTATACGACAAATGTCTAAATTGTGCGTCTACGCTTTCAACTCGCATGGGCGAGAATCGGCTCCCAGGTCGGACTTTTCTGATATAACAACACCCGTAAGTAGATCCGGACTAAAAGTCTACAATGTGTTGTGCTTACGAAAGTTTTAGTTCAAAAATGGGTTGAATTTGCCTCTAAATAGGTTTTTAAAATTACATTGTTTTTGGGCTCCGCCACAATCGGTTAAAAACTGCTCTGTATAATAGATGTTGTTTAACGAAATTAAATCTGCCAAAACCTGCTTTAAACACCAACAGAACCAACTAACGAGTAAGTTGGACCAAAATTCAATTCAGTCCGGAAACAATGAAAAACTAACGCTTCGCCATGTTGCAGTTTTAATTAACAAAATTTTGATACTGAAAGCTTTTAACGAGCTTCCAGCTTCCGGTGAGTACATCCGGTTGCACCTCAAGCTTCACAAGCGGGAACTCTACTCAGTTATATTAGGGGCTGGATTGCAATAAACATCTAAAGTTTCATCAACTCTCAAATGTACGGAACAGAGTAATAAACTCCACTTGTTCCGCTATTAGAACCTGCCTGGTTAACTACCACGTAGTGACAGGAAAATAATATCGTAACAGTTTATTTTGCGATGGTAAGTTTGGAAATGTTCTGATGGAGTTGTTTGCTCTGCGGCTGTGAGTCGTGACTAACAGAGAGATTTTAGGGTAGACTCCTACTGCGCTTGTTGTGTTAGGTCATACTCCACCACGGGGGCCAAGTCCGGGTTGGTGGAGGATTGTAAGACAGTGGCGGGCCTTACTGTCAGAAGTTATGAAGCCGCGCATAAGGCCTCTGACATGGCTTAACGACTGCCATTACATGACAGCCGACACCAACGGCTTAACGTGCCTTGAAAAGCACGGAAGCGCTCGGGAAAAATGCCAAGAGCGGTAGTCACGAGATACTCACCCATCCAGTACCTGACGGCGCATGTTGTTGCTTAACCCAAGTGATTGATTCCTATCACTCGGTCCCGCTAGGCCACGAGCGCTTCTAAATAGCGCGTCATCCTATCCTTAGCAGGCTACAATTGAAAATCAGTTCTTTGCCCTTATTTGAGACGGTTGTATACCTTCGTGTACACACATTATATTGCATAGTACATTTGTTGCCACGTCGTTTCTCCAATTGATTTTTAATTGTTTGAATTATGCTGTTTCACTTTTAGTAAAAACAAAAATGTGCATGCATTTGTGCATTTTCAGTATATTTATGACAAATGTGAGTGGAAGGGCTGGTAAGGGACGTCTCAGGCGGACAAACATCGACCAAATGGGGGATGTATTAGGAAAGAAGAAGATAAAAAGTATCCGGAACCGGTGTGCGTGCATGCAACGACTTATGAACGTTAATGCAGCGAAGGTGATCTGTCAGGATCGTAGAAATTGGCAGTCGCTGGTCTCTGCCTACCCCTCTGGGATACAGGCGTGAGGTTAGGTATGTATGTATTCAATAAATAGTATTTTCTACAGTTAACACGAGCACTAGACATAATTAAAACTGTTTTTATACGGATTTATGCTCTTTTATTACATTTTTACAATTTTCCAACGTTTCGGCACTTTTACAGGTGCCGTCGTCTCGGATGACTAAGGTGGTAGGCGTCTTTTTGAAAGCATTAACGGTTAGTTTACTACCCTCGGCAAAAAATACAAAAGTTCATTATGAAGTTACGTTCCGAAATAGGTATTTAAATTATTTTATATAAAGTCAACAATATTGATTATTAGTAATTCAATTCAATAAATAAGCGAAATTTTCACACACTTGAGCCCACTTACAGCTATTTCGATAGAACTCCAACACAATACGTATCGGGTTAATCTTAAATGGATTATCGGGCTGACGAAAAACGTAAAACAACGTAATGCAAAAAACGTGTGACAAAATGGAATCAAAACATCGGGATCGATCCAGTCGACTGATGTAGCACGATACTGGCTTATTCAAAGCTTACCCTGCCATGTTTATGCAGAAATACAGTCACAAAATAAGGCAGCAAGAAGTACCAAGGTTTAGGTTTTTAAATGTGTCCTTAGCACGGGTTAGTGCATTAAAAATAAAAAATAAAATAGTATAATCATGTGGGAAGTAGGTAGTCGGGGCTGTAAGTGATGCAATTTGCTCAAGCCAGATGTCGCTGCCTGTACGTAGGTAATACAGAGAATAATGTAAAGAGGTTCGAAATTTCACTGATGACAGTGAGTCGCCCATTGGCTCAATTGGTAGAGCGCTGGCACGGATAGCCAGAGGTTGCGGGTTCGAATCCCGGCATGGGTGAAATTTTTAGCCTCAAAATAGGTTTTTAAAGAAGTACCAAATCTATAGCTATCCTGCTCGCGAAGGTACTAAACGATAAAAAGGTTATCGAAGGAGAAAGAGACGGGTAGTTGGTGCAAATTTTAATAATACATAATATATTTTAGAAGCTTTCGTGGCCTAGCGGAACCGAGTGATTGGAATCATTCACTTCGGTAAGCAACAACAGGCTCGGTCAGGAACTGGATGGGTGACCATCTCGTGACTACCGCTAGTGGCATTTTTTCCGAGCGCTTCCGTGCTTCGCAAGGCACGGTAAGCCGTTGGTGTCGGCTGTCATGTAATGGCAGTCGTTAAGCCATGTCAGAGGCCTCATGGGCGGCTTGATAACTGCTGACAGTAAGACCCGCCACTGTCTTACAACCGTCTACCAACCCGGACTTGGCCCCCAGAGTGGAGTATGGCCTAACCTTTCTGCGATGCAGGAACAGACCCATGCCCCAACAGTGGGGACATACAAGGGTTGATATCGATCGATATATCGATATAATATATCATTATATATTCCGTATAGACTGAATTATTACGTACAAAAAGCAAACAAGAAAACAAAAAAGAGGATGGTGCTGTGTAAGATTATAATTATTACTTTTCAGCTCAAACTGCACTGTGGCACTAGCGTCATCTAGCGGTACAATGATCTAAGTAATGGCTACTTTGCACTACTCAACGATATCTAAATGAATTGTACACGACACGTAATGAATCCTAGGACATAATTATATACATGGTTCCTGGGTTATATAGTACATATATATATATAATATTCTTTACATGAGTAAAATTATTAAAATTTGTATGTTAAGTGAAACTATTTGTCTGTACAATCCGTACTAAAATTAACATTGTCACTTCGGTGAGGAATTGGCACTGATTGCTGTAACACAGGTTTTTAACCTAGCACACCGTCAGAAGCTAATCGTTAATTTTGTATATAGCATTAAGTAAAACCATTTTGTAAAAGCTGTGTACTAATGTTTTTGCCCAATAAATAAATATTCTATTCTAATTACAAAGTTACAGCTTTTATGAAGGCGACATGTATTCGTTGCGTGCGATTTTAACTAATAACCCCCTGCTACCAAACTGAAAGGCGTTTCTTTACTCTGATCATCTTTTCTGAAGTCATCTTAAACCAAATATATCAGTTGCCACCTATACTTCTACTATACAACAACAACAACATTTACACACAAGCACATGCAGTCTATTTATTCTTACTTGTCCAATTTAGTAAACAAGATTCTACCCGTAAACTGTAACTTTTTAGTCCAAAACTGCCATATTTCCATAAATGAAGTAACTTGGAACACTCTTTTAGATAACACGTTGCCAATTTTGAAAGAAGAAGAAAGAAAATGTATTTATTTGACGACACAATACTCAAAACAAAACCAAAAAAACACACAAACCAATTACAAAAAAAAAAAAAAGATTACACATAGCAAAAAAAAACAAAAGACACAGCTAAAAAATAACTCAACTTTACAACACGAAAACAACATAATTTAATACATAGGTTTTAAGTATTGAGCCCCCAAAATGGGCCCGACTCAGCATAATGTAGCAACTGACTTGTCAGTTGCAACGCTGATTTTCAGTCGGGTCCAAGCTGCGGTTAGCCATGTACGTGAGAAAAAAAAAAATTAATAAGCTGCCCGTGGTGTGAAATATACAATAGAATACAATTTTATAAACATAGTTCATGATAACACTATTTTTTTTTTTTATTTTAATGCACTAACCCGTGCTAAGGAACAAATTTAAAAACCTATTTAGAGGCTAAAAATTTCACCAATTGACCAATTGAGCTCAATTGGTAGAGCACTGGTACGGATAGCCAGAGGTTGCGGGTTCGAATCCCGGCATGGGTGAAATTTTTAGCCTCTAAATAGGTTTTTAAATAGTTCATGATAGTTCATGAGTTTGCGAGAAAATGTCTAGTTTAGGCATCTAATCTCAATTTTAAGGTTAGAATCTTGTTTACTAAAATGGACAAGTAAGAATAAATAGACTGTACATTGCTTCTGGCCCCACACTCGGATAACCGGTGTCGTGGCAACCAGAAACAGCGACATCACAAACATGTACTCGTAAACATCCAATACCAATACAACCCGACTGCTGAGCATTAACTATTGTCATGATTTTGCATCTTCTTCTTCAGGCTATACTAGTTCACTGCTGGACATAGCCCTCCCCTAATGAGCGCAATAGCGCAAGGTTGTGCCATCATTGAGGGGTAATGCCCATAATCCCCACGCTGGGCATGCGGGTTGGGGATCGCAGTTTGGAATTGTACTGCAGGGGGCGCTGCTGCCCACCTCCCGGTATGTATTGCCACATATACGTTTAATAAGATTTCATATATAATAACTTTGAATCGCAAAGCAATAGTACAATACAATTCAATTCGAATTCAAATTAAATCAAGTTATTTCAACGTAAAGGATTTTTATTCTTTTTGCTGAATGTCAATGTACAGTGTAAAATGTAAGCCGCTGCCTTCGGGCCGTATTTTAGTGGAGAAAAAGGAAGCGGAAAAAAAAACTCCACTCTGACCATCTTTTCTCAAATCATCTTAAAACCAAATACATCAGTAGCCATATGTAAACCTAATAAGATTTCATGACTGCCATTAACAACCCTAAATGCCAAAGCATTAGTCAAATGTCTCACAATAACAGGGGAAAACATAAGTGCTGCGGCCAGTCACACGAATAGCACTCGTTCACGAGCATAACGCAGTGCTCAGCCATCACCAGTGTCAACAATTTTGGAGGGAGATAGATAACCGAACACCACGCTACCATTCGAATGACCTTTAGCAAACTTGCAGTTAAATTTTTGTCAGTTACAGTTTGGTTAACCAGCGACTTGCTAAAAAATCTCAATAACAAACTTCTGTTGCAGTTATTCCGTGACACAACACACACGGTGAATAAATAACATGCATAATAATAGAACAAGCCAAATAATTGTGCGAGCGTCCATGGATGAGCCCGGCAAATAAAATGATGATCAAAACGTCCACTTGAAACTCTCAGCCGTTCAATCTTTGCACCAAATGCTAGCGTGAAAATGGATTCGATGACAATTGCGTTTTTGCGAAATTAGTAAGAGACAAAAACTATTGTTTGATTTGTTAACAATTTCTCCTCTCTTAGTCTCTATGGCTCTTTCTCTCAAACATTCTCTTTCTTTATCTACCTCACACCCTCCTTTCTCGATCTTATTACACACTCTCTTTCACTCAAACTCACCTTTTTAATCACTCTCATACACACTTTTACTGTCTTTCTCATTCGCACTCTTCTCTCTTTTATCTTTTTTACATAAAATCTTTAATACAGCGAAAGAGGGAGGGAAATCCCTCAGTTGTATTATGTCTCTTTTTGTTTCTTCTCTTTTTAAAGCTTTCTGTCTCTTTCTCACACCATCTCACTCGCACTGTCCTTGCTCTCATCATTCTGCTTATTTCTTCTGTTACACTTTCACACTATCTTTCTCTCTCTATCTCATCCTTTTCTTTCTTTCTTTTGCTGCATACTCACTCGCTAACTCTCGTTCTATGTCACACACACTGGCTCCCCTTTCCATCCTCTCTGTCTCTCTTTACTCTCGTTTCTCCAAAGTCCAACTTCGCAAAAAAAAAGGGTTACATTGATGGTTACTGGCTCCCAAACTAGGATTCCCTGTGCTATGGGTAGCCAGGCTACTTCGAAATTAGTTTTACAATAATGAAAATAGTTAGAAGCTAAACTTTACTGTATCTGTACTGTACTTACATACTTATAACAACATTTGCCTTAAGACTACAGGGCCTCATCTCATGCAACCACACCCACGGCTCGCCGAGAAATTTATGATGGTGCATTTAAATATTTGTTTTTTTGCATTTCTGTTTGTTGCATCGATGTAGAATATTTATGTCATGTTTGACAATTGTGCCGCTAACAAATGTTTTTATCTACGTATCTTTATCTGTATTTCAACAGCGCCGTTCCTCTGTCAACATTTCCCTCGCCTCAACAATTCCTCGCGTTCATCTAAATTGTAAAATTTACATATGAATTAAAAGTTGCTCGGATCCGTTCGCTCGTTCATTCATTCATTCAGTCCACCCGGGAGCGCGCTCGAATGAAACGTCATAAGGTAGTTTAACAATACATGGTTGTTACGGCGGGGTCCCGGGGGAACTCCACATTGCAGCCTGGACCTGAAAAACTAATCAAATTCTGCTGTCGACTTCAATACCTTCGTTACAAACACTTTCTATGAACGACTGAAATAGACAACATTCATTCGCGATACTCATACATAGTTTTATATTAAACGGGTCTTATCGCGATTATTTATTAGGTAAAATGTAATTACCTAAATTCCCGACATTTCGGCAGCGTTGCAGAATGTTCGCCGAAACGTCGGGAGTTTTATTAAATAATCGCGATTACACCCATTTATTATAAGTACAAACAATGTTGAACATAGGATAGCGTTCTTTACCTCCGCACCAATTCTTAATGGTTTGCTGGAAGAAATGTCTTTCAGAGATAAACACGCCGTTTTACACTTTTTGTATGTGGCCTATAAACGTCCCACTGCAGGGCACAGGCCTTCTCTCAGACAGAGAGAGTATGGGCTAAATTACCACGCGTGCCCACCGCGGATTGGCATTTTCAAGAGCTGAGGTATTTGAACACCTGGGACACGCAGGTTTCCTAACAATATTTTCCTTCACAGCGAGTAGTATTGCAACTATAACTTCACAAACGTACATAATTTAGAAAACGAATTCATTGATACCTGCCCGTCCTGGGAATCAAACCTGGGTGTGTCGCTTCAGAATCCATTGCTCTACCCACTGAGCTACCGCCGCTGGCACACCCTATAAGTGCAATTAAAAACCATTTCCACTAATTAAGAAAAACGACTCTATTCACCCTCCACCAATAACAAAGCACGAGAATTCGGTCCCAGCGAATAGATCGTCCGCCATTTTGAAAAATAAATAAAAAACGGCGACCATTTTGAGTTAACCCTGCCAGCGATACGTATAGCGTATTTAGAGGGCACTTAACATTCAACGTTGTCTGTAGGACCCTTGCGCTTATAAGTGGGCACTCGTAATCCCCCCTCTATTATTTCAGAAGAGGGTTTACAATTTCAAGTCTAAGAAAAATATGAGTAAAAAGTTGGCAGATTTTTAGACAACCCCGAGCGTTGATTGGGGTTGTAAATGAGTTTTTACGTTAACCGACTGCGGTGAAGTATAGTTAACTTATGTTTTATTTATATAATACACTTTATATGTATTAAGCTTGCCTGAAGCGAGTTTTAAGAAGTGTGTTAAGTGCACTTTGTGCCAAAAGGGCTACTATAAAGTAAAGGATTATTTAGATGACAATTATGTCTGGTATTGCGGCCAGGGCGAGAGCCCCAGGTTCGATCCCGAGTGCGGGCATGTACCAATGAGTTTGTTTAATTTCAAAGTTCATACATTTGCGAATTTGCAGTCGCAATACCACACGCTAACGGTGAAGGAAAAACATCGTGAGGAAACCCGCGGCTTGGTTGGCTCCGCACGTATTGACTAGTCTTTCCTGTGGGCTAGGCCGACTAAGCTGTCAAGATGGTGTAGGTGCTGGGCAAGCCTACACCATCTATAAAAACCATGATCCAGGCACTACAGCGTCGGAGTGGTCCCTTCAGCCATCTAGTGTGAGTGAAGATACCACTGGACGCTGTATAAATCATCTCATTAAGTAGATGCAAAAAGGCCAAAGGCGGCCAGTAAAATGCATGAGTTCTATATGTTTTATTAATTTTGTAAACTCTGAAGGACTTTGAAAAGACTAAGTTTGGAGTTTATTTGTCCATTTTTTCCCCAAAATAATCTTTATTTTAAAATGAACACTTAGTTTGACTTGTAACCTTCGTTGAGCTGCAGTTTCTGCGCTACTTTGAATAAAGCTTTTTCATTTAATTTTATTTCATAAATGGCACCGTACTCACCAATGTACTGATGGACGAGTCTTCAGTGCTCATTTTCACTCAGTGCCAGAGCAAGCAATGAAAAGGTTTTCATTGCTGTTTTTTTACACGTATGTAGAAACTTACATACGGAAAAAAATCACAATTTTATTTAAACAGGTTTTCGCTGAACCTTATTGGACTGATATATTTTTCGAAAATAAAATGGCTCTGTCCTCAAATTGAAGTGGCGAAGGCACTCGCGGCAAATTCGTTTTAATTGGCAATTGAGGGCATCTCCTATTGTTTGTCGTTCTACCTTGCAGCAAGCTGTACAGAATAACCACTCCCCAATACAATTATTCCTATCTCGGCCATTTCCGAGCGCTTTTGTGCTTCACAAGGTACGTCAAGTCGTTGGTGCGGGCTGTCATGTAATGGCAATCGGTAAGCTATGTCAGAGGCCTTATGGGCGGCTTAATTACTTCTGACAGTAATGCTCGCCACTGTATATTTGAGAAATATATCTGACGGCCTTGGTGGCGCAGCGGTTTGGCACGCTGACTGTAAAACCGAGGGTCTCGGGTTCGATCCCCGGTCGGGTCAAACTAGGAAACGAACTTTCCTAGTTTGTCTCGGGTCTTGGATGTTATGTATGTATTTATTGTATTAAATCTACCGTTAAGTTGGCACCTGTTACACAAGTCATTTAATTGTACTTATTATAGGGCTAACGAGATCTGTGTAATATGTCCATGAATATTTATTTATTTGTCTTAGAATCCTCCACCAACCCGGACTTGGCCCCTGTGGTGGAGTATGGCCTAGAAAGAGGCCTTGTATGTCCCCAGGAGTGGGGACATACAAGGGTTCATATCGACATCTTCTGGCTTCTTTTTTTTGATACACCTTTTTCAAATTTGCTAAATAACACTTCTATTGGTATTTAGTCTCAGCGCCTCTTTGAGTATTTCGAATTAAACGATAACAAGAGAATAAACTGACATTTGCATGTTGCTATCTAGTCCTTTAATCATTTTGTTGACAATTTTTTTTGGTCTAAACAGTTCCATAAACTGTTTGTGGCAATATCCCCTATAATAGTCTGGGTACTTCTTCGGAATTATGGAATGCGACGTAATTTCCTTATGATTTGGTTCTTATTTATTTCATTATCTTGCTAATTGTTTATTTCAATAATTGACTAGTTAACTTAGTAGTTAACTAGTTACCTTTTTATTTATTATATAATTTAGCTAACTAGTCAACTCAGTAGTAAACCAGTTAAGTTAAATAAGTATGTATTTAATTAAATATCTAACTAGTTATTTTACTAGATAACTAGTTACCTTACAAGTTAACTTATTTTAGTTTTTTTGAATGTGTGATGCTTTTTTCTAAACAGTTAAATAAAATAAATAATGTAGAAGCAGTTAACTTATTAATAATTTAATAAATGTTTAAGCTGGATTATTAAACTAACTAACCATGACATGATTCACACTGTATCATCAAATCATCAACTGAAAAAAACTTACAGGGTTATTCTTTGCAAGAAATATAATAGTTAACAAGATTTATATTGCCAAAAATCTCATTATTCTGTTGATTGTATCATTATATCATCTGGAGTTTTGCTGTCTGTTTTTTTCCAAAATGATCTGGATTTTGAAATGGACACCTAGTTTGATGTGTAACGGTAATTTAGCCGCAGTTTCTGCGCTACTTTGAATAAAACCTTTTCATTTCATAACATTTCTTTTAATTTCATTTCATTCAACATAATAAAAAGATTTTTGGTCATTTCATTAATCAAGGCATTACGGTATTATAAGCGTCGAATAGTTACTTTATTTATCTACTGAATATAGAATGCTTTACTAGACGCAGTGTAAAATATCATCTAATTTATCAATACAAGTAAAAGGGAAATATTGATACGTTGCCTGGAAACAAAATTGCAAATGTCACTACCGTTGTAGGTCGTATAACAACTAGAAAAGTTGCTATATTCAAAGCAAATTAAACATTTTTATTTCAACGAAAATAATATACATTATTTTGCTGAAAGTACAATACAAAATGTACAATGCAAAATGTAAACCGCTGCCTTCGGACCATATTGTAATCTCTCTGACAATTTTTAAAAGGCAGCAGAAGAAAAATACTCCACTCTGACTATTTTTTCTCAATTCATCTCAAGCCTAATACATCAGTATGATAAGATTCCATGAAGGTCATCAATAACTCTGCCAAAATGATTTTCTTGAAAACTTAATTTTCTTACAAAGGTATGGAGATCAGTGCTGCGGTCAGACACGACCAGCAATCATTCACGAGCATAACGCAGTGATTAGCCATCACCAGTCTCAACCATTTTGAAGGCAGATAGGTGACCCAACCACCACGCCACCATTGGAATGACGTTTAGCAATTTTTTTATTAAGTTGGTCGATGTATGTCCGCCTGGGACGACCCTTACCAACCCTTCCACTCACATTTGCAATATATATCTGTTTTGTCAATCTTTCTTCCTTCATCCTCTTCACATGTCCAAACCAGGCGGACATACATCGACCAGATAGGGGATGTATTAGCAAAGGGAAAGATAAAAAGTACCCTGAACCGGCGTGCGTGCATGCTACGACTTACGAACGTTGATGAAGCGAAGGTGATCTGTCAGGATCGTGGCAAATGGCAGTCCCTGGTCTCTGCCTACCCCTCTGGGATACAGGCGTGAGATTATGTATGTATGTTTGTTAAGTTCTTGTCAGTTATAACAGGCAGGTAGACTCCATCAAGTCTTTCTGCAAATGCTTTTAGTCTTCCTTTTTAATTGACCATTCCAATAGAATCCATCTCGCAATCACGTTAACTCCCATTTACACTCATATCATTCCGCTACACTAACACTTCCAATTCATTTGACGACCTCGGTGGCGCAGCGGTGTGGCACGCTGACTGTAAAACCGAAGGTCTCGGGTTCGATCCCCGGCCCGGTTTGTCCCGGGTCTTGGATGTTATCTATGTTTTTATTGTATCAAATCTATCGTCGAGTTAGCACCTATAACACAAGTCATTTATTTGTACTTAGTATAGGGTTAACGAGATCTGTGTAATATATCCATGAATATTTATTTATTATTTGTACAATACGAAAATAATGCATACAAAGAGATATAGATATATATATATATATATATATATATATATATATATATATATATATATATATATATATATATATATATACCCAAGTTTATATCTCGGAAAGGTAAGCTTCAGCGTACATTGTATTTACTGTGGCAAGTAGCAAGCCGATAAAATTCTTAAAATGAACTTTATTAAGAAGGTACAAATTCGTTTACGATGACGATACGTAATTTAGGTAACACTTTTAAAATGGTCGGAGCATCAGCATTAATGCTGTGTTTAGCATTTCTTTTTAACTCATTAGTAGATTACAAAAATTAAAAACATACTCCGCGTGCCCACTGCGATATGGCAATTTCAAGCGCTGAAGTATTTGAACACTTTAGACAGTCAGGTTGCCCTTGATTTTTGGTTCTTGAAAATCTAAGAAACATCAGTCACCGACTGAATGTGCTACGCTAACCACAGCACAGGCAAAGCTAGTTTGGTAAGGACATCAGAATTATACTTACAATTTTGTCACCAAAAATACTTGCCCACAACCTGCTGCAGCTAAAGTGGAAGTGAAGTGAACGCAGCACAGCAAGCCGCTTACAAAATGTATCGCAGGAGTCCCATTCTTCACGGCTATTTACCCTTTAAAAGGCCCGGTCGTTTTAAAATACGCATAGAAAACTGTAAACTAACCTTCTCTTTACGTACATTGAGCTAAAAGGTTCGGACTCATTACATTTCTTCTACTTCCTGTACCTCTATGTTTGTTGGTCGTCAGCGTCATATTGGGGTTTGTTTCTTGCAAAGCAAATTAGGTCTACGACGCTGGCTATATCGATCACTAGTAGTGTAGTAAAACTTTTATAAATAACTAGTTGGCCTAGCGAACTACGTACCCCCTAACAGTCGATTCATTATTATTTTTTTCTCTCCGTAAGAACCATCCTCGTAGGTGCGAGTACTTCAAGGAATATTCTGAAAAAAGAATTAGCGAAATCAGTTCAGCTGCTCTCGAGATTTGCGCTTACCAACACATTCAGCGATTAATTTTTATATTATAGACTAGCTGACCCCGCGAACTTCATACCGCCTAACAGTCGATTCTTTATTTTTTTTTTCTCCGTAAGAACCATCCTCGTCCTACAAGGCATTTTCTAAAAAAAGAATTAGCGAAATCGGTTCAGCTGCTCTCGAGATTTGTGCTTACCAACACATTTTTTATAATAAGATTATATTAGAGAAGACAGCGATTAAGCTTCCGAGTAGCAAAAAAATAGTCACTCGGTCCGAGTTCACTAAGATCGTGAAAACGTGGCTTAAAAGGGCTCCTTATAGAACCGTGTGCTTAGTGGAATAAAGAATTCTATTGGAAAAAATATCCCCGAGTTTATTTTTCCGTTCCTCCTTGATTTATCTCTTACAATAAGTAAAATATTAGCGAGAAATAAGCAAAAGGAAAATACGGTCGCAATATTAGGCATAATGAACCTTAGCAGGCAGGTGGTCTGGGGCCCAACTGTACTGGTCTATTATGAGCAGTGCTGCTTAGCTAAAGTGGCCATCCAGACGGTTTGAATAGCCAGGCGTCCTGGATATAGGGCTTACGCTGAAAATATCCATGTTTCGGTCGCAGGCTTATTTCGTATATCGTCGGAAAACTGCATCCCGACATGGGTGGACTTTTAGCCTTTAAATAGGTTTTTAATATTGTCCTTAGCACGGGTTAGTGCATTAAATATAATCATGTGGGTACATCGATATCATTCCGATGTAAAAACCTAACTGCAAAGTAGGTACTCGGGCTGGAAGGATGCAAATTACTTCAGCCAGAGGTCGCTGCCTGTACGTAATACAGAGAATATTGTAAAGAGGTTCGAAATTTCACTGATGCCGGTTAGTCGCTCATTAGCTCAGTTGGAAAGAGTGCTGGCACGGATAGCCAGAGGTCGCGGGTTCGAATCCCGGCATTGGTGGAATTTTTAGACTCTAAATAGGTTTTTATTTCAGTATTTCTAAATGTTTCGCGATACTTCTACATAGTTATAAATCAAACGGGCAAAATTGCGATTATTTATTAAGTAAAAAGAATAAAAGAAATTTATTTCACAACAAACTTATAAGTACACACTTATTGTATTTTCTAAGGTTAACACGAGCAGTAGACACAATAAAACTTGTATTTAAACCGATTTTACTCGTCTAATTATACGTTTATTAAACTTTCCAGTTTCCAATGTTACTATTTTCCGACGTTTGGCACTTTTTCTAGTACCGTGTTCTTGGAGGACTGAGGTGACAGGCGTCTTTTTGAAATCATTATGTAAAATAACAGTTAATGACTTACACACTCATTGTAACAGCTTTAAAACACGTAAAATGTTCAGTAAGCACCTATGTTATAAACATCGAGAGTTACATTTACCTTATAAATAATCGCGATAAGATTCGTTTAATAGAGAACTTTATTTCCTTTAACCCTAGACACCTCACCTTCGTCGTTTCGACGAATACGCGACAGAAAAATTGTTGTATCTTTTTGGTGCGTGTGCGGATAACCGTGGTGTCTCTTGTGAACTCGGTGTTCGTCGCGGGTTGGCGAGAGGCAATAAATTCCGGCTGCCAAGTATCATGTTATTTCGAAATTTTACAAAAATACGTACAAAATCGCAATTTGTCGTGAATATAAATTTTATTTTTGTACTGAATGGGCGTAAAAAAGAACATTTTTCTTTTTCTAATGTCTACAGTTTAAGTTTTCCCTTAAAATAAACAACTACTTTTTTAAATTTCGGTTGTAATTAAATTTTTCATAAAAATGTCGGGTTTTATCTGTAGAAACGCGTGCCATTTTAAACGGAAAGGAAAAGAGTATGTGATAAATAACAACAAATTATTTTATTAAACAATATAAAGTATGCTTGAAATCTCAGTGCAATAAAAGTACCAAAAACAACAAATTTTTTTTTAAAACTTAACACTTCAAAAAATGGTCGTCGAATTGACGAATGGTTAGGTATAATGAGCTATGTGAGAAGGTTAGGTGTCTAGGGTTAAAAGGTAAAGTATAAAAATATGTGTACAGGTGTGTATGTGTGTTTCTGTTGTGTTGAATAATTAAAAGTATTTTATTATGTATAATCATCATTTATTTATTCATTTATTTTGTTTATGCACTTAACAATATATCTTGTTGAGGCGTAGACACCTAAAAAAAATAACACAAGTGTCACGAAGCTCCAGAGTAAGGCTCCAGGCCTTTTCTGTGCCCCATTACCGGGGACTGTGGAAAAAATATGTATTTACAGAGCATTTTTTGTTTAGCTGCCTCGGCTAGTGGCAGACATTGTAAAGGACTTAATTATACCCAAGATGGCGGCCCTAGTGGCTCCGAATGTAATTAGTTGATTAACTGAGGGTGGTCGCGCAAATTCGCGAAGGAGCCCACAATTTAGGGACAGGTTTTGTAGAATTTTCTAGAGATTTTTTCGGGTGGAAATAAATTTCAACCGACGTCAAAGAGAGAGCCGTTTTCTAATTCGTCGGAATCTTTTTTAATTCGCCGTTCTAAGTATGTTAACTAAATTAGTACACTTTGTCACCTCGTATTGGCAATTTCAGCTCCTATTTACCGGTCGATCGAGTAAAAAAAATGTTGGTAGAACCCAACCAACTTTTTTTTTAATTAGTAGGTTCCTAAATTCTCATCTTGTGGGTACAGCGATATCATTCTGATGTCCAAACCTAACTGCAAAGTAGGTGCTCGGGGCTGCAAATGATGCAATTTACTTCAGCCAGAGGTCGCTGCCTGTACGTAATACAGAGAATATTGTAAAGAGGTTCGAAATTTCACTGATGCCGGTGAGTCACCAATTAGCTCAGTTGGAAAGAGCACTGGCACGGAAAGCCAGAGGTCGCGGGCTCGAATCCCAGCATGGGTGGAATTTTAAGCCTCTAAATTGGTTTTCTAAATTCTCGTTAGTAAAAGTCTCTCTTTTGTTAGGGTGTAAATAAAAAATTCTAATAAAATATAAAAACATACAAGATTTTGGAGTGAGTAGGTGAGGTCTTAAACCCATACTCTCTATCTCTCTCTGACAGAAGGCATGTAACCTGCAGTGGAACGTTTAGAGGCTAAATAAAAACAAAAAAAAAATGGATCGAAAACATTCTTACGAACTAAGTAAGTAGTTTTTAAGAATGTTTTTCTAAAACCTTAGGACTTGTTCGGACTTTTGAACAAATTATTAAGTGATTCCGGAATCAAGGTTAAGTTAAAAACATACAAGATGAGACACGGTTACTATACGATTTCCGAATAGATATAAGGTATAAGATAGGCCCCATAACAATCCATAGCAGCATACCTGTGCAGCGCTCGTGGCCTAGTCAAACCAAGTGATTGGAACCAATTACTTGAGTTAAGCAACAACAGGCGCGGTCAGCTGCAGGATGGGTAACCGTCCCGCGACTACCGCTAGTGGCATTTTTCCGAGTGCTTCCATGCTTCGCAAGGCACGCCAAACCGTTGGGGCTGGCTGTCATGTAATGGCAGCCGTTAAGCCATGTCAGAGGCCTTATGGGCGGCTCGATAACTTCTGATAGTAAGACTCGCCATTATCTTACAATCCTCCACCAACCCGGACTTGGCCCCCGTTATGGCCTAACCTTCCTGAGACCTGTGCCCCAGCAGTGAGGACTTACAAGAGTTGAATCGATTCCTGTGTGGTTATTACACTCTTCCTGTGTATTACTCCTACTTGTCAATCTCAATCACACACGCCACACACGAATTCATTTTGTAAATCCCCGTCGACTTTCACAGAAGAGCGACAAAGGAAATTAGAATAACTTGTGAGGCTTCAAATGATCTAAGGTCGGGTTTACACTAAGCTGATTTGCGGTGCGGCCATGTTATACGCAACGGGGCTTACAACAAAAAAAGGAAGTTAAAAAAAAAATTATAACAAAAACTGACTGCTTTAAATTGGGTGATTTTTAATATGGATGGCATGAATTTTTAAACTGACGAATTATATAAAGACAGATTAAATATTTGTTTATTTTATACTTTAAATTGCTTTATTATATAAAAGGTAAAGTGAAACAAACTAACAGGCAAATGCACCATCGAAATCTTTCTTTTAGTCTTTTTTTAAGTTTATGCGTAGTATGAAAATCTGGAAGAAATTCCAGCTAACTCAAAGTCAGCTAAGAAATTACTCATTACTAATAAAAATATTTTTATTACAGACGGTCTCTGTGGCACCGCGGTTTGGTACGCTGACAGTACAGCCGAAGGTTTCGGGTTCGATCCCCGGCGCCAGCTCAAATTAGAAAAATAGCTTTTCTAGTTTGTCTTGTTTGTCTTATTTATTGTATATATATTGGATAAATGTATTATCGTCGAGTTAGCACCTGTAACACAAGTCATTTAATTGTACTAAATATGGGGCTAACGAGATCTGTGTTATATGTCCATAAATATTTATTTATTATTATTCATAATTAAACACTGAAGACGTCCACCTTTTTCTTTGTTTGAACACTCTCTAACAAAATTTAGATGAATCCGATGAATTCGTAACTTGAGTAACCCGTCGTACTTGTACAAAAATAACCTGATACATACAAACATACCGCTGGAAACATAACACACCTTTCCAATTGAAGTCGGGTAAAAAGCGGATTGGGCAAGCCATGCGCGTAACATGCGGCTTACTATTTCTAATCGTATTAGTGTGCATTTCAAAACATATTTTACATATAACATTGATGTGAAGATGAATGTTTCAAAAAAAAATATCATTCATTATCAGCTATCCGAAGGTTGTCTGGAAGAGATCACTTTTAGTGATAAGGCCGCCATCTATACTCTTAGGTTAAGAAATATCTAGTAATTTCCATTTTTATGCACAATAAAGTGTTCTCTATCTCTCTCTATTTGATGCCCACTGCAGGAAATAGGCGTTTCTCATGGTTTCAAAAAAATGCATAAAAAATACTTAATAAATTAATTCATTTGAAATAATAAGACTAACATTTCTTAATGATTCGCGATACTCATACATAGTTCTCATACATACTCGTAAGTACTCACCACTCCAGTCTACCAATTGTACTGTATCATTGTAATTTTATTTTTTGTCTTTTGAAATGAAATGAAAAACGTTTATTAGGTACCAAAAGTTACAGTTTTTGTCCTGGCTCCCAAACTAGGATACCCTGTGCTATGGGTAGCCAGGCACTTGCGTAGTTGTATGTACAATGTGCATAATTGCAGATTTCTTAGATCTAGTTAGATTACGTTTATTGTACATAATTTATACATACATATAATACATAATTGCAGATTGTTATACCTTAAGTTCAACACAGTCACGTTAAAATCAATATAAAATATCAAAAAAAAAGCAGAAAAGTTTCGTTATCAACTCTTGTATGTCCCCACTGCTGGGGCACGGGTCTCTTCCTGCATCGCAGGAAGGTTAGGCCATACTCCACCACGGGGGCCAAGTCCGGGTTGGTGGAGGATTGTAAGACAGTGGCGGGCCTTACTGTCAGATGTTATCAAGCCGCCCATAAGGCCTCTGACATGGCTTAACGACTGCCATTATATGACAGCCGGCACCAACGGCTTTACGTGCCTTGCGAAGCACGGAAGCGCTCGGAAAAATGCCACTAGCGGTAGTCACGGGACTCTCACCCATCCCGTACCTGACCGCGCCTGTTGTTGCTTAACCAAGTGATTGATTCCAATCACTCGGTTCACCTAGGCCACGAGCGCTTCAGAAAAGTTTGCTTAGCTTATATTTTGAGTGAGAGGGTAACTTATAAAGAATTAGTTCGGTTATCCCGCTAGCAGAAGCCGAATCGCCAGGCTACCTGGGCACTCGACCCACCACTGGTGTACAATAAAGAATATTCTTATCTTATCTTATATTTTATTAATTTGTGTCGGTTACCGCTTCTTTTAACCCAAATTCCAACATATTATTACAGTTAAAACAGTTTTACACGGATTTATGCTCGTTTATTACATTTATGCAATTTTCCGACGTTTCGGCACTTTTTCAGGTGCCGTGGTCTCGGATGACTCAGTGTAAAAACAGTTTTAATATGTCTACTGCTCGTGTTAACCTTAGAAAATACTATATTACTAAAGATTAAATTTCGCGCCAAAATCCGCCGTAGCATGGCCCGACCTTTAGTTGCGCGGTTCGAAATGATATAGGTTTTGCGTTACCATCTTATTTTGCATGACGGGGTATTCACGCACTCCTAAGCACCGAAATTGAATTTACGCTTCCGGCGAGATCCGCTGTCGGTTCGCCTTCCCTCCAGCAAAATAATATTATTGTTTTACTGAAAATACCGCGCCGACATGTTCCGTTTCTAAAGGTTTTCACGTATCATGTTGGTCTGATTGTTTTTGCCTTGATTTGATGAATCCTTTTAAGTTGTACTCATAAAAATAAATTACGACTCAAATGTTTTACTGAATCTCTAGCGAGCGTTAATGTTATAACTTCATAAATGTACGTCTTTTAGAAAACAAAGTCATGCTGCGATTTGAACCCACAATCTCCCGATAGAGAAGGTTGTGTTATACCGCTCCGCTTCCACGGCTCTTTGAACATATAAACGACAGTATAATTTTGCCTATTACTTATGTAGGACATGTTAGTATTAAAAACTTATTTAGAGGCTAAAAATTCCGCCCATGCCGGGGCTCAAACCCGCGACCTCTGGCTGTTATTTTACTTTGTGTGGGTAATGATTAATTACGGAATACGGGCAAATTTATGTAACAGCTTCAGATTGTCATGCAATTCAACTGACAGGACCTTGTGAAACCAGAATAGCTTACTTCCGTTATGGTCATGCTTGTCTACATAATTATAAACAAGGTAAGCCTTGCATAATAATAAATATAGTTGGACTTTCTTCATTAAACAAGATTGAAATAAAAATACCTGCCGAGGTTTCGTGATTTGTGATTTTATGTCTACATAATACAATAGCTTGCTGTCCAAATTAGGAACACCTATGCTGTGTATAGGAAAACAGAAATACTCAAACTGAGGGCAATTTCACTAACTTAATTAGCAAGTTCTTTGTAAGGAATCAACGCTCACACAGGTTGTAAATAAATTATCGTCCTATACGGCTACGGCGTAGTAACGCCTACGTCGTAGTAAACGCTACGGCGTAGCATCAACTACGTTTGCTACAATTTTCGTGTAGGTACTTTTATAATTATCATTTTGAATCTACGTTGAATTCATATCTCTACTTTTATTTAATATTAAAACGAGATTTACTCAACTGAATAAAGGAAAGAAAAAAAAATTACCGCAGGCTTCGGTACTTTTTCATACGTTCTATAAATGCAGGGATTTGATCGCTTGCTAAGTAAACATCTAGATTTACAGTTTCGAAGAGTCGTTGAAAAAAAATGTTCATTAACTAAGTAGAACAAAATCTTCTAGAGAAAGAGAGAGAGAGAGCTAGAGGGAAAGAGAGAGAGAGAGTCGTGTTTATCTTTAATCGTTTAACCAACGAGTTGATGAGTAGCTCTTATTGGCAACTGCAAGAGCAAATTTCTTTTTAATTTAAATTTCTGGTTTTCACTTCACAAACCTGGACTTGGCCCTCGTGGTTGAGTATGGCCTAACCTTCCTGCAATGCAGGAAGAGACCTGTGCCCCAGCAGTGGGGACATACAAAGGTTGATGTCGATCGAATTCTTGTTTTATAGTCTCTCACAATTTTTTGTTATGATTTACCTTCTCATTTTTTACTCCACTATGGTTACAAATTGGCATGCCCACAAAAAAAATATAAGTGCAGGTATTATTACGAAAAGAGGTTAAGCCGTGGATTGGTCGTCGTCAGACTATACTAGTCCACTGCTGGACATAGCCCTCCCCTAAAGAGCGCCACGTTGTGCTATCATAGGGGTAATGCCCATCATCCGTGGATTTCAACATCCGAGCCGTGGATTTACTCACAGTATTTTCCCTCGCAGCTTGTAGACTTATAATTACACCGACATCTCAAGGCGTACGCAAGTTGTTAACAATAAAGTAGGCAGTTGTTTCGGGAAATTTCGGCAATTACCCCACCGTTTCCTGTACAAAGTTTGAGGACAGCTCAAGAAAAAACGAAACGTAAGCTTTGGTATAGTGCATGCCTGTAATCAAACAGGAATCAAAAACTTTTTTATAGCCCATATACGAGCCACTGTGGTGCACAGGGCTTCTTTTAGAAAGAAAAGATCTGGGCATAATTATTACGTTTTCCCACCATGGATTGGTAATTTCGTGCGCGGAGTTTGTTGAACTCCTCAAACTCTCAGGTTTCCTCTCAATGGTTTATTTTGATTTACATGTGCATGTCTATGTGATAAAAAATGCATTTTTTAATAAGTATTTAAAAAAATACCGTCTATATTGGACTCCAGCTGAAGAATAGATAATTTTTAGTGACTCCAATATTTTATTGTAATATTTTATTCTAATATTCTTTTATAGGCTAGGCAGTAGAGATTCATTAAGAGATTTCTTTAAAAAAACTAACATCCTGACAGTTGCCAGTCAATATATCTATAAAACATTATGAGTAGGAAAAAAATCAGTAACTTCAAAACTTTGGGTAGCCAACACAATGAAAATACTAAAAATAAACATAAACTATCGTTCCCAATAATAAGACTGACAGTGGTTGATTCATTCTTCACAGAGCATTGTGTATTTTTTTATAATACAATCCCTGAAGATAATATTAAGCTTTCCTAAAACGTGGTTCTAAAAATGTGTTAAGTAAACTTTGTGCCAAAAGGGCAACTATAGCATAAAGGATTATTTAAATAACAATGATGTCTGCAATTAAATCCAGCACAATGCATCAGTTCTATGTTTTATATCAATTATATAAACTATGTTAATAAAGGACTGAAAAGACTAAGTTTGGATTGTTTTTGTCCATTTTTTACTTCAAATTGATGTAAATTTTAAAAACCTATTTAGAGGCTAAAAATTCCACCCTAACTTATTTTTTTTTTATTCCTGTTTGATCCCTGTAATCAAACAGGAATCAAAAACTTTTTTATAGCCCATATACGAGCCACTGTGGTGCACGTGGCAACCTAACCTAACCTAACCGCGGTTAGTGCATAAAAAATAAAAATAGTATAATAATTCATGTAGATTTTAAAAGTGGACACCTAGTTTGCATCGTAACGTTTATTAAGCCACAGTTTTTGTGCAACTTAGAATAAAACATTTCATTTCATTTTTCTTGTTTTTATAATTCACCTTTGTTTTCTTAAAATAAATAACCATTGTTCTCGTAGTCTGTCAAAAATGAACCTTCTGCACTTTTTTATTGTATTTGCGCTCGCGAGAAAACCTCGAGGAAGTTCTAATCATCTTCTCCCACCTTGTTATTGAGGGAACATAGGTACCTCACCGTAATGATAAAGTGGACTTCTTGCTGGGTGGATAATTTATTTACGATCGAGGAAAGCGGAGTAACAATTTGTTTAGACTCAATTCTCTCGTTTGCCAATTATCAAAACAATGTTTTTATATTTTACTGAGACTAGGCTTTGGCACTACAGGATCATAATTGTTCTAAACGAACATCAAAGCTGTTAGATTCAGAACTAATTAGTGCTGATTGAAGCGCTCGTGGCCTAGTCGAACCAAGTGATTGGAATCAATGACTTGAAATAAGCAACAACAGGCGCGGTCAGGTGAAGGATGTGTGACCGTCCCGTGGCTACCGCTAGTGGCATTTTTCCGAGCGCTTCCATGCTTCGCAAGGCACCTGCCTACCATGCAAGAGGTTCCGGGTTCGATCCCCGGCTGTAGACAAAAAAAAGCCCAGGTCTTGGATGTTTACATTTTTGTGATGTCGTTGTTTCTGGTTCCCACGACACAGGGTATCCTAGTGTAGGGCCAGAAGCAATGTACGTGCTTGTGTGTAAATGTTATGTAATGGCAGTCGTTAAGTCATGTCAGAGGCTTTATGGGCTTGATAACTTCTGATAGTAAGGCCCGCCACTGTCTTACAATCCTCCACCAATCTGGACTTGGTTCCGTGGTGCAGTATGGCCTAACCTTCCTGTGATGCAGGAAGAGACCCGTGCCCCAGCAGTAGGGACATACAAGAACTGATATCGACTATTACTAATTACGTGGAGAAGAAGCTAAGAAATAAACTCCATATTGTTTCTTTTCAAAGTAGGTTTTAACTTAATTAACGGTGTTTTCATATACTTTCAGTTATTTAAGTACCAGACATCTTTGTCTTCAAAATAATCCTTAATATTATAATAGGCTTTTTCGCATAGAGTATGCTTAGCACATTTTTTAAGCAACGTCGGTGGAAATTCTAATATATCTTGAGGAGTTTTGTTGTTAAATCGTGTACCCGGTAAAGGATGTATTATCACTTGCAAGGCAGACCCCCGGTTTCTCGAAATATAGCACTCTGTCAATCTATTGCCAAAAGCTGTTCGTTGGCAAAAGTGCATACATAAAAACAACAACTGATTAACAGTATATTAACAGACTGCTAGCGTTTGAGAAACCGGGGGTAAATCGTGCATGTGCAGACAAACAAACAATGAGACTACCGCATCTTGGCAAGTGGAATAAAACTAATCTCTTCGTACAGTCACGAGTACTTAAATGTATGCACTTCGGTACCCTGTCAAAGTTCACATAGTCAATTTCTTATACATCAGGCTAGAAGAGGTTAATGTGACAAGGTTCTAGGTGTTTGCATATTAGTGCACCCGACTGTACCTTCCTGGGTTGCAGGCGTGAGTTTGCGTAAAGCAATGGTGTGTAAACTTTCGTAAAATTCAAGTAAGTGTTTCCGGAATTAAGTTAATAATGTTCTGTTACGTTACTATGTTTTTTCTTATCTTATCTGAAACTTTACACGGAACAACCACAATTTATCGCCGTAACAGGTAATTTTAAGCACCAGAGTGTCGTTAACTATACTCCGGAGCGTGTTAGGAACTATTTATTAATGGGAAAACCCAAAAAACTTTACGTCTCGTGAAATACGAGGCGCGGTATCACTTTAATTAATTGTTAGGCGTATGCACTCTACTAAAAAAAGCGCTCGTGGCCTAGTGGATTTGAGTGATTGGAATCAATCACTAGGGTTAAGCAATAACAGGCGCGGTCAGGCGCTGGATGCGTGAGGCCGGTCACACCGCCTGTCATGTAATGACAGTGGTAAAGCCATCTCAGAGGCCTTATGGGCGGCTCGATAACTTCTGACAGCAAGGACTGCCACTGTCTTACAATCCTCCACCAACCTGGACTTGGCTCCCGTGGTGGAGCATACCCTAACCCTCTTGCAATGCAGGAAGAGAGCCGTGCTCCAGCACAGAGGACATACAAAGGTTTGGTATCAACTTCACTGAGGAAAATTTACTTAAAAATGTCGACTGAACAGCTTAATGCACTCTGTGTTAGGTTTTTATTAAGACATATCACGAAACACAATAAACAATAACTACTTGTGATTATCACTTATTATTATATTAGTTGTACAAATTAGGGATGCAAGGCTAAGTTTTAATGATTAAATTATTCGATTGTGAAGAAAAACATCGTGAGGAAAACTTAGTGTCTGAGGTATTCAAATACCTTAACACTTGAAATTGCCAATCTGTAGTAGCTACGCGTAGTGATTAAGCACATACTCTCTCTCTCTCTCTCTCTCTCTGAGAGAAGGTCTATGCCCTGCAGTGGGACGGTTTAAGGCGTCATAACAACAATTGACAACATTTTATCTTTTACAACGCGCAAAACTAAAAATACCGTTTCTTAATTTTGCCATCTTGATTACGAAAAAATATTTAGTATTTTTATTATTGCTTAATTTTTTTTTATTATCTGTGGGTGTATGATTTATTTATTATTTCATAAAGTCAAAATACAATAGACATATGTATCTAAATTATTTACATAGACATAAAAAAAAAATCAGTTCAAACATAATTAACATTCACATAAAGCTTCGTCAAAAAGAATAAAATTAAAAGAATGTCAAGGCAATAACAATAATAATAAAATAATAATTAAAACAAAAAAAAAAAAAATCGCTCCGGGCCACATCCGTACCAAAAGTCTCCATAATACTGGCCGCGTTACCGCGCTGCACAGCAAGGGAAATCCTTTGGCTCAGATATGCCCCAGAGCGAACGTCCATGCAACGGTCCTTCAATCGGCGTCCCAGCTCCCTAATAAAAGCGCTCCCTATTTAAGAGAAAATAAATAAAGACCAAAAATTGTGTGATGACGTCACACATAAGGTGGAATGAGGAGGTACCGTTGCTTAATATTAAAATGATATGACAGATGTCATTTTCAATTTCACTCAAATGTCATGTCGGTGAAATAACTTTTCCTTTCCTTAATTTCAATGGTTTTTAAAAAGGCGGCAAGGGTGTTAGCATTGTTAAGCCGTATGTGTGACGTCATTTGGCGCTTGCGTCCTTTTAGAATAAGACGAAATTCAAACAGAAAATTATGAAAATCATCGAATTTCGGAAAAAAACAAATATGGGTCTTTTTATTTCGTTTCTAATTTCCTTTAAGACAGTAAAATACGTACGCTAAAAAAAATAAATGTTGTCAATTGATTAACAACTCAAACTCTAACGAAACGGTTCCATTTTCAAAATATTGGAATTCGTTTTCGTTTTCATACTGCAACGCGTTATCTTATATCCGGCCGGAGTTATTTTAAGGCCACTCCAATTTCAAATGTCGAACAAGCTTACGTTCGGCTCACCGGTCTATAACTTTGCTTTGTCACAAAAGAGTACGCGAAAATACTATAAATCTTCAAATGGATTTACCTGCTTTGTTCTATTTTGGTAGATAATGAAACATCGATTTCAGTTTGACGTTTTCATGAATAGAAACACAAGTTAACAGAATAGGCACTGGCTTTAATTCCAGACATTTTTGTCGTCTAAGTAACCTTTAATCCTTATAACTAGCTTTTTTCGCACCATGTGTGATTTATTTTTTTAGTTCCGTTTCTAGCAAGCTTATCGTCATCATCATTAACCCATTATGTCCCCATCGAGGGGCAAGGGTTTCTTTCTTGAGGAACGTATAGGTCATACTCCCCCACGGCGGCCTAGTCTGGACAGGCTTGCAAGTAGTGGCTCGTCTTACTGTCAGAAGTTTTCAAACTGCCCTAAGGCCTCTGACTTGGCTTAACGACTGCCATCTGCCGACGGCAGCCGGCACTAACTGCTTAGCTTAGAAGAATGCCACTAGCGTTAGTAATAGACGGTCACCCATACATGCACTGAACGCGCCCTGTGCTGCTTAACCTTCGTGATTGTTTAAGATCACTCAGGCAGCCCGGGCTACGAGCGAGCCTGGGATACGAAGCTTGTAGAATCGTGTACAATGCTCCATAAAGGATGGCTTTGCATTAAATTGGTAGACTGGTACCACCACCAGTGTAGGTCATAACTGCCTGGATGCTCTGGTTGAACATTCTTACACTATTTTTATTTTTAATGCACTAACCCGTGCTAAGGAACAAATTTAAAAACCTATTTAGAGGCTAAAAATTTCACCCATGCCGGGATTCGAACCCGCAACCTCTGGCTATCCGTACCAGCGCTCTACCAATTGAGCCAATGGGCGACTCACGGCATCAGTGAAATTTCGAACCTCTTTACAATATTCTCTGTATTACGTACAGGCAGCGACATCTGACTTAAGCAAATTGCATTACTTACAGCCCCGACTACCTACTTTGCAGTTAGGTTTTAACATCGGAACGATATCACTGTACTCACATGATTACACTATTTTTATTTTTAATGCACTAACCCGTGCTAAGGAACAAATTTAAAAACCTATTTAGAGGCTAAAAATTTCACCCATGCCGGGATTCGAACCCGCAACCTCTGGCTATCCGTACCAGCGCTCTACCAATTGAACCAATGGGCGACTCATTCTTTTTAAAAACCTATTTAGAGGCAAAAAATTCCACTGGCTAACAGCCCAGTGCCAGCGCTCTCCCAACTGAGCTAATGAGTGACTCACTGGCATCAGTGATATTTCGAACCTCTTTACAATACTCTCTGTATTACGTACAGACAGCAACATCTGGCTGAAGTAATTTGCATCACTTGTAGCCCCGAGTACCTTACTTTGAAGACTCTTGTCTTTAAGATCTAAAAAATAGTAGCACGAGGTATAGAGCCGAGGCACGTAAAAGTAAGTGGGGTAAATGCAAACGGGCTCTGACTTAGTTTCTCCTGAAATGCATAGTTTACAACATCTATATCAATATCAACCCTCTGTATGTCCCCACTGCTGGGGCAAAGGTGTCTCCCTGCATCGCAGGAAGATTAGGCCATACTCCACCACGGGGTCTAAGTTCGGGTTGGTGGAGGATTGTAAGACAGTGCCGGGCCAAGCCACCCATAAGGCGTCTGGCATGGCTTTGACGGCCTCGGTGGCGCAGCGGTTTGGCACGCTGACTGTAAAACCGAAAGTCTCGGGTTCGATCTCTGGCCGGGTTAAACAAAGAAACGAACTTTTCTAGTTTCGGGTCTTGGGTCTTGGATGTTTTCTTTGTATTTATTGTATTAAATGTATCCATGAATATTTATAGTTATTATAAATGACTGCCATTACATGACAGCCGGCACCAACGGCTTAACGTGCCTTGTAAACCTCTACATAGGACAACCTTTTAGACCACTCCCATCTATATCAGTACAATACCTATACAAGTTCATGTTGGTTAGTTGTTTCGAATATCGAACGTGACTTTTGAATTTGGAATTTAGCTAACGCCAGCCTTTTTTCGACAGCACCATTTTTTTTCCAGCGCAACGGTGGGCATTTATCTCGATGTAGATTGCTATCAATTTTATTACTGTTTGGTTGGGAATAAAATTGAAGTCTAGTTAGGCGGGTAAATTATATTAAAAGGTATTTAAATCACATCAGAAAGAGTTGTTTACAATAAACCATTACTATTGGTTATATTATTTTTAATGCACTAACCCGTGCTAAGGACAATTTTAAAAAGCTATTTAGAGGCTAAAAATTCCGTGCAGCCGTATGTAATAAAGAGAGTATTTATTATAAAGAGGTTCGAAATTTCACTGATGTCGGTAGTCGTTCATTAGCTCAGTTGGGAGAGCGCTGGCATGGTTAGCCAGAGGTTGCGGGTTCGAGCCCCGGCATGGGTGGAATTTTTAGCCTTCAAATAGGTTTTTAAAATTGTCTTTAGCACAGGTTAGTGCCTGAAATAGAATATAAGTTTTTTGTACGTAATATACAAAAAAATTGTGTCAGTGTTTGCCACTGAAGTACTCTAAAACGGCTTCACTGATTTTCAGGATTTTCACAATAGTGTACATTTGATAAATCTGAGAATAGGTCGTGAGCTAAAAACAACGTTTAATTAAAGCTTCTTTCTACAATTAGCGGTCCCATCGCTTAGAGCGATGATCATCCCATCACATCACACTACTACAGAATATTATAAAGGCAAAAGTTTGTAAGTGTGTGTGTGTATGTTTGTTACTTCTTTGCGTCTAAACAGCTGGAGCGATCCTAATAAAATTTAGTATAGAACTGATACCCTAGATTAACTCATAAGCTACGTTTTACTGCGGGAAAATATCTTTTACTTTTAATACAGAATTTCATTTGCCTAATAAACTGTTACACCTCGGGTGCCTCGAAGCGCTCGTGGCCTAGGCAAACTGTGTGATTGGAATCAATCACTTGGTTAAGCAACAACAGGCGCGGTCAGGTACAGCACGTTAAGCCGTTGGTGCCGGCTGTCATATAATGGCAGTCGTTAAGCCATGTCAGCTTAACGGCGGCTTGATAACTTCTGACAGTAAGGCCTGCCACTGTCTTACAATCCTCCACCAACCCGGACTTGGCCCCCGGGGTGGAGTATGGCCTAACCTTCCTGCGATGCAGGAAGAGACTAGTGCCCCAGCAGTGGGGACATACAAAGGGTAATAACATAACATAACATCTACATACAGGCACATACATTGCCTCTGGCCCACACTAGTGTATCTTGTTGCGTGGGAACCAGAAACAACGACATCACAAACATGATTTATTTATTTCATTATAAACTCCACCCTTACAGGTTTTCCACCTAATACAGCTGGTTAAATAAAAATAACAAAAACAAACAATGCAAAATTAATCAAAATTCACTGATGCCGGTGAGTCGCCCATTGGCTCAATTGGTAGAGCCTGGCACGGATAGCCAGAGGTTGCGGGTTCGAATCCCGGCATGGTTGAAATTTTTAGCCTCTAAATAGGTTTAAAAACCTATTTAGAGGCTAAAATAAATAAATCTAAATAGGTTTTTAAATTTGTCCTTAGCACGGGTTAGTGCATTAAAAATAAAAAATAGTATAATTAATCAAATTATTCAGATACATAATCAATTCATCAAATATTAAAAACACACGATTAATAAAAAATCATTCCACATGAAAAACAAATTAAAAACCAGTTGCCCAATAACACAATACAAATTATTTAAATTAATTTTAATTTTATTTGGTAGATCATGCCTCAAATATTTTTTATCTACTAAGTAACAATGTCACCTCAGCCTTGAATTTTGAGAGCGAGCATGTGAATATATCTATACTTGATTTTTTATCAAACCAATTAAGCAGTCGGATTGCCATCATCATGTAAACATCCAACACCTGGGGTTGTTTTGTCCCCAGCCGGGGTTCGAACCCGATAATATCAATAATAATGCAGCCATTGATAAAGCGAAGGTTATCTGTCAGGATCCGTGCCAAATCGCAAGCCCTGATCTCTGCCTACGGCTCTGGGATACAGGTGTGAGTAAAATGTCAGGTATGTTATAAAAATTTTGTGTTTATGTCTTCGTCGTCGTCGTCAGGCTATACTAGTCCACTGCTGGACACAGCCCTCCCCTAAAGAGCGCCACGTTGTGCTATCATAGGGGGTAATGCCCATGATCCTCACAGTTAGTTAGTTAGACCTGAGATTTCCGCACTTAGCCTCATAGTTGGGCCATTGTACGTAGCAAGCGCTGAGGTACGCTGCTAACACCTCAGACACTAGGGTTTCCTTACGATGTTTTCCTTAACCGTCAGCGAGTGGTGTTGCTTCTATAATTTCACAAATGTACATAACTTAGAAAACAAAGTCATTGGGACATGCCGGGGTTTGAACCCACGACCTCCCGATTGAGAAGCCTGCGTTCTACACCGTTCTGCTACCACCGCGTCCCGACGCTGGGCATCTATCGTTTCAAATTATAGAACGTTTTTATTCCTCATCTACCCTCAAATTAAAACGGATTGTTCGGGAAATTCCCGGTGATTTGCTAACTTCCGGCGTAATCTTTTAAACACTGTTAGAATCTCATCGCTTATTTACCAGTTGTTAAGTAAATACCGTCTTTCCTGTGTTGCCGACAAGGGTTGCTTCCGTTGCGTTGCTTAGCTTGATCCCATTTCGAATTGTTTTCGAATTACAATATGGACTGCGCACTTGTGTTAGCAATTGCAGCAAGAAGATCCAAGTAATTTAAAATTAATATTTATTGTATTATGCCTTGTTAAATTGTATTTTTCAATAAGGTTAACTACTGTTTTTGAGCTGATGGGTTTTTTGGATCTAAATTTGGTGGCGCTCTGGAGAGAACGGAATGGAGAAAAAGGGGGGAGGCCTTTGCCCAGCAGTGGGACACAAAACAGGCTAAATAAAAAAGAAATGCAAATAGAAAATAGCCTTAATGGAATTCATTTGTTTTGCAGTACAAATGACATTAGCATATTCGTATTTGTTCAGTTTATCTGTTTTAAATAACTTTTTGGCATAAATAGCAATCCTGAGTGTTTTTGTAGACACTGGTAAACTAACGCTTGCGTCCCCCAGATATTGATTCTATTTCAAACTGTATGTCCCCACTGCTAGGGCACGGGTATCTTCCTGTGCAGGATGTTAATTCAATAAGATGTAATTACACTCTTATGACCCACGGAAAGGCTTCTATGGTGGAAGATGGTCTATACCTTCCTCAGGGAAGAGACCTGTGCCCTTCGGTTGGGACATAATGGGTTGATGATGATTTTTATAATAATCAGTAAGATCAGTAAGAAATATGTACCTACGTATTTTTTATTTATCATTTTATAAGTATTATAACTGTTTTAAATTGTGTAAGGTCTAGGCAGTCCGGATTGGTGGAGGAGTTATCAAGCCGCTCTAAGGCCTCTGATTCGTCTCGTCTTAACGACTGCCATCTATCGACGGCAGTCGGCACCTTGCCTTGCAAGGTATGGAACCCCTCGGAAAAATGCTACAGGCAATAGTCATAGACGGTCACCCATCCATGCACTGAACGCGCCATATCCATCACGATCACGAAGTTTAAGAAACATCTTTGTGATCGTTTAAGATCAAGCTTCTTATAAAAATGTTTTCCATAAATTGGTGACCGTAACCTAAAACAAAGTTTTTATCGCAAGAAACTGAATAGGATCAAATGGGTCGACCTCACCGGGATGCTGAAACTTTCTTTTAGGAAAGACGCTTAGGCGAGCAAAAGTTAAAAGTAATTTGAATAAATCTAAAACGAAAACTTATTGCGCGGTCCAAAACTCCAAACCCCTTTAAGGCAGAATCTCAAGCAGATTGAAAATCTTGTATTAACAGAATAAAAAGCAAAAATTTCTCGTTTCATTATCGTAAAAATCTTATAAAATCTTAATTAAAATAATATATTGGCCTTTCGCATCTACTTAATGAGATGATTTATACAGCGTCCAGTGGTATTTTCACTCACACTAGATGGATAAAGGGACCACTCCGACGCAGTATTGCCTGGGACATGGTTTTTTATAGATGATGTAGGCTTGCCCAGCACCTATACCACCCTGACAGCTGCTTAGTCGGCCTAGCCCACAGGAAAGACTAGTCAACGTGCGGAGCCAATCACTTCGCGGGTTTCCTCACGATGTTTTCCTTCACAGTTAGCGTGTAGTATTGCGACTACAAATTCGCAAATGTACATGTTAATTGAAAAAAATCGTACATATATAAACAAAATTCAAAGTAAAACATAAACTACTTACTATGGAAACAAAATATTTATTTCATGAAAGTCGAAACTGTTAGTTTTACAAAAATATATTATGTGGAGAAGAAACTAACAAAGAAACTTCACATTAATTTTTTTCAAAACATATTTCAGAGAGAGAGAGAGAGAGAGAGAGAGACAGATAGAGAGAGTCAGAGACAAAAAAAGAGACAGAGAGAAATAATTTGTTCAACGGCACAGTACTAAAAACATAACAAATCAGTAACAAATTCACAAAACACAATAAAACGTATATATACACAAAGTTTACACTACATTACAAACAGAGGAAAAAGGAAGCAAGTAAGGAAAAAATTAAAAACCTATTTAGAGGCTAAAAATTTCACCCATGCCGGGATTCGAACCCGCAACCTCTGGCTATCCGTACCAGCGCTCTACCAATTGAGCCAATGGGCGACTCACGGCATCAGTGAAATTTCGAACCTCTTTACAATATTCTCTGTATTACGTACAAGCAGCGACATCTGACTTAAGCAAATTGCATTACTTACAGCCCCGACTACCTACTTTGCAGTTAGGTTTAACATCGGAACGATATCACTGTACCCACATGATTACACTATTTTTATTTTTAATGCACTAACCCGTGCTAAGGAACAAATTAAAAACCTATTTAGAGGCTAAAAATTTCACCCATGCCGGGATTCGAACCCGCAACCTCTAGCTCATGTGGGTACAGTGATATCGTTCCGATGTTAAACCTAACTGCAAAGTAGGTAGTCGGGGCTGTAAGTAATGCAATTTGCTTAAGTCAGATGTCGCTGCCTGTACGTAATACAGAGAATATTGTAAAGAGGTTCGAAATTTCACTGATGCCGTCAGTCGCCCATTGGCTCAATTGGTAGAGCGCTGGTATGGATAGCCAGAGGTTGCGGGTTCGAATCCCGGCATGGGTGAAATTTTTAGCCTCTAAATAGGTTTTAAATTTGTTCCTTAGCACGGGTTAGTGCATTAAAAATAAAAATAGTGTAAAGTAAGGAAAACAAATAATGGGTGAATGGACGTTTTTAAATTGAATAAAAGAAGCTATACAAATATAAACATGATTTAGGTAAATAAGGATTTCCAAAACAATAGTAATAATAACAAAATGAGCGGTGGAAGCTCAGTGGGTAGAACCATGGACTCGCAAGCGAGAGCCCCAGGTTCGATCCCCAGTGCGGGCATGTACCAATTGGTTTAATTTCAAAGTTACGTACATTTGCGAATTTGTAGTTACAATACCACACGCTGACGGTGAAGGAGAACATCGTGAGGAAACCCGCGGCTTGGTTGGCTCCGCACGTACTGACTAGTCTTTCCTGTGGGCTAGGCCGATTAAGCTGTCAGGATGGTATAGGCGCTGGGCAAGCCGACACCCTCGATAAAACCATGTCCCAGGCACTACAGAAGATGCCACCGGACGCTGTATAAATCATCTCATTAAGTAGATGCAAAAAGGCCAATATAATAATAATAATCTATGAAGCGCTCGTGGCCTAGGCGAGAATATTGTAAAGAAGTTCGAAATTTCACTGATGCCGGTGTGTCGCCCATTAGCTCAGTTGGAAAGCGCGCTGGCACGGATAGCCAGAGGTCACGGGTTCGAATCCCGGCATGGGTGGAATTTTCAGCCTCTAAATAGGTTTTTAAAATGTGTCCTTAGCACGGGTTAGTGCATTAAAAATAATATAATAATCAATACTTTATTCACAAAGATGTCGGGTTTGATATCACTAGGAGTAGCGGTGTTTAAATTTATACAAATAGATGTTTTTTAGGTTTTGTAGATTATATTACATTAGGTCTCTTTAATGTACAAACCAGAAAACTGAATACATATTAAAGCCTTACATATCTAAGCGGTTGAAAGAGCATTATCTATCTCTGTCATAACATTGAGCTATATATCGCACCCTCAGAACAAAAGAGGCCTAAGTAAAAAAATAGTGAAATTGAGTTTTTATTTATTTATTTATTTTATTTATTTGTAACACATCACACTACCATTACAGGATTACCTAATTCGATAGTGCAGGAACCTTAACTTACAATTAGTTGCAAAATCAAGCTACTACAGCGGATAAACTAACACTATGTACATCATTAAACTTATAACTAAAATTGTTAATATAAATATTGTAATACAACATAGAGAATTACAAAACACCTAAACAGAAAATGTAATAAACAAACTATCCCATTACGGATAACATAGCACATTTAAAACAGCCTCTATAAACCCCCTCAGGGAACAGTTAAACAAGTCAACATGATTAGCAACAGTGTTGAGCGTACGCGCAGCGCGCGTGAGCGGCGCATCTCGCAGCAGGTTGGTGCGCGCGCGCGGCACGGCCAGCAGCGGCGGCCGGCGCCGGCGCGAAACGTACCCGTCCGGCACGCACAGCTGTATCTGCACCAGTAGTGCCGGGTTTATTATAATTCCCCGCAACACCTTAAAAACGTATACTGCTAGGGAGAGACTCCTCCTCACTTCTAACCTGCAATAACCCACCATGCCCAGAAGGTATACTGTAGGGTACAAAAGTGGATATCCCGGGTACACTCCATACATACAGTTACAATCATAGAGTCAAAAAAAGGTATGCCGTGGACGGAAGATTCGCTATGCTCTTTTTTTACAATAAGTGCCTTTGTTTTACTATTCATCGGATTGAGCATACCTTTTTATGTCTCTCTATGATTGTTAGGTACTCAATTTTTTGAAAATTTTTTGAGTATTTAAACTATTTTTTGACTTAGGCCTCTTTCGTTCTGAGGGTGCGATATTTATGTATTTATTTTTAGTTTTATGTAGTTTATTTCTTTCTTACATAGTTAGGTAGGTTATTCAATATTTATGTAGTATATTTTGTACACGTACATAGACCCGCTTTTTACTGCTTCTCCGACTCTCTAAGGTTTGCTGGAAGAAATCACTTTCAGATATAAGCTCGCCTTTGTACATGTTATTTCTTAGTATTTTCTAAGGTTAACACGAGCAGGAGATATAATTAAAACTGTTTTTACATGGATTTATGCTCGTTTGTTGTATTTTTACAATTTTCCAATTACAATTTGCAATTTTGGAAATTTAAAAACCTATTTAGAGGCTAAAAATTTCACCCATGCCGGGATTCGAACCCGCAACCTCTGGCTATCCGTACCAGCGCTCTACCAATTGAGCCAATGGGCGACTCACGGCATCAGTGAAATTTCGAAACTCTTTACACTTTTCTCTGTATTACGTACAGGAAGCGACATCTGACTTAAGCAAATTGCATTACTTAGAGCCCCGACTACCTACTTTGCAGTTAGGTTTAACATCGGAACGATATCACTGTACCCACATGATGACTCAATTCACTGATGTCGTGAGTCGCCCATTGGCTCAATTGGTAGAGCGCTGGTACGGATAGCCAGAGGTTGCGGGTTCGAATCCCGGCATGGGTGAAATTTTTAGCCTCTAAATAGGTTTTTAAATTTGTTCCTTAGCACGGGTTAGTGCATTAAAAATAAAAATGGTGTAATTTTGGAAATTGTAAAAATGTAATGAACGAGCATAAATCCGTGTAAAAACAGTTTTAATTATGTTATTTCTTATGTAATGTCCTGTTAAATGTTTTGTGTGCATTAAAGTATTATAAACTTTCTAAGTTTTGCCGGGTGGTCCTATCGCGGTAATTAACCGCGCCACGTAAATACTTAATTACCGCTCAGAAACTAGCGGAAATTATTCCGAATGTTAAAATTTATACGTGCCGTGGGGGTTTTGTCACTCGGTTTTCCTTCACACTTGTTTGAGTTGACAGTGAAAATGACACGCTTTCTATGCAAAACAGGAGACGAATTAATGTTATTGCTGAATTGGTCTGTCGGATATTCGACCCTTAATCACAAACCAGTTACAACCGAAGTACGGTTCAAGGCATTCTACCATTTTGTTAAGTAGCCTGGATTGTGTTCCACTGCTGGGCAGAGGCCTCCCTCCCAGTTCGCTTTTTACTCCTCCCTGTTCTTGGCCATATTCAGCCAACCCGGGAAAAAGTTCGTGAGTTCTTCCCGCAATCTTCCCTTGGGTTGGCCACGATCCCATTAAGTGAAGGCGTACTTATAATACAATATTATTGTATGTTTGTTACATGAAACGTTGCATATATATAGCACATATATGCTTTGTATTGGTAACAAGAAGTATGTCCGCCTGGGACGTCCTTTACCAGCCCTTCCACTCACATTCGCAATATATATTTGTTTCGATCATCTTTCTTCCTTCATCCAAACTAATGCAAGATTCCTTCGACCAAATAGGGGATGTATCAGCAAGGGGAAGATAAAAACTACCCGGAACTGGCGTGCGTGCATGAAACGACTTATGAACGTTGATGAAGCGAAGGTGATCTGTCAGGATCGTGGCAAGTAGCGGTCTCTAGTCTCTGCCTACCCTCTGGTGTCTGGGATAAAGGCGCGAGGTTATGCATGTATATATGGTTGCAAGTTTGTATAAACAAATTCTGTGGCGGTACAAAGATTTCCATCAGTTTGCATTTCGGAAGGCCTTATGGGCGGCTTGATAACTTCTGACAGTAAGGCCTACCACCGTCGTACGATCCTCCCCCAACCCGGACTTGGCCCCCATGGTGGAGTATGGCTTAATTTTTCTGCGATGCAGAAAGAGACCCGCACCCTAGCACTGGAGACATACAAGGGTTGACATCGAATAAAAAGTAATACACTCAACATTTATGATTTTTAATGTGGTGTGGGGCAGCAGCGCCCCCTGCAGCACAATTCTACCGAACTGCGATCCCCAAGCCGCATGCCCAGCGTGGGGATTATGGGCATTACCCCCTATGATAGCACGACGTGGCGCTCTTTAGGGGACGGCTATGTCCACCAGTGCACTATTATAGCCTGAAGACGACGACGAATGAGATCCTTCTGTTTATTTGTTGTCTCTGGGGAAAGGGTTGCATTTGAATTTTAATGCTCGACATTACGATGTAACTGTTACATTTTAGGACGTGGCGTTTCGAGGGTTGACCTTTTTATGTTTCTGGTACTAATTGTCGCGGATCATTGTTATTTTTATTTTATTACTTTAAACATTGTGTTCTTAAATAACATTAATCTGAAAAAAAAAACAATTTAATTTCTTCAGTATCATTGCAACTTAGTATTGGTACTATTTCAATATTTTTGATACTCGCGGTTCTCTAAATATTGTACAAATAAAATTATTTTTAATAATCATCGGACTGATAATAGTCATAAAAATAAATTAATATTAATAATTATTATTGAATAATCGCGATTAGACCCGCTTAGCATACAACTAATTGGAATTAAATTTTTAAGCACATAGGTAAATATTAATAATTCAGAAATTAATATTTTTTAAATTCTGAAAAGAGTTTCTCTGGCAATGCTCCAACAATAATACGTTTTAATAAAGCTCTCTTGGCACAAGTGATAATTTTTTAAGGTCAATTGTGTAAGGTCAGTTTTTTTATCTATTCCGCAATCATTCGAACAATTCCATATCTACATCAGATGTTCATTCGTTATTATAACCTTATCTTATTACTGTTATTCCAGTATTTACCAGGCACTACAGCGTTTACGCGGGCACTTCGCCTATCTCGGATCGTCTGTGTTCCACTGCTGGGCAGAGGCCTCCCTCCCAGTTCGCTTTTTATTCCTCCCTGTTCTTGGCCATATTCAGCCAACCCGGGAAAAAGTTCGTGAGTTCTTCCCGCAATCTTCCCTTGGGTTGGCCACGATCCCATTAAGTGAAGGCGTACTTATAATACAATATTATTGTATGTTTGTTACATGAAACGTTGCATATATATATAGCACATATATGCTTTGTATTGGTAACAAGAAGTATGTCCGCCTGGGACGTCCTTTACCAGCCCTTCCACTCACATTCGCAATATATATTTGTTTCGATCATCTTTCTTCCTTCATCCAAACTAATGCAAGATTCCTTCGACCAAATAGGGGATGTATCAGCAAGGGGAAGATAAAAACTACCCGGAACTGGCCTGCGTGCATGCAACGACTTATGAACGTTGATGAAGCGAAGGTGATCTGTCAGGATCGTGGCAAGTGGCGGTCTCTGGTCTCTACCTACCTTCTGGTGTCTGGGATAAAGGCGCGAGGTTATGTATGTATATATGGTTGCAAGTTTGTATAAACAAATTCTGTGGCGGTACAAATATTTCCATCAGTTTGCATTTCGGAAGGCCTTATGGGCGGCTTGATAACTTCTGACAATAAGGCCTACCACCGTCGTACGATCCTCCCCCAACCCGGACTTGGCCCCAATGGTGGAGTATGGCTTAATTTTTCTGCGATGCAGAAAGAGACCCGCACCCTAGCACTACAAGGGTTGATATCGAATAAAAAGTAATACACTCAACATTTATGATTTTTAATGTGGTGTGGGGCAGCAGCGCCCCCTGCAGCACAATTCCACCGAACTGCGATCCCCAAGCCGCATGCCCAGCGTGGGGATTATGGGCATTACCCCCTATGATAGCACGACGTGGCGCTCTTTAAGGGATGGCTATGTCCACCAGTGCACTATAATAGCCTGAAGACGACGACGAATGAGATCCTTCTGTTTATTTGTTGTCTCTGGGGAAAGGGTTGCATTTGAATTTTAATGCTCGACATTACGATGTAACTGTTACATTTTAGGACGTGGCGTTTCGAGGGTTGACCTTTTTATGTTTCTGGTACTAATTGTCGCGGATCATTGTTATTTTTATTTTATTACTTTAAACATTGTGTTCTTAAATAACATTAATCTGAAAAAAAAAACAATTTAATTTCTTCAGTATCATTGCAACTTAGTATTGGTACTATTTCAATATTTTTGATACTCGCGGTTCTCTAAATATTGTACAAATTAAATTATTTTTAATAATCATCGGACTGATAATAGTCATAAAAATAAATTAATATTAATAATTATTATTGAATAATCGCGATTAGACCCGCTTAGCATACAACTAATTGAAATTAAATTTTTAAGCACATAGGTAAATATTAATAATTCAGAAATTAATATTTTTTAAATTCTGAAAAGAGTTTCTCTGGCAATGCTCCAACAATATACGTTTTAATAAAGCTCTCTTGGCACAAGTGATAATTTTTTAAGGTCAGTTTTTTTATCTATTCCGCAATCATTCGAACAATTCCATACCTACATCAGATGTTCATTCATTATAATAACCTAATCTTACTGTTATTCCAGTATTTCCCAGGCACTACAGCGTTTACGCGGGCACTTCGCCTATCTCGGATCGTCTGTTGTCATCCTCTAAACGCTAAACAAATCATCTAATATATTATGTTAAATGGTTTGCTCAAAAAAAAGCAGCGTAATGTCTAAATAGATATTAAACAAAGATACTTTGCTTTTCCAATTTTAAAAGAAGAGGTAAACCACAAGTAATGAGAAGTGCTTAGAGAAGAAGAATACATTTTATCTGATGCAGACGAAAATTGCGTAAAAAAACTGTGTACTTAAAATACATTTTATCAGATCTAGACAAAGTCGCCCAGACAAATGCATTTTACACTCGGAGCTCAGCTTTTATCGTGACGAATACATTGTGTTGTATTGAGGTTATAAAATAAACCATAAACATGATAATGTTATACAAACCATGTCCACTAAAGAAACTAAACCCGGTTTTCATTAAACTGGGTTTGGAGAAAGATCTGAGGTCAGAAAGATTGCTTATTTAGGGGAGGGCTACGTTTAACAGCGGACTGTTGGATGGATTTCTAAAATGCTGATAATCTAACTTGATTTCGTTGGAAAATGCTTTGTTGAACATTAAAATGTTTTTATACTATTTTTATTTTTAATGCACTAAGCCGTGCTAAGGACAATTTTAAAAACCTATTTAGAGGCTAAAAATTCCATCCATGCCAGGATTCGAACCCGCGACTTCTGGCTATCCGTGCCAGAGGTCGCGGGTTCGAATCCCGGCATGGAAGGAATTTTTAGCCTCTAAATAGGTAATTAAAATTTTTTTGTACATAAGCGAATACTAATTGGTATTTTCTACCAGCCAACCCAGGGTGCTGGTGATGGAGAAAGGTGCCAGATGAGATCTACTAAAAGAATTAGTAAGACGATTAAAAACCTATTTAGAGGTTAAAGAAGAAGAGGCAAATTAAGACGATTAATTTTATTGTTTTTAGCCTCTAAATAGGTTTTTAAATTTGTCCCTAAATATTTTCGAGTCAAGTCTAATACTACTTCCTGCTTCGTATAAAACTTTTCTTCACTATTTTGAAAAGTTGTGTGTTATTAAGTGTCATATTATTATGGCGACCTCTGTGGCGTAGCGGTAGCGCGTCTGCCTATCATGCCATGTAAAGTAGTAGTCATGAAAAATGAGGGAAATCGAAGAATGTGTGACGTACATAATTTAAATATTTGAAATTGATAGATAGAAAAGAAATAAAAATGGTGTGAAGAAGTTTGCACCGTTACAAAGTGCCTTTTTAAAGTAAAATAAGTAACTTTCACACTACAATACAATCAATTATTAATTATCTTGGCTAGGTCCCACTCTAGGATACTTTGTTCTGTGGTCTGTTGTCAGACGACCTCTGTGGCGTAGCGGTAGCGCATCTGCCTACCATGCAAGAGGTCCCGGGTTCGAATCCCGGCTGGGAACAAAAACAAAGTCCAGGTCTTGGATGTTTACATGTTTGTGATGTCGTTGTTTCTGGTTCCCACGACACAGGGTATCCTAATGTGGGGCCAGAAACAATGTATGTGTCTGTATGTAAATTTTATGTTAAATGTTATATTAATTCCGATATTTCTATTACACGAGTATATTCTATAGTAGCCGAGGTATATTCTAAAAGCTAACAGACCGTAACTTCGTTTGTGTTGTATTATATCCTAAGGACAGCCGACTGAAATATAGAAAAAAAATCCTAGTAATAACTTAAAACAATAGTATTATTTTGTTACGGAACCTTTGGCGCACGAGTTTGACTCGCACTTGGCCGAATTTTATAACGCAAATGGTACATTATTTATTTCCTTATGGCATAAAAAGGATAAATGTAACTCGTCTCATCGGGACATCAAATGGTGTCGCGGGAACATATAAAAACGGACATTAAACGCAATAATAAAAGCACTTTGCGAACGCACCCGTGCGCCATCTTGAATGTGATGTCACTGTCACAAAGTATGGTCGTTGAGAAGGTGCAGTCCATGGCTGATATATTTTTTTTACGAGTATATGAGAGCAGACAGACATTTTATATATTATTGTCGTTCATATTGGATTAAGTCGTATGTCAAAAAACATGATTTTTATTTTTTCATGTTAATTGAAGGAAATCTTAATTTTGAATGTAACCCCTGGTTTCTGGTACAATAAAAACTCGTTAAGATAAATTATATTTATAACAGTAAATAAATAAAATAAAAAACAAAATCTATTAACAGCTGTCAAAGGGCATAAAAACATTTGACAGTTGTTAACAGTAGATTAACAGATTGTTAGTGTATGAGAAACTGGGGGTAAGTGTAAGACATTATAATCTCAGCCTTAGTACGTAAGGGTTGTGGTCAGCTAGTTGTTACTAAAACTCATTATTACATTAAACACATAGTATAGGTTACAAAGGCGTGCTTAGTGGTAAATAGCATTTCCTTCCAGTTAACCTGCTTGGTTCATGAGGTTCATCATTTTTCTACATAACTTTCATCAACGAAACAAAATCTCAAATCATGAGTTTGGAAAGGTCGAATAGGCTTTCTGAATGACATTTTTTTAGGGTAAAAACATAAGTACGGACCGCACCCCATGTGTGAAATGAATGCCGCAATAAAGGCGCCATTACTCGCTCGGATTTCGTTTTTTTTACACGGGGTGCGAATTAGAGGGGCCATATTTGCGCGATCAGCTAGTGTTGTCAGCCGGTAAAAACCGGTATTCTAAAAAAACGATTTAACCGGTTATTTCAAAAGGAAGCGCTCGTGGATTACCTGAACCGAGTGATTAGAATCAATCACTTGAATTTAGCAACAACAGCCGCGGTCAGGTGCAGAATGGGTGACCGTCCTGTGACTATCTCTAGTGGCATTTTATCCGGGCGCTTCCGTGCTTTGCAAAGCACGCTAAGCTGTTGGTGCCGGCTGTCATGTAATGGCAGTAGTTAAGCCATGTCAGAGGCCTCATGTGCGGCTTGATAACTTCTGTCAGTAAGGCCCGCCACTGTCTTACAATCCTCCACCAGCCCTGACTTGTCCACGGCGGAATACCTCCTCCGGTTTCCCCACGATATTTTCCTTTACGGTTCGCGAGTCGTATTGCAACTATAACTTCACACAAGTACATAACTTAAAAAACAAAGTCATATAGTGTACTTTGGACTAACGCATATATATCTTCTACACATACACACATAACCTAACGCCTGTATCCCAGAGGGGTAGGCAGAGACCAGGGATTGCCACTTGCCACGATCCTGACAGATCACCTTCGCTTCATCAACGTTCATAACTCGTTGCATGCACACACGCCGGTTCCGGGTACTTTTTATCTTTCCCTTTGCTAATACATCCCCTATTTGGTCGATGTAAGTCCGTCTGGGACGTCCCTTACCAGCCCCTCTACTCACATTCGCAATATATGTTTGTTTCGTCAATCTTTCTTCAATCATGCCGTGAGTCGCCCATTGGCTCAATTGGTAGAGCGCTGGCACGGATAGCCAGAGGTTGCGGGTTCGAATCCCGGCATGGGTGAAATTTTTAGCCTCCAAATAGGTTTTTAAATTTGTTCCTTTGCACGGGTTAGTGCATTAAAAATAAAAATAGTATAATCATGTGGGTACAGTGATATCGTTCCGATGTTAAACCTAACTGCAAAGTAGGTAGTCGGGGCTGTAAGTAATGCAATTTGCTTAAGTCCGATGTCGCTGCCTGTACGTAATACAGAGAATATTGTAAAGGGGTTCGAAATTTCACTGATGCCATGAGTCGCCCATTGGCTCAATTGGTAGAGCGCTGGTACGGATAGCCAGAGGTTGCGGGTTCGAATCCTGGCATGGGTGAAATTTTTAGCCTCTAAATAGGTTTTTAAATTTGTTCCTTAGCACGGGTTAGTGCATTAAAAAATAAAAATAGTGTGATCATGTGGGTACAGTGATATCGTTCCGATGTTAAAACCTAACTGCAAAGTAGGTAGTCGGGGCTGTAAGTAATGCAATTTGCTTAAGTCAGATGTCGCTGCCTGTACGTAATACAGAGAATATTGTAAAGGGGTGCGAAATTTCACTGATGCCGTGAGTCGCCCATTGGCTCAATTGGTAGAGCGCTGGTACGGATAGCCAGAGGTTGCGGGTTCGAATCCCGGCATGGGTGAAATTTTTAGCCTCTAAATAGGTTTTTAAATTTGTTCCTTAGCACGGGTTAGTGCATTAAAAATAAAAATAGTGTAATCATGTGGGTACAGTGATATCGTTCCGATGTTAAAATCTAACTGCAAAGAAGGTAGTTGGGGCTGTAAGTAATGCAATTTGCTAAAGTCAGATGTCGCTGCCTGTACGTAATACAGAGAACATTGTAAAGGGGTTCGAAATTTCACTGATGCCGTGAGTCGCCCATTGGCTCAATTGGTAGAGCGCTGGTACGGATAGCCAGAGGTTGCGGGTTCGAATCCCGGCATGGGTGAAATTTTTAGCCTCTAAATAGGTTTTTAAATCATGGGAACTTTCTGAAACCTATGTTTGAAAGCTTAACCTCTCTGCGTAGTCAATATGCAGTAAAAAAGTTAAGTAGGAACTGAAGTCGAGCCGAGCCAAACTATGAATAAGAACAAAGTTCAAACAAAAAGTGCTTACACGTTAAACTAGATAAAACTATGCCGTAGGTTTAATCGTTGAGTTTCTGAAAAGACAGACGCATGAACGAGTGAAATGAAATAGGTACACACAAGAACTGCACGGATTTGTCGACTCATGCCGACTTTGAGCCGTAATTAAAAATGGCGGGTAGTTCGGAATTAATTTCGCTTCGAATCAATGAAATGGAATGGGTCCAATGAAACATACGGTTTTACATAACACCCAGTGCCTTTCTTTAACATGGAGTTAAAAATGTCCTCTTTAATTTTAATTAATTAAATTGTACTTTACTAGCTGTGCCCCGCGGTGTTACCCGAGGTTTATTAGGGAAAGTAATTGATTTTCCCATGGGAATAAGATATTTTCCCGCGTAAAACGTAGCTTATGTGTTAATTCAGGGTGTCAGCTAACTCTATACCATTTTTTTTAATGGCTCTGGCCGCGTAGGCGTGAATTTTTTATTTAATTTTTTTATTTTTTATTTATAAAGGAAAACAAACAGTAGTTAATAACACTTTAACATAAATACTTAATTATTTAAGGTATTAAATAATTGTACCACCAGCACCGTTAACCACAGTTTAAATATTTTGAAAAAACGAAACAGGGAATTTAATATTGTATTCTTGTGCCTTTTGAACATTGCTTTAAACCGTGCATGCTTCGCGTTATAGCCGGAATTCTAAACACAAAAAGAAAAACAATAACACTTTTGGGGATAACAACATAAAAATACTGATGAACATTTGCGAAAAACTACAGTTCCATTTCAAAACATTCCATGGCCAGAAGAAGAAGTAACAAACATACACACTCACAAATTTTTGCTTGTAGAATATTCGTGTGAGTGCAGAGAAACATTTCGCAGGACATTACATAAAATTGTACATGAAAAACGTGGTTTGAATATACTATTTTTATTTTTAATGCACAAACCCGTGCTAAGAACAATTTTAAAAACCTATTTAGAGGCTAAAAATTCCACCCATGCCTTGATTCGAACCCGCGACCTCTGGCTATCCGTGCCAGCGCTCCATCCAACTGAGCTAATGGGCGACTCACCGGCATCAGTGAAATTTCAAACCTCTTTACACTATTCTCTGTATTACGTACAGGCAACGACATCTGGCTGAAGTAGATTGCATCACTTACAGCCCCGACCACCCATTTTAGCCTCTAAATAGGTTTTTGAAACGTGGTTTGAATTTAAATAAAATTAGAAATAGAATGGGAATTTTTTAACAAAAACTTTCGTAAGCACAACACATTGTAGACTTTTAGTCCGGATCTACTTACGGGTGTTGTTATATTGTGAGACGAGCAACCGACGACGCGAGCTCCGTCTCTGCTCACCATGATTAAGCTCTGCGAATCGGAGCGAAACCTGGTCGGACTCTTCCGATATAACAACACCCGTAAGTATATCCGGACTAAAAGTTTACAGAATGGGAATTTGAAATCGTTAGTAATATTATAATGAAATGGTCTGCCTTGATTATGTCCTAATATCCATTTAACCTTGTAATATTTTATCGTATCGTCGTTTTTTAGGGTTCCGTACCTCAAAAGGAAAAAACGGAACCCTTATAGGATCACTTTGTTGTCCGTCTGTCCGTCCGTCCGTCCGTCTGTCAAGACCCTTTTTCTCAGGAACGCGTGGAGGTATGAAGCTGAAATTTATATCAATTACTCAAGTCTACTGTCCCTTAAAGCTGTGAAAAAATCAAACTTCTAAGCCAACGCAATCAAAAGATACAGCCGTTTATGCCGCAAATTTTCGACACTTGCAATGGAATCAAAACCTACAGGGTGCTTCCCGTGAACTCAGAATCTTGAAATTTGGTACGAAGCAACGTCTTATAGCATAGATAAAGGAAAAATTACGAAAACCATAAATTTTTAGTTACATCACATAATATATTTTTTTTTAATAATTTTAAACTTACTACCCATTTCCTCATAAACGCGTAGAGGTATTAAATTGAAATTCATACCAAATACTCAGGTCTATAATACAGTTTTGTACGGAACCCTCGGTGCGCGAGTCTGACTCGCACTTGGCCGGTTTTTTTATACATCGTAAGAGTTTTCTGACCTGAAACTATACTGTGCAATTGTTTGTTTTCTTTCGTCAAATAAAAGTAAAATTAATGTCTGTACGCCAGAGCTAAGTAAAGATTCCGCTTTCGCACACAGATATATGTATACGTGAAAGTTACACAATCAAGGCGCATTTCGGCACCCTTTGCTTCGTTATCAACCCTTGTATGTCCCCTCTGCTGGGGCACGGCTCTCTTCCTGCATAGCAGCAAAGTTAGGCCATACTATACCAGGGGGGCCAAGTCCGGGTTGGTGGAGGATTGTAAGACAGTGGCGGGCCTTACTGTCAGAAGTTGTCAAGCCGCCCATAAGGCCTCTGACATGGCTTAACGACTGCCATTATATGACAGTCGGCACCAACGGCTTAATGTGCCTTGCGAAGCACGTCAGCGTTTGGAAAAATGCCACTCGCGGTAGTCACGGGACGCTCACCCATCCCGTAGCTGACCGCGCCTGTTGTTGCTTAATCCAGTGATTGATTCCAATCACTCGGTTCGCCTAGGCCACAAGTGCTTTGCTTACGGAACCCTAAAAACCGATTATGGCGGCGAATGTATCAGACTAAACTGTTCCTAACCCAAAACATATTCAAAGGTAAATCCTATTTGTTCTAGATTTAGGCGATGTGCCTCGATTCCCGTCGGCCAAACAAAAACATGCTTGGTATTCAAAAGGCTACAGAATGTCTGAAGTTTGAACTGAAGGCTCGATCAACTCCTGGCCTGCAAACACCTAGTTTTCTCTTCCCAGTGACACTTAATCATAATCATAGGTGTAGTAGGCGAATAGGCTTATTATTATATTCTTTTTTAATGCACTAACCCGTGCTAAGGAAAACTTTAAAAACCTATTTAACTGACCACAACTGCTGAGCTGAACTGAGTCGCCCATTAGCTCAGTTGGAAAGAGCGCTGGCACGGATAGCCAGAGGTCGCGGGTTTGAATTCCGGCATGGGTGGAATTTTTAGCATCTTAATAGGTTTCTAGGCTTATTATTACAACAAGTTGCAATCGTATGTTTAGTCAGCAATCAAAGTAGAATATAAGCAAATGTCGTCATTCGTCGCTAGGCAAGGGTTAACGTCATCGGTGAAAGAGTCCCGAGATTAAAGTGGAAATGGGCTTGACACCCGGCAAGGCGGGAAGACAGCAAATGGACTAATGGACGACGGTTAGTGGGCAGACCAGCAGCCCGATGGTCCGACGATAAAGTTGAGTCGGCAGAAGGGCCGTGGATGCGAATGGCAAGGACCCGTGAAGTAAATGCACAATGTTGTTTTGGTTCACTTCGGATTCAGAGATTTAGAGTTATTAATGTTGTTATACTTGTTGGATCACTTCACCACGCCATCTGCACTCTTATTTTAGTCTATGGTAAAAGTCCCACTGCATGGCACAAGCCTTCTCTTAGGGCTTAATTACCACACCGATTGGCGATTTCAAGGGCTGAAGTATTTGAACCCCTCGGGCATCCAGGTTTCCTTACGATGTTTTCCTTCACTTTGGTTAAAACAAAACTTTCGTCGTGACACTAAATCGTTATTGTTAGGAAGGAAGTACCTTCTATTTGCATCCCAAAGCGAAACTGTTGCACGGTTAAGCCCGCGCAAGGGTTTATGAAGTGAGCCCGAGTTTGTCGGGCCTCGTTGTTATTCCAGTGAGCTGATGTGTAGTGGGCCCACTTACCCACATTCTAAGTCATAGACTAACAAAAGTTTAACTGTATGATAACATGAGATGACACGATAGAAGACGAGACGAGACGAGACGAGACGAGACGAGACGAGACGAGACGAGACGAGACGAGACGAGACGAGACGAGACGAGACGGGACGAGACGAGACGAGACGAGACGAGACGAGACGAGACGAGACGAGACGAGACGAGACGAGACGAGACGAGACGAGACGAGACGAGACGAGACGAGACGAGACGAGACGAGACGAGACAAAACAAGATGAGATAAGATGATATGAGGTGAGGTGAGATAGATGAGATGAAATCAGGTGAGGTAAAGTGACTTGAAATGAGATAGGTGAATGGACTACTCGGACGCTGCCTGGGACATTATTATTGTACACCAGGAAAAAAGCACAAATATAAAATAATTAATTTACAAAATTTAATAGTACAATTGGCGTTCTTATGGCTAAAAGCAATTTCTTCCAGATAAACTTACAATGGAAAGTTGCTAAAGGTAATAAAAAAAGACCTGTTATACTGGTCACGTTGAACCAAATCGTTTTAGAACTATTCACGTACTTAGGCAATCTGTCTCTTCTTCGTGATACTTTTAATTGATTACTTACAGTTAGTATAGTATTTTCTAAGGTTAACACGAGCACTAGACATAATTAAAACTGTTTTTATACGGATTTCACTCGTTTAAAAGTGCCGAAACGTCGGAAAATTGTAAAAATATAATAAACGAGTGAAATCCTTATAAAAACAGTTTTAATTGTGTCCAATAATAAAACGTACGTTAAATAGTACTTTCAATTCTAAATTAGATAAAAGAGCTTTACTGTTAATTTTCTTTGATAACATTTAATTTTATATTACGCCACCTGCGAAATCCTGTCCAAGCTGTATTGTAACCCGCCTATCCCGTCCCCCGCGATACAGGCTATGCCTAGTGTAGGGGACACCGACCTCTCACCTAGCTAATATTGTCACCTAAATACCAAACATCACCTAATTGTTACAACTTTTATGTATAACTTTAAATTGGTTGTTGCTGGTGTAATTATGTAATTTTTAATTTTTCAATTATACTTACAGTTAGATCAATAAAAATATAATTAATGCACAGACAATAGAGTCATTTGTCCTGTTTCCAAACTAGGATACTACGCTAGGTCATCTTCTTTTTCAGGCTATATTATGTAGTCCACTGTTGGACATAGATAGCACTCCCCTAATGAGCGTAGCGCCCTGTCTTAAGCTTGCCGCTAGGTCATCATAAAGATATCTAGACTGAGGTCAATTGTACAAGTGTACGGCGGCCCCTCGTGGGAAACGTACCCGCGACCTCCGGCTGGTAATCAGACGTGATACGCAAGACCAACCAGACAGTGAGAAGATGAGGTAACGAGGGGACGTTCTATCTGAGTGCTTAATGCGAGTTTTTTAACTACTCGATCGCGTTAACGTAAACTCATATTTCTATGGCATCGAAGAAGCGCCACCTAGCGACAAGTATGGAAATTAAAATTGCTGAGTGCGAGTTCTAATGGTTTACGTTAAGAAGTGAACACGTTTACCAACCAAAACACCAATAAACGCGAGTGCGAGTTTTACTGTGATAGCGTTTTGCCAGTTCGAACGGTTAAGTTACTCATTCATATTCACTACTCAATGATCGATTAACGTGGTAGTAAAGTTATTCGATTGGATCTGTCAAACTCGCACTAAGCACTCTGTATTTTGCAGCTGCTCGTATTGGAAGATGATTTGAAAATTTTAAAATTTTCCATTTAACTTCTGGTGTAATTATAAACTGCAATCACAAGTTTAGAAAAATTGTACGGTCTGCAAAACAAGTGAAGAAATTTAAATGTGTGGTGATTTTTTTTCTGGTATTTTATCTTTAGCTGGCCAAATGGATAATTCCTAAGATTCAATAACTTAACTTTCTCTGTAAAGTATTATAGAGTGCATGGATGGGTAACCGTCTATGACTAATGCTAGTTGCATTTTTTCCAGCGGTTCCGTGCTTCGCAAGCCTCGTTTAGCAGTTAGTGCCGGCTGCCATCCATAGATGGCAGTCGTTAAGCCAAGCCAAGCCGTTAGACCATGGCTTCCCGTGGCTACCGCTAGTGGCATTTTTCCGAGCGCTTCCGTGTTTCACAAGGCACGTAAAGCCGTTGGTGCCGGCTGTCATGTAATGGCAGTCGTTAAACTATGTCAGAGGCCTTATGGGCGGCTTGATAACTTCTGACAGTAAGGCACGCCACTAGTCTTGCAAGCCTCCACCAATCCGGACTTCGCCCCCATGGTGGAGTATAGCCTATACCTTCCCAAGGGAAGAGAACGGTGCCTGTCGGTGGGGACATAATGGGTTGGTGATGATCAATAAATCATCGCGATTGGGCCCATTTAATACATAAATATGTATGAGTATTGCGAATCATTAATAAATAAAATCACATACCTCCAGTCGCTGTCGACCGTACACTTCCTGTCAAAGCTAGACTCTCATCCAATAGGTTGGTAACACTTTTGCAGCACAGTTAGGTACATTTGATTAAAAGTTTCTCTTTGCACGGCTCCTTTGCCACCGGTCACGTAAAAGGTAGCTCGGGGTTATTAAAAATACTAGCTTCAAACATGGCGGAAGGGCGGAAGGAATTCATTTTATTTATTTCATGTAGCTTATATCCCTGTGCGAGGTGACTGGAGGCAAGGATAGATGGGAAAAAGTAGGGAATGCTTTTGCCCAGCAGTGGGACACAAAAGAGGCTAAGTAAAAACATATATTTATTTTCTCAAAGTCCCGGCTGCCTGAGTGATCTTGTAACGGTGCAAACATCTTTACTCTATCGTTATCAACCCTTGTATGTCCCCACTGCTGGGGCACGGGTCTCTTCCTGCATCGCAGGAAGGTTAGGCCATACTCCACCACGGGGGCCAAGTCCGGGTTGGTGGAGGATTGTAAGACAGTGGCGGGCCTTACTGTCTGAAGTTATCAAGCCGCCCATAAGGCCTCTGACATGGCTAAACGACTGCCATTATATGACAGCCGGCACCAACGGCTTAACGTGCCCTGTGAAGCACGGAAGCGCTCGGGAAAATGCCACTAGCGGTAGTCACGGGACGCTCACCCAACCGGTACCTGACCGCGCCTGTTGTTGATTAACCAAGTGATTGATTCCAATCACTCGGTTCGCCTAGGCCACGAGTAACATCTTTACACCATTTTTAAAAACCTATTTAGAGGCTAAAAATTTTCACCCATGCCGGGATTCGAACCCGCAACCTCTGGCTATCCGTGCCAGAGGTTGCGGGTTTGAATCCCGGTATGGGTGAAATTTTCAGCCTCTAAATAAGTTTTTAAATTTGTCCTTAGCACGGGTTAGTGTTTATATTTCTATCTATCACTTTCAAATATTTAAAATTACGTCACACATTTTTCGATTTCCCTAATTTTTCATGTTCCCCACATCTTAACTAGATCTGACTATTTTACCTGCTTATCCGTTTTTATCCAGTTTTCCTATTTTTAAATATAAAAATAATAAAACAGTACAAGAAAGTACAAAGTTGACGTTCCAGTTTTATTATTTACAAAAGTTTAACATCTCAATCTTAAACGATCACAAAGGTTAAACAACATAGGGCACGTTCAGTGCATGGATGGGTGACCGTCTATGACTAACGCTAGAGGCATTTTTCCGAGCGGTCCCGTGCTTCACAAGGCAAGTTAGACAGTTGGTGCCGGCTGCCGTCGATATATGGCAGTCATTAAGCCATGTCAGAGGCCTTATGAGCGGCTCGATCACTTATCATAACTTCTAACAGTATATTATAATCCTCCACCAACCCGGACTTGGCCCCCGTGGTAGAGTACGGCTTACCCTTACTTTACTGCTATGAAGGAAGAAACCCGTGCTCAAGCAATGGGGTGATGCAAGGATTGATATCACATACATACATACAAACAAACAAACATACATACATACATACATACATACATACATACATACATACATACATACATACATACATACATACATACATACATACATACATACATACATACATACATACATACATACATACATACATACATACATACATACATACATACATACATACATACATACATACATACATACATACATACATACATACATACATACATACATACATACATACATACATACATACATACATACATACATACATACATACATACATACATACATACATACTAATTTTTTAATATTTTTTCCATTCTGTCTTTTCATTAATTTTAAATCACATTTTAAAATTACGTTACCCATTCAAGACTAACATTCCATTTTTAAATTCCTACTTCACTGTTGACGAAACAAGCCTTCGAATAGTAATATTTTCCTTACATATTATAATTATTTCCAATTTTATTTGATCACTTTTATTTGTACACTTTCAAAATTTAGTATTATTGAACTCTCATGGTAGGTACATATTTTATTATTATTTATTATCAACAATCCTCGCAAACCTTTTTTATTTAGGGTTCCATAGTAAACAATGAACCCTTATACTTTAGCTATTCGTCTGTCCGTTTCTGTCTGTCCGCGGCAGGTTCTGAAGAGCAAAAACTTCGATTTCAGCCCTTGTATGTCCCCACTGCTGGGTCACGGGTCTCTTCCTGCGTCGCAGGAAGTTTAGGCCATACTCCACCACGGGGGCCAAGTTCGGGTTTGTGGAGGAAACTTTTGATTTATTTATTCTTATATCTACACCGACACCATGGTCAGACGACATCGTGAGGGTTGCGGGTCAGAGATGGATCAGTTTAGCACAGGACCGTGAGGAATGGCGCAATAAAAAGGAGGCCTATGCCCAGCAGTGGTTGATGTGGGCTGATTATTGATAGATACCTGTAGAAACATCATAATTATAGGGTTTTAAATTGATAGTACCATAACATACATGATTGCCACTGACTGTTGAACACGGCATTGTTATTGTTTTCAGGTTCACAAATTAATCTGGCTCACATACGATTTAATGATAAAATTCCTGGTAATAATTACTGTACAATTTAAAATAAACTAGAAAAAATTATATTAAAAAAAAATTGGTAAGATATCCCTCCTTCTACGGAACCCCACACTGCGCGTGACCTGACACGAATTTGGCCAGTATTTTTAGCTGTCTCGTAGTCGGGTAAAGACTATCCATTCTTCCCCTCCTGTCCCCTGTACTTTCTTATCGGAAGGAAACCTGACAGAACACAAAAACAATGTGAAAACTTTGAACCAAACTCTTTGTTGGTTGAAAGGCGAAAGTTTCGCAAGGAAAAGCAAAGAACTCCAGGAAAGTGGTTAAAATATGTGGGTAGTTGTAGTTTTTAACTAAATGTAAACTTGCGAGATCCGCTTTTCTGTTTTTGTTATGCGGATGAAATATAAGGCGTTCGTCCCTAGATGCAGACATGTTGTGGGAGACTTTGTGGAGCATATTCAAAAGACATGAAGTCGTAGTAGACCGACTATCTAGTAGAACCGAGTGTTTGGAATCAATAAATTGGGTTAAGCAACAACAAACGCAGTCAGGTGCTAAGTGGGTGACCATCCTGTGACTATTTTATTAAGCCGCAATTTCTGTGTTACTGTTTGTTTGTTTCGTTGTTTAAGTTTCTTCAATAATAATGATAAACTCTGGAGATATCCAGAGTTTATCATTTGCAATAATTTTTTATCCACGATTTTTGAAATTTTAATTATGGAGCTTAGATACGTTTTTGTTTTTGAACACCTCAGACGCTGAGGTTTGATCACGATGTTTTCCTTCACAGTTAGCGAGTGGTATTGCTACTATAACTTCACAAATGTACTTAACTTAGAAAACAAAGTCATTGGCACATGCCGGAACTCAAACCCACGACCTCTTGAACGCGAGGTCGCTGCGCTACCATCGCTACATGACTGTGACTGTGTACAGTGCGTTCACATTAACTTGACGCGTGAGAGAATTGGTAACAAGGACATAACATGTGAATTAGCTTTTGGACCTAATCGGAAGATGGTAAAACAAGCCCTCAATCCTTTATTTTCCCCAAGTAATGGGAATGATTTCTTATTTAACATGGTAACAGTAAACATCTCAGTGCTACCAATTCTCTCACGCGTCCAGTTAATGTGAACGCACTGTAAGTACTAATTATCCCTCTACAGTGGTGACAACTGAAAAGTATCAATCAACGAAATTCAAAACCATCCTAATAAAAGTAATTGTTGGTAAATAATTTATAAATTAATATGATAAATTATAATTCGCTAAAGTCATAAATTAATATTGATTGAATAACTAACTATTTACTGCTATGCAAGTTGTTTTATTTAAAAGTACCTACTTATGTATATTATTGTGACGACAGGAACCGGAACTTATCACACAAATTTTTTAGCTACCTTTAGGATGAATTTTGGCAATAATTGATCATGAGTCTTGTGCCACTAATTTGGATAGTTCTAAGGATAATTTAGCCAGTTCAGGTCAGCCTATAATACACTTTGCTTTTACAGAACGTGAACAGTCCCCACGCCTGGCCAGTTTCATACTTTAGTAAACTTTAAATTTTGTCTATGGATTCAAAAATAAACTTTAGCAACAACAGCAATAAAACAAACACAGAGCGCCCCAAAATTCCAGTAAAATATAACCTCAAAACTTCACAAATCGTTGCACTTACGCAAATAAGATTTCAAATCGTCCGAGATAGCGATAACGCGATTCGCTTAAGCGAGAAAGAGAGAGTTAGATACGCTCAATTGCGCCCTAAATCTTCGGTGGGACCGCAAATGGGTTGTTTATTGTGCGCAGTTTGGAACGATGTCTTTTAATAACGCCTTGTGGGTTGTATAAAGAACCTTTCATTCTCTTTCGAGAGTTTATGATTTTTCTTTTGTTAGGGTTTTGTTCGGTAATGGGATTTGGGGATCGGTAATGATTTGACAACAGAAATCTTTGTCGCAAGATTTTGTTTTGTTAAAACAAAGTAGTTACTTAACGAACGTCAAAGCTGTTAAAAAGATAGATAAATAGAGAACACTTTATTGTACATAAATATGAAAATTACACAGATATTTCTTAACCTAAGAGTACAGACGGCAGCCTTATCACTAAAAGTGATCTCTTCCAGACAACTTTTGAATGAACTGGACTAGTTTAGTTTCAGGATTAATAAATTACTTTGAAACTAACAGTTAAAGTCAACAAATAATCTCTATATAGTCATAACTATTTGGCAATACATTTATTCAATAAATTTTTATTACTTTTCTTTTTTTTTACAATTTTAAGCGGTGAGGTATTTGAACATCTCAGGCACTCAGGTTTCCTCACGATGTGAGGAAAATTCCTTCACGGTTAGCCTGTGTCATTGTCTACTATCTTCTTCTTAGGTTCCTTTACTCCTCCTTAAAGTCTAGAGCGCTGACACAATGGCTTTTCACTTATCTCTGTTCATGGCTAACCCCCAGTTTCTCGTACACTAACAGTCAGTTAATCTACTGATAACAGATGTCAAATGTTTTTTCTGTATGTACTTTGGCCAACTGACAGCTGTTAACAAAAGTCAAGATTTTTCTTTCTCCTTCGTCTCAGAGAGAACGGATCTCTCCCACGTCTGGGACTGTCTTCCGAGTTGTCTTGGTACTATAACTCACGATTACTACCCTACTATAAACTATAAAACAATAAAAAATCTACTCCCACGCATTTATATATTTTTGAAAACTCCAAGTAGGTCACACAGCATAACATTACTACAACACGTATACAGATAAACAACAACAAACAAACTGACACTGAAACAGAACAGTAAAAACGACCATTTAAACCCGATCCGAGAGACAAATCCCCGCCATCCGACATTTGACACGAGCGCGAAGAATAAACAATAATTTACGCGCGTAAACGACGCCATCTTAAAAAAAATGGCGGTGCTAAAGAAAACGCGTGTAAATACAGAAGGTGCATTTGTAAAATTATCGTACACATAGGACAGTAAAGTTGTCGAGTGTGCTTGTTCTGAGAGATCATGAATAAGTTGTAATTAAAGTATATAATATCTCTTTGTAAATAAAAATATTTATCTTTAAAGCCAACATTACGTATAATATCACGTCTCGCGCGCACACTGTTACATTTCTGGTTATTGAATAAATTGCTACACTTTTTGTAAATGTAAGCTTAACAGGAATGCAATGGACATTCATTTAACTTAAAAATAAAAAGTTTGTAATTTTAATTACAAACTTTTTATTTTTAAAATGAGTTTTTAAATAAATTAATGTATTATTAAGCCTAAAGACGTAGTTTTTATGCCTAGTTTAATTTTAGGTTTTAAGGTTACTTGCAAAATTATGGATCTCTGTTGTGTCCATAATAGTACATTTCATTACAAGTGCGGAAAGGCTGTCATTGCAAAGAGTTCCGACAAATGTCTACCCGAGCCGAGGCGCAGCCGAAGGCGAGGGTTGACAATCGGAACAAGTTGCAATGACGATTCCACACGTGTACTGAACGAATATTTTTGAAACAGTTGCGAAAAAAATAAGCAATTTAATAAAGAAAAATTATTTGGAAAATGGCGCCAACCGTAAAAGAATAAAAGCAGAGATTTTTTTTCTCCGCCCATTCTGGTAGGCAAAGGGAACTATGCCCATACAGCCAAGTCTTCAGTAGATTTTTTTTATTGATATGAAATGAAAATGAAAATTAATGAGATGAAATGAAATGATACCTAACTCATTCAATCAAATCATTAAATCTGATATTGAAACAAATTAGTAGCTCTAGGTTTTTATTTTTAATAGACATTATTTTGACAGTTGGGAAAGGAAAGGCACGAGTGCGGTAAAGGTAAAAAAAGGCACGAGTGTGTAATAGCCCACTTCCCGCACACTATACGTCCCTGTAATACGCCACTTTTTGAGCAACTGTATTTAAAAAAAAAAGTTTATTATTATTATTAGGTACTTAAATATTTGAAAAAATGCTTCTTCTTCTTTCATCTTTAACATCTTTAACTAAGTATAGTGCAACAAAAATTTCTTCGCTGCGCCAGCGACTAAACGACGCAAATAATTTCATTCCACTACCGAAAATGTTATTAAGCATGTGCTTGCGTATATTTCTCTCCTGAATCGAGCTCAAATGAAGCGTGGACTTAAGTTGGTGTGGTTTAAAAGCAAGCATTTATAATCCAAACGGTATGTTATAACAGTATGATTTCTTACCTGAAGTGACACTGAAGTTATGTGTTAATTAATATTCCGGCACTCGTCTTTGTCTTGGCTATTCGTGTTCGCGTTTTCCAACTATACCAAAATACCCATTTTAATGAGATAGTGTCTGTATTGACAAAACTTTACATTTATAGAAAACGAAAGAATGCATTTATTTGGTACGCACATAAAAAAAAACGGTACCGTGAAGGAAAACATCGTGAGGAAACCCGCGGTTTGGTTGGCTCCGCACGTATTGACCAGTCTTTCCTGTGGGCTAGGCCGACTAAGCTGTCAGGATTGTATGGGTGCTGGGCAAGCCTACACCGTCTTTAAAACCATGTCCCAGGCACTACAGCGTCGGAGTGGTCCCTTCACCCAGCTAGTGTGAGTGAGGATACCACTTGACGCTGTATAAATCATCTCATTACGTGCATCTACGTAAAAGGCCAATCATCATCATCACATAAAAAAATACTATAAAATACTATGTTGTTTCATTTCAAACCCACGTAACACTTTCTAGGTTTCCTCAGTAAACCCGGTAATTGATGGTTCACATTTGCCTGTGTGTGCGTGCGTGCCAGTGTGTGTGAGTGTGTGCGTGTGTGTATCTTGAATAAAAAACAATACAAAATTTTCTGCTTCTTTGAAACTTGAAAACTGTACAATTGATGAAAACTCCGATGTTCCGAACATATTATTGGTGTTGAAATTCAAAATTCTCTTCTCTCTAAAATAAATCTTGAATATTTTATGATTTAGTTGATTTCGTGCTTTGGCAGGTTACAAAAGTACAAAATACGAAATTAGTATTAGGGTATTTAGGGTAGTAATTATGTCCATACTCTGTCTCTCTGACGGAAGTGCCACGCAGTGGTACGTTTATCGATTGATCGATATCGACCCTCACATTCCGCCACTGCTGGGGCATGGGTCTCTTCCTGCATTGCAGTAGGTAGTGGCTGACCTTACTGTCAGAATTTATCAAGCTGCCCATAAGGCCTCTGACATGCCTTAACGTTTGCCACTACATGACAGCCGGCACCAACGGCTTAACGTGCCATGCAAAACACGGAAGCCCTCCGACAAAATGCCACTAGCGGTAGTCACGGGACAGTCACCCATCCTGCATTTAACCGCGCCATTTGTTGCTTATCCCAAGTGTTTGATTCCAATCACTGGGTTTGACTAGGCCACGAGCGCTTCAGGACGGATCGACGCTTCGGGACGTTTATAGGCTACATAAATAAAACTTCTAGTTACTTCTTAGTTTAAAAACCTATTTAGAGGCTAAAAATTCCACCCATGCCGGGATTTGAACCCGCGACCTCTGGCTATCCGTGCCAGCGCTCTTCCAATTGAGCTAATGGACGACTCACCGGCATCAGTGAAATTTCGAACCTCTTTCCACTATTCTCTGTATTACGTACAGGCAGCGACATCTGGCTTTAGTAAATTGCATCTTTTACAGCCCCGACTACCTACTTTGCAGTTATGTTTTTACATCGGAATGATATCACTGTACCCACATGATTATACTATTTTTATTTTTAATGCACTAACCCGTGCTAAGGACAATTTTAAAAACCTATTTAGAGGCAAAAAATTCCACCCATGCCGGGATTCGAGCCCGCGACCTCTGGCTATCCGTGCCAGCGCTCTTTCCAACTGAGCTAATGGGCGACTCACCGGCATCAGTGAAATTTCGAACCTCTTTGCAATATTCTCTGTATTACGTAATTTTTAGCCTCTAAATAGGTTTTGAAATTTGTCCATAGCACGGGTTAGTGTATTAAAAATAATAATACAATTACTTCTTAGTGTCAAACATGATAACGAATATCGAAAGAGAATACCATAGTCCCGTCTATCATTACATCCATTCGTACGACGATGTTTTAGTGAAATGGAATTGAAATGGCGCGCGCTGATGCCTCGCTATTATGTTTATTAAGCATTTCTCATATAATCTTGGAGCGTCATTGTGATGTTAGCACCTGCGAAGATAAGGGTGAGCAGGGACACTAATTTGAAATGGGGCTGTTACATTGTATGTTACATTACATTGTATTCATTTACCTATCTCAAGCACTAAGGAGGTGCATGTTTCCACTTCAAATACAGGTCATACGTAAGGGGATAGTTGACTGCGGTGAACACCAAAAGGGGAGTAATGTGTTTAGATTAGTTTGATTAGATTTATTTATTAATTTATTTCCTCACACTCTATGTTTAAGAGTACAGTAAGTGCCTGAACACTTCACTAGGCAAGCCCGTGCGGAAGTGATCACATTCCTTTATCGATTGCTGCGTAGGTAGAATCATATAAAACACATTAATAAACAGCACACCACATAGGTTAGATAAACTGATAAGTACGATACGACATTAGATTAACAGTCTTTATTACGCGCGGTAGTTAAGCACATTATCTCTCTCTCTCTCTCTTTCTCTCTCTCTGAGAGAAGGCCTATGTCCTGCAGTGGAACGTATCTACATTAAAAAAATATTCTTCATTGAATGCCATACATTTTGAAAATTGCATAAAAATCTTTAATATCTAAATTATATAACAGCTAAGTTAGTTAAAGGTATAATTTATAGGATTGGCGATCTTGTCGCTAACAGTTATCTCTTTCAGACAATCTTAGGATAGACTAAACTAAGACTAAAAGATGAAGAAAATGGATAGTTGTACATAAAATACATAGGGACATTGGTAAAATGATAGGTAGATAGATAGATAGAGAACACTTTATTGCACAACCAGAAAAATATTACAACCATGATTCTTAAATCTATGTAATGTTATACAATTGGCGGTCTTATCGCTAAGAGCGATCTCTTCCAGACAACCTTTGAAAATGACTTACTTAAATTAGCAAAAATACAATATAAAAAAGACACTTAAACTTGTTTAGTTCGATTATACGTAAATGTGTATATTTTCCATCATTACTCTTCATAAAATCATCCGATTTTAACAAATATTAACCAATTCGTTAATATTTGTTAAAATCGGAGACGATGTGGCAGAGTCAGTGGAGGGTCCTTGGATGAGGATGGCGAGAGACCGTGAGGCTTGGCATAATGGGGAAAAGGCCTATACCCAGCAGTGGGCAGCGGTGGGCTGATGATGAATGATGATGATGAACCAATTCGTTATAAATAGGCTACATCAGTAATACGTGTATTAATTGTATTATCAAATTTGATCCAATTAGGGTCAACATCATCCATACCCGAAAATGTAACCGAGAGCCTTTATTGATTTTGGTTCCAATAGGTAATCGCGCCAACTTGTAGTCCGTAAGTCTTACATGTTATGTGATGTGAATGTTGTGTTTTTCAGTTATTGGATTCACACTGTGGCTTGATTTATTGTAAATTGTGTCTATATTTGTAAAGTGTGCGTCTGTTGAAAAACCTAATTAATAAATAAAATAAAAATAAATAAATATTAAAGACTAGAATTCATCTGTCATTCGTCTAGACAAAGATGCATCATCATCAACCCATTATGTCCCCACCGAGGGGCACGGGTCTCTTCCCTGAGAAAGGTATAGGCCATACTCCACCACTAGACACGACAAAAGCTGTATGCTTTTTTTTTTAATAAATTATAAAAAAAAATAGCATACAGTAATTTAAGAAATTTAGCTACAGTCTCTTAGCTTTTTTTAATGACAAATTCTTTAACAACTAAATACTTAATTCATGCCATGTAAAAAAAAAACTGATAATCATTGTTACCTATTTCCATGTAATACGAAATGAAATGGTTTTATTCAAAGTAGCGCAGTTACTGCGGCTTTATGAACGTTACAAGTCAAACTAGGTGTCCATTTCAAAATCTGGATCATTTTGGAGAAAAAAAATATATTGCGGTGGATGCTTAATGTACCTATTGTGTTGCTATTGTTGTTTCCTTGCAGAAATCTAGCAGTCTGTTGCTATAGGTGAAAACCTGTTAATGGCTCACTAATTAGTTTATAAGTTTCTATATTGTTTATCAGTTGGTTTCCCATAGATAAGAAATAAATAAATATACCTCGGGCTCTAGAGTAGGCTTCGGTTTTCGCCGAAACCACACGAGTGTAATACTTTTTTCTTCTCTGTATAAAACTTATCTTTACTAATTTGTGTTAGCGTACCTCAGCGCTTGCTACGTACAATGGCCCAACTATGAGGCTAAGTGCGGAATCTCAGGTCTAACTAACTAACTACTATTTTGAAAAGTTATGTGAAATTAAGTGTCATATTAGTTCCGATATTTCTATTACACGAATATATCCGATTCTATCCGATAGTAGCCGAGGTATATTCTAAAAGCTAACAGACTGATAATTTTATGCGGTACCAGAAGTACCTATTGGTAAAACAAGAATAAACAGCTACGTGGGTGTGGCAAATGCAAATGGGTACCGACTCGGCATGTGCTGAGCGTTTAAAGAGATAACTCTAGCGCTGATATTCTGCCGACACGTGATTGCATATTTAAATATCTAAGTACAAAATGACGTCAACTGCACAGCTCAGCCGAGTCATACTAGCGAGCCGATACTTGCTCATGCGTATTGAAATCGTAGACGCAAAATATTCGAAGGCTTAGACATTTGTCGCATAAAAACAAGATAAGATAACTCGACAGAGTCATTACACGTTTATTTTCAAAATCAAATTTAATCTAGCATGGCGTTCAGAATACGTATTTTGGGTTTCGCTTGAATTTTATCTAAAATTCAAGCCTTAGATTCGTATACGAATTATTTGCTAATTAAGTGAGAATTGGCTGATCATATCTCGCGAAGAACCGACAACCGTTGGAGTAAACGTGTTCTTGAGTGGAGACCGCGACTCGGCAAACGTAGTGTGGGACGCCCTCCGTCTAGGTGGGATGACGATCTGCGAAAAACTGCCGGCAGATGCTGGATGCGGCAAGCTGAAGACAAGGCTCCATGGCGCTCATTAGGGGAGGGCTATGTCCAGCAGTGGACTACATAATATAGCCTGAAGAAGAAGTGAGAATTGGCTCCGAGTTTTAACAAGGTTTAAATTTTAAAGACCTATTTAGAGGCCAAATATTCCACCCATGCCGGGATTCGAACCCGCGACCTCTGGCTATCCGTGCCAGCGCTCTATCTATCTGAGCTAATGGGCGACTCAACGGCATCAGTAAAATTTCGAACTTCTTTACACTATTCTCTGTATTACGTACAGGCAACAACGCATTAAAAAAGAATATAATAAATTAATTTCACCCAACCCAATTTCAAGAATGAAGCTACACTCTACCAGCGTATTGTTAGTGTTTATAAAAATCTTTAATAAGCTACCAAACTACCTTGAAGAAATCCACAATGATAAACAATTCAATAATGGCCTCTAAATAGGTTTTTAAAATTGTCCTTAGCACGGGTTAGTGCATTAAAAATAAAAATAGTATAAGGTTTAAATTGTTGCAACATTATGTTTTAGAACGTCCAATAAAAGCATCCAGCTCGGACGAGACCCGAGTTTCCACCAGAGTCTAACTGAATAACGTAAACATGCAAAGTTACATTCCTATATACATGCAGCCATTATGCCATTTCAGAGGCGGCTTGATAAATTCTATCAGTAAGGTCCGCCACTACCTGACAATCCTCCACCATTGCGGACTTGGGCCCCGTGGTGGAGTATGGTGAAGATACGATGGCCGGTAGTCATCATATTGGCCTTTTTGCATCTACTTAATGAGATGATTTATACAGCGACCAGTGGCATCTTCACTCACACTAGATGGGTGAAGGGACCACTCCGACGGTGCCTGGGACATTGTTTTATAGATGGTGTAGGCTTGCCCAGCACCTATACCATCCTGACAGCTTAGTTTCGAAGGAGTTCGATAATGAACACTGCCACGCGAGTTCTATAGCTCTGTGACATTTTTTAAGATTATTCTAGCCGGTAGTGGAATGTTAAAAAAAATCCCGGTACCAGTAGGCTAGCCTTGCCGTTTATTCTTCAGTTGCAGGAGCTTACATTGTATTTTTCTTTCGTATTTGTATTTCACTTTCTGCGTTTTGTTTACATACAAGGGTAAAATATGAACTCTCCTAATACAGGGTTATTAAACTTAAATGGAGAGACCCAACCATTTTTTTTTTGTTTATTATACAAACACTTATATTATTTTTAATGCTCTAACCTGTGCTAAGGACAAAATTAAAAACCTATTTAGAGACTAATTCCACCCGTGCACGTAATACAGAGAATATTGTAGAGAGGTTCGAAATTTCACTGGTGCCGGTGAGTCGCCCATTAGCTCAGTTGGAAAGACCGCTGGCACGGATAGCCAGAGGTCGCGGGTTCGAATCTCGGCATGGGAGGAATTTTTAGCCTCATAATAGGTTTTAAATATACAAACACTTTTTAAAACAACGCACTGCTTAGACGGCGGACGCACACAGAGCGAGATAAAAAAGAACAGAAACATTCATTCACTCGTTCATTCAGCCATCGTCACTCACTCAGTGTTGCCAACAACCCTCTACTACCTTCGCCGTCAGATTGAGTGGTAAAAATAATGATACATTAACATTAGTTTGGCAGCCAATCGACCTCGAAACCATACTCAAACCTTTCTATGACGTCGGCTGGGAGTCGCCGAATAGCGGCGTGATAATGACGTGATTTGTTCGCTTCCTCAGAGTGATTTACGAGCTCAGACTGCCAGGACTGTGTTAGTCTAATGTTATTGTAATTTGAGTCTGCTGCATGATTGCTTTGTGGAAAAATAGCTGTATTTTTTGGGCTTCATTTTTTGGCGGCGTGCTCGTTGAAGCTGTTTTTGGGTTCTGCAGTCAACTAAGAACCCTTGTAGTTTCGCCACCTCTATCTTTCTGTCTATAGGCGGCCTAGCTTAGTGACGGTTAGTACTAAAAAGCTGAAATTATCCATATTATATATATTCATATTAAGATCACATAATGTATTTGTCTATTAATAACGCCGATAAAGCGATAAAATAAAATCATAAAAATATGTTTTGTTCAATTCAATTCAATTTATTTCTACGTAAAGAATTTACATTATGTTAACTGAATGTCAATGTACAATGTAAAATGTAAGCCGCAGCCTTCGGGCCGTATTGTAGTGGAGAAAAAGGTAGCGGGAAAAAAACCTCTATTCCGACCATCTTTTCACAAGTCATCTTATACCAAATACGTGACCTATACGCATGATAAGATTTCAAGATTGCTGCTAGCTTTAAATGCTAAAGCATTCGTTGAATGTCTTACAGTTTAGTTATTATTCGTGGTTTAAAAATATAGTAAGTGTAGGAAGATATTTTTTTTTATTTAGGCTTCGTTTGTGAAATATCAAGCTATTAAGCGGATTTTTTTGTCCAAGAAGAGTGCTCCTGCCTCTTCTGACTAAACAATTGATTGTAGAAATGTGAAAAATTAAGTGTACGAGAACATACAAGAAATATAAGATATGTTGTTCTCAGGGCGCTTTGAGGTACCTAGCACACCCTAGGCACCTTAGAAAAACTAGCAGTAATTACGGCAGCCAATGGATTAAAACTCGTAACTTGTTTTTTAATAAGTTATCTTCAAAAAGTAAATATCACAAATCTTAACAACTGTGACAACTATTTTTACAACCTACAGTCTAGACCTGTCTAGACTTTAATCAAATCAAATTCAATCATTTATTTTGTGTAACATAGGTGACATTCCTACAGGTATTTAAAGCTCTTAGGTTTCCCTATGTTATACCTGTTACAGTCAAATTCTTAAACGGTCAAAACTAGTCCTGACTATAAAATTTAGTGAAAACTAGTTTTGACTGGAGTAAAATAAAGTGAATTTCTAATATGTATCCAACAATGTTGTGTCTGTTTTCGGTCTTTCATGTTCAACCTAACACGCTCCTTCGCGCTCCGCTACGCTACGCGCTTCGTCGCACCTACATTTTCGTTGTGTCAGAGATGAGCGAGAGGTGTCTTTACCATTTGGTATTTCAAATGTAAGCTTTGGACAAAAGTACTTTTGACTGATTTTGGCAGTCAAAACTAATTTTGACGGTTTATGAGTATTATGTAAATTCTTAACTGTAGTGTTGTCTCTTTGATTTTCTCAGAAAAGAGCGGGACAGAACGTTACTTACTCGTAAGTATTAACTCAGTGAAGTTCTCAATTAAAAACCGGCCCTTAATCGATCTTATTTTTAACGGTTTAAACTTCTTTACGCGATTTTTTTTTATATATTTCTTTAATTTAGTCAATCAATAACAAAATTTAAGATTACGTTTTCCAATTTTGAGATTTCCTTAACTTTTTGAATAGAATAGAATAGAAAAACATTTATTCACATACCACAACACGCATAAAATCTTTAAAATAATAACAAGGCCAGTTAAGGAACACACATAAGGTATGAAATACCAATAATTAAAGTAATAGAATAAAGTAAATTCATACAGCCGAGCCGTGGCAAAGTCAGCTTAACTGGTGGAGGCGCTATGTATCATTGTACCAGAAAAGGTTCTAGACTCAGCATATGCCCCGGGCTGTCAGTGGACAACCAGTGACGCTGGTATTCTGCCAGAACCTGCTTTAGTGACGTACGAACAATCAACGCGAGCATTTGTAATGTTGGCACTACTACTTTATTTACATTTGAACCAAACCCGACTACATTAATCGTCCTTTACCTCCTTATTTTGTTTTTATCAAGTTTTCTGTTTATGTTATAAATAAAACACAGAGTTGAAGTAGTTCCAGTTTTGTACATACAAACCTTACGCCTGTATCCCAGAGGGGTAGGCAGAATCCAGTGACTGCCACTTGCCACGATCCTGACAGATCACCTTCGCTTCATCAACGTTTTATTCCAGTTTTATTATTTATAAAATGTTCTACAACTTTACAAATTAATCGATTAAAGTCCCAGGATCAAACCGATGACCTTTCAAATGTAGAGCCAGCGTTTTACCGAAGCGTTGGCAACCCTTGTATGTGACGATATGACGATATAATCGAATGTCAGAACTGAAACGTAAGTTCAAAGTTTGCTTCCAAAACAGCGGGCCGGAGCATAAACTTAAATTTAACGTTTCTCAACTTATTTCGAGTTAAGACAACCAACTATAGCGAGCACAATATAGCGGGCTAGCAAACTTTAAATAAAATTCATAAGAAAACGTGAAAGTTGCTGTTGCAAATTCTAATTTGGTTTACTGACTAATTACTAGTTTTTCTTCTCTAATTATTATTTCCCTTCTAGCGCCACGCGCGCTCGGAAAAAAGAAAGTTCAAAGGTACCGCATAGTGCAGGGTCATTTCGCACCGCCATTTTTTTGCATCTTTTTTGTGAACACAGTTCCGCATTTCTCAAATTAGAGAAAGTACTACGTAATTATTCAATAAGTGTTATATATCACTACAATCTGCATAAAATTCCCTATCCGGTTATTATACTTGTAATGCTAATAAAATTATCAATAAACTTACATGATATTCAAATGACGAGATGAATTTCACTATCCATGCCATTTTGACACTACTTTGAACTTTGTCTCACTATTTTCACTAATTACTCATTCACTAGCACTGAACTAACACTTATAATATGATCTGCATATTATCTATTACTGTTTACACAATTTTCATACTCTAATTCACCAAAATAAAGCTATAAATGAATAATTACCAGGAAGAGGTAAAATGACACTGACCGCCCATACAAGCGGCACAATCCGGGCTAAAAGTTCGAGGCTTTTTTCACTTTCTTTTCCATCAAATACAACGAAACTATTATTTGAATCATAATCTACACACTTTTCCCAGTAATTTGATATATAACACATGAACAAATACGCAGCGTTGCCTTCTCTAAATAACTTATAAAACTTTAGCGAGCGGAGCAACTCACGACGAAAACGCAAAATGGCGTCTGACCTAGCAAGCTCATGTGGTTTCGATGATAATTCAATTTTTTTCCACGTCACGTCATTTGATTGGTTGGCGAAAGTAATCCTTACTAACCATTGGCCAATAAAACAACAGATATTGTCCATAGAGAATGCACAGAGCATAGATAAAAAGAGTCCAATCTGAGCGTTGCATAGTGTACATACGTCTGTACACTAAGCGCTTGGGGGATGCGCGCGGCCGGGCTGATTAGTGTACAGACGTATGTACACTAAACGCGAGAAGGGTTAAGTGCCGTAAATTATGTAAAAAGATTGATAAATAGTTGGTTGTTACTACAAGTTACAGCCTACGAAGTCTTGAACGGAAAACTTAATACCGTTTATTTTTATAAAAAAACTTCACCTCATAAGTTTTTTTTTTTGACCAACGATCTTCTGTAACCCGCATCCGCATTTTTCGAGACATGTAAAATTGCATAGAGAGAGAAAATACTATTTTACTTTTAAGCCATAATAATACAACTCTAAATAGCCTCTAAATAGGTTTTTAAAATACAACTCTAAGACTCTAATTTTAAGACACATTATGGCCCACTTGCGTCAGCCTAGCTTAGCTCATTTAACTCGTCTTAACCGGTTAAATCGACCATTTTGCATGGGAAATGATTAATTTAACCGGTTAACTCGAGTTCAATGAGCTAACACGGGCTGACGCAAGTGGGCCTAAGAAAACCGGGAATTAGATTTCTTAATGTGCCTTATAGTGGACAAATCTTTTCATCACGATTAGGAGAAGAAGGTACGTATATTTACCTCAACTCAGTAACTTAACCAGTCTGTTAGTTTTTAGAAAATACCTCGGACACTATCGCATAGAATCGGATATATTCGTGGTATAGGTAATGTAACTTTAGGTAATTTGTCTTACCTTTATTGTTATTGTTTAGTTTTTCGTTATTTGTAATAATTATTTGTATATGGGTCCCTTTGCCTGAAATAAACGGCTATTATTATTATTCTTTTATTATTATAGAAATATCGGAACTAATATGACTTATAACTTTAAATAACTTTTCAAAATAGTGCAGAGGTTTTTTTAGTACAGAAAAGTTTTACACAGAGTAGGAAGAAGTATAACATGTTAGAGAAGCGCAGTATACTTTAGCGTGATAGCATAGGGAAAACACTAGAAATAATATCAAGCAGAATGTCTGTATTTCGTACGTCTTTACAAAACCCGTGACACCGTAAGATAAACACAAAAGTCACCGTAACATAAGTCAATGCAACTTATGGCCAATAACTTATAATATGCCAGAACTCCAACAAACACCGCCTCAAATTCTAAGTTGTTGGTCTAAATAACTAAGAAACAAAATTAAATATCCACTAAATAAACTTAACTTCAAAATTAACAAAACACCCAAAACTAACAGTTATATCAACAGTTAGCAGGGCTTGACTCCTAACCCATGAACACATTTATAATGCTTGACGCTGGGCAGTGGCTTTGTTAATACATCTGCCAGCATGTCTCCCGTGGGCACGTGGCCCAATGTGACATTCTCGTTATCTCTTAAGACCCCTCTGATAAAATGGTACTTAATATCGATGTGCTTGCTCCTACCATGGAACACGGGGTCTTGTGCAAGAAAAATAGCAGAACGACTATCGGCATGGATTGAGATAGTGGCGTACTTATGAAATCCTATTTCCTCCAATAAGCTTTGTAGATATAAGCCCTCTTTCATCGCCTCTGCTAGACTCACATATTCTGCCTCGCAACTAGACGTTGCCACGGTCGTCTGCTTACGCGAGCTCCAAGATATGCACGCACCGCCTAAAACAAAAGCATATCCGGAAAATGATCGTCTGTCTATGTGACAGCCTCCCCAATCTGCATCAGAGTACCCTTCTATAGACTTGCCATTCTTTCTATAAACAAGTCCGTAACTAGCTGTACCTTTCAAGTACCTGAGAATACGTTTTGCAGCATTCCAGTGTTCCTTACCTGGCTTTGTAGTGAACTGCGCTAGCTTTATGACCGAGTTACTTATATCGGGTCTAGTAGCCACGCTCAAGTACATGAGTGCTCCGATAAGTTCGCGATAAGGCCACTGTTCCGGACCGTCTGCGCTATGTTCTCCTTCACTCATATTTAAGTTGTTTTCCATAGGAGTTTTGCACGGATTACAATCGTGCATTTTGTATTTTTCTAATATATCTTTTGCGTATTTCTCCTGTGACAAAAGGATGACGCTGTCAGTTCTCTTAATATCAATACCCAAGAAGTATTTTGCTCGTCCATAATCCTTTAAATCAAACTCTTTTCTTAATTCATTTTTAAACCGCGTAATGCGTTCTTCTTTCTCCGATGCAATTAAAATATCATCGACGAAAACCAAAACCAATAGATGCTCACCACCTTGCGCCCTCGTATAAAGACAAGGCTCGTTTAGACTCTGTCTCATGCCCATGTCTTTTAACTTCTTGTCTAGCTTTATATTCCACTGCCGACCCGCTTGCTTTAATCCATATAAAGATTTTCTTAGCAAACATGTATCACCGCCTGAGTCCATGCTCTGCAGCATAATTTTTGCACGCTCAATCACAGCAGGATCTTCCTCTCTATTACAAGAGAGCTTCATCAGGCACTCCTTCAATAATCTAGGAGGCCGCATATATATCTCTTCATCCAGATCTCCATTCAGATATGCTGTGTTAATATCTAACTGGTGTATTTCTAAATCCAATTCTACAGCTAGAGCCATCAATAACCTTACTGAATCTAGTCTAGCTACGGGTGCGAACGTTTTGTCGTAGTCGATTCCAAAGCGTTGACTAAACCCTTGTGCTACTAGCCTCGCTTTCTTCTTTGTTGTTTTGTCCACATTGCGTTTTGTTGTCAAAACATATCTACAACCAACTACATTTCTATTTTGCGGTTTTTCCACTATCTCCCAAGTGCCTTTACTTACTAAGCTCCTTATTTCTGATAGTATTGCTCCCTCCCATTCTGACTTTTCGTCACTTTGTAGAGCATCGTCTAGAGATATAAGTTCTTGGATATCCCACAAATATCCCAGGTATCCCACGCGCCGCAAATTTATCTTTATTAGGATTTTTATCCAAAATATGAACCTCCGTGCCAAACGTTCTAAGATAAGCAATCTTGACAGGTTTATTAAACCATTTCTCATAGGGTATTTCTCCCCCTAGACCGCTAGTCGGACAGCGGTTCCTGACATAGCAAGCTGTATCTACAGCTTCAGTCCAAAATACTGTCGGCAAATCGCAATTTAACAGCATACATCTCGCCATTTCTACCAAGGTACGGTTCATCCTTTCCGCCACTCCATTTTGCTGCGGCGTATGAGCTACTGTTAGTCTTCTCGATATGCCCTCCTTTTGTAGAAAATCTTCAAAATCAGCACTGCAATATTCCCCACCATTATCTGTTTGGAAATACTTTATCCTGGATCCAGTCTGATTTTCAACTTGATTTTTATATATTTTAAAAGCTTCCAAAGCCTTTCCCTTGTTGCTTAGAAAATATACTTCGCACCAACGAGTGCAATCATCAATGAAGGTAATGAAATATTTGGCACCCGTTTTAGATTGACACCTCATCGGCCCCACAATATCGGAATATACTATACGTAACTTTTCGGAACAGGGTCCAGTTGAATCGGAAAAGGATGATACACACATTTTACCCTTTGCACAAATTTTACAATCACGTAATGAGCGTATATTATTTTCATCTACGTGTTGCCCTAATTTATTCAATAGCTTCGCAACATCTCTCCCATTTAGATGACCTAAACGCTCATGCCAACCACGTAAGTCTACCTTAGCATCAATTATAGCATTAGCTGACTCACATTCTCGTAGACAATATAAATTGCCGCTACGGTATGCCGTCAACTTGACATCACCACTCTCATCGATTACTTTAGCGAGATCACGAGTGAAATTCACACTGCATCCCATATCAGTAAGTTTAGCCACCGAAATTAGATTAGTTCTCAAATCGGGTACAAAAAGTGTGTTATTAAACTCAATCGCATGTATAGATTGCTCTCCCAATGCCGATAGTCTAACTACGCCCTTACCTCGAACCCCGGTGCTCATGTTAGTAGCCAAATTGAGCTTGCCATCGACATGTTCAAGATTACCACTGAATTTTCGTACATCACCGCATAAATGTGAAGTACAACCGGAGTCAAGCACCCACTGCTGTTTCAAAGATGTAACAAGATTAACTTCTTTTAAACCTGTAACATTTAAAGACATGAGACCGTCATTTACATTATTATTATCAATAGGATAACGATGTTCGTTTACATTTTGTTCTTGACAATCCGATGCTTTGTGTCCGAGATGTTTACAACGATAACATCTGATCCACTTCGTTTTATTTGCCGGTTTCCAATTTTTGCGAGTTTCGTTATCATTTACTTCGCGTCTCTGATTAGTATATGGCAACCTCTCATTTTGACGTACATACATCACTCTTTGGGTGCTTCCAACACACTCTTTGTTGGTATTTCTAGAGTAGTATTCCTCTAAAACTTTTACCTTTAGAATATCGCGTTTTGGAAGTTCATCTCTACTCTCTACAGCACACCGAAAATTTTCAAAACTTGCTGGCAAGCTATACAGTAACATGACCGATACTAAGTCTTCATGTATCTTCACCTCCATACCTTCAAGTTTGTCAACAACATTAAAGAATACACCTATTTCCTCCCGTGTATCTCCAGAGTCACTCATTTTGTGTAATAGCAATCGCTTTAGTAGTGTAGCCTTCTTAGCGGGCCCACGCGAAGCAAACACGGAATGTAACTGAACCCAGACCTGGTTTGAAGTTACACAACCTCTTACGTGTCGTAGTTCGGATGCATCTATTGAGAGGATTACATCCGCCTTTGCTTTTGCATCCTCACTCTCCCATTTAGCTATAGCAACCTCATCAGATACGGGTTTGGGTATCTTCCCACACACATAGTTCAGAGTTCGTTCTTGACTAAGAGGGCCTCGACGTGGATTTTCCAACTCTCAAAATTTTCTTTATTTAGAGGTTCTATACGTAAAGCTGACATCTCGAAACACCAGTCTATTTACCAGTAGTAAATACCTGAATCTTTTCTTCTTTTCCTAAGCTTTATCAACTGGGCCCATAACCATTGTTAGAGAAGCGCAGTATACTTTAGCGTGATAGCATAGGGAAAACACTAGAAATAATATCAAGCAGAATGTCTGTATTTCGTACGTCTTTACAAAACCCGTGACACCGTAAGATAAACACAAAAGTCACCGTAACATAAGTCAATGCAACTTATGGCCAATAACTTATAATATGCCAGAACTCCAACATAACACTCGTGTGCTTTCGGCGAAAACCAAAGCTTACTTTAGAGCCCGAGGTATATTCTAAAAGTTAACAGACTTTTTCTATCATTTTTTTAAACTATTTGTCTAGTAAGTTCGATGGCTCTAGCTTGATTCTTGATCTGACCGTACTATTAGTAGAAACTTAGTGTTCATTTTCTAACCAACCCAATGCATTTACGGAGCAAGATAATAGTTATATATTAAACGGGTATAATTGCAATTATTAATTACATAAAATGCTATCGATATCAACACTTGTATGTCCCCACTGCTGGGGCACGGGTCTCTTCCTGCATCGCAGGAAGGTTAGGCCATACTCCACCACGGGGGGCCCAAGTCCAGGTTGGTGGAGGATTGTGAGACAAAGGCGGGCAGAAGAAGTTATCAAACTGCCCATAAGGCCTCTGACATGGCTTAACGACTGCCATTATATGACAGTCGGCACCAACGGATTAACGTGCCTTGCGAAGCACGGAAGCGCTCGAAAAAATGCCACTAGCGGTAGTCACGGGACGCTCACCCATCCTGTACCTGACCGCGCCTGTTGTTGCTTAACCAAGTGATTGATTCCAATCACTCGGTTCGCCTAGGCCACGAGCGCTTCGGTAAATGTAATTACCTTATTTCCCGACGTTTCGGCAGCGTTATAGTTGCCGTGGCTCGGGTAGACTGATGTGGCAAGTACAGGTCAATTATCGTTGGTTGTCACTTTTAATTTTTATTTTTTAGCCTCTAGCTTGATTCTTGATCTGACCGTACTATTAATAGAAACTTAGCGCTCCTTTGCTAGCCGACCAAATGAATTTGCGGAGCAAGGCAAGTTCAGTGGCCGCGCAAATTAAGCTCGTTCCACATCACCTCACGCCGCCACTTCCGACGCGCAATAAGGTTGTACTTAACACATATGTGGAGGCTTTGGATGAGGCAAGATTCTCGCGTGGGTTAGGGCAAGACACAGAAGCCCAGTGATTGGCATCAATCGCTTGAGTTAAGCAACAATTAAAGGATTATTTAGATAGCATTCGCGTCGCGTCTTTTCTCACACAAGTATTGGTGGTGGCGTGTTCGTGTCTTGCTTCTGCTTGAAAAAGTGCTGCCGAATGGTGCTTGTGGGATTTTTGGCGGAATTTAGCAAAGTAATTTTATCTTTTTAATGCTATTATGGATTTCCGCAAGTAACGTCTAATTCTATACAACATCGATGATGACAATGATGTCTGTCATCAAAGCCAGTACAATGCACGAGTTTTATTCAATAATTTAATAATTTAATTGATTATTTAGTATCACATATTGTCAACCATTTCTATTTCACACGTTACAAAATTGTTTACTCATTATTGGGAGGGCACTGCTACCTGTAATACAGGATTTTTCCTAGTATTGGTATCAGAAGCACGCATAAAAAATGTATGTAACTCTAATTAATGTTTTAATATATTGTAACATAATGTAATTTAGTTTTGTATGTGTTTTGTGTCAATAAAGATTATTATTATTATTATTATTAATATTATTATTATTATTATTATTATATTATTTATTATTATTATTATTATTATTATTATTATTATTATTATTATTATTATTATTATTATTATTATTATTATTATTATTATTATTATTATTATTATTATTATTATTATTATTATTATTATTATTATTATTATTATTATTATTATTATTATTATTATTATTATTTATTATTATTATTATTATTATTATTATTATTATATTATTATTATTATTATTATTATTATTATTATTATTATTATTATTATTATTATTATTATTATTATTATTATTATTATTATTATTATTATTATTATTATTATTATTATTATTATTATTATTATTATTATTATTATTATTATTATTATTTATTATTATTATTATTATTATTATTATTATTATTATTATTATTATTATTATTATTATTATTATTATTATTATTATTATTATTATTATTATTATTATTATTATTATTATTATTATTATTATTATTATTATTATTATTATTATTATTATTATTATTATTATTATTATTATTATTATTATTATTATTATTATTATTATTATTATTATTATTATTATTATTATTATTATTATTATTATTATTATTATTATTATTATTATTATTATTATTATTATTATTATTATTATTATTATTATTATTATTATTATTATTATTATTATTATTATTATTATTATTATTATTATTATTATTATTATTATTATTATTATTATTATTATTATTATTATTATTATTATTATTATTATTATTATTATTATTATTATTATTATTATTATTATTATTATTATTATTATTATTATTATTATTATTATTATTATTATTATTATTATTATTATTATTATTATTATTATTATTATTATTATTATTATTATTATTATTATTATTATTATTATTATTATTATTATTATTATTATTATTATTATTATTATTATTATTATTATTATTATTATTATTATTATTATTATTATTATTATTATTATTATTATTATTATTATTATTATTATTATTATTATTATTATTATTATTATTATTATTATTATTATTATTATTATTATTATTATTATTATTATTATTATTATTATTATTATTATTATTATTATTATTATTATTATTATTATTATTATTATTATTATTATTATTATTATTATTATTATTATTATTATTATTATTATTATTATTATTATTATTATTATTATTATTATTATTATTATTATTATTATTATTATTATTATTATTATTATTATTATTATTATTATTATTATTATTATTATTATTATTATTATTATTATTATTATTATTATTATTATTATTATTATTATTATTATTATATTATTATTATTATTATTATTATTATTATTATTATTATTATTATTATTATTATTATTATTATTATTATTATTATTATTATTATTATTATTATTATTATTATTATTATTATTATTATTATTATTATTATTATTATTATTATTATTATTATTATTATTATTATTATTATTATTATTATTATTATTATTATTATTATTATTATTATTATTATTATTATTATTATTATTATTATTATTATTATTATTATTATTATTATTATTATTATTATTATTATTATTATTATTATTATTATTATTATTATTATTATTATTATTATTATTATTATTATTATTATTATTATTATTATTATTATTATTATTATTATTATTATTATTATTATTATTATTATTATTATTATTATTATTATTATTATTATTATTATTATTATTATTATTATTATTATTATTATTATTATTATTATTATTATTATTATTATTATTATTATTATTATTATTATTATTATTATTATTATTATTATTATTATTATTATTATTATTATTATTATTATTATTATTATTATTATTATTATTATTATTATTATTATTATTATTATTATTATTATTATTATTATTATTATTATTATTATTATTATTATTATTATTATTATTATTATTATTATTATTATTATTATTATTATTATTATTATTATTATTATTATTATTATTATTATTATTATTATCATTATTATTATTATTATTATTATTATATTAATATGTTTTTAAATAATTATGTAAAATCTGCTAAGTTTGGAGTTTTTTTTTGTCCATTTATTCTTCAAAATAATCTAGATTTTGAAATGGACACCTATTTTGAATTGTAACGTTCATTAAGCCGCGGTTTCTGCGCTACTTTGAATAAAACCTTTTCAATCATTTCATTCATTCACCATTCATTCATTAAACATTTTGTGTTTATAGTGAATACATATTTTTTGACGTTCCCTTTTATTTTGACCTTTTTTCTTTGGTAAATATTTATTTATTTAATTGGTTTTATAGTCATGTAAAACAGGTAACAATCTTAGAACAATAAGATTGCACTATGTACTAGTTTTAAGCAGGATTGTCACCCATTGTATAGTGCACGTTAAAATACAGACAATAATGCAGTCCTCCGTGCTTCGCAAGGCACATTGAGCCGTTGGTGCCGGCTATCATATAATGGCAGTCGTTAAGCCATGTCAGAGGCCTTATGGGCGGCTTGATAACTTCTGACAGTAAGGCCCGCCACTGTCTTACAATCCTCCACCAACCCGCACTTGGCCCCCGTGGTGGAGTATGGCTTAACCTTCCTGCGATGCAGGAAGAGACCCGTGCCCCAGCAGTGGGGACATACGAGTACAAGGGTTGATAACGAATCCAGTCCTCATATTTAGGAACAATGTAAGGATCATTATATAAAAGAGTACAGGACCTCCTTCCAACTTTTAACTATAAAACAGCGCTGACAAGACCTAATATAGATAGATAGATAGAGAATACTTTATCATTACACTAATATTATACAGGTGGAAGTTTGTGAGTGTGTACATTTGTTACTTCTTCGTGTCTAAACGGCTGGAGCGATTTAAATAAAATTTGGTATGGAGTTGGCTGACATCCTAATTTGATACATAGGCTACGTTTTACTGCGGGTAAAGATCTTATTCCCATGGGAAAATCGATAAACCGCGGGTAACACCGCGGGGCACAGCCATTTGTACAGAAAAATGGAAATTACACAGATATTTCTTAATCTAAGAGTACAGCGGCCTTATCACTGAAAGTGATAATAAGTAATATAACTTTTTAGACTTACCAAAGAGAATTGTAATAATTAATATTGAATTTCAGATTTAATTAAATTCTGAATCTAAACAGAACACCGTCCGTCATCAGCTAGTAGTGTCCGCTCGAATGGCTCACGCGGTCTTTCACATCGTCGTCGTCGTCGTCAGGCTATACTAGTCCACTGCTGGACATATCCCTCCCCTAATGAGCGCCATAGCGCCCTGTCTTCAGCTTGCCGCATCCAACATCTGCCAGCAGTTTTTCGCAGATCGTCATCCCACCTAGTCGGAGGGCGTCCTACACTACGTTTGCCTAGGCGCGGTCTCCACTCAAGAACACGTTTACTCCAACGGTTGTCGGTTCTTCGCGAGACATGGCCAGCCCACTGCCACTTCAGTTTGCTGATTTTCTGAGCTATGTCAAAATTTGGTTCTCTGTCGGATGCTCCATCCGGAAACTCCGAGCATAGCTCTCTCCATTGCTTGCTGAGCGACTATGAACTGGTGGACCAGCCCTTTCATGAGTGTCCATCTCTCGGTTCCATTGGTATCTCACATCAGTTTTTATCAACTTCTATGCGATGCCTGCAATGTCATTATATTCTTTTTGTTGCACTAACCCGTGCTGAGGACAATTTTAAAAACCTAGTTAGAGGCTAAAAATTTTGCCCATGCCGGACTCGAACCCACGCAGTTGGGAGAGCGCTGGTACACTTAGCCAGAGGTCGCGGGTTCGAGTCCCGGCGTGGGCGGACTTTTTTTGCCTCTAAATAGCTTTTTCAAATCTTGTCAGTCTTTATTTATTTTTAAAGCAATATTCAAATTACATTTAAGGAAATCGATTACCTAACACACTCTTATGTGCATCAAAATACCACCATCTGCCTGTCCCTTACGCTGTAAATCTCCACACGAAATAAAGACACCACTACGGTTATCTGCATCGTACGAAGCAATAAATCGCGTTAACTTCGGATTTGCCCGCTGTTTGTGGCCGTTCGTTTCCGCCTAGGCCTGGTTTAATGGAGTTTGGATCTTAATTGCTCCTTAACACGGTTGTTTTTGGTTCGAGCGGTGATGGAGTGCTCTGTTGAGCACAAGGGCTCTGTTCGCTACATTAGTTGTAGTCGGCTTTTGTGAACTGGGTGAGTGGCGGCCATGTCTGTGCGTCACACGTATTTCCGTTACAAATATAATTAAGAGCCGCCCATTGTACTCTGTATCTTGTATGTTACATGTGTTATAATATGTTATTTAATACAATAAAGAATATTCTTATCTCATCTAAAACAAAATGTAGACTTTTAGTCCGGATCTACTTACGGGTGTTGTTATATCGGAAGAGTCCGACCAGGTTTCGCTCCGATTCGTAAGTAGATCTGGACTAAAAGTCTACAATGTGTTGTGCTTACGAAAGTTTTACTTTTAAAACAAAATGGTTTAATAAACGTTACAAATTGACCTGTGTGTCATTTTCAAAAACTATATAATTTCAAAGTCCTTAATTAATAGACTTTTTGTAATTTATAAAATTACAAAAAGTCTATTAATTAAGGACTAATTAAGGAAAACTTGGAACGATATACAACTTGGATGAATTCCATATATTATTGTCATCTGATCAGATATTATATTGTCATCTGATCAGATATTAATTGCTTAACTCAAGTGATTGTCTCAGTCACTCGATTCCACTAGCCCACAAGCGCTTTTTTAGCCATGAGCGCTTCATTATGATACGCCACAGGATAAAGAGAAGACGAATATTTGCCCAAATACTCCTCGTTATAATCGTTGAAACGTTCGACTTATCCCGTAACTTTTCAGAACTCAAACCGTAACTTTATTTCCCATACAATGCACGACGCCATAACTCACACACGTACAAAACTGCCTGAAGGAGAACAGAGCCACTTATTTATTTTCGGCTCTCCCGAAAACGTAAATAACAAAATGTACTCGAAACGAGGTAACTTTGTAGCCGCGCGGGAAAGTTCGTCTTGTTTGGATGTTAACGTACAGAACGTCCGAATGGCCTTTGGCTCTAAATAGGTTTTTAAAATTGTCCTTAGCACGGGTTAGTGCATTAAAAAAAGAATGTAGTTATGCCTGTAACTTAACATTTTAACTTCCTTTTTTAAAAAACCTCTTTAGAGGCTAAAAACTGCGACCTCTGGCTAACCGTGCCAGCGCTCTTCCAACTGAGTTAAAGGGCACATTTTTTTTTCTTTATCAAAACTTTCTATTAAAAATAGTTTAATAGCCAAATAGAATAAAAATACAAAAAAATATTACACCGACATGTTCACTGCACTTTTTATACAAAATTTGTATTTCATTGCTGGATACCGCCCGATAAGAAAACACTGTCAACATTGGGAACCGTCCCTGAACTTATTTCGCACTCCACACGAAGATACAAGCCCGGCAATCTAATTGCCACACAAATTTGTGAAATCCCACGTTTCAGCCAACAAAACAACAAGAGGTCAATGTTCCAACTCATCTGACAGCTGTCAAGTACCGTGTTGACAAAATCACACTTCTATAGCTTGTATCGTGGATATCGCTTTAATCTATTAGAATAATATTGGCCTTTTTGCATGTACTTAATGAGATGATTTATACAGCGTCCAGTGGTATCTTCACTCACACTAGATGGGTGAAGGGACCACTCCGACGCTGTAGTGCCTGGGTCATGGTTTTATAGATGGTGTAGGCTTGCCCAGCACCTATACCATCCTGACAGCTTAGTCGGCCTAGCCCACAGGAAAGACTAGTCAATACGTGCGGAGCCAACCAAGCCGCGGGTTTCCTCACGATGTTTTCCTTCACCGTTAGCGTGTGGTATTGCGACTGCAAATTCGCAAATGTACGTAACTTTGAAATTAAACAAAGTCATTGGTACATGCCCGCACTCGGGATCGAACCTGGGGCTCTCGCTTGCCAGTCTATGGTTCTACCCACTGAGCTACCACCGCTGTTCTATCTATTAGAATAAGCTATCACAAAATGTCTTGTTTACGTCGTCTACATCTTGAGTAGACCTTTTGTCAGAAATGGATTCGTGACCAGCTTATGACGTCACAACACAGAAGTTTTCAAGTGCGTCACTCAAGTAAGAGGCTAACTGCGGTGCGCGTTTTCTGTAACTTTTTATTTATTACGAAACCAATAGACGTCATAAAATATATACAATGCAAAATAAATTCTCGCTGCTTATTTTCTATTACGCAGTATTTATGTTTTCATGAATCGCTTGCAGCCCCGGCTACCTGAGTGATCTTAAACGATCACGAAGGTTAGGCAACATAGGGCGCGTTCAAGGCGTAGACCGGTGACCGTCTATGACTTACGCTAGTGGCATTTTTCCGAGCGGTTTCGTGCTTCACAAGGCACCTTAAACAGTTGCTGCCGGCTGTTATCGATAGATGGCAGTCGTTAAGCCAATTTTATTCAGAGTCCATAGTGCGGCTTGAAAACTTCTGACAGTAAGACCAGCCACTATAGTCTTGCTTGACCCCCGTGGTGGAGTATGCCCTTTACCTTCCTTAGGGAAGAGACCCGTGTCTTTGACATCCCGAGACATGGGCCTTACTGTCATAAGGTATCAAGCCGCCCATAAGGCCTCTGACATGGCTCAACGAATGCCATTACATGACAGCCAACCGCTTAACGTGCCTTGCGAAGCACGGAATCGTCATAGTAAACAATGAATTATAAAACTACAATGCATAGTTTATAATGACCTTTTTATGTACTTAGCGTAGCCTAACAGTAACAAGTACTTACAGCAAGTAACAAGCGTAAGAAGACTGTTACTTGGTAATCTTTGAACTAATCGGATTTCAAATGTGCAGCGAAATGTCATAGTCAATCAAAATCGAAAATCATAGTACAGGGTGACCTAGTTTGATTTTCGACATGTCATATATTAATAAACATACATTTTTGTCACACATTACCTATCTGTAAATAGTATATTTCATTACAAGTGCGGAAAGGCTGCCATTGCAAAGAGTTCCGACAAATGTCTACCCGAGCCGAGGCGCAGCCGAAGGCGAGGGTCGACAAAAATTATTTGGAAAATGGCGCCAACCGTAATAGTACATTACACAACTAGGGTGGTAATACAAAGAAAGGCCGAGATCGCAGAAGTTTGCGGCCCGAGCTACAAGCGAGGGACGTAAATATGCGATCGAGATCTTTCTTTATTACCTCCCGTGTTGTGTACATCTTTTTATGTCTACACTTGGCCAGAAAGCGGCTTTTTCCGTACGCGCAGCGTGCGGAAAATGCCACTTTATTGCCAGGTGTGGCATAAAAAAATATAAGCAGAGATTTTTTTTCTTCACCCATCCTAGTAGGCAAAAGGAACTATGCCCATACAGCCAAGTCTTCAGTAGATTTTTTTTATTGATATGAAATGAAACCTGAACTTAATAATGAACTTAATATGAACTTAACTCATTCAATCAAATCATTAATCTGATATTGAAACAAATTAGTAGCTCATAAAAACTTCTATGAGTTTTTTTAGTAAAAACTTCATGGTTGGTTTTATTTTTTAATAGACATTATTTTGACAGTTGGGTAAGAAAGCGCACGAGTGCGGGAAAGGTAAAAAAAGCACGAGTGTGTAATTAGCCCATATCCCGCACACTATACGTCCCTGTAATACACCACTTTTTGAGCAACTTTATTATGTATTACAATTATGTTTCTACTTTATGAACTATGTCAGATGTTCGCATAAGTAATAAATTTCTTTCTTCTTTTATTTATCATGTTATCAAGTCAGAAGTAGTAGTCAAATAATAAACTATGATGAAATAAGTTTGGCTATGAAAGTTATACTGGCAATACCACTCGGTAATAGTGGAAAAAACATCGTGGGGAAACCTGAGTGCCTGAAGTGTTCAAATACCTCAGCGTTTGGAATTGCCAATCCGTGGCGGGCACGCGTGGTAATTAAGGCCCATACTCTTGCTCTGAGAGAAGGCCTGTGCCCTGCATTGGGACCTTTATAGGTAAAAAGTACTAATATTATAATACAAAAATACAACTTCCTTATCCAAAATAGCAAGTTGCAACAGTCGCGCAGCGGGCGGACGAATTGAGTTTTTAAACTTCGAAGCGGAAATTTATGCACTCGCAGAAGGTTAACTCAATAGTAGTATTATATTTTTTATTCTGTACTCGCTCATCAGGAACTTACAGTTTGTTAGCTTTTAGAATGAACCTCGGCAACTATTGGATAGGATCTGATATATTCGTGTTATAAAAAATATCGGAACTTATATGACACTTCATTTTACATAACTTTTAAAATAGTGAAGAAAAGTTTTATGCTGAGCAGGAAGTAGTATTACACTCGTGAGCTTTTGGCGAAAACCGAAAGCACATGAGTGTAATAGCCGCTAACAGACTACTTAACAGGCCGCTAGCAAAAGCTAACAGACTGTAGGGTAATTAAAACTGTTTTTATACGTATATTACATTTTTAAAATTTTCCGACGTTTCGTTTTAATTATGTCTACTGCTCGTGTTAACCTTAGAAAATACTAGACTGTAGGGTCTTTATAAAATATATCCACTTGCTGCGGTTTTCACTAGTGAATTTAAGGTCATCTGTATACGCGATCAGAAAACCTGCACTATTCAAACTTCTGTAGTGAACATAAACAGTTTGAAGTTTTTGAACGGATGCAAGAGGACTTCGTAACTCGCCATTCATTCCATTTTCAGAACGTTGTAACACGGAGACAAAGTTTTTATTAAAAAATGAAGCACGGAGACATCTTGCAGCATAGAAAAAGACGCACAATTATTTAACCTACGTTTTTTTCTATATTTTGAACCGTGTTCCACGTACACTGGCCTGCAAATATAAGTACTACAGGTTTTATTTTGTTTCATCCTAAACTACACAAGAATATTTTTTTTAGCCATTTCTTCTAAGTTATGTACATTTGTGAAATTATAGTAGCAATACTACTCGCTGACGGTGAAAGAAAACATTGTAAGGAAACCCTAGTGTCTCCTCGGACACTAGGGTTTCCTTACGATGTTTTCCTTTAGCTGTTAGCGTACCTCAGCTACGTACAATGGCCCAACTATGAGGCTAAGTGCGGAAATCTCAGGTCTAACTAACTACCTAACTAAAAGAAGGTGAAGAAGACTATGACGATTTAACACACAAAATTAAACTCTTTTTCAAGTCCTTTTTATTTCGAAAGTATATCTTCTGCACTTAAAAAGTTAGGTATTGCAATTTTAAAAGTGTGATACTTTGTTTCGCAGGCTAGTGTATTTCTATATTCCTCATCATTACCAGCTCACCTCTGCCTACTCTGGCCACCACATCTTTTATCGGAGGCTGGCAATCAAATATTTTGTTTTATAGAGCAGAACAAAACTCAAGAATAAATAAAGTAACTCTGAACCCCAAACTAAATTAATTTTTATCTTGGAGCACAGTGCCCCATTAGGGGTGAACTTAGTATATGTTCAGTAATAAAATAAAGTGAGAATTAATGAAATTCACAGCTAAACTACGATATGGCTAAAATATATTTAATATTTTATAAATCTCTAATATGATATGACATGACACGACTTGACATGACATGATACGACATGACAAGACACGACACGACACGACACGACATGATAAAGACACGAAACTTTTACTAGTCTAATAGAATAAAATAATAGACTAAATTACATGAACATAGCTACAAGCTTGTTTCAATGAATATAATATATTATTATAACCTTCATACAACCACTTAAATCAGTAATAAATCAATTCGGCTGTCTTGCTCTTCGAGAGTACAAACAAAGATTGATTTCCATACAACACAATCAGTTGTACTGGTTTCAAAGTAGGATATGCAACCGGGCAAGAACACCACAAACATTGGTTGGCGAGAATAAAATACTAATTAGTACTAAGCCCGCCTATTGTACAATATTTTTCTTGGTACAATAAAGAATTTAAGTAATAATAACAAAACATGGAAATATAATTCTGTTTCTGTATCTGTATCTATATGTAATTCTGTATTTAACGGACACTAATAAATTATCATTCTCTTGTTCCAGGTAAATATACCAGTAGCATCTTCAATTCTCAATCTGCAATGGTAAAGTCTTCTTCTTATTTTCTTCGTCTCTTCTTCCTACCGTGTCGATGGCAAGCCGACGTGGTGAAAGGATTTGCCAATCAGCGCTAGGTACTCACTGATTGTACTCTAGACGTACGGGCTCAGTGAGCGATATACTTAAGGTATCCATATATATACTACTTACTTCAGCCAGATGTCGCTGCCTATACGTTATACAGAGAATATTGTTAAGAGGAAATTTCACTGATGCCGGTCAGTCGCCCATTAGCTCAGTTGGAAGAGCGCCGGAACGGATAGCCAGACGTCGTGGGTTCGAATCGGGTGGAATTTTTAGCCTCTAAATAGGTTTTTTTAAACGGTCTTTAGCACGGGTTAGTGCATTAAAAAAAGGATATATCCATATATATAATTTCTTAATTATTCGCGATAATCCTGCATAGTTATATATTAAACGGGTCCAATCGCGACTACCAGAATTGCAACAGAGAGGATTGTTTAAAGCTTTCAAGTACGTGGAATCCAGTGCTGAGTAAATACAAATGACGCGCCTTATCACCGGATCTGTTCGCGACCGTAGTGGGTGTCATGTATCGGCCCGCTCGGGAAAACTAAAAGTGACTACGTACAATAATTGTCAGTACCCGTCGCTTCAGTCTACTTATGACCGAGGTAACTACAATGCTGCCAAAACGTCGGGAATGACGGTAATTTGGCTTTTGTAGAAAATTTGGCGGCCTCGGTGGCATGGCGCAGCGGTTTGGCTCGCTGACTGTGAAACCGAAGGTCTCGGGTTCGATCCCCGGCCGGGTCTAACTAGGAAACGAACTTTTCTAGTTTTTCTCGGGTCTTGGATGTTATCTATGTATTTGTTGTATTAAATCTATCGTCGAGTTAGCACCTGTAACATAAGTCATTTAGTTGTACTTATTCATTGTAGTCATTCGGTGTAATATGTCGTGGTATATATTAATATGTTTAATATCTAACTCGATGAAGTGCTCGTGGCCCAGTTGAACCGAGTGATTGGAATCAATCACTTGAGTTAAGCAACAACAGGCGCGGTAAGGTGCAGGATGGGTGACTGTCCTGTGACTAACCTTGTGGCATTTTTCCGAGCGCTTCAGTGCTTTGCAAGGCACGTTAAACCGTTGGTGCCGGCTGTCATGTAATGACAGTCGCTAAGCCTTGTCAGAGACCTTATGGGAGGCTTGATAACTTCTAACAGTAAGACCCGCCACTGTCTTACAACCCTCTACCAACCCAGACTTAACCCCCGTGGTGGAGTATGGCCTAACCTTCCTGCGATGCAGGAAGATACCCGTGCCCTAACAGTGGGGACATACAAGGGTTGATATCGAATATGTAACTCGATATAAAGTATCACGGTTGGTGTTATTTCAGTAATACATTGCAACAACTTTTGCTTATGTTATCAGCACAAGCCGCCGCATCGTTCTTGTGCGGCGACTGCAACGAAATGCAGTCTCGAGGAAAACTCCTAAGGCTATGCTAATGTCATTGAATAAATGCATTCCGTATTATGCAAAGACAAAGTGCCCGGCTTTTGGCGGCGAAATAAATAAGCAGAAAAAGATAACCCTTTTGAGTTGAAGGGGGTGGGCATTCTCTTCCGTAAGTGACAGGAACCGCCTCCTTACTCAAGAGTCACGAGGCGTAGCTGCCGGTAATTTAATGACGTAAATAGATAGAGATAACATACAAAATGAAATTATAGGGATATCCTCTTAACCTTAAATAAATACGAGTAGATAGATACATAAATAGAGATAGAAAACACTTTTTTGTACCTAAAAATGGAAATTGTGGGAAACTCTAATAGGGATCGCGGGCCAGCAGTGGTCTGCGAGGCGGTGACCATTGGGAGCCCTCCGCCAAGTAAGGTGTCACGCAATTGGCGGAGAGCTCTACGAGCTCCTCGGTGACTTTGCCTGAAGCTACAGCTGTCAGAGATACTTGAGATAGACGACGTACAATAAGAAAACCCATAAGATTCCTGTAATTCGTGTATTCCTTGAATTTCGTGTCAAAAACAGATTAAAATTGTATTGCGAACAACCTGTGAAGTTAGCAAATATAATAGATATTTCTTTCCTAAGAAATATCTGTGTAGTTTCTGCTTCTTGCAGTAAGCACGTCTTGTAATAAGTGCAATAAAGAATAAAATATAAAATAATAAAAAGAGTACAGATGGCGGCCTTATCACTAAAAGTGATCTCTTCTAGACAACCTTAAATACTAAACACTAACGGGCGTCCGGGAAAATACTTTTTTAATGTTATCTAAGGAAGTGTTGACTAGTAGAAGTAAAGTCACCTGTCTCTGTTTAACAGGATCGTGTTAAATCCTGCGATATGCTCGTGAACAAGTGCTGCCGGTATATCTGACCGCAGAGTATTCGTGCTTTCCTACTTTTGCAAGAGTAGACTAATATTTATTATTGCGTTTTGTTGATCGCACTGTTGGGGTCGTATTAGGTAGCTACTCGTATTAAGTTATGTATTATATGTAAGATGATTTGATAAAAAATGGCCCCAGTGATGTGTTTTTTCGCATTTATTTTTTATTTTAACTTGTATTGAAGTTAGCTGATAACATTGTAAGTATACGTTCAACAAATTGATTGTAAATTCTTCACATTAAAAATAATTATCAATTTCTCATTTCTATAATTTCTGAGGCTTTTTAAAGCTTCCGTGGGCATTATCTTCTGACAAAAAAATAAGTACGTTCATCACGATTAAAGTCAATAATTTTTTTTGCAAGCAGTAACAATGGTAATAATGGCCAAAGGCTAATGATGTCAGACCTAAAAGCAGCCGTACTTTAATTTGTTTACTTAATTTTAAATATCTTCAACTAATTTAATACTTTTTGATTATAGTTTGTAGTGTCAGAAAATAAATACTTTGGAAGAAAGCACTCCGTTTTCTCACACTATGCCACCGTTCTTTGAGTTGACTAAGTGCCGGCTTAGGTATCAGCGGGCAAACCCCTCTTGAGGGATATTTTTAATAGGGCTAACCTTACAATTAGTGAGGCTGCATACGGATTAAAATTTGAGCTGCTGCGAACAAAAATGAAGCAAAAAATTTAAATCTGCCGCAGTTTTTTTTTATTCTTGTTAGTTGCATCAACAGCAAATCTTGTATAAAGACTATATTATAAGATAAGATAAGAATATTCTTTATTGTATACCGGTAAAATAGATACAGAAACGGCAGATACAAAAGATAAAATACAATTGGCGGCCTTATTGCTAAAAGAAATTTCTTCCAGACAACCTCAAATTGCCTCAAATTAAAATAATAGGGCATTACATTGATAAAATTTGTTTGATAGACTATTTTGTTTATTTAATTTTAGTATTTTATATGATTTGACGATACTGTTGCGGCTTTCGATAGTTTAAGTTATTCTTTTGATTGCATGTGAAATTTTTCAATAAACACACTTCACACAACGTGATCAGTGTTATTTAAAATTAGACTGTACATTATGGTTAGCCAAATAAAAAAATAAATAGTGAAAAATAATTATTTGGTATAATAATTAGGTAATATTAGACCCGCTTTCACTGCTTCTCCGACTCTAAGGTTTGCTGTAAGAAATCCATTTCAGAGGTAAGCTCGCCTTTTTACATGTTATTTATCATCATGTCTTGTCCTGTTAAATGTTTCGTGTACAATAAAGTATAAAATAACTTAAAATAACTACGTTTGACGGGTTACTTGTTTCTTCTTCTTCTTCAGGCTACATTAGTCCACTGCTGGGCATAGCCCTCCCCTAATGAGCGCAAGGTTGTGCCATCATTAGGGGGTACAGCCCATAATCATCACGCTGGGCATGCGGGTTGGGGATCGCAGTTTGGTTGAAATTGTACTGCAGGGGGCGCTGCTGCCCACCCACTGGTTTGTGTCCCTTAGTCGCTTTCTACGACACCCTCGGGAAGAATTTGGGCTGGTGCTATTCTCTAGGCCGACACCAAAAGTAAAGAGATCTAATCTAATCTATATTAAAAGGATGCGCAAACACAGGAAAAATAGAGTATTACAAATTTTACTTGCTATTTTCCTAGGTTTTTTACTGTAAGTCTTCGGCACTAAACGTCGTTATTTCTATGTGTAAAATAATTTCATTCTTCGCGGGAAGAATTTGGATTGGTGCTATTCTCTAGGCCGACACCACGCAGTATCTTATTTAATCAAGTTAGTTACTTATTTTTATAGCAATTATTTACTTTTATTTTAGTAATATGTTTAGTATCTAAATACAATTAATAGTAATTAGGATGAAAGTAATAAATGTAACAGTGTGAACACTGAAATTTTTTTTTTTTTTATATCAAATCAAAACATTTACGGCCTTACCACAAAACATTTAGACACTTGTTCAACGGGTGTTTAACCCCAAAACTTCATAGAAAAAAAACCGGCCAAGTGCGAGTCAGACTCGCGCACCGAGGGTTCCGTACAAACCTGTATTATAGACCTGAGAATTTGGTATGAATTTCAATTTAATACCTCTACGCGTTTATGAGGAAATGGGTAGTAAGTTTAAAATTATTAAAAAAAAATATATTATGAGATGTAACTAAAAATTTATGGTTTTCGTAATTTTTCCTTTATCTATGCTATAAGACGTTGCTTCGTACCAAATTTCAAGATTCTGAGTTCACGGGAAGCACCCTGTAGGTTTTGATTCCCTTGCAAGTGTCGAAAATTTGCGGCATAAACGGCTGTATCTTTTGATTGCGTTGGCTTAGAAGTTTGATTTTTTCACAGCTTCAAGGGACAGTAGACCTGAGTAATTGATATAAATTTCAGCTTCATACCACGCGTTCCTGAGAAAAAGGGTCTTGACAGACGGACGGACGGACAGACGGACAACAAAGTGATCCTATAAGGGTTCCGTTTTTTCCTTTTGAGGTACGGAACCCTAAAAACGTTAAACTACTGTTGAACACGTGTCTAAATGTTTTGTGGTAAGGCCGTTTTTTGTCAAAAACATAGGTAATGGTAACATACAGGTCTTAGGAAAAAAATGTATCTCTATGTTTTACCCACAGGGCATACAAATATTTTAAGTTAACATCATTGTCTGGCATGCATTGCATGCAGTACTGTTTATTGTCAACAATTCTTATTATTATTATGTTTAAAATTAGAATGTGTATTGTGATGTCAATTGATCATTAAGTAAGATTTAAAATATGTCCAATCAAAAATATTATGTTAACTAAAATTATACATTATGCATTAATAATTAAACATATTAAGCTGGCAATAAGAAGCGCTCGTGGCCTAGGCGAACCGAGTGATTGGAATCAATCACTTGGTTAAGCAACAACAGGCGCGGTCAGGTACAGGATGGGTGAGCGTCCCGTGACTACCGCTAGTGGCATTTTTTCGAGCGCTTCCGTGCTTCGCAAGGCACGTTAAGCCGTTGGTGCCGGCTGTCATATAATGGCAGTCGTTAAGCCATGTCAGATGCCTTATGGGCGGCTTGATGACTTCTGACAGTAAGGCCCGCCACTGTCTTACAATCCTCCACCAACCCGGACTTGGCCCCCGTGGTGGAGTATGGCCTAACCTTTCTGCGATGCAGGAAGAGACCCGTGCCCCAGCAGTGGGGACATACAAGGGTTGATAACGAAGCTGACAATAAACGATTTGATTGATTGATTTGATTGATTGACTTTATTTTCAATGTTAATTGATGTTACTAGACTACACCGTTAAATGCGTAAGTTCTATGTGAATACCGAGTTACAAAAAAAAGAGGTCTATGAGATTATAAGGCATGAGGTGCACTTTTTTTGCTTAATCACTTTACTTCCCAAGCCGGACACAAATTTTCTCTCAGAGAAGACTATGGACTTAATTACCACGCGTGTCCACTGCGAATCGACAATTTCAAGCGTTGATGTACGCGAACTACTCGGACACTAAGATTTCCTCACGATAATCTTTGCTAGGAGAGATTTGGGAATTTAATTACACCCTGTATGAAGCTCCACGAACCTTCTTAGCTAGATCTCTATCTGCTATCCCATTAACTGCTGGTAATTGGCTCTTTGGTAAGCTGGCCGAGGTTACTGGGTCAGCCGCGAGGTGTATCGATCTATCCACTTTAGTGGATAGGCGGGACGTGATATCACAGTCTACCTCATACGGGATAGTCAAGAAAGAATTGTATACAAGACGAAAAGACAAGGCCATTAAGAACTTCTTCTGCTTCAGGCTATATTAGTCCACTGCTGGACAAAGCCCTCCCCTAATGAGCGCCATAGCGCCCTGTCTTCAGCTTGCCGCATCCAGCGTCTGCCGGCAGTTTTTCGCAGATCGTCATCCCACCTGGTCGGAGGGCGTCCTGCACTACGTCTTCCGAGTCGCGGTCTTCACTCAAGAACACGTTTACACCAACGGTTGTCGGTTCTTCGCGAGAAAAAACATAACGATAAATTACTTTAAAAACCTATTTAGAGGCTAAAAATTTCACCTATGCCGGGACTCGAACCCGCGAACTCTAGCTAACAGCGCCAGCGCTCTCCCAACTGAGCTAATGGGCGACTCACCGGCATCAGTAAAATTTCGAACCTCGTTACTGTTTCCTGTATTATGCACAGGCAGCAACGGGTTAGTGTATTAAAAAGAATATAGTAATGGAATTTCACCCACCTCAAGAATAAAGCTACACTCTACCAGCGCATTATCAGCGTCTATAAAAATCTTTAAAAAGCTCCCAAACTACCTTAAAGAAATCCACAATGATAAAAAAAAAACAATCCAGCATTAAAAAAGAACCGATCACAAGATTTAAAAACCTATTTAGAGGCTAAAAATTTAACCCATGCCGGGATTCGAACCCGCAACCTCTGGCTACCCGTGCCAGCGCTCTACCAATTGAGCCAATGGTCGACTCACCGGCATCATACGGATACGTTTAGAAAACAGGACAGGAAACATATATATATAGGTTTGGCTGTGCTTACCTTTGTAAATAAACTAAATTAAACGATTCTGTGATAAGGCCGGAAGCGCTCGTGGTTTAGTCAAACCGAGTGATTGGAATCAATCACTTGAGTTAAGCAACAACAAACGCCGCCAGGTGCAGAATAGATGACCGTTCTCTGACTATCGCTAGTGACATTTTGTCCGAGCGCTTCCGTTCGCAAGACAAGATAAGCCGTTGTGGTAATGCCTGTCATGTAACGGGCAGTCGTTAGGTCGTGTCGGAGGCCTTATGGGCGACTTGATAACTTCTAGCGGTAAGGCCCGCCACTGTCCTACAATCCTCCACCAACCCGGACTTGGCCCCCGTGGTGGAGTATGGCTTATCCTTTCTGCGATGCAAGGAGAGACCCGTGCCCCAGCAGTGGGGACATACAAAGGGTTGATGTCATTATCATAGTTGGTTGCCGATTTCCAGCAGTGAATGTATAAAGGCGTTTTTAATCGATTGTTGGCCAACCCAGCAAGCGTCAGCTTAGTGCCTGGCCGTGTGGGAATTTCGTTTCTCATAGAGCAAAGTGAAAGCTAACATTGAAGGCAAACATCCTGAAAAAACCTGAGTGTCTGGGGTGTTCGAAAACCTTAGCGCTTGAAATTACCAACTAGTAATAAATTAAGCTTCTACTCTCTCTCCGAGAGAAGGCTTGTGCACTGGATGACATGAGCATTTAAAAATATGAAAAAAAGTCCAAAGTGGGCAATTTCTATCTGTCCTTGTCCAATTCCTATCTAATTATTATCTAATTAATTACTAACAATTACTATTCCTATCCTATGTCCAATTTCTATCTGTACTTAATATAAAAATTAATCGCTGAACGTGTTGGTAAGTGCAAATCTCGAGAGCAGCTGAACCGATTTCGCTAATTCTTTTTCTAGAGTATTCCTTGACTTACGAGGATGGTTCTTACGGAGAGAAAAATTAAAAAAAAAAAAAAAAATTCACTGTTTTTCTTATCTTATCTTAGGCGGTAAGAAGTTCGCTGGATCGGCTAGTTGTAGATAAAAGCGCGAATTGTAGTACCAATAAAGGAAAGTATCAGCAAAGTTGCCTGATTTATACAAGTCTAGTGGTGACTTAGGAGACCGCCCAAACGTTTCAGTGCCCAGGATACATTGTAGGTATTGTTATTCATAGCATTTGCAGCCAGCATAACTAGACTACTCTATTTTACACCTTTTTGCTTACGATACAAGTGCGAGTTTTGAATGCACAGCTCAGCTGTTGGTGAGGTCCAGTAAACCGACGGTAAGGGGAAGTATTTCATACAAGAAGCCAGTTCGTAATAATATTTCATATACTACCGAGATGCAATGATATTTCTACGTGGTGTAGTGAAAGTACAGTAGCACGGGTTAGTGTATTAAAAAGAAAATAATCATGTGGGTACAGCGATATCATTCCGATGTAAAACCTAACTGCAAAGTAGGTACTCGCGGCTGCAAGTGATGCAAATTACTTCAGCAAGATGTTGCTCCCTGTACGTAATACAGAGAGTACTATAAGGAGGTTCAAAATTTCACGGATGTCAGGTGGTCGCCCATTAGCTCAGTTGGGAGAGCGCTGGCACGGTCAGCCAAAGGTCGCGGGTTCAAGTCCCGGCATGGAAGGATTTTTTTAGCCTCTAAATAGGTTTTTCAAACAAGTACAGTAGGTATTTTTAGGTAGCGTTTATGCTTACGGGATAGGTATTTAAATCTAAAGTTATGTGATACCAAATAAATATATTCGTTATCAACCCGTGTATGTCCACACTGCTGGGGCACGGGTCTTTTCCTGCATCGTAGGAAAGGTAGGCATACTCCACTACGGGAGCCAAGTCTGGGTTGGTGGAGGATTGTAAGACAGTGGCGGACCTTACTATCAGAAGTTTTCAAGCCACCCATAAGGCCTCTGACATGGATTCAATGTATTTATTGTATTAAATCTATTGTCGAGTTAGCACCTGTAACTCAAAACATTTAGTTGTACATAGTATAGGGCTAACGAGATATGTGTAATACGGATATGTCCATGAATAATAATATAAAAAAATTAGTATGAACATTTTTGGAAACACATGTTTTCTAGCATTAATATTTTCACTAACATAACGATTAAGGGCAAACAGAATGCCCTGTTAATACCATCCACATAGTATCTAGATCCTAAAAACAAAAACTGCTGTCAATGGACTGCAACTCCGCTACACTGAGCAGTATCTATCTCAAAGGTCAAGGAGGGAAACGAGGTCGGGTCCGTATTAAAGCCTTAAATAAATAAAGACGCCGTACATTTGTTACGGGCCGACACAGCCCGATGCAGCATACATTGAAGAAGAAACATACACAGTAACAGTATAAACTTAAGTCTTTATTACCCGACTGCGGCGAAGCTCGAGATAGTAATGTGTTTGGGTTGTATGTGTGTATGATAAAGATAAAAGACAACATCATCAACTCATTATGTCCCCACCGAGAGGCACGGGTCTCTTCCCTGAGGAAAGTATAGGCCGTACTCCACCACGCGGGCCAAGTCCGGATTGGTGGAAGTTTGCAAGTCTAGTGGCTGGAGTCTTACTGTCAGAAGTTTTCAAGCCGCCCTAAGGCCTCTGACTCGGCTTTAACGACTGCCATCTATCGACGACAGCCGGCACCAACTGCTTAAAGTGCCTTGCAAGGTACGGAACCGTTCGGGAAAATTACGATAGTGTTAGTCTTAGACGGTCACCCATCCATGCACTGAACACGCCCTGTGTTGCTTATCCTTCGTGATTGTTTAACATCGCTCAGGCAGACGGGGCTACAAGCGATTCGTATATCATTTTTTTTTTCATTAGTAGCCTGTGGTAGGTATATACAATAATCTGTTCTCTATTTTTCAATCGATCTATAAAAATTATCACGAAAAAACTCAGTTGTTAGTTTGATTTTAGAATTAGTTGTTAGCTTTGTTGGGATTTTCCTGTCCGTCGTTTTTGACCATTAAAAGTTTAAAATGTCTGCGTTCGCTTTACGTTTCACGTAACAACGTTTTAAATAGATGCCTACCGCCGAAAAGTTGTAAAGTTTACAGACTGCTTTCATTCAGTGTTAAGGTGCGTACACACTATATAGTCTACATCTTTCCCGATATTTCGGCAGCGTTGCAGATGCCGTGGTCACGGGTAGACTGAAGTAGCGATCACAGTCAATTATTGTAGGTCAATCAATGTAATCGCGATTAGACCCATTAAATATATGACTGGGGTCCCGACTGCATCATTTTAACGTTATAAATGCACCAATTTGAGCAAATATTGCTTATAAAGTTATATAATTTGGTCCCTCAAGTAAAGAAGCATCATCTCACCTGATTCGAGGTTAGCATTTTAATAAAACTATCTTGTTTTTTCCCTTTCAGTTGTTTTATAACTGCAGTCGGGTTCTTTTATTTTTTACCCGACTGCGGCAAAGCCCAAAAGGAAGGTAATGTGTTTAGTTCGTATGTATGTATGTATGTATGTATGTATGTATGTATGTATGTATGTATGTATGTATGTATGTATGTATGTATGTATGTATGTATGTATGTATGTATGTATGTATGTATGTATGTATGTATGTATGTATGTATGTATGTATGTATGTATGTAAGTATGTATGTATGTATGTATGTATGTATGTATGTATGTATGTATGTATGTATGTATGTATGTATGTATGTATGTATGTATGTATGTATGTATGTATGTATGTATGTGAGTATGTCAGATTCTATGTTCCCTCATAACTCCTTAACCAATGGTCAGATTTGTTAAGCAAGGTGTCATTCGATTCGGCATCCTTGCGCGGGTGTCATAGGCTATATAAAATCATAATAATGCGATCAGAACCGTGACGAAAAATAAAATTCGTTAAGAAGCTTCGTTAAAGTACAGCTAGGAGCCACTTAGAGATGGCGCTGTTATATTTAGTTTATTAAATATTTATGTTTAATAATTAACCCGTTTAATACATAAACAGGTATAATCGCATTACATAGGTGGTCTACCTAACTAATTTAATATTATCTTTAATATATACCCGTTTAATATTATATAATTACTATTTCTGAGCATAGCGAATGATTGCTCTTCTCGTTCAGCTAGACGGCTCGAACGGCTTCTTTTTCACGTTTAACTTTGCTAGACTAGATTTTTCTTGCAGTGTGCTGTCGGCCTAGAGAATAGCACCAACCCAAATTCTTCCCGCGGGTGTCGTAAATGGCGACTAAGGAACACAAACCGGGGGGTGGGCAGCAGCGCCCCCTGCAGTACAATTCCACCAAACTGCGATCCCCAACCCGCATGCGCAGCGTGGGGATTATGGGCATTACCCCCCAATGATGGCACAACCTTGCGCTATGGCGCTCATTAGGGGAGGGCTATGTTCATCAGTGGACTTATATAGCCCAAAGAAGAAGAAACTTTTTCTAGACGTGCACAATCCACAGGAACATTCAGGCCTAAAAAATGAGTCGCGTGACCACAGATACAGAGTAGAAAACCAATATATTTACGAAGATCACACCCAAGAAGTGTCGCTATCAACCCTTGTATGTCCCCACTGCTGGGGCACGGGTATCTTCCTGTATCGCAGGAAAATTAGGCCGTACTCCACGGGGGCCAAGTCCGGGTTGGTGAAAGATTGTAAGACAGTGGCGGGCCTTACAACTCAAAAGTTAACAAGCCGCCCATTTGGCCTCTGACATGGCTTACCGACTGCCATTACATGACAGCCGGCACCAACGGCTTAACGTGCCTTACAAAGCACGGAAGTGCTTGGATAAATATGCCACTAGACAGTCACCCATTCTGCACCTGACCGCGCCTGTTGTTGCTAAACTCAAGTGATTGATTCCAATCACTCGGTTCAATTAGGCCACTAGCACTTTTCGACCACAGGAAGTGTATTGATCATTTACTAATTAAAGTGACTTTTGCATTTTATAATGTAAGCATAATGTTTCTTAACACAGTATATATATACTTCACTATATACTTAACTTTATGGTACCACGTAGTATATAATATCACTAGATGAACGCAGTACACTACCGTAGACCACTACCACTGGTTTTAGGGAAAATCTCTAAAAAGATAATGTATTAATTGTAAAGAAAAATGTCACATGCAATCAAAAAAATTACTTAAACTAAACCAATCCACAATAGTATCGTTATAAGTAACTTAAATTACTTACAATTTGTAATAGATAATAAGCATATTAATAAATATAATATCTACAATCTCACTGCTTTACTGCTAAAATAAAAGCGTAGTCAAAATTAGCGGAAAATCCTTTTCCACGAGCCAACCTGTAACAGATACCAAACAAGTCAAATTATAAGCCTTGTTACAAAAAAAAAACAAGCAAAATTGGCGTATTTTAATCTCTTGTGTACACACGCCTTAACACGGTGTGACATGACGCTTTTCAAGCCGGCCAATACCGGTTTTTATCCGGCTAATTCCAGTTTTTAACGCGATCGCGCCTAAGTGCCTCTGCAATGGGTTTTTAATGTCGAACGACTGATTGTTTTTCAGTGGACGATTGTGATTGTGACGTGCAAAACTACAGGCGATTTAGATAGGCTGTTAATTGCCTCGGAAACGATTATTCACACTTGACGCCTGCGGTTGCAGGTGCAAATTAAAACAAAAACCCGACTGACAAAAAGGCTTAACAAGGCGGAGGCCTCAAAGATTTGAATTCAGAATCTCAGCATTCGATTTCAAGCAGGTTAATTTGGAGCCGCCTGCGGAGATAAAAATTCAATGGAATTACGAATTAATGGAAAAGGGCTACTATAACATAAAGCATTACTTAGATGACAATAATGTCTGGAATTAAAGCCAGTATAATATATAAGTTCTATGTTCTATAATACTTATGTAAACTCTGTTAATTGAGGACTTTGAAAAGATTAAGTTTGGAGTTTTTTTGTACATTTTTTCTCCAAAATGATTTTGAAATGGACACCGAGTTTTAACTTTAACGCCGCAGTTTCTGCTACTTTGAATAAAACCTTTTCATTTTATTTTATTTAAAGACTCTTTGGGCCGGTTACTGAATTGAGAAGTGGTGAATTTAGAAGATTTCATTAAGTAAATACTTAAGTGACGTTCTGTACCGCTCTTTGCTGAGAAAATCGAAGAGACAGCATTACAGTTAAGTATGACGACCTCGTGAAGAGCTCGTGGCCTAGTCGAACCGAGTGATTGCAATCAATTACTTGAGTTAAGCTACAACAGGTGCGGTCAGGTGCAGGATGGGTGACCGTCCCGTGGCTACCGCTAGTGGCATTTTTCGTTAAGGCACGTTAAGCCGTTGGTGCCGGCTGTCATGCGATGGAAGTCGTTAAGGCATATCATAGGCCTTATAGGCGGCTTGACAACTTCTGACAGTAAGGCCTGCTACTGTCTTACAATCCTCCACCAACCCGGACTTGGCCTCCATGGTGGAGTATGGCCTAACCTTTCTGCGATACAGGAAGATACCCGTGCCCCAGCAGTGGGGACATACAAATGTTGATATAGATGACGACCTCTGTGGCACAGCGGTAGCGCATCTGCCTACCATGCGAAAGTTCCCGGGTTCGAACCCCGGCTGGAGACAAAAAAACCTAGATCTTGGATGCTTACATGTTTGTGATGTCGTTGTTTCTAGTTTCCACGACACAGGATATCCTCGTGTGGGGCCAGAAGAAATGTATGTGCCAGTATGTCAGTGTTATGTTTTGTTATTTACTTAGCATGAATGAATGAATAAATAACTATTTAATGCAAGAACAAAAAATATCTTACACTTATAAACTTAGATACTAAATTACTTTTATCAGATTATAATTTTAAACAAGTACTTAAGTAAGAGCTTGGCAAAAGGACTGGATGCTTAGCGAAATTCCTAATTCAGAAACTGGCCAATTAGGGATGCAAAGTTTTTTTTATGATCGGATTTTATTTTATATTCTGATAGTAGACGTAATAAACCGACTTCATTTTAAGAAACTAATTTAATTTGTTTCGTGATTAATCGGGTTTATCGTTGTTATTTAATTAAAATGAATATTATTCGGCGTGACGTCATATGTTACATACTCTGTGTGTAGGCAGAGCTCGCGATTGGATTTGTCTGTGGTTGTGGACAGATGAAGTTGACAGGCCATTGGTAGTTTTTCCACAGAATAACTACTACCACAGACGATTTAACATGTGACGTCATCATAGAGCTCATATGAAGGGCATTTAAATATTATTATTAACTTAAAATAAGGCTCATCTTTTATGATAAAAATCTCTTACATTAAAAATACTGTAGTTTGGATGCTAAGCTCGAAACGGTTTTCGGTTCGGGCTGTTCACTTTTTTTTGCGTCCCGAATTATCACATGATTGATTCTTTTTGACGTTTAAGGCACTACGCGGTGCGAACTAACGTCAACAAGAAGATCAAAGTAATATTTTTGTATAATGCGTCATTTTCAAAAAGTGAACATCGACTATGCCTTACTAATAAAGGTTGTGACCTGTGTATACAGCCGCTATGCGAGGTCTAACAAACTGGTTATTTGTACGGTAAATGCGATTAAACCAGTTTTAATTGATGTACATCGAATAGTTATTCAGAGTGTATAACTCATTATTGGTAAGGCCGAGTAAGTTTTTTCCGATAAATTCCAATATCCTATCATGAATATCATCGTGAAAAAACCAGAATTCTGAAATGTTCAACTAGCTCCTTGAAATTGCCAAGACCACACACTCTCAGCGAGAAAGCCTGTACCCTTCACTAGTAAGTATATACCTAGAAAATGCAGTCAGTGGCAATTTTTTTTTATTTTTAATCATATATATATATATATATCTGATGGAGAAAAAACATTCACGCTGCACATGAATAATAGCACCCATTCACGAAAAACCAATGAATTAAAAAATAAATATGTGTGAAGCTTTCGAACTCAGGACCTCTCGCAAGTGAGCTCTCCCGTCGCCCAATAAACAGCGTATCGGTGCACTAGACTTACAAAGTAAAATCTTGATACTCGCAACGCTCGTCGCCAAGCGAGCGAGGATCAAAACTATGTGATCCGGCGGTTGGGGATTAAGAATGTGTGCGCGCGTTAGTGCTGCTTACACGCGCGGGTGTAGCCAAACTCGACTATGGAGGGAACAAAAATTTACTCAAATCAAATCATTTGCTTAACTCAAGTGTTTGATTCCAATCACTCGGTCCGACCAGGCCACGAGCGTTTCGTGCCGTTGGTGCCGGCGGTTATGTAACTTTTTTTTTTTAAACCTATTATCGTGAAACATAGTATCGTATCTGCAAGAATGAGTGTCTATTGCTATGTATTGACCATAGTAAAAGGCATTAACAGGTATTGTACTTACAATAAAAAAGAATTGTAAGCAGTAGGGAGTTTCATACAAACAATACTGAACGGCTCGAGGCAATACGGTGACGATCCCTTTCCGAGTTGATGCGTGTGCTGTGACCTTAATTCCGTAAAATCTTTAGGCCAGACGACGCGTAGGCCGGAAAAGGAAATCCTGGTCGAGAAATTTACCTAAAATAGATACATACATACATAACCTCACGCCTGTATCCCAGAGGGGTAGGCAGAGACCAGGGACTGCCACTTGCCACGATCCTGACAGATCACCTTCGCAAAGTCTTATGCGAAGGATGAGGACCTTCGCATAAGACTTTGCGAGGCACTTGTACTGTCCAAGTTAAATTATTGCATAACCGTCTACGGTCCCTGTTTATATGCAAAGACTATTCGTGTCATCCAACGTGTTCAGAACGCTTGTGCCCGGTTCTGTTTTCGCATACCACCGCGTACACACATTACACCGTTTCTTAATCGCGCAAATATACTGAATATGAAGAGTAGATTGAAGTATCACTTGGGATGTCTGATGTTCGGCGTGGTCAAGATGAGGTCTCCTAGGTATCTATATGATAAGCTAGAATGGTCTACCTCATCGTATAGTCAGCGTACAGGAAAACTGGAATGTATTCTGTGCCCCGAGCACAAAACGGCAGCTTTCAGTGGCAGCTTTAGGTACGCTGCCTCGAAGTGCTGGAATAATATTCCTCCACCTGTACGTAATCTAAAGTCAAAATACACTTTCAAGTTAAAGCTCAAGCTCTATCTCATCACGCTCCAGAAATCTTGAAAGTTCTAGTCTGTCCCATAATTAGTCATAATATTTCTTATTTATGGGGTTTTATTTATTAATTAATTTAACAGTATTTACATATATATAGATATATATATGTAGGTAAATACATCTTATTTATTTATTATAATTTATTCACTTGCATGGGATTATTTACTCTCTATTCTATTTATTTGTTGTATTTGCTAATTTGATAAGGCATCTCTTTCAAGCATCTCATCAGACGAATTGCCGAAGTTCACTGGACGAGTTCTCGTGTTGTGTAGGTTATTGCCTAACCACCCCTTTAGCCTTAGCCTTAAATGTATATTAGCTAAAAATTTGATTCTGTATATTATCTGGATTGAAATCGATGAATAGACGGATTCATAATGTACACGGAACACTTACATGACATTTGTATTAATGTAAAAGATAAATAATTATAGTATCTTGTTGTCTGTGCTTTTGTGCAACCGTTGTTGTACGTATTATATGAATGATAAGGTTATATTATTGCATTTAAGTGTTTTTCGTATCTGTCGTGATTTCTCGTGTCGTCACGCGCAGGCCCTGTCAGAAAACCAGTGGTCTCGGCTTCATAACCCGTGACAATATGCTGAGACAGCGGCCTTTTTATAACCATAACACACATTGGCATCAACCTATGGAATATTATAATAGTTATAAACTGTTTGTGTCTGCATGTTAGTCTAGTATATTATTACAGTCTATGTTAGTTGAGTGTAAGTATTTAAATCTTCAGTTCTATGTTGCCATTCATATTGTATGGTCTATTTGGTGTTATGGTTTGTGAATAAACATTTCTTACTTACTTACTTACTTTCTTACTCATCAACGTTCATAAGTCGTTGCGTGCACGCACGCCGGTCCGGGTACTTTTTATCTTTCCCTTTGCTAATACATCCCCTATCTGGTATTTACTTAAAAATATTATTGTTAATAAGGATGACTTATTTTACTCTTTTTTCGTTTTGTTGAACTCTTAGTAAATTGTAAAACAATCTTTTTGAGACTAACACATAGACAATAGATGTATCTCATTTCATGCTGATTACATGGATTCATTGAAATATTCACTACTCGTAGTAGCATGACTGCAAGAAAAAAAGACAATATTTTTCTTCAGTTTGTAAACGTAATTCAATCAAATAGAACCTCTCGGCGATAGTAGACCAGACTGTCTCACTCCAGTACCGCCTAGAAACATCCCCCAATTCCACGAAGTTATAACACCACTTAAACAACGTGGGATTAAAAATTTCCGACGAGTTTTAATAGAAAAGCGACGAGATAAGCCGCCGCCTTTATCAAGTTTATTAAATTTCGTCTGCTTACAGGGAAAGCGAGTAAGCCCATCACAGTATTATAGTTGCTTTGCTGAGGCTTTTGCTAACAATCTGCGGTATTAGCTATCTACAATCAAATCATCTTCATCATCAACCCATTATGTCCCCACCGAGGGGCATTGGTCTCTTCCCTGAGGAAGGTTTAGGCCACGGGGACCACGTCCGGATTAGTGGAGGCTTGCAAGAATAGTGGCTGGTCTTACGGTCAGAACTTCAAGCCGCCCTAAGGCCTCTGACTTCACTTAACGACTGCAGTCTACCGACGACACCCGGCATTCCCTGCTTAACGTGCTTTGCGAAGCACGGAACCGCTCGGAAAAATACCACTAGCGATAGTCACGGGACGGTCACCCATCCTGCACCTGACCGCGCCTCGATCGAAAGCTCGATTGAATCGTCTAGTATTCTTTTTTATAATTAAAACTGAAATACAACCATACTGCAAGTTACGAATGCATAACGCCCTCCAGTGGCAAAAATGGGATAGAAAAACTCAGTTCTAAACGAAACAGTACAAAGCTCCTTTCTCAGAAATAGGCTTAAGCAGTTGCTTTTACATGCTTAGTTCTTACATGCTTACTAAGGGCTTTGATATACTCTAACGTGACGCTAAATATGAGGTCGTCATTTCAACAGAGAGCTCAGAGAGAGAGAGATTTGGATACCCTATTAAGTCGTTTTGTTGCACAACCCGTGCTGAGAGCAATTTTAAAAACCTATTTAGAGGCTAAAAATTCCGTCCATGCCGGGGCTCGAACCCGCGACCTCTGGCTTACCGTACCAGCGCTCTCCCGAGTGAGCTAATGGGCAAGTGCCAGCATCAGCACAATTTATTTCTAACCTCTTTACAATATTCCCTGTATTATTTACAGGCAGCGACATCTGGCTGACATTAGCTCAGTTGGGAGAGCGCTGGTACGGTTAGCCTGAGGTCGTGAGTTCAAGTCCTGGCATAAGCGAAATTTTTAGCATCTAAATAGGTTTTTAAAATTTACTTTGACTTTCACGTAACATCAACTTTAACCAAAACTTAACTCTTGAACTGTCTTGACAACCCGAGCACCGCTTGAGAGGCTCAAACTAAGATTGAAGTAAACTCAAGTGTTCTCACCTATAGTACTTGACCTTGAAAGCAACCTATGTGTGACGTCATTTGGTCGATTTTGCACCATCTAGGCTTGAAAGTCTCATAGTTACTACACGGGACTGATATCAACCCTTTGGATGTCCCGACTGCTAGGCACGGGTCTCTTCCTGCATCGCAGGTAGGTTAGGCCATGCTCCACCACGGGGCCTAGGCCCGGGTTGATGGAGGATTATGAAGTCAGTGGTGGGCTTTACTGTCAGAAGTTATCAAGCCCATAAGGCCTCTGACATGGCTTAACGACTGCTATTACATGACAGCCGGCACCAACGGCTTAAAGTGGCTTGAGAAGCACGGAAGCACTCGGAAAAAATGCCACTAGCGGTAGTCGACTAGGCCACGAGCGCGTTGAAGCGCTCTTGGCCTAGTCGAACCGAGTGATAGGAATCAATCACTTGGTGAAGCAACAACAAGCGCGGTCATGTGCGGGATGGCTGATCGTCCCGCGACTACCGCTAGTGGCATTTTTTCCGAGCGCTTCCGTGATTTGCAATTCACGTTGAACCGTTGATGCCGGTTGTCATGTAATGGCAGTCGGTAAGCCATGTCAGAGGCCTTAAGGGCGGCTTGATAACTTCTGACAGTAAGGCCTGCCACTGTCTTACAATTCTCCACCAACCCGTACTTGGAGCCAAGACTTGGAGTATGGCCTAACCATCCTGCGGTGCATGAAGATACCCGTGCCCCAGCAGTGAGGACATACAAAGGGTAGATACCAAGTGGTAGTCACGGGATGGTCACCCATCCCGCACCTGATGTTGTTTATCGCAAGTGATTCTTTTCAATCACTCGGTTCTACTAGGCGAATAAAGTGTCACTAGTAAATGAAATGAATAAATCTAGTCCTGTTGCTGTTATTTTTTTATTCATACGACGTGAGAAGGTCTGGAACCATTAATCGGGACATTCGTCAGCGTCAGGTGAGGTAACGGCATCATTCGCCGCCCCAGAGCGCTTTACATAAACTTTATTTCTTCCTCGGCGGTCGTAAACTGGTGCATTGACTTTATTCCAAGATGTTACGTCCTGGCTGAGTGTGGGAACTGTGCTTTTGTGTAAAGTATACGTATGTAATGCTTTACTGAACATAAGGCAACATAAGATAAGATAAGAATATTTTTTTTTGTACACCAGAGCACATACTATAAAACATTGTAGACTTTTAGTCCGGATCTACTTACGGGTGTTGTTATATCAGAAGAGTCCGACCAGGTTTTGCTCCGATTCGCAGAGCTTAATCATAGTGAGCAGAGACTGAGCTCGCGTCGTCGGTTGCTCGTCTCACAACGTCGTGTGAAATGAAATGAAAAGGCGGCCTTATTGTTAAAAGCAATAAAGTTAATTATTTTTGATGATTTAAGATAGTTATACTTAAACTACCCTTGACCATGGCAACTGCAACTCTTCCAAAACGTCTGGAATTGAGGTAATTACGTTTTACCCACAAATAATCGCGATTAAATCCATTTAATACTTAAAAAATTAATTTTAATTTCGAAATTTCACTGATGCCGTGAGTCGCCCATTGGCTCAATTGGTAGAGCGCTGGTACGGATAGCCAGAGGTTGCGGGTTCGAATCCCGGCATGGGTGAATTTTTAGCCTCTAAATAGGTTTTTAAATTTGTTCCTTAGCATGGGTTAGTGCATTAAAAATAAAAATAGTGTAATTAAAAAATTAAGTTAAACATAGTGTCAGATATAGTGTGTAGATGTACAAATGCGGTCTTACTTAAAAAGAAGTTTTATTCAGCCAGCGTATGAAAAAATTGGCTCCTTAAAATCTATAGCGGGAAATGGCGTACAAAGCTATACAAAAAATATTATTCGCAAACGTCTCTACATAAGTCTTTTAATTTATTTTGTTTTCTGGTGTGTATAGTTTTCTTCTTCTCTTCTTCTTCAGGCTATATTAGTCCACTGCTGGACATAGCCCTCCCCTAATGAGCGCCATAGCGCCAGGTTGTGCCATCATTGGGGGGTAATGCCCATAATCCCCACGCTGGGCATGCGGGTTGGGGATCGCAGTTTGGTGGAATTGTACTGCAGGGGGGGCTGCTGCTTACTCCCCGGTTTGTGTCCCTTAGCCGCCTTTTACGACACCCTCGGGAAGAATTTGGGTTAGTGCTATTCTCTAGGCCGACACCACACAGCACACAGTGTGTAAAGTAAAGAGATCTAATCTAATATATATTAAAAGGATGCGCAAACACAGGAAAAGTAGAGGATTACAAATTTTACTTTCTATTTTTCATTGTTTCTATGGGTAAAACAATTTCAAAGCCACTTTTTACCAAAGTTAAAAGTTAATAAAGAAGGCACAGTCTGTTAGTTTTAAGAATATACCTCGGGCTCTTGAGTAGGCTTCGGTTTTTGCCAGTTTTCGCCGGTTTTCGTACTGATGATCGAGTTTAAATTAAGTGTTATATTAGTTCCGATATTTCTATAACACGAATGTATCCGACTCTATCCGAAAGTAGCCGAGGTATATTCTACAAGCTAACAGACTATAGTGTTTTGTTTCATCGCTGGCGCTAATGTAGGTACCTCTTCTGCAACTGCGGTTAGTTTGCAAGATGGCGGCAAGGATTATGGCGGTTGTCCTCAGTATAGACCACGCCCTGTGAGACTTTGTGGGATTAGCCACCACGCGTGTTAGTAGCTACTAAAATTCTAACATGTATTTTTAGCATACGCCACCGCCAGCCGCTCTATACGAGTACACCGTTGTACTAGGGATGTTACGGAGCGACGTTTCCGATTCCGAAAAGTCGGAACTTCCGTTTGATTTTTTAATTTCGATTCCGATTTTGGTTTCTATAAATTTAAATCGGAGATTGAAGTACAGCAGCGGCAGCGGCCGCTGTATGTTGTACCGCTGCTGACCAGGGCAGTGTCGGAGTGCTGGCCAAGGGAGGAAAGGAGGTTGGTAGGCAGACCACCGACACGATGGTCAGACGACATCGTGAGGGTTGCGGGTCAGAGATGGATCAGATTAGCACAGGATCGGTAGGAATGGCGCAGTAAAAAGGAAGCCTATGCCCAGCAGTGGGTTGATGTGGGCTGATTATAGATATCGATAGATAAAAGAATTTACTTAACACACGGGTGTTAAAAAAATGCTTTTATTTCAATATTATTTTTTCAGTATTAAAGTTACAATCTATGTAGGAACTAAGTTACTAAAGTAGGTAATGGTTGTTCGTTTAGAGAACGGGATCAGTCCTGCCCTTGACAAATTTCCGTTTCCGATTCCGGTTCCAATTACGGTTCCGAAAGACAAAATAAAAAAACTCCGATTGCAAATTTGGTTCCGATAAAACCATCACCGTGACATCCTTACTTTATGACCACTGGCTCCATTCGCGGGTGTAATGAAACTAGAGGCGGGTAGTTTGGCAGCCCGAGCCTCTTTGTGACGTCAAGCCCTAATTGTCTACCTTGTAAGAGGGTCTAATTGCTTTCTACTTTACAGCATTTGAACACGATCTCTGGTAATTTAATAAAATGTTATAAAAAAAAAAATAATCTCGCATATAAATTGCGAGATTATTCTTTTGAAAATTGCGTCTTGTATGAGGGAACAAAAAGACGTTTTTTTAATATGCTTTATTTAATTAATCATAGTCTGTACCATTGCTGGATACTTTGATCTGAAAGAGAAGATATTTCAAATTAAAGTGGCCAGTAGGACAAAACGCCAATTTCACATGTAAGGACCTAATATTTTCTTAAATAAACTTAAAAAAATAACAACAATGTCTTTCTAAACACTTTTATTTTTAAATAACCATTATTTTTATTTTTAAATAATATGATCTGAATATACTTGTGAAATGTAATAAATTATTAAGTACTGGGACACTCGGGTTTCCTCGCGATGTTTTCCTTCACCGTTAGCGAGTAGTATTGCTACTATAACTTCACTAATGTACGTCAAAGTCATTCGTAAATTCTCGCAACTCGCATTGAGAATCAAACCTGGGTCTCTCGGTTCAGAGTCCATTGTTCTACTCACTGAGCTACTGAACGGTAACATTAAAACAATTAATCGGTAACGATAAACTAATTATAGATAATCAGTTTATCGTTACCGATTAATTGTTATAGTGTTCTCAACCAATAAAACTATAGAAAAAAACAGTATACAGCATGCACCGACCACAAAAAACCATTTCCATTTAAAATTCAGACAACCAGGTCCTTGCGAAATGAGAATACAATAGAAATCCGTGCCTCTCTACGCGTCCATACAAAAGCTTTTACAAATATCGGGCCCCACCTAAGGGCACTTACGCACGGGGCAAATTAAACCCGCCCGTACTGCTGTCACCGCCACAGCATAGCACTTTGAAAGAACTTGGCGGATAAACAAAAAACCCGCCTGCGAAAATGTCTTAAACAAGGTCTGATGAATCCGTTGATTTTTTACTTCAGTATACCTCACATCAGCGTGAGGAAAATCATGTCGTCAAACAGGCCCTACAGATCTTAGCCATCAAAAGAGGTAGAGGACGTCCACAAACCACTGGTGGGCCACGGTAGCAAAAGACTTGGAGCAAGCCCAGTCGAGCGAGTGGACAACAAGAAAATCCTGCGTACACAGAGACATACATAATACAGAAAGTAATACAGAAAGTAATACAGAAAGTATTGAAAAGAGGTTTGAAATTTCACTGATGCCGGGTAGTTGTCCATTAGCTCAGTTGGGAGTGCGCTGGCACGGATAGCCAGAGGTCGCGGGTGCGAGTCCCGGCATGTGTGGAATTTTTAGCCTCTAAATAGTAGTATTGGCCTTTTTTGCATCTACGTAATGAGATGATACAGCGTCCAGTGGTATCCTCACTCACACTAGATGGGTGAAGGGACCACTCCTACGCTGTAGTGCCTGCATGGGACATGGTTTTATAGATGGAGTAGGCTTGCCCAGCACCTATACCATCGTGACAGCTTAGTCGTCCTATCCCACAGGAAAGACTAGACTAGTTCACCGTTAGCGTGTGGTATTGCGACTGCAAATTCGCAAATTCACGTAACTTTGAAATTAAACAAAGTCATTGGTACATGCCCGCACTCGGGATCGAACCTGGGGCTCTCGCTTGCCAGTCTATGGTTCTACCCATTGAACTACCACCGCTTATAGATAAATAGGTTTTTAAAAAATAAAAAAATAGATAAACAACCTACATACTCGTACAAACCCTTATCATTAAACATATACTCATACATACCTCCGGAATACATTAACCTCTTTTTTGCGGAGGGTGAAAAGACTTTACGAAGACCACCTTCTAAATTCACTTCAGCCAAGGTAATTTAGGCTTTGTCGCTAAGCCTTAAGGGCGGGAGTGGTATGGAGACTAAGTTGGCTTTAAGCCTGTACGCAATCAGTGTGAGCACTCTTGAGTTCGTGTCAATTGGTTGTGAATTGAATGGGTTTTGAAATTGGTAAGTGTTCTGTTTTTCTAACAGATTAATTATTTAGTGGAAAACTTGCACTGACACCTGTTTTATTTAAATGGGAGAGAACATGTTATGTTATAGTTGGACCTTGGACGGCCTCGGTGGCGCAGCGGTTTGGCACGCTGACTGTAAAACCGAAGGTCTCGGGTTCGATCCCCGGCCGGGTAAAACTAGGAAACGAACTTTTCTAGTTTGTCTCGGGTCTTGGATGTTACCTTTGTATTTATTGTATTAAATCTATCGTCGAGTTAGCAGCTATAAGCCAAGTCATTTAGTTGTACTTAGTATAGGGCTAACGAGATCTGTGTAAAATGTCCATGAATATTTATTTATTTATATTTACCTAAGATCTTTGCACATAGCCTCATAGATGGGCTATTCTACGTAGCAATCGTTGAGGTATGTTAACACTTCAGACACTAGGGTTCCCTCACGATGTCTTCCTTCACAGTTAGCGAGTGGTATTGCTACTATAACTTCACATATGTACCTACATAACTTAGAAAACAAAGTTCACTACTCATGGGATTCGAACCCGCGACTTCCCGATTGACAGGCCTGCGTTCTACCGCTACGCTACTACACCTCTAATATAACCACTTATCTAATACCAAGGGAATCTATTATTCGATATCAACCCTTGTACTCGTATATCCCTACTGCTTTTTAATATAATAAAAATGAATCGCTGAATGTGTTGTTAAGCGCAAATCTCGAGAGTAGCTGCACCGATTTCGCTAATTCTTTTTTTAGAATATTCCTTGAAGTACGAGTATGGTTGTTACGAAGAGAAAAAAAAAATAAAGAATCCACTATTAGTGAAAGTGAAAATATTATTTACCACACAAAAATAATAAATATTAATTATTCTCTCTTTCACAATGTTTGTGGTAGAAAGGAATGGGCTCAGCTTTATTGCCATGACTGCATGCGTAGTTTGGCGCTGGTTTTCAGCCCGTCCCTTTTAGTAATTAAAATCATATTATTCATGTGCGCCATTACATAAAAAATAGGCGGTACGAAGTTCGCTGGGTCAGCTATTTGTGCATAAAAATGGAAATTACACAGATATTTCTTAACCTAAGAGTACTTCCTTCTTTAACATATTGCTCCAGTCCATCCAAAGGTTGTCTGGAAGAGATCACTTTTAGTGATAAGGCTGCCGCCTGTACTCTTAGGTTAAGAGATATCTGTGTAATTTCCATTTTTATGTATAATAAATTGTTCTCTATCTGTCTAACTAAACTTTAAGCCTGTCCTGTCCGGACCTGTCCGCGGACGCAGTGAGTATTGTGTATCGGCTCGCTGCGAAAAACAAAAAGTGCCTTGGGTGTAGACCACCTACCCTCAGTAAGTAATTGGCTTTAGTCCACACTTCATGCTACCTGTAACTTTGTTTTTTTTTAAGAATTAAACGTACTCGTATTTGAGATAACTCAGTATTTGTCCTATAAATCTAGAGCCGATCAAATACTCTCGCTCGTTCATCAAAATCGAATTGAATCTCCGAATTACCCCATTACTGAAACCCTACGGCTCAGAATCGCGTCTCATATATCCCGTGTACCATCCCAGTTATTAACTATCCTTTGCAATCTCATCTTGGGAAAATAGCCACTATTGAACGGAATAACAGGCGTAATTGGTTGGGAGGATTACGCATGTTCATGTCTAGGTATACGCTCCTATAGCTATAAGCTTCTTTGCCGGAATTGGATAATGTTCCTAATAATTTTAGGTTATTTTGGCTTGTTATCTTGTTGGCGACTCACAGTGGTATTATTAGGAATATAGTCCTAATTATAGTATGCGATGATTTCAGTTAGTAGCAATACAATGAAAGGTTCGAATTCAAATTGAAATCATTTATTTAATAAAAACTTTATTTACGCGGTTTTTACTCGTTTAATTTTAGATTTTTTACAATGTTCCGACGTTTCGGCACTTTTTCAAGTACCGTGGTCTCGGAAGACTGAGGTGACAGGCGTCTTTTTGAAATCATTAACTGTTAGTTTACCAACTACTCTCGGCAAAAATTACAAAAGAAATCCTGAAGTTATGTTCCAAAATAGGTACACCAATTATTTAACCAATTTTTTAAATCAATAGTAAAATAATTGTAGAAGTAAAACCGTGTAAATACAGTTTTTATTAAGTATGGTACCCGTGTTAACCTTAAAAAATACTATCAATTATTTACAAAAGAGCTTAAGTACACGATTAGAACTAAGTTAATGTGGGTAGGTAGGTTTGAGAAAAAAATAATAAGTTGTGAGAAAAATTAAGGTAGTTATAAAATCAAGAAATCTGGGGATGCCTTCCTACTTTGACTTTAACGGCTAGAGTCTAGAGTCTGGAGTCAAACGTGCTAAAGTTGAAGAAAATCAGTCGATGCTGTAAGCATAAAGTACTTTTTAATTTGTTTAACAGTGCAGTGCAATATTCACTGCCCTAGAAAAGTTTAAAAGAGAGAGTAAGGGGGAATGAGAAAGCTGGAGAGAAAAGGATAGCAATTACTTCTTTTTGTAAGCGAATTGGTGGCAAGGGACTTTCACCCTGGTAGTGAAAAGATTTTAAAAACCTACTTAGAGGCTAAAAATTCCACCCATGCCGGGACTCGAACCCGCGACCTCTGGCTAACCGTGCCAGCGCTCTCCCAACTGAGCTAATGGGCGACTTACCGGCATCCGTGAAATTTCGAACCTCTTTACAATACTCTCTGTGTTACGTACAGGCAGCAAAAAGAATATAATCATGTGGGTACGGCGATATAATTCCGATGTAAAACCTAACTGCAAAGTAAGGCTGCAAGTGATGCAAATTACTTCACCCAGGTTTTGCTAGAGAGTATTGTAAAGAGGTGCGAAATTTCACTGTTGCCGGTAAATCGCCCATTAGCTCAGTTGGGAGAGCGCTGGCACGGTTAGCCAGAGGTCGCCGGTTCGAGTCCCGCCATGGGTGGAATTTTTAGCCTCTTAATAGGTTTTTAGAATTGTCCTTAGCACGGGTTAGTGCATTAAGAAGAATGAGTGAGAGAATTTGCTGCTTGGACATAAATAAACAAACAGACATAGATAAATACGCGCGAAAAACATGGTCCTTCTTATAGTATCTACCTGATAGTTATGATATTGCTATATTGCTGTATAGCTATTGCTATCATGTAGATACAATATAATCGGAGAACTGCAACCATTTTTCAAAAAAATTATAAATGTACTTTCCCACACACAATACGGGCATAACTTTTACTTAAAAATTAAGTTTAGCGACCCAACCTCAATTACAAGTATTGCTTCCAAACTACCTAGTAGGTATGACGTAATAGATAGATAGAGAACACCTTATTGTACATAAAAAAGGAAATTACATAGATATTTCTTTACCTAAGGGCTAAAAATCTTTTTACTTACTTTTCTTACTTTACCTAAGAGTACAGACGGCGGCCTTATCACTGAAAGTGATCTCTTCCAGACAACCTTTGGATGGACTAGGGCAATATATTGGAGGAGAAACTAGATGTACAAATAAATCAATTTATTTCAAATACATATGAATAATACATGCTTTATTAAGAAAACTATCAAACTAACTGTAAATAAATACATACAAACATACAAATAATAAACGTGGGATGACGATCTGCGAAAGACTGCAGGCAGATGCTGCATGCGGCAAGCTGAAGACAGGGCGCTATGGCGCTCATTAGGGGAGGGATATGTTCAGCAGTGGACTAATATAGCCTGAAGAAGAGAAGAAAAGAGAAGAGAAAAAATAATATTCATAAATATGACGTAATAAGAAACCAAACAGTCAAAGAGCCAGAACAATACAAGGACAGAGAGGTTCACTATAAAAAATCACAATATAAAGCGCCCTATCTCAAGTAACAGGGACAAAGCGAGGCCCTGATATATCGCATAGAAGATTGTCTATTACCACCAGCCTTGCCCTTTACCCTTTCGGCCCTGATTCAGTGCCCACGTCTAGAACTTACGTCGTTCTTCTTACTATCGTCGCACCATTCGTGGCCACTAACGCTGAAACGCTGACTGTAAAACCGAAGGTTTTATCCACAAGGTCCGATCTAGTTTGTTAGTCCCATGCTAACGAGATCTGTGTTATATGAATGTTTATTATTTATTTGTTATTATTATTCAGATTTTATTGGCCAACTTACGTCCTACTCAGCACATTATCGTTAGGTCTTAGGACGCGCGTTTAAGCCGTTTTAAAAAGAACCTGCGTTGTTTTCTCTTGAACTTGACTGTCAAAAAAACACTATGCAAACTGCAAACTGCAAAGTAGGTAGTCGGGGCTGTAAGTAATGCAATTTGCTTAAGTCAGATGTCGCTGCCTGTACGTAATACAGAGAATATTGTAAAGAGGTTCGAAATTTCACTGATGCCGTGAGTCGCCCATTGGCTCAATTGGGAGAGCGCTGGTACGGATAGCCAGAGGTTGCGGGTTCGAATCCCGGCATGGGTGGAAATTTTTAGCCTCTAAATAGGTTTTTAAATTTGTTCCTTAGCACGGGTTAGTGCATTAAAAATAAAAATAGTGTAATCATGTGGGTACAGTGATATCGTTCCGATGTAAAACCTAACTGCAAAGTAGGTAGTCGGGGCTGTAAGTAATGCAATTTGCTTAAGTCAGATGTCGCTGCCTGTACGTAATACAGAGAATATTGTAAAGAGGTTCGAAATTTCACTGATGCCGTGAGTCGCCCATTGGCTCAATTGGTAGAGCGCTGGTACGGATAGCCAGAGGTTGCGGGTTCGAATCCCGGCATGGGTGGAAATTTTTAGCCTCTAAATAGGTTTTTAAATTTGTTCCTTAGCACGGGTTAGTGCATTAAAAATATAAATAGTGTAATCATGTGGGTACAGTGATATCGTTCCGATGTTAAACCTAACTGCAAAGTAGGTAGTCGGGGCTGTAATTAATGCAATTTGCTTAAGTCAGATGTCGCTGCCTGTACGTAATACAGAGAATATTGTAAAAACACTATGTATTTATTAATTTGTTTATTTATACGACAATTTTAGTTCGGTGAAAGTTTTGGGCTCATTTAAAAAGGGGTAAAACATACAATTTTTTTTACTACTTAAATATTTTTTATTTATTAAAGTCAATACTGATATTATCATCAAGTGCCATGATTAAAACATCCTTGTGTTGAGCTGCTGTAGAAATTTGGCAAATATTAAAAAGAATTTGAAATGCTAATTTACACGTTAACAATTTTGTTGACAGCTCTTTTTATGCACTATTCAAAGTGAAATTGATAAAATTCAAATACTCAAAACAAGATCAATCAAATACTGATTGATGTTGCAACCCGAATGGGTGAAAAAGTCGAATTCGAAGATTCGAACAAATATCTTTGACCGATTTATGGTTAAAATTGACACTAGATTATTTACATGTCTTTAATTTATTTACAATCTGCAATCGTTATCAATACATTTCGATAACCACTATCCAAAGATCAATGTGTAATTGATCAGCGTTTGAAGTATTTTTTATTGAAATATAACAACAACCTTTTAACTCAAGTCTTAAGTTTTTACTTGAAACATTTTCACTTTTAAAAACTTATTTAGAGGCTAAAAACTCCACCCATGCCGGGATTTGAACCCGCGACCTCTGGCTATCCGTGCTAGCGCTCTTCCAACTGAGCTAATGGGTGACTCACCGGCATCAGTGAAATTTCGAACCTCCTTAGAATATTCTCTGTATTACGTTTTCTCTTGTTTTCTAAAATAATCTCGAATTGACGTCGAATCTAGACTTCAACGCGTTTCCAAAATCGAACGCCACTGAATCGCGCAAGAAAACTAAGCTGTATGAGGCGAAAAACCCGTAATATTTTTCATAGTAAACGTCTCCCGCTTTCATATTATAGTGTTTTTATTTCGCGCCTTTGATTCTCCGCGGGGTATACTTTTTATGCAAAATCCTTCCCCAATTTCGTTTAGCAATTTTCCTTGTTATTGAAGGCTCTCTTTGAACCTTTATGACCTTTTTACTGTCTCCCGTGCCAGCCAAAAGTTACTGAGATGTCAACATGCAACTTTGTGAAGTGCCAAGTATGTGTTCTTAGGGTGTTCTGCTGTGTGGTGTCGGCCTAGAGAATAGCACCAACCCAATTCTTCCCGCGGGTGTCGTAAAATACGACTAAGGGACACGAACGGGGGGGTGGGCAGCAGCGCCCCCTGCAGTACAATTCCACCGAACTGCGATCCCCAACTCGCATGCCCAGCGTGGGGATTATGGGCATTACCCCCTATGATAGCACAACGTGACGCTCTTTAGGGGAGGGCTATGTCCAGCAGTGTACTAGTATATAATAGCCTGACGACGAAATGTGTGTAAAAAAAAGTTTTTTTAGGGGCATCTTCTGAATTGAGAATTTTGCAACAGTTAACTGTAGTGCTATCTCTTCAAGCTTCACAGAAAAGAGCGTGACAGCACGTTGTTTAAGTATTTACTTTTTTTTATATAGTGCGTAACTCATTGTCTCATATTTCTTTAACTATCCATAATTTTTTGCATGCCTTTAGAGGTGAATTGTGAAGAAACTTATAAATATCTTACCAGCTGCTAACGATGTACAGTGCTACACAAGAAATAGGTCTCGCGGATGTACCTGCGCAGATGACCAAATTTTGGATGTGCGGCAAGTTGATCGGCCAATCAGATAGTTTCGTTTTATTGCAGGCCGCGCGCCTTTGTTTCTATTGGTTGATTCAACGTCATCGATGCAGGTGACTATTCGTTTGGCAATATTAGCGTGAGCGAAATAGGTAGCGCTACTGCGGCAATCAATTCTGCACCTTAACCGTATCGGCTAAAGATCATTTTGAATGTACTTATGCTTCGGGTACGTTCGTTACACTTCTTCCTAGTCTGCGCGAACGTAGATTCCCGAAGGGACTTTTAAGATGTGTAGAACTGTACCACTTTTCGTGCAAATAAACAATTTCATTTCATTTTAAAGATAAAATTTCAATACAAAATAGAATAGTTACAAAAAATGTCCCACTTAAGATAAAAACAAGATTTTCGTCAAGAACCCAGAACACAGTCATTTACTTAGTGAAATTCTCAATTCAGAAACCCGCCCATACTTTCAATTCGTGATCCTCAGCACAAAACAGACTCAACTAAGTTGATTCTCATTTAAAAACCTATGTAGAGGCTAAAACTGAGCTAATGGGCGACTCACCGGCATCAGTGAAATTAAGAACCTCTTTACACTATTCTCTGTATTACGTACAGGCAGCGACATCTGGCTGAAGTAATTTGCACCACTTGCAGCCCCGAGTACCTACTTTGTAGTTAGGTTTTACATCGGAATGATATCGCTGTACCCACATGATTATATTACTTTTAATGCACTAACCCGTGCTAAGGACAAATTTAAAAACCTATTTAGAGGCTAAAAATTCCACCCATGCCGGGACTCTAACCCGCGACCTCTGGCTAACCGTGCCAGTGCTCTCTCCAACTGAGCTAATGGGCGACTCATTACTTACTAGCTGCTGCCCACAACATCGATCGTTAATTTTGATATGTAATTTTCCCGGAAAAAAGTGGCCAACGTACTATTCTAAACTACATTATAATCTTTAAAAACCTATTTAGAGGCTGAAAATTCCATCCATTATTCCTTCATCATTCTTACTTCAGCCAGGTGTCGTTGCCTGTAGGTAATACAGAAAATATTGTAAATAGGTTGGAAATTTTACTGGTGCCGGTGAGTCGCCCATTAGCTCAGTTGGGACAACGCTGGCACGGTTAGCCAGAGGTCGCGGGTTAGAGTCCCGGCATAGGTGGAATTTTTAGCCTCTAAATAGGTTTTTAAAATTGTACTTAACACGGATTAGTGCAACAAAACGAATATAGTAATGGAAATACAATTCTTTTTCTGAGATATTCCGAAGGAAACTTTAATAAATTTTTGCTTTCTTGTTCCAGGTAAATATCCTAGTAGCATCTACCTTCCTATGCGGCAATGGTAATGTTAACGCGAAGAACTGTCTTAACCCCGAAGGTAGGTGGTATACAAAAACCTTAACTGCTCGAAGGTGATTGCGTTGTCGGTCTAGCTATTCAGGCGTTTGGATACCACGACAGAGGTCGTGGGTTCGTTTCCCACAAAACATGCGGAATCTGAATATTTCACACTGTACCACCTTTTTAAACTCATTTTTGACAAATAAATATCTTTATGCCACACCTGGCAATAAAGTGGCTTTTTCCGCACGATGCGCGTACGGAAATAGCCACTTTCTGGCCAAGTGTAAACATAAAAAGATGTACACAACACGGGAGGCAATAAAGAAAGCTCTCGATCGCATATTTACGTCCCTCGCTTGCAGCTCGGGCCGCAAACTTCTGCGATCACGGCCTTTCTTTGTGTTACCACCCTAGTTGTGTAATGTACTATACTTATGTAATGTATTATCTTTATCATGCGCGCATGAAGGGTCCGAACCTGGGGCTCTCGCTTGAGGGTCCATGGTTCTACACACTGAGCTACCAGCTTTTCAGAGTAATAATATTGGCCTTTTTGCATCTACTTAATGAGATGATTTATACAGCGTCCAGTGGCATCTTCACTCACACTAGATGGGTGGAGGGACCACTCCGACGCTGTAGTGCCTGGAACATGGTTTTGTAGATGGTGTAGGCTTGCCCAGCACCTATACCACCCTGACAGCTTAGTCGGCCTAGCCCACAGGAAAGACTAGTCAATACGTGCGGAGCCAACCAAGCCGCGAGTTTCCTCACGATGTTTTCCTTCACCGTTAGCGTGTGGTATTGCGACTACAAATTCGTAATGTACGTAACTTTGAAATTAAAGAAAGTCATTGGTACATGCCCGCACTCGGGATCGAACCTGGGGCTCTCGCTTGCCAGTCTATGGTTCTACCCACTGAGCTACCACCGCTTCCCAAACTAGGATACCCTGCGCTATTGTAACCAGGCTAGGACGTCACTAACATGAAAATACATCCTGTGTGGCGTCGGCCTAGAGAATAGCACCAACCCAAATTCTTCCCGCGGGTGTCGTCAAAGGCGACTAAGGGACACAAACCGGGGGGTGGGCAGCAGCGCCCCCTGCAGTACAATTCCACCGAACTGCGATCCCCAACCCGCGTGCCCAGCGTGGGGATTATGGGCATCACCCCCAATGATGGCACAACCTTGCGCTATGGCGCTCATTAGGGGAGGGCTATGTCCAGCAGTGGACTATTATAGCCTGAAGAAGAAGAAAAACATGAAAATTCACCCAGACTGAGTCCATTTGCACTAATATAGTACGGCAGCCTCCAATAGGAATCGAACCCATGACCTCTGTTTCAGTAGTCAAGCGTGTTAACCGCTAGACCATCGAGGCAGTGTAATACATTTACTAAGGACGTTGTGAAAACGTTGTACTATGTCTTGCAATTACGGTTTCCATTCAATGATAGCCAGGTCAAGCTTAACGTTTTTTTAGGGGTTCGTCACTGAAAAGGAAAAATTGAACCCTTTTAGTATCACTTTGTTGTCCGTCCGTCCTTTTGTCCGTCAAGACTCTTTAGCTGAAAATGCGTTGCGTCGATTTGAAAAACTATATATTTGTGTCTACAGTCTGTTAAAGTTGGAGAAATAACAAATTTCTAAATAAACGCAAAAAAAACTTACGGCCGGTGTATGTAAATGTTATAAATATTATGCGGCAAAAAATACCTACATATTTCGACATTTATCAAAATTCACATTCATACTCCTGTGAAATGAAATGAAAAGGTTTTATTCAAAGTAGCACAGAAACTGCGGCTTAATGAACGTTACAATTCAAACTAGCTGTCCATTTTAAAATCTAGATCATTTCGGAGAAAAATGGTCAAAAAAATTCCAAACTAAGTCTTGACGTGACATAAACAAAACAAACGTGGACCTAAAACTATGAAATTTGGCAAGAAATTTAGTCTTGTGCTACAAATACAAGGAAAACTCTTAAGCCTATAAATTTTAAATTTGTAAATATAAAATAGTCTTTGAATTCGGCAAAAGCAAGAAAAAAACCGCCAAACTCAATCCCTAAATATTAATAATATTTAAGTACCTACAAATTTACAATTACCTTCTTACAAATTTGTACGGAACCCCTTGTGCGCGAATCCCACTCGCACTTGGCTGGTATTTTTTTTTAACCATTCGTCTAATCGCCTCTAAGAGCAAACGATAGCGGTCAGTCCCGCCTCCTTCGCCGCGGTCCACTGTGCACTAAAGTTAATGGCATTGCTACTCCAAATAAAACAAGCGGAGAAATACACAGAGAGAGGGGACAAACATTCACCGCCACTAGAGTGAATTACTTAATCACTCTCCTCTACGTTCGGACGCGCCGGGAATCGATCCCGCTACCCTGCTGTGAAGGTACAGAATGTACACCCAAACCGGTGTGAATCACTGCTGTTTAAAAGCGGAATAGCAATAGCAATAGCAATTTTCTCTGGTCTTGATCAACCCTTGTATGTCCCCACTGCTGAAAGTTAAGCCATACGACCGACGGCCTCGGTGGCGCAGCGGTTTGGCTCGCTGACTGTAAAACCAAAGGTCTCGGGTTCGCCAACACCCGGCCGAGTCAATCTAGGAAACGAACTTTTCTAGTTTTTGTCGGGTCTTGGATGATATCTATGTATTTATTGTATTAAATCTATCGTCGAGTTAGCACCTGTAACACAAGTCATTTAGTTGTACTTAGTATAGAGCTAACGAGATCTGAATATTTATTAATAAAAATGTTACGTGCGGATTTTTCATTCATCATACATTTTGTTCATTCATCATACAATTTTATCATTCATCATACATTTTGTTCTACGACTTTTCATAGCTTGTTGTTTTTTTTTTTGTAATTATATTTTGTAATTAGGCTCAAACCCTCGTTGTGACTGAAAGCGCGCGCCTTAATTCTGATAGGGAATGACACTAAAATGACAGATAAATGGACGGTCACGTGACGTGTTTTTTTGTTACACAATTGGCAGTTTTATCACTTGGATTGTAGTGTTGTAATACTTTAATGCGAATTTTTTGTCGCAATACCACACGTTAACGGTGAAGGAAAACATCGTGAGGAAACCCGCGGCTTGGTTGGCTCCGCACGTATTGACTAGTCTTTCCTGTGGGCTAGGCCGACTAAGCTGTCAGGATGGTATAGGTGCTGGGCAAGCCTACACCATCTATAAAACCATGTCCCAGGCACTACAGCGTCGGAGTGATCCCTTCACCCATCTAGTGTGAGTGAAGATGCCGCTGGACGCTGTATAAATCATCTCATTAATTATACTATTTTTATTTTTAACACGGGTTAGCACCGTGCTAAGGACAAATTTAAAAACCTATTTAGAGGCTAAAAATTTCACCCATGCCGGGATTCCAACCCACAACCTATGGCTATCCGTGCCAGAGCTCTTCCAATTTAGCTTCATCTTATTAAGTAGATGCAAAAAGGCCAAAATTATTATAATACTTTTATAGATAATAAAGCTGGAATGACTTCAACTTTTTGCTTTATTTACGGTGTTTGTATATTTTATTTATAATATAATAACAGAAAACTGGATAAAACGGAATAAGCAGGTAAAAATAGTCAGGTCTAGTCAATATGAGAAGTAGTAATGCTGAAAATGGGGGTACTTTCGAAAATGTGTGACATAAATCAAATTTTTAAAAATTATAGCTCGAATTAAAGAAATATGAAAAATGGTGTAAGGAATGGTGTTGGCATCGTTACAGGAACGATCTTTTCCAGACAATGTTTTATTGATGCCAAGCAGCAACAAAATCCAAGAATGTAAGTACTATGGAATAATGAAATAGGAAGGAAAAAATAAGCAAGACAATACGGTATAAAAGGTGCCAGAAGTAGGTATTGAAAGCTTTTAAGTAGGCCCCCCAGCTGTCCCCCAAAATGGCCGCTACTCAGCATAATGTTCTGCAGTGATACGTTCAGACAGGAGATGGTGATGAACGCTTAGCAAGAACAAGAAGTCGAGTGATCCTTCTGTGTCCTCCCCGTCCTCTCGCAGCGGGCAGTCGGCCAACTTGTCAATAATTCCTCATCTCGTTGCGGGAAGGAAGCGCCATCATTTGGCCGCTGAAGGAAAATTGTATCGTTGAGGAGGTTTTGTCAAAGTGTCTTTCATGTTTTCGCGCGCGCCTATAGGCAGTTGCATTGAAAGGGAATTGATTATTTTGCACGCCGATACCAACTCATCACCTTAAGCAAACGCCTGTCACGTCGAGATAAATACATCCACGGTTCTTTAGCAACAAACATACATAACCTCACGCATGTATCCCAGAGGGGTAGGCAGAGACCAGGGACTGCCACTTGCCACGATCCTAACATCAACTTCGCTTCATCAACGTTCATAAGTAGTTACATGCACGCACGCCGGTTCCGGGTACTTATCTTCCCCTTTGCAAATACATCCCCTATTTGGTCGGTGTATGTCCGCTTGGGACGTCCCTTACCAGTCCTTCCGCTAACATTTGCACTATATAATAGTCAACCAAATATTGCATATACTATTTTTATTTTTAATGCACTAACCCGTGCTAAGGAAAAATTTAAAAACCTATTTAGAGGCTAAAAATTTCACCCATGCCGGGATTCAAACCCGCAACCTCTGGCTATCCGTGCCAATATTGCATAGTAAGTTTATTTCTTATCCTAATATTATTTCTTATTTAGAATTGAGAAAGGAATGTTGCTTTGGTTGGACACGTAGAGAGGATGAAGGAAGATATATTCACGAAATAAATATATATTGCGAATGTAGGTGGAAAGGTCGGTAAGGGACGTCCCAAGTGGATATACTTCGACCATATAGAGGATGTATTTGCAAAGGCGAACATAGTAGCCGGAACCGGCGTGCGTACATGCAACGACTTATGAACGTTGATGAAGCGAAGGTGATCTGTCAGGATTGTGGCAAGTGGCAGTGCCTAGTCTCTGCCTACCACTCTGGGATACAGGCGTGAGGTTATGTATGTAATTACAGTCTGTTAGCTTTTAGAATATACCTCGGGCTCTAGCTGCCGGGCTTCGGTTTTCGCCGAACGCACACGAGTGTAATACTACTTCCTGCTCTGTATAAAACTTTCCTTCGCTATTTTGCAAAGTTCTGTAAAAAATACTGCACTGAAAGAGGTTCGAAATTTCACTGATGCCGGTTAGTTGCCCATTTTTATGTCATATAAAATTATTACTACAAGGTGCAATCCCTTGTCAGGTCGTTTAGATTTTATCATTCATTATACGACTTTTCAGAGCTTGTTGTTTTTTTTGTAATTATATTTTGTAGTTAAGCTCAAACCCTCGTTGTGAATGAAAGCCTGCGCCTTAATTCTGTTAGAGAATGACACTTAAATGACAGATAAATGGACGGTCACCTGACGTGTTTTTTTATATCGTTGGCGCCTAGAGGGTTTGATACGTGTGAAGCTTAGAATTAAAGTAGCAGTGAAGTAAAATCACAACGTTCGTGCGATTATCATTGTACTATTAACAGACTGTCAACAGAATAGCAAGAAGCCCGATCTGCCAGAGTGATCCTAAACGATCACGAAGGTGAATCTACATAGGGCGCGTTCAGTGCATGGATGGGTGACCGTCCATGACTAACGCTAGTGGCATTTTTCCGAGCGGTTCCATGCTTCGCAAGACACGTTAAGCAGTTGGTGCCGGCTGCCGTCGATAGATGGCAGTCGTTAAGCCAAGTCAGAGGTCCTAAGGCGGCTTGAAAACTTCTGACAGTAAGACCAGCCACTAGTCTTGCAAGCCTTCCTCAGAGAGAAGACCCGTGCCCCTCAGTGGGGACATAATGGTTTGATGATGACGATGATGATATTAATAAAATCTAGGGCCTGTTTCCCGCAGTAGAGCGAATGTAGGATACATAATTTAACGAAAAATATTCGTAAAAGGTTCAATATGAAAGCTTTATAACAACAAAGACAGCTCCTGACCTATATTACCTAAGTTATACAAAGGAAACTACGAGTAAATATCACATTCCGCTTAACTGGATATTACCGGGATAGAGTTCTCGAGCAAAAAAAGCACGATGGTGTCGTCAGAGAGAAACGAGTGACATTTGTCACGTGACAGGACTATCAGAAGGTCTACTCAGTACTCGGGTCTAGCCTTATACAGAGTTTTAACATGCAGGGTGGTTTTTTAAATGCGTAATCCCAGAAATGCCCAATCACAATTTGTGCATTTGTGGCAAAATATCGGTACAGTTGGCAACTATATCAACTTAAACATAAGTGCACTGTAATTAACAACTATTTGCGACAAAAATCTAAAGAAAGACCTGTACCTAGCCGACAGTACCAACGGTACTATTTTGTTATTTCCTTCGTAATATGGCCAAGTGTTTTCCAATAATAAAAAAATTATTGCCGCTTTTAGCTTTATTCAGTATGCATTTTGGCAAATATGATAGATCATTCTCTGTGATTCTCATGTGACGTTACGTTTAAATGTTCAGTTTTATAATAATTTATTTTTTATCGATAACGATTTGTGGTTTTTAAATCAAAAGTTGAAACAAAAATTGCTTACAAAAAACAAACTAGATCTTAGAGTGTCCAACATGTCCAAGTATTGGACACAATTATCATGGACTGACAAAATGGAAAATGAATCAGTTGAGTAGTGGAGTATTGTCTTCTTAACAAAAAGTTCTACATATTTTATATTCGAGAAAATAGGCAATTCTAAGACTCAGATTTAAATAGAGTGCCTTTTACGAGTATGCCAGTACTGTGACATACTTCTGTAGTGACTACTTTAAACATTTGTCACATAGAGTGAAGATTTCCTCAAGAAATAATAACGCTCGCAGAGCGGGAATAGAGAGAAGATCAAGTTGCTTTTGTAGTTATATTCCACTGCTGATATTTATTTAGTTGCTGACATTTAATAAATTGTATATAACATTCCTCTCTGTCGTATATACTTTGCGACGATTCACAATAATGTTAGCGTCCTAGAGGCTAACGAACCATATTTTATGTCTAGACACAATAATGAAGGATGTCATGAAAAACGATGGAAATAACATTACATAACATTTACATACCGGCACATACATTGATTCTGGCCCCACACTAGGATACCCTGTGTCGTGGGAACCAGAAACAACGACATCACAAACATGTAAACATCCAAGACCTGGGCATTTTTTGTCCCCGTTTTTTGGGATTCAACCCGCAGCCCTCTTGCATGGTAGGCAGATGCGTATAGTTGTATAGTTAATCATTGTATAGTTAATAATCATAATGAAGGAACCCACGCCTTAGTTGGTTTCGAACCATAAGCGTACTGTTTCCGCATTTTTTCTATGGAGCCTATCTTTCATAAAGCCTTCACCAATGTATAGTTAGAGTGTAAATCCTACTCACCGGTTTTGTCTGGTTAAATATGGTGTAAATCCATAGCCAGAGAGGTTTTTGATAGTTTTTTTAATAAGGCGCGTCTAACATCTACACTATCCTGCAAGTTAAATCGGCCTAGACTTTTTATTTCACTTTTCAGTCCTCAAAAAACGATACTAATACAGAATATAACTCAACGCTTGAAATTGCCGATTCGCACTGAATACGCGTGGAAATTAAGCGCATATTCTCTCTTTCCAAGAGAAGATCTGTGCCCTGCAGTGTGGCGTATGTATTAAAAAAACAATGTTACAAAAATAATATTGTTGTCGCTGCCTGTACGTAATACAGAGAATATTGTAAGGAGGTTCGAAATTTCACGGATGCCGGTGAGTCGCCCATTAGCTCAGTTGGAAAGAGCGCTGGCACGGATAGCCAGAGGCCGCAAGTTCAAATCCCGGCATGGGTGCAATTTTTAGCCTCTAAATAGGTTTTTTAAATTGTCCTTAGCACGGGTTAGTGCATTAATTTTTTTTAAATAATATCGGTTTGATAAATTTCATGAAATCATCACCAATTAACATCACGACAGTGACAAAGTGAGTGTGATGTCGTGTTTACTTTGAGTTACATTTCCGAATTAACTAAAATTGCTAAAAAAAATTAAGGGGCTATCGTCTTCACAAATTGTCGGCAATGAATAAATTAAAAAGCTAACACCCGCCCGCGGAGCAAAATTTTACACGAAAATTTATTAAATTTTCATTCAATCTTTGAAGAAATAAATCTAGCTGTAAGTTTGCGAGTGGGGAAAAACAAGGTATTCCTTCACATAAGTTACAATTTCCATTTTTTCCTTGTACGTTTTTTAATCCTTAATATTCAATCAAGGTGCAACTCTGAATTATAATTGGATTATTTATACGTATTGTAGTAAAACAAAAACAATTATGAGTAAAAGTATTACTTTATTCAAATTTAAATAATCATTGATTAAATGAATATAATAACTTTATAGAAATTGTCAGTTGCTATCTTTAAGCTTTATTGCCATAAAACTTTATCATGAATAGTCTTTGTATGGTTTATAGTATTAGGGTAGTATTTACCATACTACCATACTACAGGGTATCCTAGTTCGGGACCAGGTCAAGTGTTTGTATTGTGTGGAAGTTATTATTATTATTTTCAACGATTCTTTGCACGCCTATCATAATTCATATTGTTCTTTTCCCGTGCCTCTTATAAATGGGCCGATCAAAAAACGTCACCAGAATTAAGTCCAATCTTTGCACGTAAGTGCAATAAAGAACTTAATTAATAGACTTTTGTGTCTGTTGTTAAGCCAAGCATTTTACTTAGTTATATAAAATGGTACCGAGTGATTGTAATTCATTACTTAGGTTAAGAACCAGGAGCGGCTTGATAACTTCTGACAGTAAGGCCCGCCAGTGTCTTACAATCATCCACTAACCCGGACTTGGCCCCCGTGGTGGAGTATGGCCTAACCTTCCTGCGATACAGGAAAAGATCTGTGCCTCAGCAGTGAGAACATACAATGAGTTGATATCATACCAATAAATAGTATACATTAAATAAGTTCCAATGAATGGGGTTTCCTTTAATTCCTCCTTTTATTTTGTTTCACTTCTATAGAGTGACACTAAGACTACTGAGTAAATCACCTTGTCCTGCATGCCAAGGAGTTTCGCATCCGCGATGTGTAAAAAACTTCTCCTCTGACGTATATGATTAATTAGACTTGTTCTAAAGTTGCCTGTTTCGCTGAAATCCGGCTTGTGCACTCAGTCGTTAATAAATTTGTCCTTGTTCATTATGGGCCGTTTTGGGGCTTTGTTGCTGCTTTGAGAAGAGGAAGATTATTTTTGTTGGTTTAACAGTTGAATTAAGTTTTTTTTTATATTAAATTTCCGATGTAGATAAATCAAGAAACAAACAATGTATATGTAAAATATAGAAAAAAAAAACCTTATTTTGTGTAAAAATTTCTTAGAAAAGACACAATATAATTTACTAACTAACCTTACTCTAAATAAATTATCTTATCTTAACTTTTTCTATGAAGGAAAATTTCGGTGTCCTTATAAATGTGAATTGTGCAATTTTGTGGAGATGTTATAACCTGTAGCTGTTTAACAGAATACGGCCATGTAAATAAGTCTAGCCGATAACTTTTGTGATCGCTTGTGTTTGGAGTGTTTGTTTTTATTCTACCTACAAAAGTGCGCTGCCGATATTGTACTAACAAATCATTGCAACATATAGCTACCCACATATGGAACTATTGTCTACTTAAATAATAACATAAACTGTGGCTATTTTATAAGCTCATGCATGTTGACTAAATTAATTAACATATGGTTTATGGTTTAAGACGTTTATTCTCGTAAGAACAATATATATGTTCACTTATAATGACAATTATTAATTAATTAATTATTTATTTATTATGTTAGCTACGGGTGGACTGTATAGGAAAACTAAAGAGAAACTAAGGAAAACGCTAATAATAGATTTAATGTATGATTTAATGTATGTATGAGTATGAGACAGAGTGGTTGACAAAAGTGACAGTAAAAACATAGAATAATAAAAAGGAGATGAAACTGTCCGCAACATGTTAATTAATTAATTAATTAATAATTGTCATTATAAGTGAACATATGTATTGTTCTTATGAGAAAAAACGTCTTAAACCATAAACCATATGTTTGTTACACAATTAGAAAGAAGAAAAATAGAAATTTTATTTATATTATTATATAATTACATGAAACCTGGCGTGTATATAGATCTAAATCTAGATAATGCGTTTTTGTAAGATAATATTTTATTGTTAATTTAACCAGTTTTCAAGCCAAACATCATTTATTCATTGCTTTGCCATGGTAAGATGAATCGTATAATCTATCGATAATTCTTAAACCAAGTCTAATATACATTTTAATATCACACACAAATACAATATTATGTCAGAAACCCGAAAAGCACCGAGAACCGACGTGCGTGCATACAACGTCTTATGAACATGGATGAAGCGAAGGTGATGTGTTGACTGCGGTTGTGTGGTAGGAAATGCTTATGGCATTAAGTTTGCCGCATTGTACGATTTTATTATGCAATAAAAGTATTAATAATGTGTCAGGATCGCGGCAAGTGGCACTCCATGGTCTCTACCTGCCCCTTTGGGAATCAGGCGTGAGGGTATGTTACGTTATGTTATATGTCAGAGTCATAAATTTCATGACAGTGTCACGTTCGGTGTGAACGTCCATGTATAATCCTATTAGCACAGAGCTTAGCCGAAGATTGCATAGCAGACCACAATTTCAAATTATACCAGTCAACTTGTGTAGTCAAGGCTTGAGAATCGTAGCTTTACTTTAGATACATAGATAGATAGTTAAAAAAATTATTTAAAGACACAATACTAAAAACAAAATATAAATACAAACAACATAAAACATAACATATTCACAGCTATACATATTCTCAAACATTTGGCGAACACAAAAAAAAACAAAAGAATAAAGTTACACATTTATATCCTGATTTCATTATCAAGACAGGGTTTAAAGTATTGAGCCCCTAAAATGGCCCCGACTCAGCATGTGTTGCAGGAGCACCGAGTTACTACCTGCAATGCGGATATTATACATACACACTCACACACACACATAAATACACCCTCATATATATAAATACATACACACACATAAATACACACACACACATACATACATACATAAATGCATACACACATACATAAGTACATACATGTGGGACTAAGCCAGCGAGAAATAAGAAGTCGTCTTCAAACTACATACATATCTAGCAATCAGGCTTGTATTCTTTTTTATGGTTGTGCAACAAAGTGTTCTCTATCTATATATCTACATTACACACGAATACATCCAACGTAGAAGTAGAAAATCTTTATTTGGTACTACAGATATTGAATACAATATCTGTAGATATTGATTGATTGATACAATAGCTGAGCGGAAACCTTTTTGGTACAAAGTAGGTACCAAAAAGGTTTCCGCTCAGCTTAATGCCGCAGCAGGACTACGGCGCTGATTTTTAGCGGATGCCTGAGAACTTATTGCTGAAACTTAAATTAATCTAAGGCAAACAAAACAATGACCTCATTAATGCATTTTTTTTTAGCGACGACATATGCCTTTATGTATTCAAAACAAATACAAATCAGTTTTTTTTTCAACGCACATCTATTTAATTATATTAAAAATTATATGTTCGCCCTACTGCAGGGCGCAGGTCTTCTTTCCAAAAGAGAGCATAGGGTTAATTTCCATGCGTGCCCACCGCGGATTGGCAATTTCATCTCATTGAACCTCTCGGACACTTCTACGGTGTGGTTAATAAATAATATATCTTTAAAACCCTTTTTGAGGGGGCTCTTAATGTGTGGGTACGTCTCTACCTTCTTCTTTTTCTTCAGGCTATATTATGTAGTCCACTGCTGGACATAGCTCTCTCCTAATGAGCGCTATAGCGCCCTGTCTTCAGCTTGCCGCAGCCACCATCTGCCGGCAGTTTTTCGCAGATCGTCATCCCACCTGGTCGGAGGGCGTCCTACACTACGTTTGCCGAGTCGCGGTCTCCACTCAAGAACACGTTTACTCCAACGGTTGTCGATTCTTCGCGAGATATGGCCAGCCCACTGCCACTTCAGCTTGCTGAGTCTCTACCTTCACCACAGACTATTTAATCTGCCTCTGAGGAATGTTTTAAGATACGTCTCTTTAAAAACATAACTATTGGAAAACAGACCTTACACCAAGCGCCCGTATACTCCACCTCAGTGAACATAAATGTCATTATTTAAGACACTGCTTTCAATGAGCCAAGAAATGTCTCTTGTCCTGTGACGTCATTCCCTGCGACATGAAGTAAAGACAAAAAGCCAAATGTACCGCCCGTCACGTCGGCCCAACCATTTATCCGTCAGTCACGCGTCACGTCGTGCCGGATAAACCCGCCATGATTTATGACGTCACTTCCGGCCGCCATCTTTGTTTCGTTGACGTGTCAGCCGTTTCGCGCGGAGATTATCGACTGTTTGGTGGGAACAGAAGGCGTACCTATTAGCAAAGTTAATCAAATAAATAAAGTTCAAATTGAAAGAAACGGGTGTCGTATAAACATTACTATTTTACAATATTTAAAAACCTTTTTAGAGGCTAAAAATTCCACCCATGCCGGGATTCGAACCCGCGACCTCTGGCTATCCGTCTGGCGAATCCCGGCATGGGTGGAATTTTTAGCCTGTAAATAGGTTTTTTTAAAATTGTACTTTGCACGGGTTAGTGCATTAAAATTAAAAATAGTATAATCATGTGGGCACAGCGATATCATTCTAATGTAAAAACCTAACTGCAAAGTAGGTAGTCGGGTCTGTAAGTGATGCAATCGACTTCAGCCAGATGTCGCTGCCTGTACGTATTACAGATAATAGTGTAAAGAGGTTCGAAATTTCACTGATGCCGGTGAGTCGCCCATTAGCTCAGTTGGATAGAGCGCTGGCACGGATAGCCAGAGGTCGCGGGTTCGAATCCCGGCATGGGTGAAACTTTTAGCCTCTAAATAGGTTTTCAAACGTGAACAGTCAATTGAATTAAAACTAAGTAGTAGGTTTTGTAGTACGAGTTAGTAAGAACCCTATTACTGTAATTAGTTTGCATTAATATACCTGCATTTGTTTTTTCATTAGTTTTTTGCTGCAAGGTGTCCTATGATTTGCTTGCTTTATTTGGTAAAGACCACAAAGTAAGTCCGGTACAAAATCCGTAGTTGAGCCAGGGTCATCAATAAAATGAAGAATTGGGATCCATTTTAATAAGCCAAAGTAGTAATAAAACGAACAATATTCACGAGAAGCAAAGAAACAGCAAAAACAATGAATGAACGAGTCGTTTTGTTTGTTTTAGCCGGTGACAATGACAATTCAAGCAATTTTTTTTGTCTAGTATTGCCATAAATAAATAGTTTACCCTCAAATCCAGATTATTTCTTTTAATCATTTTATCACACCAATTATTGAATACGACACATCTAGCAAATATTGTAATGCCGTCGCATTAGTGTGCATAATTTTTTACCCAAATAATACTAAAACGCGTTGCATTAGAGACTCCAAATTGTTTTCAGTGCAATTTTTGACTAGTTAAATTCTTTAAATTGCAACACCGGAATAAAAATCAAGGCTGGTTGACATAATAAAGACTGGATTTTAGATAAAATTCATATTACTTTGTAATTGTTTAAAATGTCGATTGATACAACAAGATAAGCATTAATATTCGTTTTGAAATTAATTATAATCAGGGGTTATTTCGATTTTTCTCATACATTCTGTCCACGTATAGCCCAAAATGGACAAAGTACTTTATTGTGAAATACACTCTAATTGTGGTTGTTATGGAATGGACTGCATAAACAAGAAATCTAATGAAAAACGGGTACAACAAAGTATAATAGCAAAAAAGCGACAACAAGAATACGAGTATTACAGAATGGTGACATGAGGAACAAAAAGAAAATATTTTCTGTATTACGTACAGGCAGCGACATAATACAGACAATATTGTAAAGAGGTTCGAAATTTCAGTGATGCCGGTGAGTCGCCCATTAGCTCAGTTGGAAAGAGCGCTGGCAGGGATAGCCAGAGGTCGCGGGTTCTACTCCCGGCATGGGTGGAATTCTTAGCCTCTAAATAGGTAGGTTTTTAAAATTATCCTGAGCACGGGTTAGTGCATTAAAAAATAATATAATCATGAGGAAGAAAAGTCAATAAAACATACAAATTGCAAAATGAATCTTGAGTGGAGACCGCAACTCGGCAAACTTAGTGTAGGACGACCTTCGAAATCTAAAACCCCGAATTATTCAATAGAGTCATATTAGAAATGAAAGAAAAAGGGTTTTATTCAAAGTAGCACAGAAACTGCGGCTTAGTGAGCATTACAATTCAAAATAGGTGTCCATTTCATAATCTAGATCATTTTGGAGAAGAAATGGACAAAAAACCTCCAAACTTAGTATATTCAAAGTCCTTAATTAACATAGTTTACATAATTATTATAAAACATCGAACTTATACATTGTACTGGCTTTAATTCCAGACCTCATTGTCATCTAAATAATCCTTTATGTTATAGTAGCCCTTTTGGCACAAAGTGTGCTTTTTGAACCGCGATTCAGGCAAGCTTAAAATATATCTTTAGGGATTTTATTATAGAAGCGTATACAATGCCCCATGAAGGATGTATTAACCTTTGCCAGCCTAAATAGTGGGAACAAAAGTTTATGTTTATTTCTAGTATTTACATTGTGTTGGATACCTTAGTCCGATAGTGGTCGTTTCATTCACCCTATCGGTAGCCTGGTAACAAAACGCATTACAATGGTATAACTCGTGCTACTTAAAAACCTATTTAGAGGCTAAAAATTTCACCCATGCCGGGATTCGAACCCGCAACCTCTGGCTATCCGTGCCAGATAGCCAGAGGTTGCGGGTTGGAATCCCGGCATGGGTGAAAGTTTTAGCCTCTAAATAGGTTTTTAAATTTGTCCTTAGCACGGGTTAGTGCATTAAAAATAAAAATAGTATAATCGTGCTACTTAGCTTGGCGCCTCGTTCGATTCGAGCTTCTTCGCGAGAGATGCCTATTTAATTTGCGCGGGTTATACCCCTGGAATGACATTGTACTGCTATTGTATTGTAGACCACCAAATTGAGGCAAATGACCACTATTGCCGTGCTTGTACCATTCTAGTTAGAATATTCTCGGGGTTTAATAGCGTAGTAATTTATTGTTACCTCGACGTTTCAAACTAGGTTAGTCATCGTGGTCACGAGAAGACTGATGGCTGGCACCCGTTCGCATCTTCAGCTGATGAGGTTTCAGACTACCCTCAATCAGCCAACACAAAGCACTATAAGGGTTGCGACACACTACACTGACAATGTCGGCCGATAATATTCTAGCTATGTGTACAAGTCGCGAAAGTTTAAAATATCTTATACCATTCTAAAAAATATGTAAGTATTACTCTAGGGCTAGGTGGGGTGGCGATCTGAGAAAAACTGCAAGCAGATGCTGGATGCGGCAAGCTGAAGACGGAGCTAAGGCGCTCATTAGGGGAGGGCTATGTCCAGCAGTGGACTAATATAGTCTGAAGATGATGATATAAATTAATTCCTTGGATTCACTTGGTCTTCAACATTAATGTTTAAGGATTCGCGCATTTATGTGGTAACTGTGCATATGAACCAGTGCAATACACATGGTTTCTCCGGTTTCTCATGGTTGACCGGATATTCCCGCACTTATGTTCATAGTTGCACCATTGTACGTAGCAGGCGCTGGGGTTCGCTCACGATGTTTTCCTTTACAGTTAGCGAAATGTATTGCTTTGTCAAGCGCTCGTGGCCTAGGCGAAGCGAGTGATTGGAAACAATCACTTGGTTAAGCAACAACAGGCGCGGTCAGGTACGGGATGGGTGAGCGTCCTGTGACTACCGCTAGTGGCATTTTTCCGAGCGCTTCCGTGCTTCGCAAGGCAAGTTAAGCCGTTGGTGCCGGCTGTCATATAATGGCAGTCGTTAAGCCATGTCAGAGGCCTTATGGGCGGCTTGATAATTTCTGACAATAAGGCCCGCCACTGTCTTACCATCCTCCACCAACCCGGACTTGGCCCCCGTGGTGAAGTATGGCCTAACCTTCATGCGATGCAGGAAGAGACCCATGCCCCAGCAATGGGGACATACTAGGGTTGACAACGTATTGCTTTGTCATATTGACAATGTACGTAAACAAAGTCATTCTGGGATACAAAAATACGAGCTCCAGGTGGATGGACACCTTAGATATTCAGGCTTCCTCACGACTTTACTCTTCATGTTTAGCGAGTGGATTTTTTGTTTGACAACAAACTTTTATTTTACCCATTTACCACGGAAAACTAAGTCTTATAGCCAACATAATAAGAAGCGCTTATGAAAAATTGCTGGAGGCATCAGCAAAGCAATCTGTGTGCTAAGAAATCCCCGGCTTAGCCAGAGTATGTACCGATAGGAGTTTGGAACTAGTTACGGACTGTTGTCGATGAGTTGCGCAAGATAGATATCGATATTTTTTGTGATTCTCTTCGTGAAGTAAAATATTTCTCAAAGACTCAGGATTCTCATACATAGGTATATATTTAACGGCTCTAATTATTTATTAGGTAGACATGTTTAATATATTTGATGGGTATCAACCCTAGGTGTGTGGGTTGAGTTTGAGTTTGAGACTGCTGGGGCACGGGTGTCTTCCTGCATCGCAGGAAGGTCAGGCCATACTCCACTAAGACAGTGGCGGGCCTTACTGTCAGAAGTCTCTGACATGGCTTAACGACTGCCATTACATGACACCCGGCACCAACGTGCCTTGCGAATCACTGAAGCGCTCGGAAAGAATACCACTAGCAGTAGTCACGGGATGGAAACTCATTCAATACCTGACTGCGCCAGTTGTTGCTTCACCCGAGTGATTGATTCCATTCACTCGGTGCCACTAGGCCAGGAACGCTCCGTTTTAAATAACTAAGTGTAATGGTTTTCTGTGATAAGCCATTTAGGCCGTCTTCGTGCACTGCATTTTTTCGAGGTCGCGGATGACTAATATGTTCATTAAGTAAATGTTTTGTTTTTATAGTGAATATTTAAAAACCTATTTAGAGGCTAAAAAACCACCCATGTCGGGATTCGAACCCGTGACCTCTGGCTATCCGTGCCAGCGCTCTTTCGAACTGAGCTAATGGGCAACTCACCGGCATCAGTGAAATTTCGAACCTCTTTACAATATTCTCCGTATTACGTACAGGCAGCCACATCTGGCTGAAGTAATTATAGTGAATATTTTTACAAGCGCTGAGATAGGCCATTTTTCATCCACCTGTGATTGATTGGTAGAAAATGCATATGGCATAAGAAAATTACTAATAATAATATCGTACACTTCATGTTTCGTCACGAGGTTTTCAACTAACGAGTGCTATTTTATCTGCAAATTAACAAATATTGTCTGTGAAAAAATGTAAAAACACGCTGGAGTTATTATTGTTTTTTAATTCTTTACTGTACCAGTAAAGTTTACTGTACAGTCGGCGGACTTAATACTAATAGTATCTTATTCTAGCCAACCAACGTAGAGAAGGTGCTAGTGCCAAACAGTGAAATGATATTTTAATGTAATTTATCTTTTAAAATTAAACAATATATAAATATGTACAATAATTATAAAAGGGCGTACGTTCGAAGGCCTTACGTTCGAGAGGTATTAAGTTCGATACCCGCATGCGGAAGGCGGCTTATATTTTAAATTGTACATTGACATTCAGCAAATGGAATGTAAATTATTTACGTTGAAATAAATTGATTTGATTTGACATGTGCCAATGAACTCGCAAACATCGATAAACGGAAAGCAAATCGTTACTTACATCCCTAGTAAGATTACCGGAAAATGTTGTTATGTTTACGTAGTGTTTACATACAATTTAAAAGCCGTATAGGGACTGATGATATAAACATAATACAGTTTGAACAAACCGTTTTAATAATACCTATACCACTTCAGAGAGAATGAAACCATTATATTTGGTTAAACTTTGACGTTAAAACCATTTTTATTGCTTCATTGGTCTGACGATAGTGTGCCTGTTTACCAACACCGAGTTCGTGGGTTCTATTCCACATGGAATATGTGATGTTTGTGACTATGTGTGATAGTGAGAGCATTGTAAGATCCTTGTGGAACCTTCATTATTTACTTTGAGGAGAAAAAAGGCAAACAAAAGGCCTTCTCTTTTTTTGAAGTAGGTTAAACATAAAAAAGGAGTGACGACTTGCGACACTGCGACGCTTAAGAAGCGTCAAAAGAAAAAGAACTATTAACTCCCACCTTCTGAAATCGCTGCTCACAACACTGGAGCTTACGGCGACTCCTTCACGCCATTCGGTTAGGCTGTGGAATGTACTGCCACACAAAATATGCGCTACTTCCACAATTGGTACATTTAAGAAGCAGTTGAAAGAGCACTATTTATCTCTATGATAACTTTGAGCTCGATATTTATTTATGATTTACTATGTATTTTATTTATTTATATTTATAGATATTTAGTCTATGTAGTGTACTCTTTCTGCTTAGGTTATTGTTAAGGGTTTTTGCAGTATGTGTAGTTTATTTTGCACACGTATATTGACCCGTTTTATACTGCTCCTCCGTCTCTCCACGGTTTGCTGGAAGAAATCTCTTTCAGGGATAAGCTCGCCTTTGTACATGTTATTTCTTATGTAATGTCCTTTTTAATGTTTCGCGTGGAATAAAGTTTAACAAGAATAAGAAAATTTTACAAAGGCTTATGAGGACGACAAATATCTTAGCGGTTAAACTAACAGCACGTGCCCCAGGAGCCACGGGTTCGAGTCATTCTAAATATTTTTCTTACATTTGGCTCAAAAAAAAGGGTTCTTTGTACCGCGTCGCGGCAAAATCCCCCGAAACATAGTTAATTCCTTCAAAAACCGCTGCTGAGCGGGAGTTTTCAGAATAATTTAAATAAGCAGCATTACAACAGGGTATAATTCCCCGGCAAAAGGGAGCAAACACGCAATTTACACTCCAAATCGCCGAGTTTGTGGACGCTGGGTGTACTAAAAGCGGGTCGTCTCTTGCGAGAGGCCTAGGTACTTGATTGCGACACTCACATTTTGTGTACGGAGAAAAAATCTTAGAATGGTATTGGGTCTGTCAATATTTGCTTAAAGTTGTAACGGTGCAAACCACTCTACACAATTTTTTTATAATATCATCATTTTCAAAATTTTAAATTAGGTACCTACGTCACCCATATTTCCTGGAATTTTTGGCTACTTAAACCGTATTTTACCTGGTTATTCTGTTTATTTTTATCAAGTTTCCTGTTTATAATATAAATAAAACACAGAGTTGAAGTCGTTCCAGTTTATGATTTGTAAAACGTTTTACAATTCAACAAAGTATGGCACCTTTTGTCAAGCTACACTAGCAGTTCAGCAAATGATGTAAGTGTTGTTTTGTGCCTGTATTTGTTATTTGTTATTTTTGGGGTCAGGACTTAGAATTTTCGTTAAACCTTGTCCGAAAATAGTTAAATATATTTTTGGAAATCAAAGAAAGCTTTATAAAAACACTTTTAAATGATTATTTGCGAGTGGTATTGCTACTATGTATAACTTCACAAATGTTCATAACTTAGAAAACATAGTCATTGGTACATGCTCGTACTTATCCATATTATGGAATAAAAATCCAAATCCGTTAATGCGCCAATTTTGGCATACCAACGGCTTGTAAAAATCTAAACAGTTTTAATGGATTTTCTTGTGACTGAACCTGAGTATCTCTTATAAGACTATCCATACTACAATTAAACGGGCGTAATTTTATACTATGCAACATGCCGGGATTCGAACCCACGACCTTCCGAACGTAAAATGAGCTCTGCTATAAATTATTTTATTTTAGTTCAAAGGAATTTTAAAAATGTACCAACACTATTGTCACTTTCGAAAGATAAGCCTCAGCTTATGAGCAGCCACTTGAAAAATAATGAAAAAAACACTCAAAAACTCGCGTGTGTTAAAAGCAAAATAGAAATAGAGATAGAATGAAACAAAAACATGGTTTAAATCCTTGAAACATTGAGTTGGAGCTGTGCTTAAAAATATACTGGGAAACATTACATAAAATTCCACTGGAAATGGCTTAATTTGCTGTTAAAATTGTGTTGCTGCTACCTATATATTTTTAACCAAAACCATATTATCAGTTTATATTATATTGTAAACCATATTCTATTTTATTTTTATTTAATGCAATTAATTGGACTTTGACGAAATCAGTGGATGAATTCTTAGAATAATTTGTGCTAAGTTTATTTTGTAATAAACTTAGCACAAATTATTTTAATTATTTATTTTGATATGAATGTAAATTGAATTAAACATATTTTCAGTATGTGAGATAAGTTCAGGATTGGTTGGATATCGTCCCGTGATTACCGTCAGTTGCATTTTATCGAGCGCTTCCGTGCTTCGCAAGGCACGCTAAGCCGTTGGTGACAGCTGTCATGTAATGACAGTCGCTAAGCTATATCAGAGGCCTTATGGGCGGCTTGATAACTTCTGACAGTAAGGTCTGCCAATGTCTTACACTCCTCCACCAACCCGGACTTGGCCCCCGTGGAGGAGTATGGCCTAACCTTCCCGCAATGCAGGAAGAGACCCTTGCCCCAGAAGTGGGGACATACTAGGGGTTGATATCGTGATAAGTAAGAAACTGTGTAAAGTACAGCACCCCGAAACGCCTATAGTCACAAAACACTAGACATAAACATCCCTAACAAACTTTTTAAGGCTAAAAATTCCACCCATGCCGGAATTCGAACCCGCGACCTCTGGCTACCTCTTTTTAGCCTCTAAATAGGTTTTTGAAATTGTCCTTAGTACGGGTTACCTCATCCATTTACTTGATGTCGTCCAGCCTTCACCCATGCGGGATCCTGGACTACACGAGCCCATCAACAATGTCCTCGGTGCGTGTCCAGTGAACAAACATGTCCAATTAAACTTACATAGCGTGCGTCACTGGTGGACACTTCCAATGAGAAAAGTTTCACTACGATACCTTTGTCACGTTTCTGTACAGTCGACATGTCAACCTTTACACGCGTACCCCTACTCGGTTACTTTAAAGGTCGATATCAACCCCTGTATGTCCTCACTGCTGGGGCACGGTCCACCAGCCTGGACTTACGTAAGTATGACCCAACCTTTCTGCGATGCAGGAACAGACCCGTGCCCCAGACTTACAAGGGTTGTTTTCGTAATCTTCATTACAATATAACTTAAGTTTGTACGCCAAAGGCAAGAAATAGCGCGACTTTTCTGTCATAAAACATTTTTTTTATTCAAGATGCACACACAAACAAACTGGCAAATGTGAACCATCAATTACCGGGTTTACTGAGGAAACCTTGAAAGTGTTACGTGGTTTTGAATTGAAACAACATAGTATTTTATTGAATTTTTTTTATGTGATGATGATGATTGGCCTTTTTGCATCTACTTAATGAGATGATTTATACAGCGTCCAGTGGCATCTTCACTCACACTAGATGGGTGAAGGGACCATTCCGACGCTGTAGTGCCTGGGACATGGTTTTATATGTAGGCTTGCCCAGCACCTATATCCTGACAGCTTAGTCGGCCTAGCCCACAGGAAAGACTAGTCCATACGTGCGGAGCCATCCAAGCCGCGGGTTTCCTCCCGATGTTTTCCTTCGCCGTTAGCGAGTGGTATTGCGACTACAAATTCGCAAATGTACGTAACTTTGAAATTAATTAAACAAAGTCATTGGTACATGCCCGCACGCGGGATCGAACCTGGGGCTCTCGCTTGCCAGTCCATGGTTCTACCCACTGAGCTACCACCGCTTCTTCATGTTGTGTAATTAACCTACATTTACGGATAATTATGTTGATTGGTTGATTAACAGTACAGTTGTTTCCTTTGTGTGTTTTCTAACTCTAAACTTAAAATTTTATTACATCAAATTTAATATCAGCCAGTCAGATGAGTACCACTAAGTAGCTACATATTTTTCAAGGCGGATTTAAACTAAAAAGGAAATTCAAGGGAATCTTTTTCCGACCAACGATCGCAGACAAACAATAAATTAGTTAGAAAGTTGGTCTTTATAGGTCTTTTGTTGAGAGTTTGGCTATGCACTTGTCTCGACCTATCATTGCACATTTGTACAATTTTAGAGGTTGGCGTTTATTTGGTTTTTATTTATTGAAAGAACTAATTGTAGTTTTTTTCTCATTTTGACCATATTCATCCAGCTGTCAACGAATATTGCAGTTTAATCACATAGCTTTTTTAAAAACCTATTTAGAGGCTAAAAATTTCACCCATGCCGGGATTCGAACCCGCGACCTCTGGCTATCCGTGCCAACGCTCTTTCCAACTGAGCTAATAGGCGACATAGCTTTTTTCAATAAGCCGTAGAAATTCGTCAAAATATAAGTGGAAATAATTTATTTTAACTGCAAAAGAGCTAACATGCTCTTCCTAGATCATTAATTACACATCTTATTAGTTTATTACTAATAAGATGTGTAATTAATTAAATACGATAGTTTAATACGAAATTATTTGCTTCGGCAAAAAATTTTTACTCAGTGGATTGACATCAGGTTGCCTTATTACAGTAATAAAACTATAATATAGTTGTCGATTCGATCTATGTTAACCCTTTTTATGTCGCCACTGCCGGTCTCTTCTCGCATAGGAGGAAGGTAACCGTAAAAATATAACTGTCACGTGTTAGATATCCACTGAAATGTGGAATTCTCTGTGTGATTCATATTACGCCTTATACATACGGCGGAGCTTAGTAAACATTCCGCTTTCGCACACAGATGTGTACCTGAAAAGTTGCATAATGAAGGCGCAGATCTCTGCTTAACCCTTTTCCATTCAAGACGCTTAGTTACCTCCAGTAGCTTGTCTAGCTGACTTGCCGGCAAAAGGCTTACAGTGGGAAAGTTGGATCATAACTGGCGCGGCGCGATGAGTGCCAAACCCGGCAACTTCGCGAATTAGCCGGAAATTTATGTAGCGGTAAAGATGTTAATGTCCCGTATAATATTCCTGAGTCCGGCGCTGAACGGAAATCGGATATTGTGACCGGCTCGTGTTGTTTCGGTTGGTCTGCTGCGTTGTGCTTTCCGTTACAGGAAATGATGCGGCTCTTGCAGAATTGTGTATTTGAATCGAATAATTTCATAAAAAAATGAGTCTTTAACATAACATAACATTTATATTAAAAACCTACTTAGAGGCTAAAAATTCCACCCATGCCGGGATTCGAACCCGCGACCTCTGGCTATCCGTGCCAGCGCTCTTTCCAACTGAGCTAATGGGCAACTCACCGGAATCAGTGAAATTTCGAACCTCTTTACAATATTCTATGTTTAACGTACAGGCAGCGACATCTGGCTGATGTAATTTGCGTTACTTACAGCCCCAAGTACTTACTTTGCAGTTAAGTTTTACATCGGAATGATATCGCTGTACCCACATCACTATGTTATTTTTAATGCACTAACCCGTGCTAAAGACAATTTTAAAAACCTCTTTAAAGGCTAAAAATTCCACCCATGCGGGTAGGTACTATATATTGATTTTGATGTTGATTAATTTTAGCCTCTAAATAGGTTTTTAAAATTGTCCTTAGCACGGGTTAGTGCATTAAAAATAAAATAAGGACATTTATATATGAAACGGGTCAAATCGCGATTATTTATTAGGTAAAAGGTAATTACCTTATTTTCCGACGTTTCGGCAGCGTTACAGTTGCCGTGGCCTGACACGTGACCCGTTTAATATATAACTATGTATGAGTATCGCGAATCATAAAAACAAATACTACAACATAACATTTATATACAGGCACATATATTGCTTCTGGCCCCACACCAGGATACCCTGTGTCGTGGGAACCAGAAACAACGACGTCACAAACATGTAAACATCCAAGAGCTGGGCCTTTTTTTGTCCTCAGCCGGGGTTCGAACTCGGGGCCTCTTGCGTGGTAGAGAGATCCGCTACCGCTGCGCCACAGAGGTCGTCTTTTGGTAGCTTTTGTTTTTTTAAACTATCAAAGTGAGAGAAAACTTCAATAAATGTTGATATTTATTAGACTAATTAAATGCACTATTTTTATTTTTAATGCACTAACCCGTGCTAAGGAACAAATTTAAAAACCTATTTAGAGGCTAAAAATTTCACCCTAGCCGGGATTCGAACCCGCAACCTCTGGTTCTGGCACGGATAGCCAGAGGTTGCGGGTTCGAATCCCGGCATGGGTGAAATTTTTAGCCTCTAACTAGGTTTTTAATTAAATGCATAATTAATTATCTAGGATGAGCCTGTTAATTCTTTTGCATTTAAAATAAATTATTGCAACTTCTATTTTAACGAATAATGGATTAGTCCATCAAGGGTACAAATTTTACTATGAGGAAAAGTTCCAAATGGCAAAAAAAAGCATTAGCTTGTGTTGTTTCGGTTGGTCAGAAAGTATTGTGCTTTGCAGTTAGGGAAATAAAGGAACATTGGCAAAACTATATACCTATTAGGTATTATCTAATTTTTTCCACAAAAGAAACTTACTACAGTGAAAAAATATTACACAAAATGGAATAAAATAGAAAATATAACATAACATAACATAATGTACGTAATACAGAGAATATTGTAAAGAGGTTCGAAATTTCACTGATGCCGTGAGTCGCCCATTGGCTCAATTGGTAGAGCGCTGGTACGGATAGCCAGAGGTTGCGGGTTCGAATCCCGGCATGGGTGAAATTTTTAACCTCTAAATAGGTTTTTAAATAACATAACATTTACACACAGGTACATACATTGCTTCTGGCCCCACACTAGGATACCCTGTGTCGTAGGAACCAGTAACAACGACATCACAAACATGTAAACAACCAAGACCTGGACTTTTTTTTTTTGGTTTCCAGCCGGGATTCGAACCCGGGACCTCTTGCATGGTAGGCAGACGCGCTACCTTTATTTATTTTGATATTTATTTGTCTTCAAGCGAAATGAGCCATTACAATTACTTATACTAGAAGCATTAATGACAATTTAAAGATACATTTATTTAACAGCATATAGAAATGAGGATAAAAAGGTCTGTGTCTCAGCTTGTAACTAATGTACACCGGTGTGTAACTAGTACAAAAAAAACACTTGACACAAAACAAAGTTGAAAAAATTAACATATTTCACAAACACGTGGTGGAGTATGGCCTAACCTTCCTGCGATGCAGGAAGAGACCCGTGCCCCAGTAGTGGGGACATACAAGGGTTGTTATCGAATCGCACATAAAAAACTTCTTTATAGCTGCACCACTCGCCAAGTGTGAAGGAAAACATCTTGAAGAGACCTGAGTGCCTGAGGTGTTCACATACCTAGACTTATTGAAACTGCCAATCCGCGGTAGGCAAACGTGGTAATTAAGTATATACTCCTTATACTATTTTTATTTTTAATGCACTAACCCGTGCTAAGGACAAATTTAAAATCTATTTAGAGGCTAAAAATTTCACCCATGCCATGGCACGGATAGCCAGAGGTTGCGGGTTCGAATCCCGGCATGCGTGAAATTTTTAGCATCTAAATAGGTTTTTACATACTCCTTCTCTCTCTCTCTCTGGGAGGAGGCCTGCTTACTGAAGGCGCGACTTATAGAGTTATTTCTAAAGTAATAAGGCATTTACGAAATCCCTACAAAACCTCACAGAGGGAAAGCAACAACCAACGTGAACTAAATAGTCACTCTGTGTGAGTTGAAGTTTTTTCAGCTGAAAACTTTTCTCATCTATCTAATGCGTGTGTGTGTTGAAAACTTCATTAAGCGACACCCACAGATTGAATACTATATACGCAGAAGGAACACACGCGAACAGATTTTCAGTACGGAAAAACAAAAATACACACTCGATTTTGGGTTTTAATTACGTAGCATAAATGACTATTCACGTTAAAAAGGCAGGATGCGTGCGGGCGCAAAGTTAAAAGCTGAAACGAAATTGAATGTCAAAATTATTTTGCTGAATTCCGCCAAAATCCCACAAGCACCAAGCAGTTAGTTAATGCACCGCCCTCCCTCCCACTTTTTCAAGCAGAAGCAAGATACGAGCAGGATGAGGATGCCTCTAGTACTTAGGTTCACAGGTGCAAGTCACTTGCACTTGTGAGCCTGAGGATGCCAAATGTTAGAGGCGAAACGCGTCGCGTGTTTTCTCACACAAGTATTGATGTTGGTGTGTTCGTGTCTTGCTTCTGCTTGAAAAAGTGGGAGGGAGGGCGGTGCATTAACTATCCGCATGGTGCTTGTGGGAGTTTTGGCGGAATTTAGCAAAGTAATTTTCACATTTTAATGCTGTTATGGATTTCCGCAAAGTAACGACTGATTCCATACAATAACTGAAATGAACCTTAAATACGTTAAAAATTAGAGACTACCAGCGCAAATAAATGGCCGGCGTACGGGCACGACATTGGAAATACTTTTTTAGAGTTCCGTGGAGTGATAGCGGAAGCGTTTCTCTCCCGGGGCATAAAAAATGTCTCTCTAAGTAAAAGCAAACCCTCAGACGACCTTCTGCAGTACAATTCCACCAAACTGCGAAGCCCAACCCGCATGCCCAGCGTGGGGATTATGGGCATTACCCCCGAATGATGGCACAACCTTGCGCTATGGTGCTCATTAGGGGAGGGTTGTGTCCAGCAGTGGACTAATATAGCCTGAAGAAGAAGAAGACGACCTTCTGTGGTTACTTATCATAGGACACGTAGGAGACGAAGCTCGTTTGTTACGGAAAAAACAAAAATAGCCTTTGCTAGGCGGAGGGCAGACTAACAGAGCTTTTATTTAGATTTACGTTGTTTCTGAACCCAATTTTGCTTTCGAAAATGCCTAATTCGACTATTCAATGAATGAAAATTCTTTACTGCACTAAAAACATAATTTGTACGTAATACAGAGAATAGTGTAAAGAGGTTCGAAATTTCACTGGTGCCGGTGAGTCGCCCATTAGCTCAGTTGGAAAGAGCGCTGGCACGTATAGCCAGAGGTCGCGGGTTCGAATCCCGGCATGGGTGGAATTTTTAGCCTCTAAATACTTAATAATTTGTACATGCAGCCAATGATGGATTTAACCATGTTATTCCGAAAAATATATTTTAGTCTAAATCTTATTTTATTTAATCTAAGTACATCAATATCATTACGGTGCCGATTCCCAATAGTGGACAATCGCGGGTTTATTGATTGAGAAATAAAATTTTACCCTATAAATCGATATGAACCCTTTATATGTCCCCACTGTTGGGGCACGGGTCTCTTCTTGTATCGCAGGAAGGTTAGGCCATATTCCACCACGGGGGCCAAGTCCAGGTTGCTGGAGGATTGTAAGGCAGTGGCGGGCCTTAATGTCAGAAGATATCAAGCCGCCCATAAGGCCTCTGACATGGATAAACGACTGCCATTACATGACAGCCGGCACCAACGGCTTAGCGTGCCTTGCGAAGCACGGAAGCGCTCGGAAAAAATGTCACTAGCAGTAGTCACGGGACGGAGCCTGCGCAGCATAAAGTTCCTGTAAAGGTTGATGCGCCGCCAACTGTGCCTAGTTAGACAGTTAGGTGAGACACGTTATCAACCCTTATCTGTCCCCACTGCTCGGGCACGGGTCTCTTCCTGCATCGCAGGAAGGTTAGGCCATACTCCACCACGGGGGCCAAGTCCGGGTTGGTGGAGGATTGTGAGACAGTGGCCGGGCCTCACTGTCAGAAGTTATCAAGCCGCCCATAAGGCCTCTGACATGGCTTAACGACTGCCATTATATGACAGCCGGCACCAACGGCTTAACGTGCCTTGCGAAGCACGGAAGCGCTCGGAAAAATGCCACTAGCGGTAGTCATGGGGCGCTCACCCATCCCGTACCTGGCCGCGCCTGTTGTTGCTTAACCTAGTGATTGATTCCAATCACTCGGTTCGCCTAGGCCACGAGCGCTTCGCCACGAGGTGAGACACAGTAATGAGATATGGCCGGCGCAGGCTTCAAGTTGAGACCTAAGCTTTAGTTTTTGTGAAATTAGTTCCGTCAAACTTGCGTTATTTATTATCAGACCGGCTCGGAGAAAAAGGTAATTGGAAAACAAACTAATTAGGGACTAATTTTCGCTAAGGAGACTCTTGTTAAATTGAAGTTGAAAGCGTTTGATTAAAATAGCCTCCAGTCGAGATTTTTTTTCATTTTTTTTTATTCTTTTTAATGCACTAACCCGTGCTAAGGACAATTTTGAAAACCTATTGCTCAACTGGTAGAGCGCTGGCACGGATAGCCAGAGGTTGCGGGTTCGAATCCCGGCATGGGTGAAATTTTTAGCCTCTAAATAGGTTTTTAAATTTGTTCCTTAGCACGGGTTAGTGCATTAAAAATAAAAATAGTATAATTATGTGGGTACAGTGATATCGTTCCGATGTTAAACCTAACTGCAAAGTAGGTAGTCGGGGCTGTAAGTAATGCAATTCGCTTAAGTCAGATGTCGCTGCCTGTACGTAATAAAGAGAATAGTGTAAAGAGGTTCGAAATTTCATTGATGCCGTGAGTCGCCCATTGGCTCAATTGGTAGAGCGCTGGCACGGATAGCCAGAGGTTGCGGGTTCGAATCCCGGCATGGGTGAAATTTTTAGCCTCTAAATAAGTTTTTAAATTTGTTCCTTAGCACGGGTTAGTGCATTAAAAATAAAAATAGTATTATCATGTGGTACAGTGATATCGTTCCGATGTTAAAACCTAACTGCAAAGTACCGACTACCTAGTCGGGGCTGTAAGTAATGAAATTTGCTTAAGTCAGATGTCGCTGCCTGTACGTAATACAGAGAATAGTGTAAAGATAGATAGATAGATAGATAGATAAAACATTTATTCACATAAGACACACACACGTATACAAAGCAAAGCAGTACATTACCAAATACAAGTCACAACACGAACAAAGCATATAACAAAAAAGTAGCATACATAAAAAGCAAAAACACACAGAAGATAGGCATACACGGTTTAACGGTAAAGAGGTTCGAAATTCCACTGATGCCGTGAGTCGCCCATTGGCTCAATTGGTAGAGCGCTCATACGGATAGCCAGAGGTTGCGGGTTCGAATCCCGGCATGGGAGAAAGAGAGAGAAAGAAAGAAAGAAAGAAAGAAAGAAATAAAGAAAGAAAGAAAGAAAGAAAGAAAGAGAAAGAGAAAGAGAGAGAGAGAGAGATAAAGAGAGAGAGAGAGAAAGAGAGTCATTTATTTAAAGCCACAAAGATGGGTGGAATGTTTAGCCTCTAAATAGGGTTTTAATTTTTTTTCCATATTTATGATGTCTTTGTCTGGTTACTTTATCACATGCTAGCTGTGCCCCGCGGTGTGACCCGCGATTTATTAATTTTCCCATAGAAATAAGAAATTTTCCCGCGTTAAAACGTAGCTCATGTGTTAATCCAGGGTGTCAGCTAACTCCATAACAAATTTTATGAAAATCGCTCCAGCCGTTTAGACATGAAAAAGTAACAAACACTCGTTCATCATCACACAAAGAAACACACACACACACACACACAAACACAGACAAATTTTGATTATAGTGTGATATTGAGTGAGAAGCATGTTTTTGTATATTGCAAAGCATTTTCATGGTATAGTTTCATTAATTGTGAACTGCCTATTTGTAGATGGATTTGATTTTTTTTGACCCTGTGATCTGTATGTTTGTTATTGTAGTAAAATAATTAGTTTTTAATAGTTATAAAATAGCATAAAAATAAATAAATATTGCAAATATAATGTAGCGTATAATGTAGACAGATAGAGAACACTTGATTGTACAAAAGAATGGAAATTAGATTAGATTAGAAAATTCTTTATTGCACAATAAGCATATTTGTACAAAGGCGAGCTTAATACTAATGAGTATTTTCTTCCAGCTAACCTTGGGTTATGTGGATAGTAGTGCGGGTAATGCCAGGAGAGTTATAGTAAATAAATTATCATAATATAATAAAATCGCATCATATAAGTTAAAACAAAAATAAAAATACTTATCAATATACCGAATGGATAACATAAATACTTAGAATACACATTATAATGATATTTTTTGAAATTACACAGACATTTTTTAACCTAATAGTACAGACGGCTGCCTTATCACTAAAAGTGATCTCTTTCGGACTACCTTAACATGTTCCAGACAACATGTACATAATAAATACAGAACTAAATGACAGTTTGTAGGAATTGAGGTAATGGGATTCACAAAAAAACATAGGCACTACTTTTATCTACCTTTCGCGTTGGTGTCACAAAAATAATATAAAAAAATGCACTTTCTGTCTTGTCTATGGATGTTTATTAAAATTTGCCTTCTTTTCCTAATTATGTCATTAGTTGCACCAACTACCCGTCTTTCAGTTCTTTTGTGTTTTCCATCAAGGGTTGTCTGGAAGAAATTACTTTTAGTAATAAGACCGCCAATTGTACCTTAATCTGTATCTTCTTATTTTCTAAATTGTAATTCCTGGTGTGCAATAAAGTATATTCATTTCATTTCTGTTGCAATAAAAAAATCTCACAAGTCCCCCTCTAAAAAGTCCAGAGCGATCACGGCCTCTTTGATTTGACGATACACCGATAAAAATCGCATACGTCACAGCCAGCGCCCGGAGACATAGCATTTAACCTTTTAAAAGTCGAGCAATAAAAACGAGATATATATTCCCAAAGTTGGCCAATAAATGTGCAAGTTGCGAGCTGTAATTGGCTCGAATTTATGTAGCGACCTACTCCGGGGGGAGCTTAGCACTGAATGAGGGTGAACAGAAGCTGCGGTAAAGATGTGGGGGTAAATATGAAAAGTAGAAAAGAGACAGATAGAGAAAGAGTGAGACGGAGGAAAGAGACCGCGAGGAATTTCTTAAATATTAAAAAAATCTTTGTTACGTGGATAGTGGAAGGGAAGTAGTGCCATGAAAAAATGATGTATGGGTTCTATGATAGATATAAATTTTGTTTGAAATTTAATATTTTCTGTCGCTGTATTTTTCATTTTTGGCAGTTATCTATTCAAGACCGAGCATATTGACTCTGGATTTTGAAAATTGAAATCACACACATTTAGATTAAAACTGTTTTTATACGGATTTATGCTCGTTTATTACATTTTTACAATTTTCCAACGTTTCGGCACTTTTTCAGGTGCCGTGGTCCCGGATGACATCCGGTCATCCGGGACCACGGGCAACGAGCATAAATCCGTATAAAAACAGTTTTAATTATGTCTACTGCTCGTGTTAACCTTAGAAAATACTATACACATTTAGATACTTATTCAATACTAACGAAAACGTATTGTAAAAGATATTTCTATTGGTGCCGGACTAGTTACCACCGGATCCCTCCTAGCTAATATTATTCTAAAGTTGGCTTCATAAAATCACTTTTCTTTACTCGTCCTGCTAGTTAAGAAGTTTAGTATTTATTAGATAAAACGTATTTACCTTCCCGTAACGATGCCAAAACGGGATATAAGGTAATTAAGTTTTACCGTAAAAAAAGTGAAAGTGTCTATTTGAAATTTTTTAAGTTAAATAATTTCAAATAAATTTAAGTTAAATAAGACACTTAAAATATACTCGTATAACTGAGTACAATCAGTTTGATTGATTGGAATACTAATGCTATAAAGTAGAGTAGGTATACAATAAACCATATTGTGTGGCATGGTTCTTCTGTGTAATCACACATCATTGCAAGTTCTGTTCAACTGTCTCTCTATGTCTTCAGAACGTTTATACTCTGCTGGTTTCCTTCTATTTTGCGGCACACTTTTGACAAGTTATTTGGCAAGAATATGTTGTAATTTTTATACGCTGTGCGAGTTTCAATTGAGCGGGAAGAGCTTATAGCCTTTTTTCTCTGCAGCAAAGATCTTAATAGGTCCGTTAATAGAGCTAAAAGTATCATGCGAAGTAAATGCGAGAGGGTGGCTAAATCTTCGCCCATAATTACTGCTGCAGTCCTGTTTTCTTTTTTATCTTGATTTATTTAACTGCAAAGTGAGTCGGTTAGATTAAATTTAATCATTGCTTGTTTGACCAACACGGATCATAAGAATTTGGACAATATAGCAGTGTTAGTGAGTGAAATAAATATTTCTAAAAATTAAACGTTTCAAATACATACCATACGTACATAACCTCACGCTTGTATCCCAGAGGAGTAGGCAGAGACCAGGGACTGCCACTTGCCACGATTCTGACAGGTCACCTTCGCTTCATCAACGTTCATAAGTCTTTGCATGCACGCACACCGTTTCCGAGTACTTTTCAACTTTCCCTTTGCTAATACATCCCCTATTTAGTCGATGTATGTCCGCCTTGGACTTCCCTTACCAGCCCTTCCACTCACATTCGAAGTATGTATTTGTTTCGTCAATCTTTCTTCCTTCTCCACATTTCATGTAAAAGACTAAAAAATCAAATAACCAACAACCCGACTGCTGAGCATTAAGTAACAATTATTAAACTATTATATTATAGTGCTCGTGGCCTAGTTGGACCGAGGGATTGGAGCAACAACAGGCGCGGTCAGGTGCAGGATGGGTGACCGTACTATGACTACCGCTAGTGACATTTTTTCCGAGCGCTTCCGTGCTTTACCAGACACGTTACCAGACACAGAAGCCGTTGGAGCCGGCTGTCATGTAATGGTAGTCGTTAAGGCATGGCAGATGCCTTATGGGCGGCTTGATAACTTCTGACAGTAAGACGCGCCACTGTTTTACAATCCTCCACCAACCCGGACTTCGCCCCTGTGGTTGAGTACGGCCTAACCTTCCTGCGATGCAGAAAGAGACCCGTGCCCCAGCAGTGGGGACATACACGGGTTGATAACGAATGTATTTCAAAATAAATTACATCTGATCTGATTTAATGATGATGTAATTTATTTTAATGTTTAAACTAACTAAAACTTTAGAGTGTACCTAGAATATTGTTGAAGTGAATCAAATGTTAATTTGTGCTAATTATCCTAATGAACACAAAGGTACATAATTATCAAAGTAATTTTCTTTTAGCCGTCTGCAAATGTATTTCCATTTTGATGATTTCATTACGTTTAATTTTCGCTTTCACAGTACTTTTCGCTGGGTATAAAAATTAAGTCATTGTTATTTTTGAAAAAGAAAAAAATATATATTAATTACTGTAATTATCATTTGTAATAGTAGGTATTTTAGTCAAATCAAATCAAAGCATTTTGTTCACAATTAGTAAAAGCAAAATTAGTAAAATAAAAATTAGGGTCAAGCCCGCATTGGCGGAGGATTGTAAGACAGTGACAGGGCTTACTGTCAGAAGTTATCAAGCCACCCATAAGGCCTCTGATATGGCTTAACGACTGCCATTACATGACAGCCGGCACCGACGGCTTGGCGTGCCTTGCGACGCATGGAAGCGCTCGGGTAAAATGCCACTAGCGGAAGTCACAGCATGGTCACCCATCCAGCACCCGACCCCGATTATTGTTACTAACCCAAGTGATTAATTCAATTATACTCGGTTCCATTACGAGCGCTTCGGTGGGTGCCGGATTGGTAATTTCAAGCGCTGACAAATTTCAAGACCTCAGACACTTAGGTTTCCTCAAGATGTTTTCCTTCACGATTGTTAGTTTTTTTTCCTTTTTTCATATTACATCAATGACAAGCTTGCTGAAGAAAAGCGTTATTTAACATTAAAATATTATGCAGAAATCGTTAAAAAATTCACTCCTCGCGCCATCGACGACTTCTTTCTCAAATTCTTTTCATTCATTTATTAGTTCATTAATTTACTTTTTACAGTAGATATACCTATAGAATTAAAATTCAAAATTCAAATCATTTTATTTCAACGTAAAGAATTTAAATTCTGTTTGCTGAATGTTAATGTACAATGTAAAATGTAAGCCGCCGCCTTCGGGCCGTATTGTAGTGGAGAAAAAGGCAGCGGAAAAAAAAACTCCACTCTGACCATCTTTTCTCAAATCTTCTTAAAACCAAATACATCAGTTGTTATTATGTAAACCTAATAAGATTTCATGATTGCCATTAACAACCCTAAATGCCAAAGCATTAGTCAATTAAAAACATCAGACCAGTCTTGCAAGCCTGCAACAATCCGGACTTGGCCCCGTGGTGGAGTATGGCCTATACCTTCTTCAGGGAAGATACCCGTGCCCCTCTGTGGGGACATAATAGGTTGATGATGATGATATTTTTTTTATTGACCTTTTTGCATCTATGAGATGATTTATACAGCGTCAAGTGGTATCTTCACTCACACTAGATGGGTGACGGGACCACTTCGACGCTGTAGTGCCTGGGACATGGTTTTATAGATGGTGTAGGCTTGCCCAGCACCTATACCATCCTTGACAGCTTAGTCGGCCTAGCCCACAGGAAAGACTAGTAAATACGTGCGGAGCCAACCAAGCCGCGGGTTTCCTCACGATGTTTTCCTTCACAGTTAGCATGTGGTATTGCGACTACAAATTCGCAGATGTACGTAACTTTGAAATTAAACAAAGTCATTGGTACATGCCCGCACTCGGGATCGAACCTGGGGCTCTCGCTTGCCAGTCCATGGTTCTAACCACTGAGCTACCACCGTTTGACGATGACGATGATTATACTAAGTAATTCTACAAGGATGAGCTCGGGATCCGAACAAAATTTCCCATTGTGGTTTGGGCTAAAAATACATACTAACATTATTGTATTATTTTTAATGCACTAACTCGTGCTAAGGACAATTTTAAAAACCTCTTTAGAGGCTAAAAATTCCACGCATGCCGGGACTCGAACCCGCGACCTCTGGCTACCCGTGCCAACGCTTTCCTAACTGAGCTAATGGGCGACTCACCGGCATCAGTGAAATTTCGGACCTCTTTACAATACTCTCTGTATTACTCGTAATACAGAGAAAAGTGTAAAGAGGTTCGAAATTTCACTGATGCCGGTGAGTCGCCCATTGGCTCAATTGGAAGAGCGCTGGCACGGATAGCCAGAGGTTGCGGGTTCGAATCCCGGCATGAGTGAAATTGTTAGCCTCTAAATAGGTTTTTTTATAGGAAAAAATCTACCATCTGCGAGCTATTTTTACGTGCGCTACCAAAACCTAAGCTACTCGAAATACTAATCATGCGCAGACGAAGTCGCGTGCTCCAGCTAGTAAATGATAAAGTCATCGTCGTCAGGCTATACTAGTCCACTGCTGGACATAGCCCTCCCCTAAAGAGCGCCACGTTGTGCTATCATAGGGGGTCATGCCCATAATCCCCTCGCAGTTAGGTTTTACATCGGCATGATATCGCTGTACCCACATGATTATATTCTTTTTAATGCGCTAACCCGTGCTAAGGACAATTTGAAAAACCTATTTAGAGGCTAAAGATGCCACCCATGCCGGGACATGAACCCACGACCTCTGGCTAACCGTGCCAGCGCTCTCGCGACTGGGCGACTAACCGGCATCAAATTTTTAGCCTCTAAATAGCCTCTTTTCACATACTAATATGTGATTTTTAATAAGAGCCCATAAGATAAAAGCATTTTCTGAGCACGGCCTTTGTCGTCTCAGCTATTAATTTTAATTATGAACTGCGTTTGATAACGTTAATAAAAATGCTAATGAGTCACCTACGTAATAGACGAACGATTTTATTTATAAGAAGACAAAATTAAGGTTTAAATTAGTTGTATTCAAAAGTTACTTGTTGGCCACTGCCTACAGATACGAAAGGTAGAAAAATGGACTCGGAAGCTAGAGACCCAGATTCTATTCCTAGTGCGGGCATGTACCATGCCAGAATAGCTCGCAGATGGTAGATTTTTTCCTACCTCACGCCTGTATCCCAGAGGGGTAGGCAGAGACCAGGGACTGCCACTTGCCGCACGATCCTGACAGATCACCGTCGCTTCATCAACGCTCATAAGTCGTTGCATGCACGCACGCCGGTTCCGAGTACTTTTAATCTTTCCCTTTGCTAATACATCCCCTATCTGGTCGATGTATGTCCGCCTGGGACGACCCTTACCAGCCCTTCCACTCACATTCCCAATATATATTTGTTTCGTCAATCTTTCTTCCTTCATCCTCTCCACATGTCCAAACCAAGGCAACATTCCTTTCTCAATTCTAGTCACTACATCCTCCTTCAGTCCACAACGTTCTCTGATCAGACTATTGCGTCTCCTGTCATTCAAAGTAACACTACACATATTTCTTAAGGACCTCATTTCTACTGCGTTCATTCTACTTTCTTGCTTCTTTTCCTACTTATTCGAATCAAATCACACAATAACTTTATTAATTGGAACCTATTTGTTATTCTAATGTAAAACCTATATTATTGTAAAGTTTAATTAAAATCCATTCAGTAGTTTTTACGTGAAAGAGTAACGAACATCCATCCATCCATCCATCCATACTCACAAACTTTCAATCGTTCTCAACCCTTGTATGTCCCTACTGCTGGGGCACGGGCCTCTTCCTGCATCGCAGGAAGGTTAGGCCATACTCCACCACGGGGGCCAAGTCCAAACTTTCAATATTAGTACGATATTCACAAATCCTTTTGTACGTATCCATAGCAGTCGGCTAAACAGAACTTTCTCTTCTCTTTCCAGTACATGCCTCAGCCCTGGTGGGCGAGACAGGGCGCCTGAAGTGTCGCACCTTCGATGGCTCCTGCGGACGAATGCACAACCTCAAATGGTACAAGGATGGTACGAGAGTGTACATTTACTCTCAAACCGAAGTGCCCACCGTCGACCACCCTGAAGGAGACATGATGGACAGGTGAGTGATGTAAAAAAAGTGCCTTGATGTGTATTCCAAATGTGTTATCCAAAAACAAATTTATCAGGATCATATATTTGATGCATATTTTTACAAGGGATTCGGGGATTAGACATTTTGGAATTTCAGAATGGGGGCCGAGATATTAACAGTTAAAAATTAAAGTTGTTGCGCGGAAAAAATGTACTAAGATTCGATTTTTGAAATGCAAAATTGAACCGCCGGAACGCCAATACATAACTTTCTAGATAATTTTCTAGTTTTTATCAACATTAGTTAGCTGACCTACAATTACGTTTACTAACGATGTGTATTTTATTTTTACTTATCACAATATATGCAGGCGAACGCACGTGAACTGAATTTTTTTTATGAATTTTACTTCTTTAATATTAACATAATCGACATAAATATACCTCATAATGTAAAAATTTGTGATAGAAATATATTTTAAGGACAGTCAAGGTTGGTCTTTGTAATAGTAAATTGTCAACCGAGTGTCGAAAGAATTAATTTCCGAGGTATTCAGATTATAGGCCTAGACTATAGTCCGAGTAGGAATTGATTCATTTCCCCGTGTTAAGGACTCTACTTTTCATTACGAATAGGAGGAAAATAAAAACCCCTTTTAATATGTATTCAAATCTTAGTATAAAAGATTATTAGCTATTTTTTTAATTCCGTCACAGATACATATAACAGATTAGTATTCCGCTAATTTATGTCGACTTTTTAAATTTTAAATATGGAACTCACCGCGTAATTGTTGCAGCTTATTCCGCTCAAAGAAGTTTGCGCTCAGTTCACACTGGCTGTTTAGAAATGGCCGCAGTATTTTTTTTTATTAGTTTTTTTTTTACATAAAAGTCTTCACAGCTGACAGTAGTTCTATTTTTAAAGTTCATTCCGGCATTTTCCACCCAATAATCAGATCAAAACAACACTACGAGTATAAGAAATTAAAAATAATTAGTAAGTTCTAATAGGCAAAACATGCACGTGACACTTATAAATTTTTTGTGTGTGAAAATAGGTCGTAGACAAATCAATATGTATATATATTGATTTGTCTATATATATATATATATATATATATTTCAACGTAATGGAGAATAAGACAGCGGAAAAAAAACTCCACTCTGACCATCTTTTCTCAAGTCCTTTTAAATCTAATACATTAGATTCCATCTAAACGTATAAGATTCCATGATTGTCATTAATAACTTTAAATGCATTATTCAATTGTTTGTGGTTAGACACACAAACAGTACTCGTTCACGAGCATAACGCAGAGGTCAGCCATCATCAGTCTCATCCATTTTGGAGGGAGATAGATGACCCGGCCACCTCGTCACCATTCGAATGACCTTTAGCAAACCTCTATCTACCTATCTATTTATCTATCTACACCTAGCAGCGTGGTCAGAACCACCAATAGTGCAGTAATTTAATCAACCGCTCGGGTTCAGGATTTGTCTTTTGCAATCCCTAATCAAATCACGTTGTCAGTCTGTGAGTAGAGCGATGGTGGCGGAGCGGTAGAACGACGGCTTTTCAATCGGGAAGCCTTCGGTTCAAATCCCTCGGGCATGTATCGCGTGAATTTGTTTTCTAAGTTATGTACGTTTGTGAATACACTCGTATATAGCACTGAAATGAAATGAAATGAAATGAAAAGGTTTTATTCAAAGTAGCGCAGAAACTGCGGCTTAATGAACGTTACAATTCAAACTAGGTGTCCATTTCAAAATCTAGATCATTTAGGAGAAAAAATGGACAAATAAACTCCTAACTTAGTCTTTTCAAAAGTCCTTAATTAACATAGTTAGTAGGCAGGCACAAAGTGTGTTTAACATATTTTTTATACCGCGATTCGGGCAAGCTTAATATATGTTCAGGGATTTTATTATAAATATTCTCAGTTATTAGTACGGACAACCTTGATTGGTGCCTCTAAAAACATCATTTAACAGGACATTACATAAGAAATAACATGCACGAGCACACCAGCGGCGATTGGAACGGAGCTGAAGCGGTCGCCGTGGCCGAAATCAGTCGAGAAAAAAAAATTGTGTGATAAGGTCACGTGATGACGTGATTAATGATAATCCAGTACTTCTATATCTTCCAACTTTGTACAATCGTAGGTGCATAAAATCGCGTGCACACCTGCCTACGACGAACCAATTTAGCCTAGCCCCGAACTGCTGCTACTTGATCTCTATTCCCTGGTGCTAAGGTGGCATTTAGATTAGCCGCAGCTGTAATAAAGTGCATTGTTAATTCATTCCTGGGTTAATAGAATGTCTAATAAGCCCATCGAAGCTAGCAAGGGATGTAGGCCTTTGGGAATAGAAAATGGATAGGTAATTAAAGTGTAAAGCGGGTGGATGCCACGCTAGCAAGTCTTTCTACTAAACATTCATAATATAAATTCTCAAATCATGATGGTACGAGTATCAACCCTTTGTATGCCCCCACTGCTCGGGCACGTGTCTCCTCCTCCTTTAAGGTTAGGCCAGCGCTGTAAGGCTGAAGAGTGACGGCTGCTAGCAATGGCTCCTGCTATCTGCACTGAATTACAGTTAGGTTAATTTTCACAGCTATATGGCCTGGCATTCTGATACGGGCTGGCACGTTATCAACCCTTGTATGTCCCTACTGCTGGGGCACGGGTCTCTTCCTGCATCGCAGGAAGGTAAGGCCATACTCCATCACGGGGCCCAGTCCGGGTTGGTGGAGGATTGTAAGACAGTGGCGGTCCTTACTGTCATAAGTTTTCAAGCCTCTGACATGGCTTACCAACTGCCATTACATGACAGCCGGCACCAATAGCTTAACGTGCCTTGTGAAGCACTGTAGCGCCCGGAAAATGTGCCACTAGCGGTAGTCACTCAAATATTACGTACATGGCAATGCACGGTACAGATTTTCTTTCAGAGAGAGAGAAATCTCTCTCTCTGAAAGACAGCCTGTGCCCCACAGTTACACGTGTATAGGCTGTACAACACGTGTATTGGGTCAGAGGATACTTGCAAGACTACTTGCTAAGTATACGGGTACGCGACCCCGGCCTCCTCGAGCTACTGCTGTTGGCTTCCAACATCCTTCCTGTTGGCAGTAGTATCCTCAAAACCCTTTTCCTTCCTCTTCCAAGCATCCCAACCTATCCTTACTTTTCCTGGAGTGACAGACCCATAGCCCTTGCTCACAAGAATCTGTCTAGAAGAAGGAAAACTTCGACCAAAAACCCGGCAGAGTACTTCCGTAGATACCTGCACCCTCAACTCTTTACTGGTCGTATTGGGCTCCCAATCCATCAGTAGCATGCAGTTGAGGGCGAGTGAGTGGGCTTGCGACTGCGCAACCGTTTGTCCACTTTAATATAATTCACGCGCAGATGACCCCTGGCAATTAACTGGACTACGACTATAAGCGCAAGTCCTACGGCGATGGGGAGGTGGCGGAAGGAGTTCCGGCTGGTGAGCTCGGCTCCTAGTTAGCTCTCTGCACGTACGGCGGTCGGTTGGTGATGGTCGCTCCTGGACTCGATGGGGACGGGAGTCCGGGTTTCGGCAGCTCTTCTGACGACAAAGCAGCCCTATTCAGGATCGCTCTGCTTTCCCCAATCCGGGGAGGGGCCTAGAAAAGGTGGCCTAAAAATAGTTCGTCCCAACCCCTACCTAGGTGGCAAACCGCGGTCACCTAGGCACCAAATAATCGCGGTCGTAAATGGAATAAAAACAAAATTAATAAACCTACAACTCTTAGTTTCGCAACATGGAATGTAAGAACATTATTAGACAGTGACAGAAATTTATGCCCTGAGAGAAAGACTGCCCTTATAGCTCGAGAATTGTCACGATACAATATAGATATTGCAGCAATTAGCGAAACTCATCTGGCGGATGGTGGTGAGCTTTGCGAAGATTTGGGTGGGTACACTTATTACTGGTGTGGTAAACCTTCTTCGGAAAAAGCAGCAAGTGGTGTTGGTTTTGCTATTAAAAACCAGCTAGCAAAATCTTTAGTCGAGCCTCCTAAAGGTATCAACGACAGGCTCATGACTCTGCGCTTACATATCGCCCCGAGAAGGTATCTCCATCTGGTGACTGTATACGCACCTACACTTCAAGCGTCTGACGGCGATAAGGCGAAGTTTTATGAGGATCTGCGGGAAGCTTTGCACAAAATTCCATATTGCGATAAAGTGGCTCTGCTCGGAGACTTCAACGCACGCGTTGGTACCGATTTTAATGCCTGGACCGATGTACTGGGACGACATGGTATTGGGAAATGCAACACAAATGGCACCGACCTTCTATCTTTCTTTGCGGAATTTGATCTCAGTATCACCAATACATTCTTTCGGTTGCCTGAGAAGTATAAGACCTCCTGGATGCACCCCCGCTCCAAACACTGGCATCTGCTGGACTACGTTATAGTACGCAGACGTGACCTAAAGGATGTACTAATTACCAGAGCAATGCGAGGAGCGGAGGGTTGGACTGATCATCGTCTTATTAGGTCCAAAATGAGGTTATGCTACAAGCCGCCACGCAGAGCAGAACACAAAATCCCTGCGAGACTAGCTGTCGGGAAGCTAATCCACGCGAAGAAATTACAGCAAGACCTTGATATTGAGTTTGGCAAATCTGAATGGGGCGCTGTTTTAGACTCTTCAGTAGATGAAGATTGGCACAAATTTTCAAGCAGGCTACATGACTGTTCTCAGCAGATTATTGGCAAACCGCAAAAGAAAAATCACGACTGGTTTGATGACTCTGATGCGGAACTGCGGAAACTCATTGATGAACACAGACAGGCTATAACTAATAGGACAGTCCCTACTCAGCAACGTAGACAAATTCAGCGAGGTCTCAAGTGTAAAGTGCGGGCCCTAAAAAATCGTTGGTGGCAGCTAAAAGCTGAGGAACTTCAGAGATTTGCAGACTCCAACCAAACTGGTAAATTCTTTGAAGGGTTGAAAACTGTCTTTGGTCCTCGACGTAAACAGACAGCTCCAGTTTTCTCGCGTGATAAGACCAAGCGACTTACTGACCCTCAAGAAGTTCTCTCACGATGGGCGGAACACTTCGAAGAAGTGCTCAACCCCAATAGCCACGGTGCCGATCTTGCCTACCTAGAGTCACTTGAAAACTTGCCCTTGTCAAGTGAACTTCAAGATCCACCTTCTTTTGACGAGTTCATGCAGGCAATAAGGCGACTAAAGAATGGCAAGACTCCCGGTTCCGACAGCCTGCCTTCCGAGATATATAAATACGGGGGACCACACATACATAACAGGTTGTTTGAATTGGTCTTGAAAACATGGGATTTAGAAGCTGTACCACAAGACTGGAAAGATGCCTCGATATGTAAGCTATACAAAGGAAAGGGAGACATGTCAGATTGTGGCTCATATCGCGGCATATCTTTGATCTGCGTAGCAGGCAAAGTCCTTTCACATATTGTGAATATGAGGCTGAACAAACTGGCAGAGACAATTCTTCCAGAAACCCAGTACGGCTTTCGTCCAAATAGAGGCACAGTTGATGGAATTTTTGTGGTCAAACAGCTCCAAGAAAAAAGCTTGGAACAACACCGTGACCTCTACATGTGTTTTGTCGATCTAGAGAAAGCCTTTGACCGAGTTCCAAGAGCTGCTCTCTGGATCATTTTAAAGAAAATAGGGTGTCCCGAGAAGTTTGTGAAGATAGTGCGCGAATTTCATGATGGCATGATGGCTACTGTGCAACACGAGAACAACTTCACGGACCGTTTCCCAGTTACGAGCGGCGTTAAGCAGGGTTGCGTTATGGCTCCGACGCTTTTTGCCGTCTATTTTGCTGCCGTTATGAGGGAGGCTCTAAAGCGCTGTAATGGACAAATTATGCTCAGCGTTAGGTCCGATAAAAGTATCTTTGATTTGTCGCGTTTCAGAGCCAAAAATAAAGTCACACAACTGTCCATTTTGGAGGTACTTTATGCCGATGATGTTTGTCTTATGGCTGACAGCATGGAACATCTGCAGCAATATCTGGACAATCTAGACGAGTCTTGTCGCAATTTTGGTTTAGTGATAAGTGTTTCTAAAACCCAAGTTCTTAAGCAACCGGCTAGAGGTAGACCTGCAAGTGATGTTGCACTCACACTCAACGGCAAGAAGCTTGAAGAGGTGCAATCTTTCCGGTACCTCGGGAGCTTATTATGTAGTGACAACCGTCTGGACTCCGAAATGTCTACACGAATAGCTAGAGCTGCGGCGGCCTTTGGCAAGCTCCAACAAAGAGTTTGGAAGGAACACGATTTGAAACTTCAGACCAAAATGCTCGTTTACAAAGCAATTATACTACCTATTTTGCTTTATGCGTCGGAGACATGGTGCCTTTACAGAGGTGACATTCGGCGCCTTGACACCTTTCACATGAGATGCCTTCGGGCTATCTTACGTGTGAGCTGGGAGGATCGTGTTCCTAATACGGAAATTTTACGTCGAACTAAAATGACAGGCATGGAGTGTCTCATAATGAAGGGACAACTGAGGTGGTGCGGACACGTGGTGCGGATGGACTCTTCGAGACTGCCGAAGGCTGTTTTTTACTCTCAGCTTAGTTGCGGAAAACGCACAGTAGGTGGTCAATACCTTCGGTATAAAGATGTCTTGAAGCGCCACCTAGTCTCGAGCAATATATCAGTCAAGACGTGGGAGAAGCTTGCCGAGCTAAGACCAGATTGGCGAAAAGCTATTACCGAAGGCACCGCTGCTTTTGAACAAGCGCGTCATGCAGACCTCGATGCCAAACGCCAGACTCGGAAAACTCGTCCTAAGCCCTCCTACAATTACACATTTAACTCAGCCGGTCAACTTTATTGCATCAGCTGTGACCGTACATTTAAAAACAAATTCGGATTTGCATCTCACGTCCGTGCGCATGCTCGGGTCTAAAATTGTCAAGGTGTCGCCGTCAACGGAATCGTTGTGGAGGACATCATCATCATAGGCTGTATATTTTTTATGTTTCTAAGTACGTCCCAGTGCAGAGCTTTCTCTCAGAAATACAGTGTGGGTACACTGCCTTTTTCTCCACTAAAATACGGCCCGTATTAAGCACGCGTGCCCGCGTGCTAATTAAGCACGTAGGGCACGCGTGCTTAATTAGCACGCGTGCCCACCGCGAGTTGGCAAGTTCAAGCGCTGAAGTAGTTGAACATTTTAGAAACTCATACTTACAATGTTTTCCTTCACAGTTAGAGCTACTATAACTTCCCATACATAACTTAAAAAACAAAGTCATTGGTACATTCTCCCATCCACCCAGACCTCCCGATTGAAAAGCCGGTATTCTACCAGTCTACCAACCACGTAATACCACGGCTCTCGAAAAAAAATTTGTTATAATATAAATTTGAAATGACGACCTCGCTGGCGCAGCGGTTTGTCACGCTGACTGTAAAACCGAAGATCTCGGGTTCGATCCCCGGCCGGTTCAAACTGGGAAATGAACTTTTCTAGTTTGTCTCGGGTGTTCGAACCCCAGACCTCCCGATTGAAAAGCCGGTATTCTACCAGTCTACCAACCACGTACTACCACGGCTCTCGAAAAAAAATTTGTTATAATATAAATTTGAAATGACGACCTCGCTGGCGCAGCGGTTTGTCACGCTGACTGTAAAACCGAAGGTCTCGGGTTCGATCCCCGGCCGGTTCAAACTGGGAAATGAACTTTTCTAGTTTGTCTCGGGTCTTGGATGTTGTCTATGTATTTATTGTATTTAATCTATCGTCGTAGTACCTGTGACACAAGACATTTAGTTGTACTTAGTATGAATATTTATTTATTTATTATTTATTAAAATTTCAAAATTCATGAAATCTTATTAGGTTTACATTATGGCAACTGGTGACAACTTTGGTTTTAAGATTATTTGAGAAAAGATGGTCAGAGTGGAGTTTTTTTTTCCGCTGCCTTTTTCTCCACTAAAATACGGCCCGAAGGCGGCGGCTTACATTTTATATTGTACATTGACATACAGCAAACAGAATGTAAATTCTTTACGTTGAAATAAATTTATTTGAATTTGAATTGAATTGATTGAACCCAAGACCTTTGAAATGTGAGGCCAGCGTTCTACCGTAACGCCTTAACTACCAAAGAAGATGCAGGTTTCCACACGGAGACCGAAAAGTGACTCATAAACGCTACAAAACTCATTTTTAACACTTGTGAATGCCTGTAAGATGTCGCTCACTCCCAAAGCTCTCTTAACCTCAAATATATTCAGAAACCACACAACCTAAGACTCTTCTGGTGGACCGTTTACCAAAGTTTCGTAAAGCGAGCACAGATCACCAGAGAGTTCACGTGTTAAGGGTACATTCACACATGTGTCACACGTCTTACGGCGTACGTGAGCCGCCGCCGTGGCACGTAATATATTGTTGCCACTGTTAGCAGTGTGCCTGGAACCTTATCTGGGGATTATTAGGTTGGCCTAATGTGATTTTTTTTCGGCGTTAGTCTCCCGGATTGACGGGAGTCTGGTTAAGTGGGGACGTTGCAAAGATTTAGACGCAGAATACCCGAACTTCGATGTAGAAATATAAAACTTTTGTACTTTGCATCTACGTGATGAGATGATGTGCAGCGTCCAGTGGTACCTTCACTTACTAGATGGGTGAAGGGACCACTCGGATGCTTTAGGGACATTATTGTTAGATCTAGTAGACTTTTATAGTATCAGGCGTTACTTTCCGGAAATGTATAATAGCATTCATCTTCTTATTCAGGCTATACTAGTCCACTGCTAAACATAGCTCTCCCCTAATGAGCGCCATAGCGCAAGGTTGTGCCATCATTGGGGGGAGTGCTCATAATCCCCACGCTGGGCATGCGGGTTGGGGATCGCAGTTTGGTGGAATTGTACTGCGGGGGGCGCTGCGGCCAACCCCCCGGTTTCTGTCACTTAGTCGCCTGTTAGGACCCCCGCGGGAAGAATTTGGGTTGGTGCTATTCTCTAGGCCGACACCACACAGCATAAAATGTTAAAATTACTTTGCTGAATTCTGCCAAAAAATCCCACAAGAACCGTGTGGTTAGTTAATGCACCGCCCTCCCTCCCACTTTCTCAAGCAGAAGCAAGACACAAACACACCACCACCGACACCAATAATTGTGTAAGAAAATGCGCGAAGCGTTTCGCCTCTAACGCGAGGCATCCTCAGGCTCACAAGTGGTGTAGACTTGCCAAGCACCTATGCCATCCTGACAGCTTATTCGGCCTAGCCCACAGGAATGACCAGTCAATACGTGCAGAGCCAACCAATCCGCGGGTTTCCTTCACAGATAGCGTGTAGTATGGCTGCAGTGGAATCGAGTGATTGGCATGAATCACACGGGTTAAGCAACATCAGGCGCGGTCAGGTACTAGATTGGTGATCATCCCGTGACTACCGCTAGTGACATTTTTCCGAGCGTTCCCGTGCTTCGCGAGGCACGTTAAGCCATTTGTGCCGACTTTCATGTAATGGCAGTCGCTAAGCCATGTCAGAGGTCTTACGAGTATGTGCGGCTTGATAACTTCTGAAAGTAAGGCCCGCCACTGTCTTACAACCCTCCACCAACCCCGGACTTGGCCCCCGTGGTGGAGTATGGCAGGAAGAAACCCGTGCCCCAGCAGTGAGGACATACAAAGGGTTGTCATCGACTGCTGCCACAAATATTAGTCTACAGACAAAATGTAAATGTATCTATCCAAAGGATCTCTTTAGCAGTGCAGCATAGCAATGATCCCAATACGAGCGTGTTGGGATCCTTTGGTTTAGATGTATTCCCAAGTGCTTTGCTCGGTCAGTCTATTTTTGTGGTATAATATGTTCTGTATGCTTGCCGAATCTTTTTGGTGAATTGTTTGTTTGTTGTGTTTGTTTGTTTTTCTGTAGTTCCTGATGTTATGTGTGACTTCTTGGTTTTTTTCAATAAATATTTATAGTCCATTTTAGACTTTATTTAATGTAGGGAACGTGATGAAGCGAAGGTGATCTGTCAGGATCGTGGCAAGTGGTAGTCCCTGGTCTCTGCCTACCCCTCTGGGAAATAGGCGTGAGGTTAAGTATGTAGTGATAAAGAAAAAAAATACATTTATTGGAACAAATTAACATTAATTTTTTAAAAACCTATTTAGAGGCTAAAAATCGGGTTCATGCGGGTTCGAATCCCGGCATGGGTGAAATTTTTAGCCTCTAAATAGGTTTTTAAATTTGTTCCTTAGCACGGGTTAGTGCATTAAAAATAAAAATAGTGTAATCATGTGAGTACAGTGATATCGTTCCGATGTTAAACCTAACTGCAAAGTAGGTAGTCGGGGCTGTAAGTAATGCAATTTGCTTAAGTCAGATGTCGCTGCCTGTACGTAATACAGAGAATATTGTAAAGAGGATCGAAATTTCACTGATGCCGTGAGTCGCCCATTGGCTCAATTGGTAGAGCGCTGGTACGGATAGCCAGAGGTTGCGGGTTCGAATCCCGGCATGGGTGAAATTTTTAGCCTCTAAATAGGTTTTTAAATTTGTTCCTTAGCACGGGTTAGTGCATTAAAAATAAAAATAGTGTAATTAATTTTTTATTCTACAAAAGGTACATGCAATTTTTAAAACAATCGTTTCCGCCAAACTAAATCATAGTTTGTTGGCAGACTTACTCTTACTTTAAAACTAAGTTACAAAGAATTAAGTTAGAAACAATTCAGATAAATACAAGACAGGACAGACCAAAGTCAGACCGTGAACAGACTCTAGGACCCGCACGATGCCACTTCCCCTCTAGAAGAAACCCGTAAGAACTCACGCAATTACTCCCGCTTAAGCTCGAGTCCTAACAAAACTTCTTAACTAGCCGCCATTTTTGCCGCAATCATTCCATTGCCATCGCCCGAACTCGCGCGATCGTCCTGTAATTACCCAATCATGTCTCGTCACATGGAGGTCTTGGATAAGTTCATCAGGGCTGTAACTACGCGGTTGGGAAGCCGAACACGTAGTGGGAAATAGCAGAGGGCAGAAGGAAGACTTGGAGATGTGATGTGGCGACTTGTGGACTTCCCGAGACCACGGCAACTGTAACGCTGCCGAAACGTCGGGAAATACGGTAATTACGTTTTACCTAATAAATAATCGCGATTCAATACCCGACCCTTTTAATATATAACTATGTATGAGTATCGCGAATCCCTAAGACTATACTATAACTATATCAACCATTGTTTGTCCCCACTGCTGGGGCACGAGTCTCTTCCTGCATCGCGGGAAGGTTAGGCCATACTCCACCACGGGAGCCAAGTCCGTGTTGGTGGAGGATTGTAAGGCAGTGGCGGGCCTTACTGTCAGAAGTTACAAACCGCCCATAAGGCCTCTGACATGGCTTAACGACTGCCATTACATGACAGCCAGCACCAACGGCTTAGCGTGCCTTGCGAAGCACGGAAGCGCTCGGAAAAAATGCCACTGTCGATAGTCATGGGACGGTCACCCATCCTGCACCTGACTGCGCCTGTTGTTGCTTAGCTCAAGTGATTGATTCCAATCACTTGGTTCGGCTCAGCCACGACTAGGCCATTAACAGCACGATGCTTTGAAAATTATCCAGGCACGATGTTGCCTCGGCGTAATATAGGATGCCGTATGCCACATATGCCGCAAATTGTAGCTTGCCTCAAGGTGCCACATGCCACAATATGTGGCATGCGGCACTGTCACACGTTGTTGCCTCAGCGTAAACGAGCCTTTTCTTGCAATGGGGCAAATTATGTTCGAATGTCGAAAGAGCGACTTCTGTCTGTCTCTAACGTGAGCACGTAGAGCGAGACAAGTTTCAGTGCCGAACAATATTGATATTAGAGGTGTAACGGGGGTGTTTTATTAGCTTGTAGGCAGTTCGACGGTCCGAGGGATGTGGGGGATAAATGGGGCTGTAGGTCTCTTGTCGAGGGGTTAGCTTCAAGGCGCTACACAGTGCTAACTAGCGCTACAAATGGAATATCGTAAATACAAAGACGATTTTTGAGATATATACAATTTAAATCTATCACGTGTCCTAACACGTGATAGCAACTACAACCAACGCTGCATTAGACATCACATACTTCCTTGAGAAATTAGACGTAGGATAAGCGACATCATATATAGTTTTAAAATCGCTAACGGACTTGCTAGCTAATATAACATTGGCAGTCCCCTACTCCTCTGATGCACGTAGATCATTAAGATGGTATATTTCCCGTGCGAGGACTAACTATAGACAAAATTCCTTTCTTATCCGAGCATGTAAATTATTTAATTCAATAAGCAATAACGTAGACTAGTTTAATACGCAACGAAACGAGTTAATCACGCTATTTGTGGACAACTTTGTCGAAGCTGTGTACAACTCTGTTTATTAACCTCTTCAAGTATGTAATGAAAGATTTTTTCTTAATACGATAGTGTCTTCGTCTAGCTCAGTATCAATCAAAATTATAAATATTTTTTACATTGAAGTACAAGTTTAGTGCTAACTGCGAGACTAACCCATGGCTTTTTTGTATTATTTTACTTTCTGTATTTTTAACTACAAGCTGGTCCCGGGTCCGAGATGGTGCAGGATCGTAAGACAGTGGCGGGGAAGTTATCAAGCCGTCGGTAAGGCCTCTGACATGGCTTACCGACTGCCATTGCATAACAGCCTTTACGTCCCTTGCGAAGCACGCAAGCGCTCGGAAAAAATGCTACTAGCAGTAGTAACGGGAATGTCACCCATCCTGAGTGCTTAGTGCGAGTTTTTTAACTACTCGATCGCGTTAACGTAAACTCATATTTCTATGGCATCGAGGAAGCGCCACCTAGCGACAAGTATGGAAATTAAAATTGCTGAGTGCGAGTTGTAATGGTTTACGTTGAGAAGTGAACACGTTTAATAGCCAAAACACGAATAAACGCGAGTGCGAGTTGTACTGTGACAGCGTTTTGCCAGTTCGAACGGTTAACTTACTCATACTCACTACTCAATGCTCGATTAACGCGGTAGTAAAGTTATTCGATCGTATCTGTCAAACTCGCACTAAGCACTCAGAACCTGACCGCGCCTGCTGTTGCGTAACCCAAATAATTGGTTTCAATCACTTGGTTTCACTCGGGCAGTGATAGGTCATAGTCTGGAATAGCACATAGGCAGCTTTACCCGGAAAAATACATGTCTAAATTTCTTCGCGAACGAAGCAGATGGTAATACATATCTTTAAAAACCTATTTAGAGGCTAAAAATTCCACTCATGCCGGGATTCGAACCCGCAACCTCTGGCTATCCGTGCCAGCGCTCTTTCCAACTGAGCTAATGGGCGACTCACCGACATCAGTAAAATTTCGAACCTCTTTACAATATTCTCTGTATTACGTACAGGCAGCGACCTCTGGCTGAAGTAATTTGCATCACTTGCAGCCCCGAGTACCTACTTTGCAGTTAGGTTTTACATCGGAATGATATCACTGTGTCTGTACCCACATGATTATATTATGTTTAATGCACTAACCCGTGCTAAGGACAAATTTAAAAACCTATTTAGAGGCTAAACATTCCAAAATTATTTTGTACTGGGGAAAAAACAGGCGACGGCAATTAACCATTTTAAATCTTTTATGGGATATCCTTCGCTAATTTTCCCACATCCTTCCCGGTAGGGTAACCCGCCCGCGACTGCACGGGTCATTTGGTCCCGAGCAGCTGCCCTACTTCCGACCGGAACTCATTAGCGCTGGACTGGACTAATTTAGGGTTAAGAATGATGTGCACTTATTAAACTTTAACATTTTTGTAGGATTTGTATCGCAGCGGTTGGACGCCGGCTTCTCATTCTGGAGGTCGTGGGTTTGAATCCTGGCGCGTGTTAATGACTTTGTTCTCTAAGTAATGTAGGTTTTTTTTCATTTTAGAAATTCTAGTGGCAAAACCACTCGCTAACTGCAACGAAAAACGTCGTGAGGAAACCTGAGTGACTCGGGTGTTTAAAAATCTCAGCGTTTGAAATTGCCAATCCACGATGGGCACGCGTGGTAACTAAGCCCATAGGCTCTCTTTCTAAGAGAAGGCCCGTGCGTATGTCTTATAGTTTCAGACTTTCCCATACTGACCGATTTGAATGAGACACCCTGTATATTTCTCAATTATGTCTATCTGCCGCGATTTTTGTTTATAGTTGTTATTTTGTGTGTTTCGTGTGTAATTAATAAATGCTTCTATTCCATTATTTTTTTTCTTCAGGCTATATTACGTAGTCCACTATTCTATTCTACTCAAACAGAATTTAAATTCATTAGGTTGAAATAAATAAATTTCATTCTATTTCACTCTTCTATTCTATTTAGCCTGTAAATAGGTTTTTAAATCTATTTCACTCCTCAAGATACAGGCCTCGCCTATTCTGTAGACTGCCGTTGAAACGTGTTTTATGCATCCACCCTATTTTGTGACTTAATTAATTATGTAACAACTGCTGTTTTATCTATTATTTCCATAAATCTTATTAGGAAAAGGCCTGAACAATAAAAATTTAAAATGCACACACATTGGTTGCTTTAATTAAAACTGTTTTTATACGGATTTATGCTCGTTTATTACATTTTTACAATTTTCCAACGTTTCGGCACTTTTTCAGGTGCCGAAATAATTGGTTTGTCTATTTTGGAACGTAACTTCATAATTAAGTTTTGTAATTTTTGTCGAGGGTAGTAAACTAACCGTTAATGATTTATAAAAGACACCTGTCACCTCAGTCATCCGGGACCACGGCACCTGAAAAAGTGCCGTGGTCCCGGATGGAACTGTATAAAAAATTGAGTGCACACAATAAATTCTCTATACATTACTCTCCTACTATTAGACCACTGGACTTATTTAAATGCGTTTAAACTCAGCTTTTCCATTGGGAAATTCCTGAATCTACACTTTTCGTCTATAGCAATGCCACTTGCTTTCTACAAGCGCGCATTTCCGATCGATTAGCCCCGAACCGGACGGGTCCGGATAAAACCGGTTCGGGGCATTAGAGCAATAGAGAGCTCAATCTGGTCTCGACCGGTTAAACACTATCCCTCGAGGACCTGTAGTTAGCCTCGATTGGCGACCCGACTGGCAACGTTTAGGCGGCAAATGACGTCATTGATAAACACCGTTTGAAAAGCGCCTCACAGGAGGTTTCCATCAAACGTAATAATTGCCGAACGAAGTAAAATTTTCGTAAGCACTACACATTATTCGTTTCAACCAGGGGACCGATTCTCGCCCATGCGGTTTTTGAATTGATTTAATAATTCGTTTAATCAATTGTACATAAAAATTTAAAAATTGAGTTGTACATTTTAACTGTTCACAATAATTTTTTTTTTCTGCTCAATAAATATTTTTAATTATTTTTTTTAGCCTCTAAATAGGTTTTTAAATATTTTTTTTTATTTTTGATTAGAATTAAATAATAAAAATGAAACGTCGACATCACAGAATATCGTGGCTAATGATGAACACAGTCCTCAACGCGGTGAGATATTGTTAATAATAATATAACGGTTATTTCAGACTTTAAATCAAATACTCAATAATTTATTGCATTCCAAATCCATATTACAACAGATACAAAAATACAAAAAATGTTAGTTACACAGATAATTGCTTACACTATATTAGTACTTACTATTACTATTTAAATGAATCCTAACCCAGTGGGTTAGGAAGCGACCGTCAAACCGGTCCGCTATGCACGCCAGGATGCCGTTGCCGCTGGCCCGCAGCCTGCGAAGGTTAATGCGAAGGTTCTTTAAGAATACTACTTCTTAATGGTTCGCGATACTCACACATAGTTGTAAATTAAACGGGTCGAATCGCGACTCTTTGTCCGAGTAATTACGTTTTACTTAATAAATAATCGCGTTAAATACATCTCACTTAATATTATAAACGCGAAAGTTTGTAAGTATGGATGGATGGAGGTTTGTTACTCGTTCACGTAAAAACTACTGAATGTATTTTAATGAAACCTTACAGTAATATAGATTATACATCAGAAAAACACGTAAGCTACAATTTATGAGGATATTGTGTGAATTGTCGAAAATATGGCGATAAGTGTCAAATAAATACAAGGCGGTGGTAGCGGAGCGGTGTAGAACGCCGGCCTCTCAATCGGGAGGTCGTGGGTTCAAACCCCCGGCATGTCCCAATGACTTTGTTTTCTAAGTTATGTACATTTGTGAAATTATAGTAGCAATACCACTCGCCGACGGCGAAGGAAAACATCGTAAGGAAATCCTAGTGTCTGAAGTGTTAGCGTAGCTCAGCGCTTGCTACGTACTATGAGGCTAAGTGCGGAAATCTCAGGTCTAACTAAGTTTCAAATAAGTAAGAAAAAATCTAACATAGCGAGCCATTTTGGCGTGCGCTGCCAAAACCTTTTGTACGCCACGCTAATCTAAGCTACTCGAAATATTCATCCTGCGCAGACGAAGTCGCAGTCACCAGCTAGTACAGTACTACACATCAGAAAAGTCCCTTCGGGAATCTAAGTTCGCGCAGACTAGGAAGGAGTGTAACGAAAGTACCCGAAGCTATAACTAACCCGAACATTCAACATGATCTCTAACCGATACGGTTAAGGTGCAGAATTGATTGCCGCAGTAGCGCTACCTATTTTGCTCACGCTAATATTGCCAAACTAATAGTCACCTGCATCGATGACGTTCAATCAACCAATAGCAACAAAGGCGCGCGGCCCGCCATAAAATGAAACTATCTGATTGGTCGATCAATTTGCCACATATCCAAAATTTGGTCATCTGCGCAGGTACATCCGCGAGGCTTATTTCTTGTGTAGCACTGTAACTATATCAGAATACTCTCATCTTATAGATATACGCCATTTGGGGCGACGGAAAGTCCTTATAAATCAGTCGCAAATCCAGTCTGGAATCACTGGCCATTACATGAGACTTTGATTTGTATTGTCTATTTATTCGCGACCTGTTTTAGTGGAAGATAGAAGGGAGCTGTTAAGAATGGCCTCGCCCTGTAGAATACGATTTTTTTTCACGTTTCTAGGCTAGCAATTACTTTAGTCTAGAGATTATATTTAGTTCCGAGAATATCGTCCGAGCTGCGTAACTATTAACTTTATTCAAGATAGCCCTCCTATAACATCTTTCGAGAAGAAAGGACTATCTTTCTAAGTTGTCATAGTTACCTATTTTTGTTTCTAAGCAGAAATCTAGGAGTCTGTTGCTACAGGTAAAAACCTGTAATTAGGACATTAAATAGTTTTATAAGTAATATATTATATTGTTTATCAGCTGTTGGTTTTCCATAGATAACAAATTAATAAATAGTTAGTAGGTTTATTTACTTAGTTTTTTATGTAGCCTATAAACGTCCCACTGAAGGACACAAGCCTTATCTCCGAGAGAGAGAGAGAGAGTTCGGGCTTAATTACCAGGCGTGCCCACCGTGGATTGGCAATTCCAAGCGCTCAGGTACTTGAACACCTAAGAATGACCTTATGTATGTATATTTTATTATAATTACAAATTTATCCAGTTATATATTATAGAAGCGCTCGTGGCCTAGGCGAACCGAGTGATTGGAATCAATCACTTGGTTAAGCAACAACAGGCGCGGTCAGGTACAGGTTGGGTGAGCGTCCCGTGACTGCCGCTAGTGGCATTTTTTCGAGCGCTTCCGTGCTTCGCAAGGCACGCTAAGCCGTTGGTGCCGGCTGTCATATAATGGCAGTCGTTAAGCCATGTCAGAGGCCTTATGGGCGGCTTGATGACTTCTGACAGTAAGGCCCGCCACTGTCTTATAGGTACAATCCTCCACCAACCCGGACTTGGCCCTCGTGGTGGAGTATGGCCTAACCTTTCTGCGATGCAGGAAGAGACCCGTGCCCCAGCAGTGGGGACATACAAGAGTTGATAACGATCCAGTTATAAATATTTCGGGCCGTAGTAAAGTGGAAAAAAAGCAGTGGTAAAAAAAACTCCACTGTTACCATCTTTTGTCAACTCATATTTTCTGTTGCCATTTATACGTGATTCAGACTATGCCAGTCCATTCTCTGTTCTTAAAATCATGATAACTTAAGTATCTAGCGTTAGCTTTAAAATACATGAAGTGGACACGGGTGTGGATAATAATAACATACTCTTTTCATTAATTGAAATTGAAAAAAAAATTGAAAAAGAAAGCCACTGTTCTGAAGAAAGATTCTGATTAAAGAAAGCAACTGTTCTGAAGAAAGATTCTGATTAAAGAAAGCCACTGTTCTAAAGTGGGATGTATTGGCAAGCACATGTCAACTTTGCACGCGCACTACACATTCCGTCATTCCTGCATCGCGCAAGCAAAATGTTTTCCTAAATACTATGGGCCTTATTAATAAAAACGACCTATAGTGTGCTCGTAACGCACTTTAACTAATATCCTCTATTAGACATATAGTACGCTCTAACTTTTCCTTGTTAATAAAAGTACAACAATCCTACTGTAACTAAAGTGCTCTTTTACGACCTATCAATTTGGCAACGTCGCGTTCTTAAATTCGTTCATTCTTTTGAGTCTGTGGAAGTGTCAAAACACGCAGATTGAATAATCTATGTACCTAACAAAAAAAAAAGTTGGATTTCAAACTCAGAACAATAACTCTTCAACTTTTCGTTTGAAAATTTCCAAAGAAGACAATATGGCAAATCAGGTCATTATCACAATTTCACGAAAAACCAATTCACCGACAACCAAACCACTTCAAAAAAACAACAATTTGACAAATGCATACTTTTGTAATCTGTGGTTTTGCAATCACAGATTAAAATATCGCTTATAATAAGTTTGTAGTAGAGTTAAAGTAGGGCCATATCAACTTTAAGTTATAGCAGGTTTGTGGCACGGTTATAATGTGGATTTTGTTTTCTTAATGACGTTTTTGTTTTGACCTATTATAAGCATCTCACAAGGCCACTTTAACAGTGCTTTTAGTGAACTGACGTTTTATTAATAACGCCCATTAACTATAAAGTCTGACGAACAACAATCGGACCGGCCAACCCCAGGCATACGATCTGCCTGGCAGGAAATAGCCCTTTGTAGCGGAAAAGAGAAGAGAAGATACTATGTGATATGCTCATGGTAAGCTTGTACTGCGGATAGAGATTAGCCAGCACTGTTTAGAGCTGTCGCAGATGCAACATCACTAGCTTATCCGGACCCGTGGGATTCCACCGCTGTTGGAGCGTGAAATGGTCGCATTTACTTCCGGACAACACGTTTCGGCAGATTTGCAGTGCTGAAAAGAATCCAGAAGTTCATTCCAACGTGGGGTGGTCACATCTGGTCGTAAGTTTGATCTCTGTCTTCTCACTTCATTTGTATAACGGCCTCAGTCTTGATGTATTTCGTGATGTTCTTGATGTTTTTGCATGGAGAGCATATAACAGGGTATAGTGTGCAAGTTTGGGACCATTGCGACGACCTCTGTGGCGTAGCGGTAGCGCATCTGCCTACCACGCACGAGGTCCCGGGTTGGAATCCCGGCTGGGGACAAAAAAAAACCCCAGGTCTTGGATGTTTACATGTTTGTTATGTCGTTGTTTCTGGTTCCCACGACACAGGGTATCCTAGTGTGGGGCCAGAAGCAATGTATGTGCCTGTATGTAAATGTTATTGTTATGTTATTGTTATTGCCTCAATTACGTAAATAGTCACGTATACAGCTGTGTGTCTAGTAGACTTGCCCTACAATTATTTGGCTCAATATCACTGTCTCGTATGTATTTTGATATATATTAAGCCTCATAACTATACACCAGAGTTAACACTACAGTAGGCGCGCCTTATTTTACTCCTTAGATAGTCGCGTGGGCTACATGTGTAGCCCATTTAAGATACCCATATTTGGATGTATTTCATATTTAAATTTAAACACTCTTCTGCTTCAGGCTATATTAGTCCACTGTTGGACAAAGCCCTCCCCTAATGAGTGCCACAGCACAAGTTTGTGCCATCATTGGGGGGTAATGCCCTTATAAAAAAACACTCTTATATTTTATTAATCAACAGTGTTTATTTTAGCCATAGACACCTTAAAACAATAGTTACACTTCTGTTTTTATATATTTTTAACAAAAATAGTGAATCTTCTAAAAACCAACATTATTTGGCCACATGAGACACACGAAAGTTTTTTAGGAGATCGTTGTCGTCTTCCATAAGCCATCTCTGAATATTATTCTCATTTGCTGCCATTATAATCTAAACAGTAAAATAATATTATAAAAATATATAACCAAAATGTATAATGACGTATAATGAAAATATATGTATAATTTCGCTATAAAATAAAAGTAATAGTTCATTTTATATAGATTAAAATTTTTAATTAAAAGCCAATCCATTAAATTTAAAGACGTATAAAAATAGTCAATTAATTTCTATTTACAGCAATTTTTATCTAGAACGGTCGCACGGGCTACAGGTGTAGCCCCAGCCACTTCAGAGTCGAGTACCTCAGACTTCCGTTCGTCCAGGCTAGCGACAAGCCAATGGGCGACAGAGCGATTTGTGATTGAGGAATACACGGGGGGAGGGGGCGGTCGGGCTACTCATTCACGAATTACTTCATAAAATAGAACACTGATCTACACCTGTAGCCCACGCGCCTACTCTATAGTGAAACTTTTAATTAGCTGCAGTAAAATGACGTTTCAAAATATAATTCCGTAAAATAATGTTGCCAGCCTAATCTCAATAGGTACGTGATTCAGTTCCCAGAAGATCAAATCGTTCCATAACGAACTCATAAAGATTATACATAACATTAATGTGTAATATGATCAACGTTTAAACAGCCTTTTATTTATATAAATAATAAATAGAATTTACATAATAACGCTCTCTTAAGTTGGTAGTACTGGTTTTTGGTAACGGTGCTACTACGAGGACGCTTGGCCGCCATTTTGTTTCGTTTGTCATTGGCTCATTCGGCTTCTAACGTCTGTTTTGAGTGCACGAATATCTTTGCTTTGCCCACTGCGAGTTTTTTCTGTTATCATTATTGTTATTGTTGTTACGTTCTGTTTGTTTCATTTTTGTTAATCGTGTCAGTTTTTATTTGTTTGCTAATGACATGGAAGCTCAGCTGAGCACATCGCAAGATGGAGATACATTTTTATCTCCTAAGAAAAAAAGGCCACGTGTAGCTCTAAGTGCAACTGAGAAACTTTGGGTCAGAATTAAACGTACCTATACAAATATGTGTTTGAAGTGAAATCTTCAGAATCAAACATTGAAGTTCCAAAAATAAGTGAATGCGTTAATAAGGTGGTTGAAGTCTTGGGAATATCTGTCAGTACTGTTTAGTCCGTTTTAAAGGAGCACAAGGGAAAATACTATAGTAGTAATAATAGAATAAAAAAAACATTATAACTTAATATTAAATCTCTGAAACAAAACCAAACTGATCATTCATTTATTGAATTATTCACTTAGCTACATCCCTATTTATTTTTCTCCAAAAAGCGGCAACCCACAAAACGTCATTTTACTGCAGCTAATAAAAAGTTTCACTATAGTGTTAAGTGAACATTCCGCTTTCACACACAGATGTATACGTTACATGTTACATAATCAAGACGTAGGTCAGGTGATTGTGTTGTATGGAAGGTCTTTAGTTACTTTTATTTTTATTTTTGTCTCCCGTTCTTGGGTCTTCAATGAAGAACATGAATTGACAAACACAGCATTATATTTCTGATGCTCAACAGTGCTTCCATTTCTTTACGTAGTTAAAGACCTTCTCTCAGAGAGAGAGTCCGGGCTTAATTTTGCGTGCCCACCGCGGATTGACAATTACAAGCGCTGAGGTATTTGAAAACCTCAGCCATTCAGGTTTCCTCATGATGTGAAAATAGATAGATTGAGAACACTTTATTGTACATAAAAATGGAAATTACACAGATATTTCTTAACCAAAGAGTACAGACGGCGGCCTTTTCACTAAAAGTGATCTCTTCCAGACAACCTTCGGATAAACTGATACATTCGGATGAAAATACATTTCTTTAACGTTTACCATTTTTCCAATCAAGACAAAGTTCACGAATTCAATGTTGATCGTTGACCGGGAATCAAGCGCAAGCTTCCCAGCGCTGTAAGGCTGAAGAGTGACGGCTGCTAGCAATGGCTCCTGCTATCTGCACTGAATTACAGTTAGGTTAATTTTCACAGCTATATGGCCTGGCATTCTGATACGGGCTGGCAAGTTATCAACCCTTGTATGTCCTCACTGCTGGGGCACGGGTCTCTTCCTGCATCGCAGGAAGGTAAGGCCATACTCCACCACGGGGGCCAAGTCCGAGTTGGTGGAGGATTGTAAGACTGTGGTGGACCTAGAAGTTATCAAGCCGCCCATAAGGCCTCTGACATGGCTTAACGACTGCCATTGTATGACAGCCTGCACCAACGGCTTAAGGTGCCTTGCGAAGCACGGAAACGCTCGGACAAATATCACTAGCGGTAGTCACGGGACAGTCACCCATCCTGCACCTGACCGCGCCTGTTGTTGCTTAACTCAAGTGATTGATTCCAATCACTCGGTTCGCCTAGGCCACGAGCGCTTCGGATTCCTAATACGGGCTGGATTGGAAGACAAACTAAGGTTGGCAGAACGCTGAATATTATACCAACAAGGCACATCATAGAAACAAGAAAAAACCAGACAATCAACATAATATCAGCACAACATAAATACACCAAATATACAATAAACAATACAAAACACAGACATAGCTTTAGTCTAAATTTCCACCTGTGGTGTGTCTAAATTTCCACAAAAGGCAGCTGACTCAGCGTTGAGCTGAGGGAGTGAGCCCTCAGCGCAAAGACAAGTCAACACGTGGGGTGCTATCGAAGCCGCGGGTTTCCTCACGATGTTTTCGCTAGCGTGCGCCATCTGGGCCTCGATTCTGTTAGTGCATTATAGTACCATGATGCTAGGGCTACATTAGCGGGCTACGGCGAATATTTGTGCTAACGCGATGAATGTGGTCGGGTACATCGTGTCATCGCGTAGTATTCGGGCGAAGACGATGTAGTATCGGAGAGCTGTCAGTAAACTGGCGCGGATCAAAAGGAATTGTCGCGACAATATGCGCTTGGGTGGTTACACCTACGTCAATTCACTGTCAAACTGAACAACGCAAACCGGCATGGTGCATCGCGTCAACTCGACACGAATCTTCGCCCGCCCTAATGTAGACAAGATGCCCGAACACGATATTTTTGTCGCTTTGACGCCTTGAAGCAGCAACGAAATGAAATTGCCACGTTCATGCATGCATGGTTCACGAAGGTAAGGCAACATAGGGCGCGTTCAGTGCACGGAAAGGTAAACGTCTTATGACTACGCTAGTGGCATTTTTCCGAGCGGTTCCGTGCTTCGCAAGGCACGTTCAGCAGTTGGTGCCGGCTGCCGTCGATAGATGGCAGTGGGTAAGCCAAGTCAGAGGCCTTAGGGGCGGCCTGAAAACTTCTGACACTAAGACCAGCCACTAGTCTTGCAAGCTTCTACCAATCCGCATTTGGCCCCCGTGGTGGAGTATGGCCTATACTTTCCTCAGGGAAGAGACTCGTGCCCCTCCGTAGGGATATAATCAGGTCGATGATGACGTTCATGCAGTTGTAATTATACCACAGTACGAGTACAGCAGAATCTAGAATCAGAGTCTGTAGGTACTTCTGTTGTTCAGCCTGCATGACTTATCAAATAGGGGTATGTTGCAGTCTATTTACTGTTTGTTTTGGCACTTATTGCCCTATCTGCTCGATTCAGCATTCGATTATCGAACCGCGTTGTGGTTTTGTTAAAATAGGCTACTGTTTTAAATAGGTCATCGTTATTAATTTGGAACAATCTACGGGTTTGCGTTCGTTGGACCGTGAGGTAATATGAAGCGTCGGTTGCGTGAAAACACGTTTTGAGGTTTTATCACGTGGTATAATATTGTCAGTTATATTAATTTACCTTACGGTCGAAGGATATTTAGGTAGAGAGGTTATAGCAGGAATAAAATGGAAGTCTCAGTGTATAAATAATTTACGATTTAGTTGGTTGGTGTGTTTGTTAAGATAAGATAAGAATATTCTTTATTGTACACCAGAGCACATATTATAAAACATGTAATGATACAAAGTACAATTGGCGGCCTTTTTGCCTTATGGCCTTATTTGTTACACTCAATTGCACAATAAAACTTAAATGACATACAATGTGATAAGAATTACGTAAAAAAGCGGACTTATTTATAAATACTTTATTGCACCATAAAATGGATAAAAATAAATTTCAACAGGAATTTCTTCCAGCCAGCCTAAAATTTTTGAAAAATTATACTATTTTTATTTTTAATGCACTAACCTGTGCTAAGGACAATGTACGTAATACAGAGAATAGTGTAAAGAGGTTCGAAATTTCACTGATGCCGGTGAGTCGCCCATTAGCTCAGTTGGAAAGAGCGCTGGCACGGATAGCCAGAGGTCGCGGTTTCAAATCGCGGCATGGGTGAAAATTTTAGCCTCTAAATAGGTTTTTCAAATTTTGAAAATGGTAAAACAAAGAGAGCGGGTGCGGCAAATAAAATTGGAACAACATTTAGAAACAAAATACTACTTTTTAATATGCATGCAACTTACATGAGTGTACATACAACATAGATAACCTCACGCCTGTATTCCAGAGGGGTAGGCAGGGACTGCCATTTGCCACGATCCTGACAGATCACCTTCGCTTCATCAACGTTCATAAGTCGTTGCATGCACGCACGCCGGTTCCGGGTACTTTTTATCTTTCCCTTTGCTAATGCATCCCCTATTTGGTCGATGTAAGTGTCACATGAGTGTCTACATAAATATTGGAAAGAAAAATTATATATGAAAATTATATGTACTGTCTTTCTAATTTCCTTCAGCAACTTTCCATCGTGAGGTTGTCTGGAAGGAATTGCTTTAAGCAATAAGGCCGCCAATTGTTCTATGTACATTCGTAATTATTTTGTACTTCTTGTTCTTTCAGTGTACAATAAAGATTATTCTTATCTTATATGCAATAAACGTAACCTATGCCATTAAACTAAACTTTAATAAACATATTATATAGAAAAATATTACATACACTACTTACTAAGTTACAGTTCTTCTTCTATTTAATAATATAATATTGGTATTGTTTATAAAGAAACTGAATTAAAAATACTCAACATCCCGACTTCTGAGCATTAACTACTGAGGTGGGACCCATCTAGATACTTTTCAATGTGTTATAATTGAATTTGGGTTCTACCTGCTCAGTATTAAATGCTTATTTTTTGTCTTTTTTTATGTAGCTTATAAAAATCCCCTGCAGGGCACAGGCCTTCTCTCAGAGTGGGCTTAATGGCCACGCGTGCCCAACGCGAATTGGCAATTTCATGCGCTGAGGTATTTGAACACCTCAGTCATTCAGGTTTCCTCACTACGTTTTCCTTCACTGGGATTCGAACCTGCCTCTCTCGTTTCCTAGAGAGGCAGGTTCGAATCCCTTATGTTCTATCCACTGGGCTAATTGTTTACGGCAATACTTAGATATGCAAGCCTTTTTATGTATTTTGATTTCTGGTGTGTACAGTAAAGAGTTCTAATCTAATCTAAGGTCGAAACAGGACTTAAACCTACAAAAAAAAAATTACACTATTTTTATTTTTAATGCACTAACCCGTGCTAAGGAACAAATTTAAAAACCTATTTAGAGGCTAAAAATTTCACCCATGCCGGGATTCGAACCCGAATTCGAATCCCGGCATGGGTGAAATTTTTAGCCTCTAAATAGGTTTTTTAAAAAAAAATATATAATCTTAACCGAACAAAAACCCAACCCGAACAAACAACCCATAAAGCACCTGAAATAAAGGCCCCCAACACCCAGCAGCTTCAATGTACATTTGTGAAGTAATAGTACCTCAAAAATGCACATACCTTAGAAAACAATGCGATTGGCCCGCACTGGGAATCGATTGAAAGAAAATTCAATAAAAAAAATTGTAATACAATCGGACGTGCTTCAATAATAGCTGTCAATATTATTGAAGCACGTCCAATCAAGCTTCGGCTTCCAAACCACCCACAATTTTACGATTTATAGAGATGGAAATGCGCTTAGATCCCTCTCCGATCAGAGGAGCGTCCCGCCAGAAAAACGACCCGGCTCATCGCTTATTCCCGAAAGCCACGGGCCGTATTCAAAACGCGTTACCCAAACAGCCCCCGATAGGTTTGGACAGTCCGGGACAGTCCGGACGGAGTGCGGTTGTTTATCGTCCCCTGAACCCTAAATAAACAACAGGGATGAAGGTAGAATGCCGAGTGGGCCCGCTTTATCAGTGGGCTGGGGCCAGTGAGCATTGGAGGACGATTTCTTTTTGATTTAAAAGCCGTCCCGGACAAATAGACGCTCTACGCTTTGTTCTTCAGCTATACGGCGTGAGCGGTGGTAGCGGAGCGGTGTAGAACGCCGGCTTCTCAATCGGGAGGTCGTGGGTTCGAACCCCGGCATGTACCAATGACTTTGTTTTCTAAATTATGTACATATGTGAAATTATAGTAGCAATACTACTCGCTGACGGTGAAGGAAAACATCGTAAGGAAACCCTTGTGTCTGAGGTGTTAGCGTACCTCAGCGCTTGCATGAGGCTAAGTGCTAATCTCAGGTCTAACTAACTACCGCGTGTTATTCTAGTGGTGCAGATGAGATAAAAAAGGTCAAAAGTATTTTCCTGTTGCCTTATTTTATTTTTCACTTAGCCTATGTAGGTCCCGCTGTAGGTCACAGCCTTCTCTCAGAGAGAGAGAGAGAAAGAGAGAGAGAGAAAATAAATAAATAACTTTCTGGCCCCAAACCAGGATACCCTAAGCTATGGTAACCAGGCATGGTCATCTCGATAACAACCCTTGCACGTCCTTAGCTGGGGCAAGGGTCTCTTCTTACATCGCAGGAAGGTAAGGGCATACTGCACCAGGGGGGCCAAGTCCGGGTTCGTGGAGGATTGCAAGGTAGTGGCGGGCCTTACAGTCAGAAGTTATCAAGCCGCCCATAAGGCTTCTGACGTGGCTTAGCGACTGCTATTACATGACCGCCGGCACCGACTTAGCGTGCCTTGCGAAGCACGGAAATGCTCGGTAAAAAGCCACTAGCGACAGTCACAGGACGGTCACCCATCCAGCACCTAACCGCGCCTGTAGTTGCTTGACTCAAGTGATTGATTCCAATCACTCGGTTCAACTAGGCCACGAGCGCTTCAACAATATATTAATATATTAGGCCACCCATGTTAATTAGATTTTAGTTTAATTAATAATTTAATTAAATGTCCCCCGTCTGAGTTGGGGGAGGCCTTTGCCCAGCAGTGGGACACAAACGAGGCTACGTAAAAAAAAAAAAAAAAATTTAGTTTTGCTTCAGATGTTTTGTTTTAGTAACCAATAGTTTATGTTTAAAATAAAGTTTGTAAACGGCTCTTGCCATTGTTCTAAAAGATCGATTCAGGTAACTTTCTTTTCAACAGTTACTTTATCTTGCAGCAACTAAATAATGTTCTAGATAAGCTCTTGGCCCGGTGGCGAACGGAAAGGCATAAAGATCAAACGTACGTCCCACATTTGGTACGATCGACGTGCCGCGTCTTCTCTTCCAAATGCATAAAGATATGAAATATTCAAAACGGAAAACTGAAAACAAACAAGTGGGAGCCGGTGCAGAGTCGACATGAAATGTCAATTTTGTCGGATAGTCGTTCTTGTGTTGTACGTCGTAAAAGTTATTGTAAGCTAGATGTTATTGCAAGATATGTTCTATTGCCTACACATACACACATAACCCCGCGCCTGTATCCCAGAGGGGTAGGCAGAAACCAGGGGCTGCCACTTGCCACGATCCTGACAGATCACCTTCGCTTCATCAACGCTCGTAAGTCGTATCTATATATTACCTATCTATATAAATAAAATCCGAAGTCCTGACTGATTGACTCACTCATCAACGCCCAGCCCAAGCCATTGGACCTAGGAAGCTGAAATTTTGCACAAAGGGTCTATATATAATGTAGGCAAGGAATAACACCGGATTTTTTTTAATTCAACCCCTAAGGGAGCGAAAAGGGTTGCCAAAATTTGTATGGGATAAATTTGTAATTTTCTTGAAACTTAAAATAAGTACTCTTCAACACAATTGTGTTGAATAGGTACGTGTTTCGCTGTTTTTCTAAATTTAACCCTTAGGGCGCTTTCAGTGAATGGATAAGTGACGGTCTCTGACTAATGCTGGTGGCATTTTTCCGAGCGTTTCTGTGCTTCGCAAGGCACGTTAAGCAGTTGGTGCCGGCTGCCGTCGGTAGATGGCAGTCCTTAAGCCAAGTTAGAGGCTTGAAAACTTCTGACAGTAGGACCAGCCACTAGTCTCGCAAGCCTCCACCAATCCGGACTTGGCCTCCTTGGTGGATTACAGCCTATTACCTTTCTCAGGGAAGAGACCCGTGCCCCTCGGTGGGGACATAATGGGTTGCTGATGATAATGAGAAAAAGAAGAAAAATGTTTTTTAATACAGTTGCTCAAAAAGTGGCGTATTACAGGGACGTATAGCGTGCGGGATGGGGGCTATTACACACGCGTGCTTTTTTTTACCTTTCCCACACTCGTGCTTTTCTTGCCCAACTGTCAAAATAATGTCTATTAAAAAGAAAAACCAAGCATGAAGTTTTTACTAAAAAAAAATATAGAAGTTTTTATGTGCTACTAATATGTTCCAATATCCGATTTAATGATTTGATTGAATGAGTTAAGTTAGGTTTCATTTCATTTCATCTCATTAAATTTCATATCAATAAAAAAAATCTACTGAAGACTTGGCTGTATGGGCATAGGCCCTTTGCCTACTAGAATGGGTGAAGAAAAAAAATCTCTGCTTATATTTTTTTACGGTTGGCACCATTTTCTGAATAATTTTTCTTCATTTAAATTGCTTATTTTTTCGCAACTGTATTAAAATAGTCGTTCAGTACACGTGCAGAACCGTCATTGCAACTTGTTCCGACTGTCAACCCTCGCCTTCGGTTGCGCCTCGGCTCGGGTCGACATTTGTCGGAACTCTTTGCAATGACAGCCTTTCCGCACTTGTAATGAAATATACTATATTTAACGCCTAAACATACTAAATTTGACAAGAAAAGGACAATACAGAAAAGAAAGCAGGAGTAAAACAAAAACAGAAAAAAGAGGAACTACAGATGAATGAAATGAACATAAATTCCGATGATGAATAATGATGATGATGACACGCCGGGACTCGAACCTGAAGTGAAGCATCTGGTGCAGCAATACGGGCTCTACGAATGCTCTTTGACAGAGCAAGAAGCTTAGAGCTATTTACTCTCCGCGCAATATGGGCGTGTAAACATAAAATTCATATTCTTCTGGAGGGAACGGAATGCGTTTTATCATAAACGTGCGATGCGGACTTGTACATGTGGAAAATGAAGAGTCGCATATTGGATGTCGGGGTTATTTTGTTCGCAATGTCTCTAGCTTGGAACGATGTATATAATTTATGAATAATAAAAACTGGAACAACTTCAGGTGTTGTTTTATTTGTCGATATTTGTAGTAATATTAACAGGAAAACTGGATAAAAACGGATAAGCAGGTAGAATAGTCAGGTCTGTTCGAAGGGTAAAGTAGTGATGATGAAAAATGAGCGAAATCGAAGAATGTGTGACGTAATTTAAATATTTGAAAATGATAGATAGAAAAAAAAAATGGTTGAAGAGGTTTGCACCGTCACAAGCTGAAGAGCGGTGGTAGCGGGCGGTAAGGCGCCGCCTTCTTACTCGTAAGGCCGTAGGTTAGAATCCCGGCACATGCAAATGACTTTGCTTTCTTATATTCTTTTTAATGCATTAACCCGTGCTAAGGACAGTTTTTGAAAACCTATTAAGAGGCTAAAAATTCCACCTATGCCGGAATTCGAGTCGCCCATTAGCTCAGTTGGAAAGAGCGCTGGCACGATTAGCCAGAGGTCTCTAAATAAGTTTTTGCTTTGAAATGAAATGAAATGAAATGAAATGAAATGAAATGAAAAGGTTCAAAGTAGCACAGAAACTGCGGCTTAATGAACGTTACAATTCAAACTAGGTGTCCATTTCAAAATCTAGATCATTTAGGAGAAAAAATGGACAAAAAAACTCCTAACTTAGTCTTTTCAAAAGTCCTTAATTAACATAGTTTACATAATTATTTTGAACATAGAACTCATACATTGTACTGGCTTTCATTCCAGACCTCATTGTCATCTAAATAATCCTTTATGTTATAGTAGCCCTTTTGGCACAAAGTGTGCTTAACATATTTTTTGAACCGCGATTCAGGCAAGCTTAATATATCTTCAGGGATTTTATTATAGAAGCGTATACAATGCCCCATGAAGGATGTATTAACCTTTGCCAGCCTAAATAGTGGGAACAAAAGTTTATGTTTATTTCTAGTATTTACATTGTGTTGGCTACCTAAAGTTTTAAAGTTACTGATATTTTTCCTAACGTACATAATGTTTTCATATATATACTGACTGGCAACTGTCAGGATGTTAGTTTCTTTAAAGAAATCTCTTAACGAATCTCTACTACCCAGCCTATAAATGAATCTGATCGCTCTCTTCTGCAAGACGAAGATGGTCTCAATGTCTGCTGCCCGTCCCCACAGTAGTATGCCATAGGACATAAGACTATGGAAGTAACTAAAATAAACAAGCCTAGCAGTTGCGACGTCAGTTAGTTCCCTAATTCTTTTGACTGCATATGCTGCTGAACTAAGCCTATTTGCTAATTTTTCTACATGAGGACCCCATTGAAGCTTTGCATCAATTGTGATACCTAGGAATACAGTTTCATTCACAAGGTCTAATTTGTCATTCCCCAGTAAAACATTGCTGTCTACCGTTTTGACATTTGGAAGAGTGAACTTTATACATTTCGTCTTTTTTGAATTTAACAATAAGTTATTAGAAGTAAACCAATTTAGTACCCGAGAGAGAGCATTATTTGTATTGTCAAGGTCATTTTCTTGTCTCTTAATTTTAAAAATAAGAGACGTGTCATCTGCAAATAATACTATCTCTGACATATTTTGAACCATGAACGGCAAATCATTTACATATACGAGGAAGAGGAACGGCCCCAAAATCGATCCCTGTGGCACTCCTATCCTGACCTCTGACCCTGAAGATTTAGTTCTATTTATATCAGCTCTTTGAACTCTCCCTTCTAAATATGATGTTATAAGTTTTAGGCTATTCCCGTTTATACCATAGTGCTTTAATTTTAAAAGAAGGGTTTTATGGTCAACGCAATCAAATGCTTTCGACAAGTCACAGAATACGCCTATAGCATCCTTGCGCTCTTCCCATGCACTAAATATATGTTTAACTAACATGACGCCGGCGTCCGTTGTAGAGCGCCCTTGCGTAAAGCCGAATTGCTGACCATGGAGAAGTTGATAGTCATTGAAATGTGTAAGCAGCTGACCTAGAACTATCTTCTCGAATATTTTACTCAAAACGGGTAGAACTGAGACTGGTCTGAAATTTGTGGGATCTTGCTTATCACCGCTTTTAAATAAAGGAACGAGCCTACTATATTTCATTAGATCAGGGAATATACCCTCATCTAAACATTTGTTAAAGATTTTGGCTAAATGGGGTGCTAGGGTATCGATTACTGAGCTAACTACTATTACTGACATACCCCATAAGTCCTCAGTTTTTTTAAGCTTTAGCTTTTTAAACGATTTAATCACGGTATGGGCTTCAATATAGTCGAACGAAAAATCGTGATGGCATGGGGGGACATTGTCTTTCAAAATACTTTCAGCAAGAGCTGGAGAAGAGTCTAAAGGAGCTGTCGTTACAATTGGAACATTTGTAAAGAACTGTTCAAAAGCCGTAGCAATGTCTTCATTTGAGGTTATTAATTTATCATCTATTTTAAGTGAAAGTTCGCGATCTCCTGATTTGGATTTACCGGTTTCCTTATTTATAATAGCCCAAATTGTTCTGGATTTATTAGACGATTGAAGGATTTTTGATTTTATATGCTCACATTTTGCTTTGTGGCAGACGGCCTTAAATAATTTTGAATATAGTTTAACATACTGTATAAAACTGGGGTCATATGTGTATGTTTTTTTCTCATATAGCGCATATAGTGTGTCCCTGCTTTTTCGGATGCCGGCAGTAGCCCATTCACTAAATGCTACTTTATTTCTTTTTGATGATAACTTTTTTAATTTAAAAACTTTTTCAAAACTACCTGAAACAACTTTGAATAAATCTCCATAATGAGCATTTGCATTAAGGGTCTTATTATTTTGTGTAGGTAAGCTACTTTGTATGTAATTTCTAAATAATTCCATCTTTTTTGCTGTAATGGGCCGATAAATTATAGCTTGCTCCTTTTTTTTAAAATCTGCTTCAAAGTGGACAATTTGACCATTGTGGTCTGACTTTAAGCAAGTTACTGTAGAACAATGCGAAAATTCACAGTCGCAGAATACATTGTCAAGACAGGTGGCTGTGTTTTCGGTAATCCTAGAAGGCTCTAAGAAAATATTAACTAAATTAAAAGACTTGAAAATAAGTTTTAATTTGTTATTTAAAACGGAGTCTACCAGCAAGTCTATATTAAAATCTCCACATACTATAACTTTCTTGCTACTACTTGAAGCTACCTTTAAAACATCCTCTAGTACGGATTCAAATAAACTGTAGTCACTGGCGGGGGGCCTGTATACGCTTACTACAATATGCTTAGCCAGTTCAACACATGATAGTTCTACAACTTTTTCAACAGAAAGTCTGCTAATATCTTTTCGTTCTTTATACTTCAAACTACTATTTACTATTATTAAAGATCCACCATGCAATGCAGACTTTCTATTAAAGCAACTGGCTATTTCATAATTATTTACAGAAAAATTCATTTGGGACTCTAGTAGCCAGTGCTCAGTGACACAGAGTACATCTACTCTATGTTGTTCTAGAAATAACTCTAATTCTAGTAATTTACCAGAAAAAAGATCAAAATGGTCTTATTCAAAGTAGCACAGTACCTGCGATTAAATGAGTTTACAAGTAAAACTAGGTGTCCATTTCAAAACCTAGATTATTTTGGAAGAGGAGAAAATGGCGAAAAATACTCCAAACTTAGTCTTTTAGTAACAGAGCTTGCATAATTATTATAAACTCGCTGACCCAGCAAACTTCGTACCGCTTAACAGTCGATTCTTTTTTTTTTTATCTCTCTGTACGAACCATCCTCGTACTTCAAGGAATATTCTAAAAAAAGAATCAACAAAATCGGTTCAGCTGCTCTCGAGATTTTCGCTTACACATTCAGCTATTCATTTTTATATTATAGACTAGCTGACCCCGCGAACTTCGTTCTGCCTAACAGTTTTTTTTTATCTTTCTCTCTGTAAGTGTAATTGATAAAACAAAACACAATACGTATACACTTTCAAATTCCTAATTTTAATATGGATGCCACGTCGATATCTGTCTAATTGTCGTGGTCGATATAACGCAATTGAAAACCTAATAAACGCCGCATTTTCACGAGTCCAAAATCACTTTTTCCCGGATAAAAGCCGCAAAACTAATTCGCCCTACCCGCGAACGGGACACAATGGCATACGTGACGCCGGAGAGAGAAGGTTCCAACACCCCCGCTGACACGTAGAACGGTTACAACTTTATCACATTAACTCCAAATGTATTTATCCTTTTCAACTAGTTTTGGTTGAACGGCGAATGTTTGTGCGGAATAAGTAGAAGCGGTGTTTTTGCTACGATTTAGATTAAGGGCTTTATAAAAGCAGAAACGGACTAGGCAACTTGACGACCTCTGTGGTGCGGAGGTAGCTGTCTACCTTGCGAGGGGTCCCGGGTTCGAACCCCGGCTGGGGACAAAAAAAACTCAAAATCATGGATGTATACATATTTATGTTCTTTTGGTGTACTAACCCGTGCTGAGGATAATGCACGAGTTAGTGCCACAAAAAGAATATAATCATGTGGGTACAGCGATATCATTCCGATGTAAAATGCATGCGTGCCTCGATTAGAGTGGACGTGTATCTCGACTCTCGATAACTTAAACGAAATATAAATATCGCTAAGCAATTTGCGTCCTTAGTGTTTGAGTGCGAACGGTGAATTTTGCGTACAAGAAAATCTATGCGATATCTGTCGGTGAGTGCAAAATAACAAAAAAGGATGAGTCTACAACGATCACCGATTAGCGGAGGAGCTAGCGGGAGCGGGTCGCAACCAGATTTACGTGTACTAGAAGCAAACGAACGTAATATCAATTTAAGAAAACGGAGGCAGCCGATTATGGACCACGATTACCAACAAGATTTTCAGCAATTTCGCACAGAAATCATGTCATTCTTTAAAGATTTTCAAGAGTCTCAATGTAAAATATCGACGCAAATACTTCAAGACATTCACGCCGTATGAGATGAATGTAAAGCTCTTCGAAATAATATGGAAACTCTTACCAACGAATGCGATCAAATTAAAAATGACTTGGAATTAGTGAAGACAGAATCGGCAATCACTCAGACTACAATAAAGGTGCTGGAAAGCGATATGAAACAGTTGAAAATAGCAAATCCGGCTACATCTTACTATCCGCCAAGCGCTCGTCAAGAAGACCTCATCCTAGAATTACAAGATCGCACCGAACGGGCACGGAATATTATAGTCGCGGGTATCACGGAAAAGACCCAGCCGAATGCTATCTTAAGGCGCCAGTATGATCAAGAAGAGGTATCGAAGAATTTTCAAGTATTTGAAGAAAAGTGCCCTAAGCCGGTTAAAGTGCTTAGAATTGGCAAGTATAAACCAAACGAAAATCGTAAGTTGAAAGTATGTTTTGGGTCAGCGGATACTGTGAAGTTTATTCTGCGAAACAAATCTGAACTGCCGACTACGGTCGAAGTATTTTCTGACAAAACACCGGCGCAGCAAAAATACCTACAAGGCCTTAAGAATGAGTTATTGCAACGTAAACAGAACGGAGAACTGGACTTGATTATACACACACCTTGAGTATCTTATAGAAGTCTGGGGCACAGCTAGTAAAACGCATTTAAAGGCATTGCAGAGGTCACAAAATAAAGTCATCAAAATCCTATTCAACTACAAATATGACACCCCAACAAAAACTTTATACGAAAAGACAAAACTACTTAATATCCGTCAACTTTATCTATATAAAACATACATACTTATAAAAAAAATACTCAAAAAAGACATACACACTAATATAGAAATAAGTCGAGTCAAATCACCGCAATATAGCTTAAGAAGCAAATGCAAAAATAAACTTAAACTAAGAACACCACGAACTGAATATGGTACTTAAAAGAAATGTCATGTATGAAGGTGTCAAACTGTATAATAACTTGCCACCTGATGTAAAGGATACAGAAAATATGAATGCTTTTAAAAATAAACTAAAGCTACATGTCTTAAATTTATAATTAAGATTGATGCTACTTTAATGCATGCCGTATAATATAAGCTAATTTTAAGTTTTTTTTTCTCATTAATTAAGTGAACTGTAAGTTCTTTATGAGAAATAAATGTCTTTGAACCTAACTGCAAAGTAGGTACTCGGGGCTGCAAGTGATGCAAATTACTTCAGCTAGATGTCGCTGCCTGTAAATAGTAAAGAGAATATTGTAAAGAGGTTCGAAATTCCGCTGATGCCGGCGGCACTTGCCAATCATCTCAGTTGGAAAGAGCGCTGGCACGGATAGCCGAAGGTCGCGGGTTCGAATCCCGGCATGGGTGGGATTTTTAGCCTCTAAAATAGGTTTTTTAAAATTGTCCTTAGCACGGGTTAGTGCATTTAAAATAATATACCTAATAATTTGTGATGTCGCTGTTTCTGGTTCCCACGACACAGGGTATCCTAGTGTGGGGCCAGAAGCAATGTATGTGCTTGTATGTAAATGTTACGTAATGTTTAACTATTTGCCTCTCGCTCTAGCAATAATGCTGCCTATGTACATCTCACCAAGTCTGTCTGTTCTGTCAGAGAGAGAGAGAGAGAGAATAGACTTAATTATCGCGCAAGTTGAAATAAATTTCATATTTCTAATATGTTACTTTTATAATCCAAATTATTTATTTCAGCAAAGATTTTCCACACGGAGGATTGACATCAGGTTGCCTTATTACAATAATAAGAGTAATTCAATAGTGCAATCAGTTTATCTGTGGCCCCACACTAAGCAAGCTTGTATCGTGGGATACCAGATCAATCACTTGGTTACGCAACAACAGGCACAGTCAGGAGCTAGATGGGTGACCGCCCCGTGACTACCGCTAGTGGCATTTTCCAGAGCGCTTCCGTGCTTCGCAAGGCACGTTAAGCCGTTGGTACCGGCTGTCATGTAATGGCAGTCGTTAAGCCATGCCAGAGGACTTATGGGCGGCTCGATAACTTCTGACAGTAAGGCCCGCCAAAGTCTTACAATCCTTCACCAACCCGGACTCGGCCCCCGTGGTAGAGTATGGCCTAACCTTCCTGCGATGCAGGAAGAGACCCCTGCAGTTAGGACATACAAGGGTCGATATCGATATCGATAAAAACCTGAAACCTGAAAAATGACGTAGGTTAACTGACGGCCGGCCCTCGCCCTGTGTGCGCAAGCGTTACTTCGAAAGAAGCCCAAAAATAAAAGTACCCGCTGCAGGAATCCATAAACGTCCGTTCTCTATGGAAAGGGCGCGCGTGACAAAAATGTAATATGGCCGTGTGACGTTAATGCTCGGCCAATAGTGGACGACGGCGCTATGTCGGGGTCAGGGTTCGTTGCGTCCGTCATTCGATGGATGAAAGTGAAACGGACACTAACCAATTTATCAAACACTGTTTGTAATTTAGACCATTGAACTCTCACAGTCTTATTCCAAAACGCGGTCTAAATTTAGTACTGGGATTGTTACCAGGTTTAAACCATAGACCAAGTAAAATGTTATTACAAAACGAAGTTTATCGCTACGTCATGGACTATCTATGGTACTAAAGTTAAACTTCTGATACCCCTAGTTTATCTATGGACTAACCTCCAAATTGACGTTTGAATTTGTTTGGTTTTATGTGTGTGATTGCAATAAATAATTGATATTATGGACGCCATTGATATGATGGATTTCGATGATTTGGACGATTGTGACATGATTTGGACTTCGTCATCGTGATCTTCGTGATCTTCGTCACTTAATTTGAAGATCCCTTCAAATTAAGTGACGTCACTTAATTTGAAGATCCCTTCAAATTAAGTGACGAAGATTTTCGATACAAAAAAAGGTTCACGTTTTTCTTCAAATGTTCCATTTTATTATTATAGTAATCAACAACGAAAACGCCCAAAGTTTAAAAATTAATATCTATTCCCAGTATGAAACTATCAAAAAAAATTTGACGTCTCGGATTGGCGCGCGCGCTCGAATATTTCACTCCATTTCACACGAGAGTAGCCATTTGATTACAAAAACGCTTCAATAACAATATAATAATTAATAGTGCTCATTTTAGTTACATTGGAACCTAAACAAAGAACAATTTACGATGTTTAAGTATTTTAAACGCAATAATGAATATTTTTGCGTTTAAAATGTGAAGATAATATCCATTTAGTGAAACGGAACGCAGCATTGAATGAAAGCTGAATGAACGAATCAGTGAATATTATTTGAACCATGGCTGATCTCTGGTTTAACTGATCCTCGAATAGTCTTCCATTTGTAATAACGACACACATTTGATCTGGGTCTAACTTTGATACCTTAACAATCCTAGATCTTTTAGTCTTGGTTTAAACCAGGACTTATGCAGGTTTTTATAATAAGGCGGCTTATCTTCACACTTCACAATGATGATAAATGAAAAGATCCTTTGATGCCGTAGCTTATGGTGTTGTAAAACTTTTATTAATAATAAAACTGGATCGACTTCAACTGTTGCTTAATTTGTACTGTTTATTTTATAATAAAACAGAAAATTGGATAAAAATGGATAAGTAGGTAAAATAGTCAGATCTCGTCAATGTGTGAAGTGGTACTGATGAAAATGAGGGAAATTTCGAATGTGTGTATGATAGATAGAAAAAGAAATATAAAAAATGGTGTTAAGAGACCGTTACAAGCTTTAGAATATATTATTATATCAAGACAGATTTTCATCAAAATTATTAATTTCTTTAGCGACCAACAAGGTAGATAGATAAAGAACACTTTATTGTACATAAAATTGGAAATAACACAGATGTTTCTTAACCTAAGAGTACAGACGGCGGCCTTATTACTAAAAGTGTTTTTTTTTCATTAGTTGACTGCCTCTCACCAGTGTACAACATTACATTACATTTAAAGTTGAAATTTGTTCATAAATTTTGTAAAGTTTGGTCCTTAATGTAATGTTAATTAAGGACTTTTGAAAAGACTAAGTTAGGAGTTTTTTTGTCCATTTTTTCTCCTAAATGATCTAGATTTTTAAAAGGGACACCTAGTTTGAATTGTAACGTTCATTAAGCCGCAGTTTCTGTGCTACTTTGAATAAAACCTTTTCATTTCATTTCATTTCTTAAAAAGATTTTATTACTTTAATTTGATAATTTGATGTGAGCAACAAAAATAGAAACATTGGCCTTGTTATTCTATGTAATCACATAATTTATACAGCATCCAGTAGCAAATGTATCTTTACTCACAGTAGATGGGTGAAGGGACCACTCGGACGCTACTGGGACATTGTTTTTTAGATGGTGCTTGCCCAATCAAATTCAAAAAATGTATAACACATTTTTAATATCATTTTTGTTATGGGAGTTTACATATAATTTTAGTAGAGCGTGTTGCTGCAACTAAATGTCCAGGTATAAATCATGAACATCCATTTTTACGCGTCCACGGTAGCAGTGTATAGTGCCTGCTAGAATGCGTATTTATATTTATATTTGCACGTCCGAGTGACCGGAAGTACATAAAAACTGGACGTGACCCTCCGTTGAATCTCCTGAAAGAAACGGGCTAACTTGCTACTAAAGATTTATAAATGAAATAAATAAATCGGACTGTATTCATTATTCAAGATATTAATACAGAAGTTCCTAATAAACAGGTACACTTATAATAGTCCACACTATTAATATTAAAAAGCCGAAAATTTTCGAGTGTGGATGTTTGTTACTTCTTCACGTCTAAACGGCTGGAGCGATTTTAATAAAATTTGGTTTGGAGTTAGCTGAATTATTCTTTTGTTAAATTCCGCCAAAAATCCCACAAGCACCATGCGGTTAGCTAATGCACCGCCGTCCCTCCCACTTTTTCAAGCAGAAGCAAGACACGAACACAACACTACCAACACCAATTATACTTGTGTGAGAAAACACGCGATGCGTTTCACCTCCAACACGAGGCATCCTCAGGCTCACAAGTGCAAGGACCTATAAATTATAAATGATATCAAAGTGGTAACTTTTTAGTGACGTCGGTTTTAATACTTATATTATTAGACTTTAGTTTTGTCTTTCTTCTTCAAGGTAATTAAGTAGTTTATCGATAAATTTCTGGTAAATTGTACAGTAATTATTATTGAGGGAGGGTAGAAGAAAACTTTCTTTGAAACGGACACTAACCAATTTATCAAAAACCGTTTGTAATTTAGACCATTGATCTATCAATCTTCACACTTCACAATGATGATTAATGAAAAGATCCTTTGATGCCGTAGCTTTGGAATTATTATTTTAAAAAGATATATTTTCATCAAAATTATTAATTTCTTTAGCGACCAACAAGACAGATAGATAGAGAACACTTTGTTGTACATAAAAAAGGAAATTACACAGATATTTTTTAACCTAAGAGTACAGACGGTGGTCTTAACACTAAAGTGATCTCTTCCAGACAACCTATGGATAGACTGAAGCAATATATTGAAGACGGAAGTAGATGTACAAATAAATAAAATTTCTTTAGATACGTATGAATAATACATGCTTAATAATTAAGAAAGGTATTTTGCTGTTAAAAATACTTCAAGAACTATCTACCTGCGAACGTTGTTTCATTGTGATGTTTTCCTTTACGAAACTATACGAATGAAATAAAGGTGCATGTACATTACACCCGTGACCCATGCCCCAATAATGGGGACATATAAAGTGTTATACTATTTTTATTTTTAATGCACTAACCCGTGCTAAGGACAAATTTAAAAACCTATTTAGAGGCTAAAAATTTCACCCATGCCGGGATTCAAACCCGCAACCTCTGGCTATCCGTGCCAGCGCTCTACCAATTGAGCCAATTGGCGACTCACCGGCAACAGTGAAATTTCGAACCTCTTTACACTATTCTCTGTATTACGTACAGGCAGCGACATCTGGCTTAAGCAAATTGAATCACTTACAGCCCCGACTACCTATTTTGCAGTTAGGTTTTCACATCGGAATGATATCGATGTACCCACATGATTATACTATTTTTATTTTTAATGCACTAACCCATGCTAAGGACAAATTTAAAAACCTATTTAGAGGCTAAAAATTTCACCCATGCCGGGATTCGAACCGGCAACCTCTGGCTATCCGTGCCAGCGCTCTACCAATTGAACCAATGGGCGACTCACCCATTCGAAATTTCACTGATACCGGTGAGTCGCCCATTGGCTCAATTGGTAGAGCGCTGGCACGGATAGCCAGAGGTTGCGGGTTCGAATCCCGGCATGGGTGAAATTTTCAACCTCTAAATAGGTTTTTTCTTTACTATTTTGAAAAGTTATGTAAAATTATAAATAGCGATACAAAATAAACCTTGCCGAATATATCCGATTATATCCGATAGTATCCGAGGTAAGTATATTCTAAAAGCTAACAGACTGTAAATACATCTAACCGACATGTTTTAGAATATCTGCATTATAAATAACCCTGTACCTATTCAATTTCCGATCACACGCTTGAGCTGTTTTAAATAAGACTTGACAACTTCAAACGAAACTCGTGTAGAAGAGTATGTGTGAGTGTGAATGATTGATGTTTCGGCAAGTTTATTTCTTTAATGACAGGGAAATGTACAGCGAAATCAGTAACAAAAAAACTTAACATTTACGATAAATAACATGGCTAATTACAGATTTCCACGGAATTACTTATAATTTTTTCTTATCTTGGGGCAAAGTATTTTAAGTTTTAAAGTGTTTTACATCGTTACCACGAACAAAGGAAAAGTTACAGAAAAAAATACTTTAACTTTTAACATTGTGTTTAAGTTATTGGCCAGAAGTATTAAAAAAAACGATAAAAAAAGGAGGCAGTCTCAAGAATAAGTCACAACATCAGCTTACCGAACTAGTATCGTAATAGTACTATTATGACACTAGTGAGCTAAGTTGTCATTACAGACGAGGTGGGTTTACTGCTCGAGCCGAAGGCGAGAGCAGTTATGGAACCGAGTCTGTAATGACCAATGCTCACGAGTGTCATACGACGTATTTCAACACACTTGTGAGGAAAATAAAAAACAAGCACAGGTAAATAAGAATAAAAAGTACGCTAAAAATACTGACTCAGAAAAAGAGTTCGCGTTCTTTTCCGTTTTCCATGTTAGGAAATTTTCATATGCTGCGACATATTTTTCCCTAGATTTCTCGGGTATCAAACTTTCATTGGCATTTTGCGCCTCATTAAGTATGTCTTGCGGAGTTAAAACCATATCCTCTTCAGTATCAGTACTCGAACTCGACATTTTCACAATAAACAATGAAAAGTTTTATTTCTTGAGAACTGAGATTGAAAATGGCGCGCGCTTACTTTTTTAATTTGCGCGCTGTCAAATGTAGGCAAATGTAACAACTTCCATACAGCCTATAAATGGATATTTCTGAATTACAAGTTGGCTTTTAGATATGTCTATCTTTTTCTTATTTTGATTGCAATTTGATGAAAATAAATGTTTAGTTATCGTATTTTGATACTAACGTGCATAAAATATAAATTAAATTATTATTTTTAGATATGAAAACTCTTTGCTGTCATTATTTGTCTGTAGTTGATAAAATTAAAACTATATTCATTACAGCACTTGTGCTGTAATATTATTACGCACGCGTGTATAATGGACAGCATTATGGTTCTTAAACCGGTGTTATAAGAGTCACTTTACGAGCAAGTGTGTTGAAAATGACTATTGTCACCTGCCATCAATGGTACGCGTGCCACTGCCACTGGATCCCTGGTGTAGAGGGAACTTTAGTGTAACATTTCCTTTTACATTCTCCGCTCTGCGCCCGGGCGCCCCGCCCTTACAGTATGAAGATTTATACCGGCCCTCGCCTTATCTGGACCTTTTTGTATTACGTCCGCGATAATAAAACCTAGTTTGGGTACGTGTCACTTTTGCCGAACTAATGCGTTTTGTTCTTCGGGAAACGTGCCGGGATACATTGGGGAAGGGTGGAGGCTGTTTGTATTTTTGAAGCTACGGTTTGGTCGGCGAAACGTTTGGGCAGGAAGCCGCTATAAATCCGTTCAGTTTGGAGTATGGATCTTTATTTTTTAGGTTTATCTATTGGTGTTGTGATTATGGAAGCACTGAATAAATTTTTATTATTGACACTGAATTTTTACAAAGAATTTTATGTAATTGTATTTTTCTTTCCTTTTGATCTTTTGTTTTTTAATGTATGAGTCTGTTATAAATGAAATAAATTAAATCCTTACTATTAAGTATTTTGCTACGCCTTGATCGTTAAAATAACACATGCAGAGCCCCAGGTTCGATCCCGAGTGCGGGCATGTACCAATGACTTTGTTTAATTTCAAAGTTACATACATTTGCAAATTTGTAGTCGCAATACCACACGCTAACTGTAAAGGAAAACATCGTGAGGAAACCCGCGGCTTGGTTGGCTCCGCACGTTTTGACTAGTCTTTCCTGTGGGCTAGGCCGACTAAGCTGTCAGGGTGGTATAGGTGCTGGGCAAGCCTACACCATCTATAAAACCATGTCCCAGGCACTACAGTGTCGGAGTGGTCCCTTCACCCATCTAGTGTGAGTGAAGATACCACTGGACGCTGTATAAATCATCTCGTTAAGTAGATGCGAAAAGGCCAATATTATTATTAACACATGCAATATCTAATTATAAGATCTATGAATACTGTAATTTATGACAATACATGAATTGAATGTGTAAGCGCAAATTTCGAGAGCACCTGAACCGATTTCGCTAATTCTTTTTTTAGACTATTCCATGAAGTACGAACATGGTTCTTGCGTAGAGAAAAATAATAAAAATAAAAAAAAATAGGAATCGACTGTTAGGCGTCATGAAGTTCGCGGGTCAGCTAATAAACAATAAATATTATTATTATTTATTTACTTCAGATGAAACATCCATAAATAGTTAGTATTTGACTTAGACTAAGTATGTTAGTGAAATAAGAGGAACAATTCCGAAACTATTTTACATGCACCTTTATATGATGCTTCCAAAAGGGGCTATCAGCCTTATTGCTAAGTGCTTTAAGGATGCTATTTGGACTGCCGCAAGCTCTGCTCAGCATGGAAGCCACCCGTTTCCGTATGATGGCGACAAAGCCGTCAACACGGGCTTCGGCAAACATTCCCGAAGCACTACAGAGTCGCGGCAGTCCCAACATCATCCTAAATACATTATTGTATTGTACCCGAAGGGCATTGAAGGCCCGCTGCGTATAGCTAAACCACAAACCGCAGGTGTAAAGCGACTGGCAGTAAGCCTTAAAAAGGGCTATCTTAACCCAACTCGTACATCTGGCAAATCTGCGGAACAGCATATTACAGCGGACCACCAACGCCCTCCTCTCACGGTCAATATCCAAGTCATCTACCAGCCGCTCAGTGACCACGTGACCCAGGTACTTAAACTTCGACACTCTAGTGAGCGACGACCCACACAGTCTAAGTGCCGGCACCTCAGTTGGAACTTTAGCGCCAGACACGAAGACCATGTACTCGCTCTTTTTAGTGTTGTACCTAAGTCCATGAGCATTCGCATAAGATTCACAGACAGATAACATTTTACGCATAGCATTAATCGAGGGACTCAGTAGGACCATAATTATCATCCGCGTAACTTATATTGTTGATAATTTGCCTGTCAACAGAGCATCCGACATTGGTACTAACAAGTTCCTCGATCAGTCCATTGATATATAGGTTGAAAAGTTTAGGAGAGCTTAGTCCACCCTGTCGAACTGGAGTTCGACAGGGTGGACTAAGCTTCATTTCAGCCTATATACTTGTGAATACGAGTCCGCCCATCTAACTGTGTTTGTCTGATTTTGATACCAATATTTAAACAGTGAGATCAGTTGAGATGGAAAAGCTGATTCATTAGACAATTTTCGCCACAAGATATCATAATTAACAGTATCAAATGCTTGTGATAAATCCAAAAAGCATGCATAAATGTTCGTTTTTCTGTCAGTATAGTACTTGACAGTCTGCTTGAGACAAAAAATGGCACTCTCAGTAGACAAGCCGGCTCTGAAACCAAACTTAGCGTCATGGAGCGATAGGTGCTTGTCCAACCGACGCTCAAGCAGACTATCAAGCACCTTGGCGATTGTGGCAGCAAGCGAAATAGGCCTATAATTGCTAGCGTCTGATATATCACCAGTTTTGTTTTTTATTACCGGTACAACAATTGTTTTCATCAGACTGTCAGGAAGATGGGAGTGTACAATGCACAAGTTTAGAAACATACTCAGCACTCTAGCCAAATGAAAGCCTGCATATTGAAGGTGTTCAATACTAAGACAGTCATGTCCCGGTGATTTCCCCCTTTTCATATGCTTAATGATCCAGCGAATTTCTGAGGCTGAAACACGAACCTGAGTACCACTATCGTGGAGACCACCACGCTCGTGAGACACAGGGCTCGTTACAGGCTGAAACTGAGGGTCAACCACAAACTGTTCTCTGAACATATTCGCAACTTCACCACCATCCGTCACCCCATTGACACTCACAGGAAGGCTCGACTTAGGATTAATATTTTTTGTAATTTTCCAGAAATTACCAAAATCTTTGGTCCTGTGTGTATTTGCAATTATGTCCATTTTTATTTGATCCGCGTTATTTTGGCACCACCGCAACTTATTTTTAAACAGTTTCCTTGACTCAGCCATCTGCACATAGATAGGGCCCTCTTTAGGCCTTCCGTTAAATATCCATTCTTTAAACCAAAGTCTAGCCTCCCCGTGAAATCTACTCACATGCTTGTTCCATCCCGTAATATACGGCTTTTTCTTATTTCTATTTCTTACAGTACTGGATGCAATGGCAGCGTCACTCAGTATTTTTACAATATCGCAATACATAATATCTAAAAGCAATGCATGATTAGAATTATCACAATTCTCCGTATCACAACAATAGCCAAAATCACAAGGAAAATCAAACTCTTTTAACTTATCATTACAATAATTCGTATAAATTTCTATTTGTTCAGGTTGCCTAATCCCCCATGTAATTTTATTAATAGGCTTACATTCCGCAGGTTCTTTAGAGGGAAGTAAATCCATTTCACAAATTATTTCCAATGGAAAATGGTCTGACCAGAATATGTCATACTTAATTGCAATATTAACAATTGTTTTCCAAGCCGCTTCAGTAACAACGCAATGATCCAGCCAACTCTTGCTACCTGCGTGCGCCTCACTAATATAAGAATGTGAGTCAGAGTCAATACCTAGCTTATGTATGTCTGCGCATTGCCAGTTAAGTTCGGAACAAAATAGTGACAGTTCAGTAAAGAAGAGCTCACCAGGGTTTGCATTAAAGTCCCCCATTATGTAAACAGATTCAGTATAATTTTGCTCAATCAGTGAGTTAATCTCACCGAGACACTCCACAAACTCTACTAGGTTTTCTTGAGAGTTCGTAGGCATATAAACGGACACTATTAAGACTGACGAGTTTGACGTATTTGCTTTGATTGCCACTATGCGCACACTCCTACACCCGATGACCGTCACAGATTGAAATGCTCCCTTTCTCCACAAAAGTGCCACTCCACCGTACGGCCTTCCTCTCAGGATAGTAGTATTATCTATCGCTGACACACCCGCGTAGTCAAAGTCACTGTGTATGCTACCTAATAAGGGGATGTCACACGGCAAGAGCCAGGTCTCTTGAAGAGCAACTACATCTGCTGAGTCACATAGTGATCTTACGCCATCTATAGACCTTTTAATGGATTTGCAGTTAAAGCTGATTAGCTTACATGTCTTGTTTATCTTTTTGGTATCCATCATAACGGCGTGGGATTTTCTTTCACAAGGTCGATATTCTCATCGTTTCTATTCCTTGTCTGTACTATTGAGGCCCGATTCGTGACTGCATACTCCTTCGGTTTGAATGTATAAAATCATCTGAAGAATACATTTTCTGGCCAGAAGGAGTCCTCGTTAAAAAGTGACATTTTACTTCTTGGCACGAACATTTTAAAAGAGTTATATTCCTTTTCGAACTTCGTCGGAACCTTTTTGGGCTGAACAGTCACGCGCAACTTAGCGTATACATAATCAGCAATATCCTTTGAGAGTGTCTGTTTGTTTACATTATAGACAAAGATAGGTATTTTAACATCAGCTGCCCGAAAATTACAGTCCGACGCTACAGCCGCCTTGCTTTTCTGGCCTATAAACCTCTCTTCAGTCTTTTTGCGCCTTTTATTTTGCACAAGAGTCCACTCATCCTGAGAAAGTCCAATGCATTCGCTCGTATTTGTGACTAGATTGTTTGAGTGCGCGCTGAGAAGACGACTCGCCAATGCACTTAATGCCATCGCAAAACTGGTCTAAGGCCTCAGTTTGTACGGCGGGGGTTTCGTTCACCGAAACCGAGGTGCGCGCGAGGGCCTCCGCGCGCCCCACCGAGCGCCCAGTTACAGCTGCGTAGTCGCCATCAGTGCATTGATAATTTTCCGAGTTTTTGTTGCTAGGTAACACAAACGATGACTGCATCGTGTCAGCTGTTTTATCAAGGAAAGGCGGCAAACCTATAGGTCCACTATCACAGTTAAGACTCGCGATATCATTTAAGTAGCCACCTCTCTTGGTGTTCACATTGGGATTGGCGTGATCATGAATTAACGAGGCTGTCTTCATAAAAACCACGTCATTTTTTAGAGCCGCTAGGTCATCAGCGGTAACATAGCTTTCCTTTATTTTTCGCATGTCATTTTGCAAAACCAGGATGTCTTTTAATAGCCGTGTCACGTCAACGTGATCAAACGTAATCGGGGGTAGTTTTTGAAGATTTTTGGCGACAAATATTGGTACCTGTTCGGGATCTGTTCCTTTCAAAACATCGATGATATCGTTCAAATCTCTCACAGCCTTACCATCACGTTTACGCAATATATTGCGTTTGGCAGTTGGAATAGACTGTAACAACAAGTTTTTTGCCGCTTCGATTTCCACCGTAGAAAATGACGAGGAGCATATTTGCAGGAGGGCTACTTCATCCATCACATCCGCTTTATTTTGAATAAAGCAAAGTAACTCACTAATCACAATATTGCACGATGTGCACTTAACAATATTCGAGGTCATCGCCCCCGCTCGGACCGGTGTCCGGCCACACGAGTTCGCGCAAAAATATTAGACCCGTGTATGCGACGGTAGTTCGTCCGAGACTGATGTCTCGGACGAACTACCGTCGCATACACGCAAATATGTAAATTAACCTAGATTTTGTTTTAATGTGTTAATAGCATTAAGCTTACTAGAGTTCTTTTGGCAATTTTTTTTCCCGAAATGATCTCGAGAGAGAGTTTGGGCTTTATCATCACACGTGCCCACCGCCGATTGGCGATTTCATGCGCTGATGCATGTTCGTACCTCGGGCGCTTAGGTTTCCACACGATGTTTTTCTTCAAAGTTTGCGGGTGGTATTGTTACTCCTCGTTACTCCTACTTGTCGTTTCCTAATAGAGAAACTGCATTTGTTAATCGATAAGGAAATGTTATTGTCTTTAATAATAAATAATAATGATAAATAAAACTGTTTTACAGACTTTAAAACCCTATTTAGAGGCTAAAAATTCCACCCATGCCGGGATTCAAACCCGCGACCTCTGGCTATCCGTGCCAGCGCTCTCTCCAACTGAGATAATGGGCGACTCACCGGCATCAGTGAAATTCCGAACTTCCTTACAATATTCTCTGTATTACGTACAGGCAGCGACATCTGGCTGAAGCAATTTGCATCACTTGCAGCCCCGAGTACCCACTTTGCAGTTAGGTTTTACATCGGAATGATATCGCTGTACCCACATGATTATATTCTTTTTTTAATGCACTAACCCGTGCTAAAGACAATTTAAAAAAAACCTATCTAGAGGTCTAAAATTCCACCCATGCACTCCAACCCACCAGCTCTGGCTAAACCCGGCATGGGTGGAATTTTCAGCCTCTAATTGTACAGGGTTAGTGTATTAAAAGAAGAATATAATCACTTTGTATAGGTATGTTATTTAAGTTTTATTGTGCAATAAAGTGTACAAAAATAGTTATTTGTTATTCAAGTGTGGCGAGCATATGTCAACTCTGCGCGCGCACTACAAACTTCAATATTCCTGCATCGCGCAATCAAAGTGTTTCAATGACATAGCATAAATATAACGTCCGACTAACAATAGTTGGACCGGCCGTCCCCAGGCATACGATCTGCCTGGCGGGAAATTTCCCTTTATAGTGGAGGAGCAAGATCACCCGCTCTTCCCTATAGTGGCTTCCGTGCCGAGGGGTTAGAGGAAGATCACCAGTAGCGATAATCAGTCCCAGTAGTCGGTGCGTTAGTGCAAAGTTGCTTTTTAACCGCGTGTTTAATTTTGATGACCGAGCAAGCAAAGGATTCTAAAATTGAATCACGAGCGCAGCGAAATTAGAATCCTGAGCGTTAGCGAGGGAATCAAAAGAGCACGAGGTGAAAAATCTTTGCACTCGAGTGCAACACATAACTTTTCATTCCACCTCAGCGAGGAAATGACTAAATGCAAAAAAAAAAACGTTTACAATCACAAGATAGGTACACTTTTATTTCAGTTTAGGTATTAATTACTACATTATGACAGGTAAGTATTACAGAATAATCTTTAAATTATAACAAAATAATACTAAGGTATAATTAAGAAAATTTTAAAGTAACGTTGCTACAGTTATTTAAATTGAGTGTAATATTTTTTTAATTCACAAACTTAGTGCACACGATGTTCTAAATTCAATTTACTTTATCCTCTAGAGAATAAAAACGGCTTTTCCACTCAGATATTGATGATTAATAATACTCTTTTCGAGATGGTGGGATGAAAAATACATTTGTGAAGTTTTAACAGCAATCGCTCTAAGATTTAAGATAATCTAAGGGCGAGATAAATAGTCGTTGCTTAGCCCAAGTCCGTACTCATGCTTCCCTAAGCATAACTTCAGGCTAACTTAGCTAAGTATCAAAGTAGACGTTTGCTTAGCTAAGCATGTTCTTAGGCCAATGCTAATAATTAGTTCGGGTTTCGCGACTAAGAGAGTGCTAAAGTACTGTGTATGATAGACAAATCGATTCTTAAGCAAGTGCTTTCGCTAAGACTCGTTCTTAGAAGCGACTATTTATCTCGCCCTAAGAAGCGCTCGTGGCCTAGGCGAACCGAGTGATTGGAATCAATCACTTGGTTAAGCAACAACAGGCGCGGTCAGGTACGGGATGGGTGAGCGTCCCGTGACTACCGCTAGTGGCATTTTTCCGAGCGCTTCCGTGCTTCGCAAGGCACGTTAAGCCGTTGGTGCCGGCTGTCATATAATGGCAGTCGTTAAGCCATGTCAGAGGCCTTATGGGCGGCTTGATAACTTCTGACAGTGAGGCCCGCCACTGTCTCACAATCCTCCACCAACCCGGACTTGGCCCCCGTGGTGAAGTATGGCCTGACCTTCCTGCGATGCAGGAAGAGACCCGTGCCCCAGCAGTGGGGACATATAAGGGTTGATAACGATAACAGCAATCATTATCATCAACCAAATTCGATTTCCCTGGAAGCGACAGCACATTCGTACAAATGACTGATCCATCTGCGTGTATTTCGTACTACAGGTCGTTGCAGCTAGTATAGAATACATTATTCTTACATTATCTCGTCGTATTTTCTTCGAAACTAGAAATTTTGAAGCTAAAAGCTAACAAAAGACTTGTATAACTACAACTTTCCCAACATTGATGAGTTTCAGTTTAGTTTCGTTTAGAAATAGTCTTGTTAAGAAACTCAATTTGGACTCGATAATTGAGTGGCTCTCGAACTATGAAACGAGTCCGGCGGTATGGTAATGCGGGTTCGATTCCCGCTGCGTATTAACCGTCACTATTTATGCGGCGAGTTTTTCTATCGAATACATTGAAACTTTGCTGAAACTCGGTCCAGGGTATGAATGGCAATTTTTCGAATTTAAAAGTTAAGGCAACTGGTAACTTATTTTTCATGTATTCACAAACACCTGCACTCTAGGAGGGTAGGCAGAGACCAGTAGGTATTTTGTAATACCGAAAATTCATTGTGGTATCACTAGTCACATCTCTTGACTACGTTGGCTTATAAGACCTAATTTTTAGCCCTTGTAATTTTTCTTTTTCTTCAGGCTATATTAGTCCACTGCTGGAAATAGCTCTCTCCTAATTAGCGCCATGGCGCCCTCAATTCAGCTTGCCGCATCCAGTATCTGCCTGCAGTTTTTCGCAGATCATCATCCCACCTGGCCGGAGGGCGTTCTACACTGCGTTTGCCGAGTTGCGGTCTCCACTCAAGAACACGTTTACTCCAACGGTTGTCGTTTCTTCGCGAGATATGGCCAGCCCACTGCCACTTCAGCTTGGTAATACTCTGAGCTATGTCGATATTTTGGTTCTCTGTCATTGCTCATTGATAGGCCTCCTCGAGAAACGTGCTGGATAGGTGAACGTCTCGTGACTACCGCTCTAGTTGCATTTTTTCCGACCGCTTCCGTGCTTTGCAAGGCAAGTCAAGCCCTTGGTGCTGGCTGTCACGTGACGGCAGTCGTTAAGCCATGTCAGAGGCCTTATGGGCGGCCTGATAACTTCGGGACCGCCGCTGTCTTACAATCCTCCACCAACCCGGACTTAGCCCCCGTAGTGGAGTATCGCCTAACCTTCCTGCTATGCAGGAAGAGACGCGTGCCGCAGTAGTGAGGACATATAAGGGTTGATATCGCGGCATGCTACTTCCCTCTGAGAATCTTTGAATCGCACTGACCACCACTAAGTGACCAGCCCATTGTTAATCCTATAGGCTCAATTCAGTCCTGAGTGCTTAGTGCGAGTTTTATAACTACTCCATCGCGTTAAAGTAAACTCATATTTCTATGGCATCGAGGAAGCGCCACCTAGCGACAAGTATGGAAATTAAAATTGCTGAGTGCGAGTTGAAATGGTTTACGTTGAGAAGTGAACACTTTTACCAGCCAAAACACGAATAAACGCGAGTGCGAGTTGTACTGTGACAGCGTTTTGCCAGTTCGAACGGTTGACTTACTCTTACTCACTACTCAATGCTCGATTAACGCGGTAGTAAAGTTATTCGATTGGATCTGTCAAACTTGCACTAAGCACTCTGAACTAAATGTACATTGAGAGGCGACTGTCTGGTGGTGAAGCATTTTTTTTTCTATTTAAACAACTTCACCTAAATCTTTATGTCATATTGAATGATAAAAAAAAACATGCAGTTATCTCTCGAAACTCTTCTGTAAATCGCTCATAACAATCTTTCGACGTAAAAGCTCAAAGACCAATTCGGTTTTCCGCTAAAGCCTTGTATCTTCCCAGGATAAAGCATTCTTCGTTGAGGCTAGTAAACTTTTCCCGCATCACGCGCGCTAATCCTAGTACCGGCAGGGATACCAACTTGGCGGCGAGCTCGAAGCTGGGTCAGGAGTGCCAACTTAGCGGCGAGATTAGTAGTTATGTGACGTCAGAGTCTTGGGTGTAACTAATGACGTAAAGTAACGCCGAAGGTTGTAAACAGTACAATGATTGGCACTTTAAGGGAATTGTCAAATATGAGACTCGATATCTTTGTAGTTAGTCATCCAACGAATCATGAATTGGTTTATTTGAATTATGTATGGATCTAAAATCTATATTAAACCTGATCTAACCAACAAAACTTTTATTTTCGTACATAAATCTCCAAAACCGTGGAAAATGACCCAAAAGCACAGTCATTGGCCCTTGTCAGTACATTCAATGGCACCAGTTAAAGTACAATGATTGGCATGCCATTCATTATACATGTGAGGTGCCAATGAATTGTACTCCGATACGTAAAAGTGATGGGAAGGAAATAGAGAAATAAGTAAAGGTACATTCATTGGCCCCTGGTGGATCACAATAATTAGCAGTGCCAATGACGAAAAAAGTACAATGATTGGCAGTGCCACCATTTGTCTACAGAATGTTGATTACAATTTTAAGTGCATATTTCAAAACAACTCTAAAGTCGCAAATGATTAAGGTGTAAAATGCAGAAGTAAATTCTTAACCCATTTTTTTAATGATTGGCCCCCATGCCAATCAACTGAACATTCATAGAAAACTTCGGTTACATTGATTGGCAACCAAAAACTTTGTTTTTACTGATTATTATACAATATAAATAGCATTTTAACCTTTTAACACCCATTTTTAGCCAAAGAACACATAATTTTAACTTCTAGCATTCATATGGACTAAGTTACAGGCGGAAACACATAATTTTAACTTCTGGCATTCATATGGACTAAGTTACAGGCGGAAACATTTACCTGGTCTTAGTCCACATCCGTAAGAATTTGAACAATTTCCAACGGAATGAGACATGTCAAAAAGAACTTTTTAACAGAGTCGCCCGTATATTTTTATGTAAAAACTACTAAGTTCACGTGGCTGGTAATTCCTTAATAATAGCGCTCAAAGTCCAAAAGGCCAATCATTGGGGGGGTGCCAACAATGGTACGTGTTACCCTAATTACACGATTTAACGATATTATGAGAAAGTACACATTAAAGGGATTTAAAACACCGATTTAGTTTATTATGACAAAGTGAGATTACCAATATTTTCAATAAAATAAAAGATTATGATGAGCAGTTATAGCCATTTTGACTGAAACACCCATCACACCGCTTGGGTAAACATTATAAACTTTACCCGTGCTTTGTTTGACGATATTTGTTTAGATTAGCGTGACGTCAGATTCAACGCCTTGGCACTGCGAGCTGTTTTCCCACAGATTTAAAATAATTTTAGAAAAATGGCTTCAACCTTCGTTGAACTTTAGTATATTACTGAAATAAAGGTTTTTTTTTTATTTTTAGTCTCCTGCATCCACATCCTGTTCCTCAAAATCGATTCTGAAAAAATCCTCTTCCTCATGACAATTTCCTCAACAACTAGTTGACGACCTCTGTGGCGTAGCGGTAGCGCGTCTGCCTACCATGCAAGAGGTCCCGGGTTCAAATCCCGGCTGGCAACAAAAAAAAACCCAGGTCTTGGATGTTTACATGTTTGTGACGTCGTTGTTTCTGGTTCCCACGACACAGGGTATACTAGTGTGGCGCCAGAAGCAATGTATGTGCTTGTATGTAAATGTTATGTTATGTTAGTTATCGTATTTTTATGAAACTCGGCGCAGCTAGTCACACGACACAGTTCTAAGCAGCTGTTCCAATACCCCTATCGACTAGAACCTTATGCATCATAAAGCTCCATATTTGTCCCCCACATTTTATAGTGCGAATCCGTCTAAGACCACAGGAGCTGCAGCACTTATAAGTTTGCAAAACTCTCGTTAAAACTGCCTTTGAAATGTCGCAGTGGATCCGAAGTTCAGTTTTACGATGTGTGGTGCAAGCTATTTGTGGATCCAACTTAGGTGCAGATAAAACCGGTCATTCGGAACTTTTCACTGTCCTTATCTTTATAAACATTTAATTACGTATGTTTGAGGCTGTGAATAAACTACAGATCTAATCTACATTTGAGCACACTTAAAATAGTCTCGTGTAGTCTCTTGGCCTAGACGAACCGAATGATTGAAATCAATCACTTGAGTTAAGCAACAACAGGCGCGGTCGGCTGCAGGATGGGTGACCATCCCGTGATTAACGCTAGTGGCATTTTTTCCGAGCGCTTCCGTGCTTTGCAAGGCACGTTAAGCCGTTAGTACCGGCTGTAATGTAATGGCAGTCGTTAAGTCATATCAGAGGCCTCATGGGCGGCTTGATAACTTCTGACAGTAAGACCCGCCACTGTCTTACAACCCTCCACCAACCCGGACTTGGCCCCCGTGGTGGAGTATGGCCTAACCTTCCTGCGATATAGCAAGAGACCCAAGTGGGGACCCAACAGTGGGGACATACAAGGGTCGATATCGAAGGCTGTGAATAATCTATGCTTCTATAATAAACTCCCTGAAGATATATTAAGCTTGCCTTAAACGTGTTTCAAAAATGTGTTAAGTAGACTATGTGCCAAAAGGGCTGCTATAACATAAAGGATTATTTAAATGACAACGATGTCTGGAATAAAAGCCAATACAATGCATGAGTTCTATGTTTAATAATAATTATTTAAACTCTGTTAATTAAGGACTTTCAAAAGACTAAATTTGGAGATTTTTTGTCAATTTTTTCTCCAAAACGATCTAGATTTTGAAATAATAATAAATAATAAATATTCATGGACATATTACACAGATCTCGTTAGCCCTATACTAAGTACAACTAAATGACTTGTGTTATAGGTGCTAACTCGGCGATAGATTTAATACAATAAATACATAGATAACATCCAAGACCCGAGACACGCTAGAAAAATTCATTTCCTAGTTTGACCCGGCCGGGGATCGAACCCGAGACCTTCGGTTGCACAGTCAGCGTGCTAAACCGCTGCGCCACCGAGGCCGACAAATGGAAACCTTGTTTGAATTGCTTCGTTCATTAATCAGCAGTTTCTGCGCTACTTTTAATAAAACATTTTCATTTCATTTCTATAGATCTAATCCATAAATTCGAGTACACTAAATAATGGTCTGAAATTATTCTTGTTATGTTTGTGGTGAAGAAGGGGATTTTTTTGTATGTTGTCTACATTCATTCTACTGCAGGGTACACGCCTTATCTCAGAGATACAGTATGGGCTTAATTAGCACGCGTGCCCATCGCGGATTGAAATTTCTAGCACTCTGAGGTATTTGAACACCTCTGACACTTAGATTATAAAAACCTATTTAGAGGCTAAAAATTCCACCCATGCCGGGACTCGAACCCGCGACCTCTGGCTATCCGTGCCAGCGCTCTCCCAATTGAACTAATAGGCGACTACCAGCACCTGTGAAATTTTGAACCTTTTTACAATACTCTCTGTATTACGTACATGCAGCGACATCTGGCTGAAGTAATTTTCATCACTTGCAGCCCTGATTAGCACTTGGATTTCCTCACGATGTTTTCATTCGCCGTCAGCGAGTGGCATTGCTACTATACTAATACTACTATGACACACATCAACATACATACTGCAAAGTAGGTAGTCGGGGCTGTAAGTGATGCAATTTGCTTAAGCCAGATGTCGCTGCCTGTACGTAATACAGAGAATAGTGTAAAGAGGTTCGAAATTTCACTGATGCCTTGAGTCGCCCATTGACTCACTTGGTAGAGCGCTGGCACGGATAGCCAGAGGTTGCGGGTTCGAGTCCCGGCAAGGGTGAAATTTTTAGCCTCTAAATAGGTTTTTAAATACATACTGCACTCAAATAAGTAATTTATTTATTTTATTTAACTGCGTAGAAAAAGGCATCACACATTCAAAAGATTCGCAGAAAGCTTCGTCATAAAAAGTGGCACAATGAACAGTATAAAACTAAACTAAATTTATCAAAAATACCGCCCCGGGACACACCCGACCCAAAAGTTCCCATGACGCTTGCAGCATTACCTCGTTGCACCGCCAGGGAGATCCTTTGCATCAGTTATGCCCCGGAACGAACGAAACTCAAATGTATAAAATTATGATTAGATTATAAGAGAATGCTATCGCATCCAACGCAAACCTATCTCGACTCGACTGAATTTTTTTTCTAGTTGTCTTTCAAGCACTATATTTTTGCAAGCATGGAACCAGAAACAGGAAACTGGCTTCTGCTACATTTTCACTGATATTTCTCTCCTATCCTTCACAAATTTATTCCAGTAGCAAAAGGCTTTCAATATTGTATATTGACTTTGTTGTGGAGTGACCCCTGTATAAAATTTCATACTTACCCACACAATCACTTACTCACTCACACACGCACACACACACACACACCCTCACACACTGTGAGTACTGGCCACAGCACTGTCGACGGTACTCCGTTTAAATTTGATATGATATGATACTTCATGTATTTTATATTGTCAATGTAATTCTGTTTGTTAAAAGATTAACAATAAATGTGTATTTTATGTTCGCCATGTCTTTCCTCGTTAAATAAACTCTAACACACACACACATGTTTATATAATATAATATTTTTTTTTTTTTATTCAATCCACATACTTGCACCTATAAAAGTGTTTGTACGCTTGACCCTTTTCTAAGCTTTTATGTTTTCTTTGAGCATAGTATTTTAATTATACTCAATTATCATAATGCAATTTACTAAAGAACTACTTCCTCCTAGCCCAATCACACTCATTCATCACACACACAAGCACACGCACACACACCCCTGTTTTTTATAACAGGCGCTTTAAAAAAATCCTCGCCCTGTGCCCTATGCCCTTTTGCCCTACATCGATCGACTGAAGAGAACCATCATGGAATAACCTAATATTCTAGTAAAAAAAACGGATAAAAAAGTCACCCTCTCGTCCAAGTGCCTACAAAAGGTTGATTACAATGTCCGCGGGCGGCCATTTTCTATTTTTCTTTTCCCGCCAATTAGATACATCTGCCGGGAGATCAATTACAGCATACAGGTGGATTGAGTTCAAAAGGATTACTGTAGCGTTGGCACAAGTAGTCAAATAGAGTAAACAATTCCACCTGTGCAGACACTAATTCACTTGATTTAAATGGCCCTTTTAAAAGTAAGTAAATAATCATAACTTGTCTTGACCCTATTATCACACCAGATGGATGATACTTGATGATATAAACCTTTTCTATGTCCCCACTGCTGGGGCATGAGTCTCTTCCTGCATCGCAGGAAGGTTAGGCCATACATACTCCACCACGGGGGCCAAGTCCGGGTTGGTGGAGGATTGTTAGACATTGGCGACCCTTACTGACAGAAGTTACCAAGCCGCCCATAAGACTCTGACATGGCTTAACGACTGCCATTACATGATGGCCGGCGCCAACGGCCTTGCGAAGCACGGAAGCGCACGGAAAAAATGCCACTAGCGGTAGTCTCAAAGTCTAGAAGGTTTTCCGGCGATAAATCACATTAATACAAATATTCGTGTATATAGTAAGCTGCTATATGCGATGGTAGCGGAGTTTTAGTACGCCGGGCTCGTAATACGTCTTCTTCTTTTTCTTCAGGCTCTATTATGTACTCCACAATACCTCTAGCTATGCTTACGTACATTGTGTAGCACTGATTTGCACCTAATTGTTACACTTAGTTAAGGGAAGACACTTGCTCTTGACGCACAGGTTATCCTAGTTCGAGAGCAAGGGCTTCATAAATAACTGTGGCAAATTGAATTTCTCAGTAAAGATATTTCTATTTCCATGTTCAATACCCTTCTCTGAGTATTTACGGAAGAAATCACCTAGTTTAAAATCGAAGAACTGTACGATTATAGGAGTAATACAGCGCTGAAAGGCAATGATTCACTCTTAACCTAACAGCTACATTTGGCCGCCACGCTGACAATAGTCACTGCTATCGCTCCAACGTGAGTGGACTAATTGCATATCCCCGTGGCTGACGCTACAGGCTAGATCCAAATGCAGTGGTTTCACTCTGAAACACAGAATCCTACATCGAAATGAAATTAAGAAACGAAATCGAAATGCCGCCGTCTGTACTCTTAGGTTAAGAAATATCTGTGTAATTTCCATTTTTATGTACAATGAAGTGTTCTCTATTTATCTATTAATTGTTTTCATTTCAGATCGAGGTCCATATAAGTTTAAGATAAAATAAGAATATCCTTTATTGTGCACCAGGAAAAAATAAACAAAACATAATTACAAAGATACAGTACAATTGGCGGCCTTAGAACAATTTCTTCCTTCTCTTGGGTTGCCTAACCCACAATAGCGCGTTGCTGAAGGAAAAGTAAGACGGGTAGTTGGTGCAAATATTAATATTGATATACATACTGATACTTAAAAATAATATACTTACATAAACCATAACATATAATACATAAAACAATTTATTATAAACATACACAAACTTACATTATTTACACTAAAGTTCCGCAAGAGGATGAAAAGAAAGATACGTTTAAAAGAGTATTAAGATACAAAATTTTGATTTGGACACAGATTGATTCACAAAATTCAAATATCCCTAATACTTAATCAAATCATACATAAAAAGTTAAATATAAGGTTATCACCAATTACAATGTCAATGAACAAGAAATAATTATTTATAATTCCCCCTGAAATATGAAAAATGCAAACAATAAGTTTTGTGAAATTTGAATATCGTCATGAGTAAAACGTCGTCATACCACAGCCTTATTATTTAAAGACACGATTCCTCTGAAACAGTCCTAGAGGCGTATTACTTAATCTGTAGTTGCGTCTTTTCCTCGTAAATCACCACCACAGACTATTTTAGTCAGCGTTTTGGAGTGCTTTAAAAACTTTTATTTTGTTCTGTGTTTCTGTGAATTAATTAATGTTGATTAAATTCCTGAAAGTACTTTCTGAGATATTTTCTGCACATACAAAAGAAGCGTTTTCCCTATACTTGAAGTAAGTGGCAGTCAGCTCCACTCAAGTGAAGGTAATAAAAATCTGCTAAAAAAAGTCAAAGGATTTTTATTCACTTTAAAAACAAATCGTTTACTTAATGAACATCAAAGCTGTTAAAGCTGTTAGTTTAACAATTGAAATTAACTGAAATGAAAAGGTTTTATTCAAAAGTCAAACTAGGTGTCCATTTCAAAATCTAGATCATTTTAGAGAAAGAATGGACAAAAAACTCCATTCATTTCATTTTCATTCATGATGCCAGACTGAAGATAAAGCATCACAATATTCGAATATCCGTCAGTCTGGTCCATCAGTCCACTGAACAGACACTCAGTCTGCCGTCAGTCTGACCAGACTGATGGAAATGACTGACGCTGGTAACTGATATGTTAGATTTACGGGGACTTGAGAAAAAATGGTCAGAGTGGAGTTTTTTTTCCCGCTGCCTTTTTGTCCGCTGCACTACGGCCCTAAGGCCTTTCACTTTCATGTTGCATTGTACTTTGACATTCAGCAAACAGAATGTAATTCTTTACGTTGTAATAAATTGAATTGAACGCCAGACTGAACGTGTAAACTCCGTCTTTGTGTGAAATGGCCAGCTCTCCTATTACGTAGCACTCCACTCTATCGAGTGAAGCATTTAGACGACTAGTAAGTGTCAAAAAATGTATGCATTTGACAGCCGGAGTAACTTAAAAAAAGTAAAAATCAACGTCACGCAACTCAGTGGATACTTACGTAATAATGCCCCTGATCTAGCTATTGGCAGCGATGGGTTTCATGGGAACAATATTGATGTAAAAGATGACATGTATTTCAAAGTTAGGAGCGAAGTTTCAGAGTTAGTCCCAGTCACTAGGCTGGCCGTTCACGTCAGTGCGAGTTTTGTTTTACATTTTCCGGATTCCGATGGCTAACTGGGAGTCTCTGGTAATTTGACGCCGTCAGAGCGTTGTTGTGGTCCCAACTGGCTCCAGTAAACTGGGTACCCTATACTGTGTAAAATGACATTTACGAATGACTTTGAAATCGATTGTTCTTTAGATCCAAATCTTAAAACATGAAACGGTCAGTAGATAAATGGTTGGAATTATGTTTAATCCACTGTTGGATGGTTCAGCTTAAAATATTATGAGGTGAAAATAAGTACAATACAGCGAAATATATTTATAACTCAAAACAAACATGGATAGCCAGAGGTTGCGGGTTCGAATCCCGGCATGGGTGAAATTTTTAGCCTCTAAATAGGTTTTTAAATTTGTTCCTTAGCACGGGTTAGTGCATTAAAAAAAAAATAGTATAATCATGTGGGTACAGTGATATCGTTCCGATGTTAAACATAACTGCAAAGTAGGTAGTCGGGGCTGTAAGTAATGCAATTTGCTTAAGTCAGATGTCGCTGCCTGTACGTAATACAGAGAATAGTGTAAAGAGGTTCGAAATTTCACTGACGCCGGTGAGTCGCCCATTGGCTCAATTGGTAGAGCACTGGCACGGATAGCCAGAGGTTGCGGGTTCGAATCCCGGCATGGGTGAAATTTTTAGCCTCTAAATAGGTTTTCAAAACAAACAATACATAACATATTTTAAACTTTTTCGACTTTTATGATACACATAGAATATTTTCGTGGCTTGATCGCGTAGTAATTTATTGATATTTCACCTCGACGTTTCGACGACGTTACAGTCATCGTGGTCACGAGAAGACTGATGGCTGGCACCCGTTCGCATCTTCGGCTGATGAGGTTTCAGACTACCCTCAATCAGCCATCATAAAGCACTATTAGGGTTGCGACACACTACACTGACAATGTCAGACGATAAGCCATGCGACTTTTTTCCACTCGAAAACTTCTTGATGACAGGATCCCACGTTTGCGACAATTTGAAACCACATTCCCGATTAAAATTTTTGTGTTTCTTAATTTCAACCGCTTCACGCACAATTCGGCTATAATAATGGCGATCGTTGGAAAGTACCGATGGTTTGTGTAATTATATCCAGTGGTTTGATCCTGATTCAAGCAGATTTTCTGCTATCGCTGACCTTTCCACCTGGCGGCAATAAATAACTACGCGATTAAGCCCCGAAAATATTCTCAACAATGCATAGTTATAACAGTACAATAAAAAAAAAATATCGGAATTTTCTTCCCTGTTCACAGCAGTACTACACTTTAACTGAAAATAAATTTTCTCGCGCCACGCGTCACCAATTAGAACGTTCCCTCATTCGAAGCTTGATTCGCCGTGTAACGTAGCATGAAATAATTAGCCATTTTCACAAACACATACACAATGGAACTTGGAAACGTCTGACCGTCCGTCCGTCGCTTCGGGCGTGTCTAATTTACCTTTATATGTACGTAGGAATTGAGCACTTAGTTTGGTTTAGCCAGCCGGGCAAGTTGATATGCTAGACTGTGAAAATACACGCTAAGTTACCGAGTTGATTTGCATAGGCTGTGGTACTTATGGCCGTAAATTCACGCTTGTCTTAGAAAGCTAAATGTAGATATCATCGTTATGTTCGCTTGAATTGCCTCGTTTGTGTTAGCCTCACTACGGGCGTGTGTTTTCTCTCTGAAGCGCTCGTGGTCTAGTGATTGGAATCAGTCACTCGAGTTAAGCAACAGCAGGCGCGGTCAGGTGCCGGATTGGTGATTATCTCGTGACTACCGCTACTGGCATTTTTTCCGTGCGCTTCCGTGCTTCTCAAGGCACGTCAAGCCGTTGATGCCGGCTGGCATGTAACGGCTGGCAATCGTTAAGCCACGTCGGAGGACTTATGGGTGGCTTGAAAACTTCAGTCAGTAGGACCAGCCACTAGTCTTGCAATCCTCCACCAATCCGGACGTGGCCCCCCGTGGCGTATGGCCTAAACCTTCCTTAGGGAAGAGAACCGTGCCCTTCGATGGGGTATGATGGGTTGATGATAATAATGGCGATGATAATAGAAGATAAAGTAGGTACTCGGGGCTGGAAATGATGCAAATTACTTTAGCCAGATGTCACTGCCTGTACGTAATACAGAGAATAGTGTAAAGAGGTTCGAAATTTCACTGATGCTAGTGAGTCGCCCATTAGCTCAGTTGGAAAGAGCGCTGGCATTGATAGCCAGAGGTCGCGGGTTCAAATCCCGGCATGGGTGGAATTTTTAGCCTCTAAATAGGTTTATAAATTTTCCTTAGCACGGGTTAGTGCATTAAAAATAATATAACAGAAATTACATTTCAATGTCCATCAATGTGATCAGCACCTCATTATGTATGTTGGCAATTACCTAATAGTTTTATATACCTCTTTGTAGATAGATACTTTTTCTTGTAATTCTGTTTTTGAAAATATAATTTAGTTATACTATTTTTATTTTTAATGCACTAACCCGTGCTAAGGACAAATTTAAAAACCAATTTGGCGCAATTGGTAGAGCGCTGGCACGGATAGCCAGAGGTTGTGGATTCGAATCCCGGCATGGGTGAAATTTTTAGGCTCTAAATAGGTTTTTATGATTTAGTTGTCACAAAAACCATCTTTAAATAACAATGTAACTTTTCACTTGTCAGAAACACTATTGGTTGATTACAGTCAGTGTAAAGAGACGTGTGTTTATAAAACTCCACTGAACAGAAAAAGTTTACAAATAAACGGCAATCCTAGGTGGAGAGTTCACTCGGTTAAAAAAAACAAAGTTTGTTTTGTTTTTCCGAACCCACATCCCCCGGGGATGCGGACTCAAAGCAAATACTGATCTGAAACAATGCGAACGGAACCGACTTGCATCATTCTTGATACACAGGAACGAGTAGAAGGTTAAGGGCCGCTTTCTGAGTGGAAAATTTCACTAAGTAAATACTTCACTTTAGTTCTGTCTCCTGGAATTTCTCAGAAAAGAGCGGTTTATTGATAATAATTGGTTTATAAATTTAATTTTTAACTTCAATCACTAATAATCAATATTGTTGACTTTATATAAAATAATTGATTTACCTAATTTTTGCCCAGGGTAGTAAACTAACCGTTAATGCTTTCTAAAAGACGCCTGTCACCTCAGTCATCCGGGACTACGGCACCTGAAAAAGTGCCGAAACGTCGGAAAATTGTAAAAATGTAATAAACGAGTAAAATCCGTATAAAAACAGTTTTAATTATGTCTAGCACTCGTGTTAACCTTAGTTTTCCTTCACAATTTATTTCAATTTATTACAACGTAAGTAGCCTAATTTACATTCTGTTTGCCGAATATACAATGTAACATGAAAGTGAAAGCCGCTGCTTTCGGGCCGTAGTGTAGTGGAGAAAAAGGCAGCGGGGAAAAAACTCCACTCTGACCATCTTTTTTTACCATTAGCAAGTTGTATCACCATAACTTCACAAAAGTACATAACTTGGGAACTAACTTCGAACGAGCGCTTCCGTACTTCGCAAGGCACGTTAAGCCGTTGGTTTCTGCTGTCATGTAATGGCAGTCGTTAAGCCATGGCCTTATGGGCGGTTTGATTGCTTCTGATAGAAAGTCCCGCCACTGTCTTACAATCCTCCACCAACCCAGCCAGCCCCCGTGGTAGATTATGTTCTAACTTTTCTGCAATGCAGGAAGAATCCCGTGCCCCACCAGAGTAGGTACATACAAAGGACTGAAAAAAAAAAATCCTGAGACAGGTTACACTTGACCCCAGTCACGCCTGATGGTAAGCAAAGACATGGTCTACGATGTTACGTGCGTACCTGTTAAATAATGGAACCTTCTGGGCGACTCCAGCTCAAACTACCAAACCGAGGTTAGCCCCGCCCGCGTTTAGAACTTAGTTTAGCTAAGTCGAGAGTTAGCCCGGACTTTGTTACAAGTTGGGATTAGTGTTGCTTACTCGTGTCTTTTCCTCGAGTTTTCTTCGGCTTCGCCACAGAATTCTAACGCGCAGAGAAGCGTCCCTAGGAAGTACCTGAATCATTACAAGGATGTGATCGGAGTGGGGTATTTTTGTTGCTGTCTTTTTCTCTAGTACAACTTGGCCTAAAGACAGCAACAGTATAGGACATTGACATACAACAATTGGAACGTGTTACATGCCATAAGTTGAAATATATTTCTGATTTCAAATCTCTGTTTGAAGTTTCTCTGTTTCAACATTTATCGAAAGTTAAAATCTCTTTGTAACTTAACTTCAAGACGTATTGAAAGACGTTTTTTTGTTTTATTAATTCAAGGAGAAAAAACAAAAATGACAAAATCATACATCTAAAAATAATAGAGTGACGCTAGTACACTTTGCCAACTTTGTTTATAGTTTGTTTATAGTTCTTAGTAGAAAGTAACTGAATCATTACAAGGTTGTGATCAGAGTGGGGTATTTTTTGCCGTCTTTTTCTCGTACAACTCGACCTAAGGACAGCCACAGCATAGGACATTGAAATACAACATTTAGAACAACCAGGTGGGATGACGATCTGCGAAAAACTGCCGGCATCTGCTGGATGCGGCAAGATGAAGACAGTGCGCTATGGCGCTCATTAGGGGAGGGCTATGTCCAGCAGTAGACTACATAATATAACCTGAACAAGAAGAAGAATTAGAACGTGCTACATGCCATAAATTGAAATATATTTCTGATTTCAAATCTCTGTTTAAAGTTTCTCTCATTCAACACTTACCGAAAGACCTCTTTTTTTTATTAATTCAAAAAGATAAAACAGAAATGACAAAATTATACACCTAAAAATAATAGAGTAACGCTAGTACACTTAAAAGTGTAAACACCTATTTAGAGGCTAAAAATTCCACCCATGCCGGGATTCAAACCAGCGCTCTTTCCAACTAAGTTTATGGGCGACTCACCGGCATCAGTGAAATTTCGAACATCTTTAAAATATTCTCTGTATTACGTACTGGCAGCGACATCTGACTGAAGTAATTTGCATCACTTGCAGCCTCTAAATAGGTTTTTTAAAATTGTCTTTAGCACGGGTTAGTGCATTAAAAAAAAAAGAATGTAAGTTTCTCTGTTTCAACACATATTGAAAGACCTATTTTTATTTTATTAATTCAAGAAGATAAAACATAAATGACAAAACACCTAAAAATAATAGATTGACGCTAGTACACTTTGCCAATCTTGTTTTTACTTTGTCGGTCCGTCTACGCGTTATTAGTCTAAGGTATTTCACCTTTTTCTCTGGTTAACTCGGTTCCTTTGGAAAGTCATTCGTGCAGTTAACAAGAGGGATTTAGTTGAAGAAACTTAAAAGGTGCATCGGGGCACTTGTGAGCTTTCTGGTGATGTATTTTTAGTTTAAACTTGGTAGAAATATGATGTCTAAGGTGTGCATTATTGTCGAAGTAATTGTAGAAAAAAAAAATCTGTTATTTATTAAATGGGTTTAATCGCAATTCGCAATCGCAACTCAGTGATTGGGATCAATCATTTGAGTTAAGCAACAACAGGCGCGGTCGGGTACAGGATGGGTGACCGTCCCGTGACTACCGCTAGTGGCATTTTTCCGAGCGCTTCCGTGCTTCGCAAGGCACGTTAAACCGTTGGTGCCCGCTGTCATTGTAATGGCAGTCGTTAAGCCATGTCAGAGGCCTTATGGGCGGCTTGATAATTTCTGACAGTAAGGCCCGCCACTGTCTTACAATCCTCCACCAACCCGGACTTGGCCCCCGTGGTGGAGTATGGCCTAACCTTCTTGCGATGCAGGAAGAGACCCGTGCCCCAGCAGTGGGGACATATAAGGGTTGATAACGAATCGCAATTATTTATAAAATGAAAGGTTAGCTCTGTATTACGTACAGGCAGCGACATCTGGCTTAAGTAAATTGCATCACTTACAGCCCTGACTACCTACTTTGCAGTTAGGTTTTTACATCGGAATGATATCACTGTACCCACATGATTATACTATTTTAATTTTTAATGCACTAACCCGTACTAAGGACAATTTTTAAAAACCTATTTAGAGGCTAAAAATTCCACCCATGTAAGTGATGCAATTTACTTAAGCCAGATGTCGCTGCCTGTACGTAATACAGAGAATAGTGTAAAGAGGTTCGAAATTTCACTGATGCCGGTGAGTCGCCCATTAGCTCAATTGGAAGAGCGCTGGCACGGATAGCCAGAGGTCGCGGGTTCTAATCCCAGCTTGGGTGGAATTTTTAGCCTCTAAATAGGTTTTTAAAAATACCGTCTAATTGTAATTTTAACCTATTAATGTATATTCGTGTTCATATTATATTGCTATCATAAATTTATAGTATTATCTACTGCCACGAAACTAAACAAGTTATAAACTAATGTTTCTGTCTTGTTCGATGTTTTACTTGGAACTAATAGTATTTTAATTTTGTTACAGGTAAATAGCATTGACATTATCTACCAAAACACCCAACACATTGGTAACTATACCTACAGGTAACTATTTATTATTTGTATACGTCAACTTCCACACCTATACAGATCTTATGTTTATTTTTAAAGTTTGAACAAGAAGCATTATGTAAATATTTTTTTGTAACATGGCAACTAGCCGATGTCGACTATTTCTGCCAGGATCACGTCATGACACGACATACGCATAATGGGGAGGTTAATAGAGTATACAGAAACTTAAATAGGGTTTACTCTGTGGAGGCTTTTTAATATTGTGGCGGCGGAATATACGTTACAAAATCGGTAATATGATAAATATTTATAGTACAAACACAAGGTAGGATGAAGTTAAATATATAAGGACAAGGGATTTTTTTTTATTGTTTTTAAAAACTTCTCTGGTCGCTGGATAGATGGCGCTGAACTCGGTAAGTTACTGCGAGGTACGGAACACCACATTATTATTTCATTATTTCTCTTAGATTTTTGAGATCATAAAACGAAACTTACATCACATGTCGAAATAAAATAACAAGGAAAATAAAACAATATAACAATATTTTGTCGATCAATGTTTATCAATCGTCTCAAATCGCAAACGTGGCTAGTAACGTAGGTAGGTCAGCGCCATCTACACACTTCTTGAGAACTACTTTTTTATATACTCAAAAGGAAAATTTTCCCAGTACTATCGGTCGTAAAGTAGAGCCTTGTAAGGCACAAGTACCAGGTACGGGAACATTTTGGTAATGTGTTATTTAATGCACTACGGCCCGAAGGCAGCGGCTGACATTTTGCATTGTACATTGACATTCAGCAAACAGATAGATAGATAGATAGAATATTCTTTATAGCATGTACACCAAGGATTACATAAGAGACTTATAAAATAACAGTACAGTACAAGTGGCGGCCTTATTACTAAAAGTAATTTTTTTGGAATGTAATTTTTTTAAGTTGAAAATAATTGTAATTTCACTACAAATGACGGCAACATTTAATTTCTTTATTTCCAAACATTCCCTATCCTTACAGGTGTAACCTATTTCAATTGGAAGATACAATTAACTATATTATTAACAATGTTTAAATACGCGTATCATAATAATAATATTGGCCTTTTTGCATCTACTTAACGAGATGATTTATACACCGTCCAGTGGTATCTTCACTCACACTCTAGATGGATGAAGGGACCACTCTGACGCTATAGTGCCTGGGACATGGTTTTATAGATGGTGTAGGCTTGCCCAGCACCTATACCATCCTGACAGTTTAGACGGCTTAGCCCACAGGAAAGACTAGTCAATACGTGCGGAGCCAACCAAGCCGCGGGTTTCCTCACGATGTTTTCCTTCACCGTTAGCGTGTGGTATTGCGACTACAAGTTCGCAAATTGCAAGATACACGCGTATCATACATTTCCTTATATCTAACCTAAACCTTTAAATTGGTGTGTAACATATCACATATAATCCTGATCTCTGCATAGGAGCATTAAAATTGTAATTTTATTCATAATAGCACACTAAAATTGTGATTTCATGAACGGACGTCAAAATTTAATCACTATGCCTACTATTGCTAGTCACAGGACCCGCGTGACATAAAACCAAAATTCATAGTGTAATAAGACAGTTTGATGTTTATTGCGTAGCCGATTTCTAGGTGTTAAATTGTGGATTAAAACGGCAATTGCAATGCAATGCCTTAATAAACCATGAAGGTATATCACTTGGTTAAGCAACAACAGTGCGGTCAGGTACGGGATGGGTGAGCGTCCCGGGACTACCGCTAGTAGAATTTTCCGAGCGCTTCCGTGCTTCGCAAGGCACGCTAAGCCGTTGGTGCCGGTTGTCATATAATCGCTTATGGGCGGCTTGATAACTTCTGACAGCAAGACCCGCCACTGTCTTACAATCCTCCACCAACCCGGACTTGGCCCCGTGGTGGAGTATGGCCTAAACTTCCTGCGATGCAGGAAGAGACCCGTGCCCCAGCAGTGGGGACATACAAGGGTTGATAAAGAGGTCCCTGGTGAAAGTTAAGGTCTGTGGACGCGGATCGCAAGAGAACGTGAGAGATGACAAGATGGCATTTGAGCTAAAGTCACGATGATAATTTCACTCAGGATGTCAACAAATCTTGTTGATTGATTGCTTTTGACAATGTCATCAACGATCAGGAAAAGCACCCTCGACGGACAACAGCGGAACTAATTTTTGACATCCGAACATCCTTACCTATATAAACGTTGCTCAAATCTGTATTGTTACGATTAAATTCGATTCCTGTTCTCTAAGGTACTTAGAATATTAATTTTTCATCGTGTACGCATTGTTTACAGCTAAACCCTTTTTTTTAATCTCATTTATTTTATAAGCTATACCTCATGATTGATTAAGTCAGCTTAAGAATAAAAAACAACTTGAGAACTGATAAAATCCAACCAAAGAAAAGGACTAGACGTGACCTGCCTGGTGACCAGGTAATATTTGTATTAGTCCATTATTATTCAGTACCTTAGTAGGTATCTTTATAATCATGATGATACCCAGAAGTGGGCACTGAGGTGACGATGATAAGGTGTCCAGTATGCTCAGACGAGCATCACAAACCAAGAAACTTATTCGGCAAAAGTACAGCACGCTTCGTGCCATAACTCAAACGCTCGTTGTTCATTCCGAAAAAAACTCTTCATTTAAACTCTTTGAATAAATAATAAAGTTTTCTGCACAATTGAAAGATGAATATCTCGTTTTGCCCGCGCCCCTCCCCCGCCCCCTGCGCCGACGTTCTCTTGTCTTAGCAGTATAGCAGTAGCAAAATAAGTTGTTACTGCAGACGTTATCGATGTATTTTAACCATACACAGCACCGATTGCTTATGAAGGAGTCAGTGCCTAGTCGAACTAAGTGATTGGAATCAATCACTTGTATTAAATAGCATTAAAAAGTTAAAATTACTTTGCTGAATTCCACCAGTTTAACGGTTACTTTGCGTCATCGGGGGGAGGGGCGGCCTAGCCTATAAATACGGAGCGTTTCTGCGGAGACGGTCACTTGCATTTGGGAGCCTGAGGATGCCTCGTGCTAGAGGCGAAACGCGTCGCGTGTTTTCTCACACAAGTATTGGTGTTGGTGGTGGTGTGTTCGTGTCTTGCTTCTGCTTGAAAAAGTGGGAGGGAGGGCGGTGCATTAGCTAACCGCATGGCGCTTGTGGGATTTTTGGCGGAATTCAGCAAAGTAATTTTAACTTTTTAATGCTATTATGGATTTCCGCAAAGTAACGCCTGATTCTATACAACATCAATCACTTGTGTTAAGCAGCAACAGGATGGGTGACCGTCCCGTGACTACCGCTAGTGGCACTTTTCCGAGCGGTTCCGTGCTTTGCAAGGCACGCTAAGCCGTTGGTGCCTCTAAGCATCTCTATCAGCTGCCATGTAATGGCAGTCGTTAAGTCATGTCAGAGGCCTTATGGGCGGCTTGATAACTTCAGACAGTAAGGCCCGCCACTGTCTTACAAACCTCCACCAACCCATTGACCCCAGTGGTGGAGCATGGCATAACCTTTCTGCGAAGCAGGAAGAGACCCGTGCCACAGCAGTGGGGACATACAAGGGTTGATATCGATATCGATCGATAAGCAGTCAAAATGCATGTTACTGTAATGAGATCTTTGAGTCTACGTAATGAGATGACTACAGTTATAATAATATAACAGAGCCATACTTACCACGAAACACAGTAACGGAGCTCGTGGCGATACACAGAATATAAGAGGAACAGATAAAACTTAAGTTTTTCAGATTAAAAACTTCTTTAATGGATTTTTTGTGTTCGCTTTTTCGGAGTTCGAGTTTTTTCGCATTGTCGGTGTTTTTTTTTTTTGGGAAATGGAGAAAATATGCTCTGGAGAGATCCGCTGGCGATTACGCTAAGCGTTTTATTTCAGCGTCTAACACGGTTTTAGTAATTCTCTATATTAGGCCGTCGAGAGATGGTATTGAGTAGACTGTATAATTTATTTATTGGTCTAAGCCATGCGTGGAATAAAAGGCTCAATAATTAGGTTTGCCAACGAGAAAATATGTAGAAATGTAATGACAATGCATGTTGGGTATAGGACCCACCTATACACTTATACTTAAAAACTAATGGGAAAACAAGGCACTTACAAAGTCTGTCTTCGTCGACGCCTCTCGACTTGGCAGCCGGCGCCGTTCGGGGTGGGTGCTCTGAAAGGTTTGGGGATCCCTAGACTTCCCCGTCTATCCCAAGAGCTCTTACCCTTGAAAGCTACCTCCTATGCACTTAGACGGCACCACGTTTTCACCGCGTGATGTCCACTATTTTGGACTGTCCGTCGCCCGATCATACAACACTGCCAACATTGGGATCCTTCCGTGAATCTATCTTGCACTTCACGCAAAGATATAAGCCCGGCAATTTAATAGCCACACAATTTTGGGAAATCACACGTTTATTAACAAACAAAGAACAATAGAAGAATGAATGTCAATATGTACAATGAAACCTCCTGCCGATGTCAACTCTATGATGGCGTGGACGCCTGAGTGGATAGCCTATAAACGTCCCACTGCAAGGCACAGCCTTCTCTCAGAGAGAGAATGGGCTTAATTGCCACGTGTGCCTACCACGGATTGGCAATTTCAAGCGCTAAGGCTCAGACACTCAGAGTGCTGAGTGCGAGTTTTTTAACTACTCGATCGCGTTACCGTAAACTCATATTTCTATGGCATTGAGGAAGCGCCACCTAGCGACAAGTATGGACATTAAAATTACTGAGTGCAAGTTGTAATGGTTTACGTTTAAAAGTGAACACGTTTACCAGCCAAAACACGAATAAACACTAGTGCGACTTGTACTGTGTGTGACAGCGTTTTGCCAGTTCGAACGGTTAACTTACTCATACTCACTACTCAATGCTCGATTAACGCGGTAGTAAAGTTATTCGATTGGATCTGTCAAACTCGTACTAAGCACTTTGGTTTCCTCACAATGTTTTGCTGCACAGTAAGCGAGTGGTATAGTCTGTTAGCTTTAAGGATGTACCTCGGGCTCTAAAGTAGGCTTCGGTTTTCGCCAATTTTCGCCGGTTTTCGTACTGATGATCGAGTTCTAATTTCGAAATTAAGTGTCATATTAGTTACGATATTTCTATAACACGAATATATCTGATTCTATCCGAAAGTAGCAGAAGTATATTCTAAAAGTTAACAGACTACATTGCTACTATAACTTCGCAAAATGTCCATAACTTAGAAAACAAAGTCATTTGTACACACCCGCACTGGGAATCAAACCTGGGTCTTTCGATTCCAAGTCCATTGGTTTACCCACTAGGCTACCGTCTCAAGGGTTTGAGAATAACATTACTGAAATCCTGCAAGACCTCCGTAGCAATGGCTTAGTAGCTCGTAGCTGATACGCCGGTCGTAGTAGACCGCTGGCTACGAATTTCGTAATACAACGTGTTATACTACGCCATGTGTAGTCGATAAAACGTGTACGTTTTTCAAAATAAAAACGACTTTTTGTTAAAGGACCTAAAATCGGTCATGCGTTTTTAAATTTCGCGGGAAGGATGACAAAGTTAACTTTGTTGTAGAATTAAGAGTTTTTCTATACAAACCACTGCCAATTAATTATTTATGTACAAAATGTACTTATTTATGTAAAATGTAGCTTGCTTATGGACCCATATCCCAAATGTATGCCAAAGAACCAATAGTCAGTGGTTTCCGAGTGCAGCCACGAACTGACAAACTGACGCGTAACAGCTCGCTGGACTGACGATCTGAAGCAGAACACTGGCAGTGGCTAAATAAGGACGGCCGAGAACTAAAAGAAGTGGGAAGATTACCCAAAAAGTGCTTTTCTAAGGGCTTATTGGATAGATAGATAACTAATTTTCAAAGTTTGACGATCTCTGTGGCGCAGCGGTAGCGCATTAACTTACTACGCAAGAGACCGCGGGTTCGAACCCCTGCTAGAGACAAAAAAAGCCCAGGTCTCGGATGTTTACATGTTTGTGACGTCGTTTTTTCTGGTTCACACGACACAGGGCCTGTCAGTGCCACACAGTGTCGGGCCAGAAGCATGCATGTGCCTGTATGTATATGTAGTTTTAATGTAATATTTACTCGTTATCAACCCTTGTATGTCCCCACTGCTGGGGTACGGGTCAGGCCATACTCCACCACGGGAGCCAAGACACGGTTGGTGGAGGATTGTAAGACAGTGGCGGGCCTTACTGTCAGAAGTTTTCAAGCCGCCCATATGGCCTCTGACATGGCTTAACGACTGCCATTATATGACAGCCGGCAGCTACAGCTTAACGTGCCTTGCAAAGCACGGAAGAGCTCGGAAAAATGCCACTAGCGATAGTCATGGGATGGTCACCGATCCTGCACCGGACCACGAGCGCTTTGAGCGCTAGTTCGCCTAGGCCACGAGCGCTTCTCATAATATTTTCTCATAATGGCTCATTATTAATTTTAGTCCGGAAACCACAGGACAAAATAACTAACATCTCCTTCCCTCAATCTTTTTAAGACAAATTTTAAAATGCACTATTCCAAAAGACAACCACTTACACTTTTACCCACAAGAAAGAAACAAAGTACCGCAGTTGAATGTTTTTAATCTTCTGACGACAAAAAGATAAAAGTGTACAGTTAAGAGCACCCTTTATCTTTAGAACTTGATGAGGACGGTACCTTAACTTTCTCTGTGATATGACCAGAAGGCTCTCCTGAGTTTGTTCTGGATCTTTGACTGTCTCCTTGGTCTAGCCGAGGTTAGCTGGAAGAAAACACTCATTATTATTAACCTGTAAATTCTCAATTAGATTCGTATTAGCCCACACGGCAGAGTCCCCGTGACCAAATCCGGTTTAGTCGCGCGGCTACCCCAACTTCTTATCATTGCTAGAACTTTTGTAATTTACGTCTGATTTTAGTTCTGTATAAAGATTTATCCTCTTTAATATATGTACCCAATACTACTAATAATATTATGTAAACCACTACGAAACAGTCACCAATAAGCAGTTAAAAATAGACGTCTACAAAATACGGGGCACTTCGGTAAAACTTATTGTAATTTTTCCAATTGGATTTTCTAATAGTCAAATAAACCTATAAGGACTTGGTACATTGGTTTTCTTACCTTCTTACACGAATCCCACGAATCATAGTTTTCACGATAAAACCACAAAAATATCGAAAAAAAACGGGCCCCTTTGACACTTTTGCTCACGAAAACACATATCAATTGTATTTTATAGAGTATTTGGTATCCACAGAATCGTCGTGACGTGCCCTTTCCAACGACACATAAGCTCGCCTTTGTACAAAACTGCTTATTGTGCAACAAAGATTTTTCTAATCTAATCTTATCACGCTGGAGAGAACGGAATGGAGAAAAAAGGGGGAGGCCTTTGCCCAGCAGTGGGACACAAAACAGGCTAATTAAAAAAAAATCTTATCTCGAAAAAACCGACAACCGTTGGAGAAAACGTGTTCTTGAGTGGAGACCGCGACTCGGCAAACGTAGTGCAGGACGCCCTCCGACCAGGTGGGATGGTGTTCTGCGAAAAACTGCAGGCCGATGCGGAATGCGGCAAGCTGAAGACAGGGCGCTATGGCGCTCATTAGGGGAGGGCTATATCCAGCAGTGGACTAATATAGCCTGAAGACGAAGAAGAATTACAAGGGCTAAAAATTAGGTGTAATAAGCCAACGTAGTCAAGAGATGTGACTAGTGATAACACAATGAATTTTAGGGATTACAAAATACCTACTTGTCTCTGCTACGCTCCTAGAGTACAGATGTTTGTGAATACAATGAATAATAAGTTACCCTAACTTTTTACCGTTCAATATATAACTAAATATCAAGGAGAATTAAAGACAGGAGTGATACTCCCATACAAAACGACGTATTACGCTAATTAGCATAAATTATGTATTATTGCCAGATGTCGCTACCATCTTGACCGCTAGTTATTTAGAAAACCGACAGATAGCGTCGCGAATTTTCTCTCGACTATGTTAATGTAACGCTATCTAGCGTCAATGTAGAGAACAAGTTCGTTTCCAAAATACCGTATTTTAAGCACCATAATGTGGTGATCTTGTTTCGTACTAACAAATTTTGATGAGGAGGTGACCAGACTGTATATTATCGAGTATATTATATTATTGCCATCTGGTGTGTGTTGACTTTAACCACGTATCGTTTGATCTAACTAATAGAAAAGGATGAAGACGCGATGAGATGATAATATTTTCGTCAAAGTAATCGTTTAATAACTAGTAGCGCCAGCTAGATACACGCTCCGTAACTAAATTTCGAACTACGCTTTAAAGTATGGCGATGATCACTCCTGTCTTTAATTCTCCTTGCTAAGTATAGAGCATGCTTATTTTTGTTGGAATAGCATTTTTTTTCTCATGAAATTATATCATTAATTTTCCCCTGTTACTTCTGGAGACATTACTCTGTGCGCCCGGTCCAGACACAAGAAATTATTTAAATGGAGAAATTCTTAAGATTCTTCATTTTTTATGGGATGCAATTATTTTTGTACTGAGACAGTAAAAGTCCAAAATGTCTTAAATAAACGAAGGCTTTGAAAGCGTGATTACATTGTATGCTAGACATTAGCGGTGAATGTTGTTTTTTCATCGACTTCAAAGTAAAGGAGAACATTTTTAATTTGTTAGTATATCTTTTAACCTAAGCAGTGGTAGCGGAGCGGTGTAGAACGCTGGCTTCTCAATCGGGAGGTCATGGGTTCGAATCTCGGTATGACTTGGTTTTCTTAGTTATTTAAAAACCTATTTAGAGGCTAAAATTTTTTTCTAAGTTATGTGCATTTGTGAAATTATAGCACCAACTATACCAGTCGCTGACTGTGAAGGAAAACATCGTAAGGAAACCCTAGTGTCTAAAGTGTTAACGTACCTCAGCGCTTGCTACGTACAATTACCCAAATATGAAAATAAGTGCGGAAAAGACGTTTCACGGTAAACAAATGGCCGTGGAACCCGACACAGCCTTATCCTTTTTTGTTTAAGTAAGTTATCATTGCTTAGCTCAGTTGGAAAGAGACTACACCTCTAAATAGGTTTTATAAAATTGTCCTTAGCACGGGTTAGTGCATTAAAAATAACAAAATCATGTGGGTACAGCGATATCATTCCGATGTAAAACCTAACTGCAAAGTAGGTACTCGGGGCTGCAAGTGATGCAAATTACTTCAGCCAGATGTCGCTGCCTGTACGTAATACAGAGAATATTGTAAAGAGGTAAAGAGACACAAATTTCACTGATGCCGTGAGTGTGAGTGTGATGCCGAGATGTGAGTCGCCCATTAGCTCAGTTGAAAGAGCACGGATAGCCAGAGGTCGCGGTTTCGAATCTAAATATGTTTTTTAAAATTATCATTCTTTACCACATCGTTATACTATAATATATTTTTTTTACAGTTTGAGTTTCGCTGCGGCCTAAAAATGTGTTAAGCACAATCTGTGCAGAAAAGGTATCAAGGATTACTTAGAAGACAAAGATGTCTGGTATTAAACAGTTGAATAATATTAAAAGATACTTAAGAGAACTATTGTGTCTAGTGTTCAACACATTTGTGGGTTATAATTTCTAAGTTGATAATTCTCTACATTAAGTTTACCGTTTTTTGAACAGAATAAATAAGTTTCTAGGTAAGTTCTTTTCCATATAATTTATTTAATGTGAAACTAACAACATTGACCTTCATCACGTTAACCTTTTATTTTTTAAATTAATAAAAATAATTGATTTGATTTGATTTGATTTACTTAATAAAAAAATCCTAAGTAAGTAAATCATACGTTACTGACTGCGTTTTAACAAAGTCAACTCAAAGATTTTGTATTCAATTACCACTAACGACTACCGTACTTCAGTTTTATAGAGTGAGGACTTTAAAACGCATATTGTACCTCGTGACATTACAAACTGAGATGCAGCTGTTGGATTTACACGCGCTTTTTTCGACCAACATCCCAACACGCTGCAAATATCGCTGACTAAACACGCCCGAGCAAATATTATTCCGAATACAGTTTACCTCCTTCGGACGTGTAGTGAGTGGGGATCAGAAGTCTCCTTGCCACGTCCTGCCCGCAGGCAAGAGGGGCATATTACTCGCAACACACTGCTAGCTCGACGACTAAAGCTGTGGTCTTGGCGAAAGTTCACGCGTAATTTTGTTTATCTAGGTATCCAACCGTACCGTGTATGGCTAGCTATCTGTGTTTTTTGAACTAAAACTTTCGAAAGCACAACACATTGTAGACTTTTAGTCCGGATCTACTTACGGGTGTGGTTATATCGGAAAAGTCTGACCAGGTTTCGCTCCGATTCGCAGAGCTTAATCATGGCGGGCGCGCCGCGCGCTTGCCCGTAGTGTGAGACGAGCAACCGACGACGCGAGCTCCGTCTCTTCTCACCATGATTAAGCTCTGCGAATCGGAGCGAAACCTGGTCGGACTTTTCCGATATTACAACACACGTAAGTAGATCCGGAATACAAGTCTACAAGCTGTCTGTGTGTTTCGCTTTTCATGTACCTGCTACTGTTTTGTTTGTTTATAATTTCTTCGTGCTGTGACTTGTAACTAGATCCCTATGGCTTCGCTTTGTATACGTGTGTGTGTGTCTTATGTAAATAAAGGATTCATCTATCTATCTATCTGTCAACCTCTTAATACTTTTAAAAGAATCCTACTAATATTTACAATTGAATGTAATGTTTGTAATGTCGTTGTTTCTGACACAAAGTATCCTAGTGTGGGGTCAGAAGCAATGTATGTGCCGGTATGTAAATGTTATGTTATATTTATGGGTGTTTGTTACTCAATCACACAATAACGGCTAAACGGAGTTACATGAAACTTTGTACACTGATTGACAAATAACTGAATTGAGATAATAGCATACTTGATATCCCGGTAGTGCGGTCCGGCGTTGGAATAATATTTAATTGTTACCGTAATGCTTTTTCAAGTCAAAATTTAATTTATTTATGGCGTTGCCATGTACCATAAATCGTTTAAACGATACTGTGCGGTACGAAGTTCCCCGGGACAGCCACTCGCTTATAATTCTAGTGAATCTTTTGGGTAATCTTTAATTTCATATTTTTTTCGATCATATTTTTGACAGATTCACACTTAATGAAGTAGAACCGAGCGGTCCTTTATTGTTATACGTATATAATAATATCGTCCATCGTTCCTAGTGAATTTTTATCGGCGCATGTGACTTGAATCCTGAGCTCATTGTTATTTCTGTTTGCTATTTGGATATGTTCCGGTTATATTTTAGCCTCTATGCCATTGTCAATAGAAGTTATTGCGGACGAGGCTATCGGACACTAAATGATTATAAATGAGTTCTTCATTATCTTATATGGGTCACTCGGATGTCTAAATGGCGTATTCCTAGGTCATAGTGATAGAATATAAGATGTTCTCAACTACGTACATTTGTTGCTAAGCGTTTCAAGGGTTAAAATGTTTTATGAGGATTAGTAAAGTAATATTATTACTATTAAATTATCTCATGAGTTTACTAGCAAATTTAACTGTAAACCAGTGTAAACTATAATTAATACAATATTAAGTCCTCAAGCAACTTTATATTAACGGTGCATGTTGTGATTGCCTGTAAGTATCACTGTAACCAAGGTAACACTTAGCTTATTTATAGTTATGGTCTATTGTGCATGCATTGGCGTATATCTTTTTGGTAGACCAAATAAATAAAAAAAAAATATTATCTGTTCACGTATACAGATGCGTGCAAAAACGCAATATTTGCTTAGCTCTATCGTTATGACAGATACGTAATATATACCACACATAGTGGATACCAAATTTCAGTGGATATCTGACACGTGACAGTGATATTGAGCCACATAAATGTATGACAAAGTCCAGTACTTATTTAGTTTTTATATACAGATGAATGCTTGAAAAGTTACATAATCAAGACGCTGGAGCAGAAAAAAAGCTGTTGAAATTCTTGTGACTTTTAATTTCAATTGTTTCCCAAACAATTTTTTGATAGTACTAAATAACCGCGATTGCACCCGTTTAATATATAATTATACCAGCTGTGCCCTGCGGCATTACCCACGGTTTATCGATTTTCCCATGGGAACAAGATATTTTCCCGCAGTAAAACGTAGCTTATTTGTTAATCCAGGGTGTCAGCTAACTTCGCACCAAATTTAAGTAAAATCGCTACAGCCGTTTAGACGTGAAGAAGTAACAAACATACACACTCACAAACTTTCGTGTTTATAATATTAGTGGGATGATGATGTGATGTAAATATACGTGTCTAAAAGTAGACTCGTTGATTCTTTTCTCCGTCGGCTGGTCGTGGAAATCTACAGCCGTCACAGCACAATCGGCCGCAAGAAGTGATGGCGCTCACAAATCATATCTGGCCCAATATACCGCAAAGTGGTCCGGGATTTACATACAGACACATTTCAGTAGGCTCGGGCCCTGATTTATACCCCGGACTGTGATAGCTTGGCGCTGGAGGAAAAATATTCGGTGCCTTCCACACTCGCCTTCGGCTTGCACCGGAGAAGGAAAGGAAAAGAATAAATGTGGAGTTTGTTTTTTAGCTTCTTCAAGTCGAGAGTATTTCATTCAAAATTACTTTTTAAATATTACAGTTGAAGCTGTAAGCAACAGAAACAGAAACTGTGACTTATCGAACGTTGCAAGTAAACAACGCGGCCGGCCAAAAACAGCCGTTTTTGGCAAAAACGACCTCCAGACGGTAATCAGACGAGATATTCTAATGTTAGCTATACTTGCGACCTATTTTGCAATGTGATTAAAAAAACCTTTATTATCAGTCAATCTTTGAGCATAGCCTGTGGTCGAAAACAATACTGTTATTACAATATTGTTTCTGGACTTAAGAATCCCCCATATCACGCCTTTTATTTCTGTGCCCGATAAAAAGGTGCTTGTCCAGCCGCGAATCATACGTAAACAAATCTATGAACCCTTATTAGTAGATAGATCCTACATGCTAAATTTAATTTAAGTCTTTTCACCAATTTTATGACAAACACTTAAGTTACATTGAGCGTTATTCACGCCTAAGCTCTAGAGTGTACGCAACAATCAAGATTTACCACATCAAACAGACACACAAAATGTTAAGCTAATAATAGCAGAAGGGTTTCCACGTAAAACAGTCGACATTTGAGCAGTTCCTGCCAAAACTTTGCAGCTAAAACTAGATTAAATTCCGTGCGTGCAACCGCCACGTCATGCGTCGGCGACGCCTCTCTGCGGCGTTTAGCTAACCGCAAGCTGTTTGAGCGTGCCTTATGTGTGTTTCTGGCCGTGTTGCCTTTAGCTTTGGGGCTTAACGTCGGGACGTTTTGGTTTTGTACAGCTGGGAATTCGCCACTGGTTTTGTTAAACTAAGAATAAACAATATAGTATTTTCTAAGGTTAACACGAGTACTAGACATAATTAATATATTATACAATTTTTATTTTAATGCACTAACCCGTGCTAAGGAACAAATTTAAAAAAACCTATTTTGTACGTAATACAGAGAATAGTGTAAAGAGGTTCGAAATTTCACTGATGCCGTGAGTCGCCCATTGGCTCAATTGGTAGAGCGCTGGCACGGATAGCCAGAGGTTGCGGGTTCGAATCCCGGCATGGGTGAAATTTTTAGCCTCTAAATAGGTTTTTAAAATTTTGCTTGTTGATATGTGAATATTAGTGTATTTTAATAGTCTGAAGAAGAAGAAGAAGGGTATTCTATGTTTATGCGAAAGTTTTATTTGTCTTCATAATATCTTAATAGGCATTTTGAGATCTACTGACTTGGCTTGATTCATTCCTACAATGATCCAAATTGTTCATGTTACAAAGTTTAAATACTGGTTATGCTCACAAAAAAAGGTTTGTGTCTTATTATAACTAAATTATGCGTAATATAGATATATACACAGGCAGAGATATAGTGCCTTACATTTAAAAAATATGGATATTTCTTGACCTAAAAATACAGTCGTTGGCCTATCACTAAAAGGAATCTCTTTCTCACAGCTTTTTAGTGTGGACGTTTTTCAGGACAATGATTCACTGGACGATGTAAACTTGTTTAAAATATAAGAGTATGAGTAATATTTAAAAAAATCTGAGAAGAAACTCAGAAACTTAGTAGTAATAAAACACGTACTATAATTAAAAATACAACAATTAAATCGAACTTTATTCACCACTCAAGTCTCCCTCAAAATAGGTACAGAAGGTATTTATTGTATTCTTTTTTTTGCACTAACCCGTGCTGAGGACAATTTTAAAAACCTATTTAGAAGCTGAAATTTCATCCCGTACTGTACCGTACCTCTGGTACGGTTAGCCAGAGGTCACGGGTTTCAGTCCCGGCATGGGAGTAATTTTAGCCTCTAAATAGGTGTAAAGAACGTATATGTGTAATTAAGGTTTTTAAACGTAATGCATTTTTTCACATTACACTCCATGAATATAAGGGGGTGTCAAAAAAGTGCGTCAAGCAGGAATACACCGCAACCGCACAACAAAAAAACCTCAAAGGAAATAAATTTAAGTTTTTTTCGCCGCGACATTATCTGGGCCGGGATGCGTCGCGGAATCGAACCTTGGACTGATTTATGGGACGACCTTAACACCACCTATAGCAGCGCGGGTTAAGATTATTTGGGGCCATGTTACGGCGGTGAAATTTGTGTTTGTGACCCTTTTATTACTTTGATAGAGGATTGGAATGATATCGAAGGGTTTATATTTAGAAAAAAACAGTAAATTTAAACTGCGATACAATATAATATTAGAACATTATGATATAAGTGCGGTTAGTCGAAAATTATAGCGGAGGCGATATAACTACAAGAAATCAGAGGCTGTAATTATCAAAGCGCACGTATGTCATGAAGCGCTCGTGGTCTAGCCGAACCAAGCAATTAGAATCAATCACTTGAGTTAAGAGATAACAAACGTGGTTAGGTGCACGATGGGTGACCTTCCCGTGACTTTTTTCATCTTCGTCATTTCGTGAGTGGCATTTTTTCCGAGCACTTAAGTGCTTCGCAAGGCACGTAAGCCGTTAGTGTCGGTTCGGCTAAGGCCCTTCTAAGGTCGTTCGACGGTGGGCACGCGTGGCAATCTATATAAATAAAATTCAAAGCCCTGACTGACTGACTCCCTCATCAACGCTCAGCCTAGCACGTTGAGCTTCCGAAATTTTGCACAGACCGTCTACATATAATGTAGGCAAGGGATAAGACCGTATTTTTTGATATTCAACCCCTAAGAGGGCGAAAAGGGTTGCCAAAATGTGTATGGGAGGTTTAAAGAATGTTGTCTAATTTTCTTGATACTCAAAATAAATACTCTTCAACACAATTGATTGAACAAGTGTTTCGCCGTTTTTCTAAATTTAACCCTTAAGGGAGTAAACAGGGTTGCAAAAAGTACAGTCCGCGCGGACTGAGTCGCGGGCAAAATCTAATAGACTACATAAAAACACCTTATATTAATTTTTTTTTACGTACTGGGATGGTTTTGTTTTTAGGCTTTGTTTTATTACATATCCTCTTAGTATTTTACACGTAATAAATTTACTAGCAAAGGGACGGATAAAAAGGTCACGGAATTGGCGTGCGTGCATGCAACGACTTGTGAACGTTGATGAAGCGAAGGTGATCTGTCAGGATCGTGGCAAGTGGCGGTCCCTGGTCTCTGCCTAACCCTGTTATGTTGAAACAAAGTATGAAACCTAAGAGTCTGAGGGGTTTAATTGCGTTAGCGCTTGCCCAATCCATGGTGATTATTATTATTTTAGTTCTTTATTGAACTAATTAGTAAAGTAAAGTAAAGATTTATTCAATTACCAAATAGGATACATTTTTGGCTGTGTGGTGTCGGCCTAGAGAATAGCACCAACCCAAATTCTTCCCGCGGGTGTCGTAAAAGGCGACTAAGGGATACAAACCGGGGGGTGGGCAGCAGCGCTCCCTGCAGTACAATTCCACCAAACTGCGATCCCCAACCCGCATGCCCAGCGTGGGGATTATGGGCATTACCCCCCAATGATGGCACAACCTTGCGCTCATTAGGGGAGGGCTATGTCCAGCAGTGGACTAATGAAGCCTGAAGAAGAAGAAGATACATTTTTGAAATTACTTAACATCATAAAGACTTACAGATAATAGGAGGTAATTGAATAGGGACCTAACTGAGCTGTAAGTCAACAAGTTAACCGTCGCTGATTTTCAGTTAGGACCTGTTTTTAATTGCATGAGTAAATGTACAAGGGCGTGTAATGCAAGAAGCATTCTCTTCCAGCAAACCTTTGTTGTTCGCAATATTCCGCAATATATATCGCGAATGTGAAAAATAAAAGCACCTACTTATTTTGGTTCATCCTTCATTGTGTCTTCGGAAAACATAAAAATATTCAAATAGGCAAATAAAAGTCGAGTCTGATCATGATTTACCCTACACACGTAGGCAAAACCATTCACTGTTGATCTCCGGCTTCTCTGACTTCCATCACTGAGACAGACCAAATTTCGTTGGTTTTACGTTTATTTGAGAAATATTATGACAATTTCATCACAGTCATAGGGCGTTGGACTCTGAGCCGTAATTTTAAACGTTTAAGGTATATAGTCCTCCTTCGAGTACAATTTGTAAATCTTGATAAATTGATCACGTAATGCAATTGTCTGTGCTCATGAATGCAATATTTTAATCAGCTGTATGAAAAATGCCTCGAAAAAGTATTTTCTTCTGTAAAAGCTACGTAATAATAATAATAATTACTTATACATATCACAATCACTTGTCTTGGGTACAAACTAGATAGAGAACAGTTTACTGCACAACGAGAAAAAGAATACAGCCATGATTTCTTAAATCTAAGTAATGTTATACAATTGGCGGTCTTATCGCTAAGAGCGATCTCTCCAGACAACCTTTGGATGAAGTGGATTGCATGAAGACTATAGTCGGTACGCATTTACATAAATAATTAAAACGAAAATATATTGACACCAAATTACAAACGAGCGCGCGAGAATAATTACTTATAATTACCTGCGATATAAAGTACATATATTTAAATAATAATATACATAGGTATCTAAAAAATAAATAGTTACAGGTAAGCAACCGTAAAGCGCTCTTGACCTAGCCCAACCGAGTGATTGGAATCAATCACTTGAGTTAAGCAACAACAGGCGCGGTCAGGTGCAGAATGGGTGACCGTCCCGTGACTAACGCTAGTGGCATTTTTCCGAGCGCTTCCGTGCTTCGCAAGGCACGTCAAGCCGTTGGTGCCGGCTGTCATGTAATGGCAGTCGTTAAGCCATGTCAGAGGCCTTATGGGCAGCTTGATAACTTCTGACAGTAAGGCCCGCCACTGTCATACAGTCCTCCACCAACCCGGACTTGGCCCCCGTGGTGGAGTATGGCCTAACCTTCCTGCGATGCAGGAAGAGACCCGTGCCCCAGCAGTGGGGACATACAAGGGTTGATATCGAGGTAAGCAACTTTTATTTAAATAATAATGTACATAGATACCTAAAAATAAATACTTATACAATTATCGTTATCGTTATCAACCCTTATATGTCCCCACTGCTGGGGCACGGGTCTTTTCCTACATCGCTGGAAGGTTAGGCCATACTCCACCACGGGGGCCAAGTCCGGGTTGGTGGAGGATTGTAAGGCAGTGGCGGGCCTTACTGTCAGAAGTTATCAAGCCGCCCATAAGGCCTCTGACATGGCTTAACGACTGCCTTATACTATTAAATAGATACAAGCAACAGTTTTCCAGATTATGCAGTGAGAAAGTGGAATTAAGTAAATATAAGTAAATATTCATGGACATATTACACAGATCTCGTTAGCCCTATACTAAGTACAACTAAGTGACTTGTGTTATAGGTGCTAACTCGACGATAGATTTAATACAATAAATACATAGATACTCGTAACATCCAAGACCCGAGACAAGCTAGAAAAGTTCCTTTTCTAGTTTGACCCGGCCGGGGATCGAACCCGAGACCTTCGGTTTTACAGCAGCGTGCCAAACCGCCGCGCCACCGAGGCCGTCTTTCACCGTTTTCACCGATGCCCTGTGCTGCATTTCACCGATGCCCTGTGCTAGGGTAACCAGGTAAGGACATAACACACATGAGGTGTTCGAAAGCCTCAGCGCTTGAAATTACCAATCCGCAGTGGGCACGCGTGGTAATCAAGCCCACACTCTCTCTCTAAGAGAAGGCCTGTGTTCGTATTTCTTAATGATTCGCAATACTCATACATAGTTATATAGTAAACGGGTCTAACCACGATTATCCCGATTAGTCTACCCGAGACCACGGCAACTGTAACGCTGCCGAAACGTCGGGAAATAAGGTTATTACGTTTTACTTAATAAATAATCGCGATTTGACCCGTTTAATATAAAACTAAGGCAGTGTTCTGCAGTGCAACGTTTATAAGCTACATAAAAAAACATGAATTAAAAATCTCCTCCCTTTTTGAGGTCGGTTGATAGCAAATGAAAAGGTTTTATCCAAAGTAGCGCAGAAACTGAGGCTTAATGAACGTTACAATTCAAACTAGACGTCGATTTTGATATTTTAGAGAAAAAATGGGCATAAAAGAACTCCAAACTTAGTCTTTCCAAAGCCCTTGAATAATAGAGTTTAAAAACCTATTTAGAGGCTAAAAATTTCACCCATGCCGAGATTCGAACCCGCAACCTCTGGCTATCCATGCCAGAGTTTGAGGGTTCGAATCTCGGCATGGGTGAAATTTTTAGCCTCTAAATAGGTTTTTAAATTTGTCCTTAGCACGGGTTAGTGCATTAAATTAAAAATAGTATAATAGTAGAGTTTACATAATTATTGTAAAACATAGAAGTCACGCACTGTATTGTCTTAAATTCCAGACATCATTGTCTTCTGAATAATCCTTTGTTATAGTAGCCGTTTTGGCACAAAGTAAAAAGTAAAATAAAAGTAAAAATATTTTATTGTTATTACTTGGATTACACTATTTGGACAGTTGCTGACTCCCACACTAGGCAAAGCCTGTCTCGTGGGGGAGAAACATTGTTTTACAGGTATAGCTTTACGCGGTTGTGATGCGAGCCATTTATGAAATAAAAAGGAAAGTAAAATGTAATAGATACAAAAAAAAGGAAAAAAAAAAGGTAAAAATAAAATTTGTGAGGCAAGGCCGACTTGCACCATTTTCGTACACGAGGCACCGAAAGCGAGTAACTACTCGTATATTTCATTTAAATTGTGGTTTTTGTGGCATTCAGGAAATGGAACAAGTCGTCCCATTACAAAAACTGTGATGTTCACTTAAAGCTAAATTACAAAACCTTAACAAATAAGGCTGGAACTAATCAGTACTAAGTGTGTGTGTGTATATGTGTGCATGTGTGTGTGTGCGTGCGTCTGAGTATGTGTGCGTGTGTGTCTATCACAACAGTGAGTTGGGAGTAGCTTTTATGGAGTTTTCGACTGTTTGTTACGAATTGCAATGTTTGTGCCTGCAATTAGATGCCATGTTATATTCATTTTAAGTGTTAAAGGAAAGCAAATGATGGTGAATGAAGATGTTAGGGATTCAAGTGTGCTTAACATATTTTTTGAACCGCGTTCCAGGTAAACTTAATATATCTTCAGAGATTTTTTCAGGGAAGCGTATACAAGGACCCATGAAGGATTTATTTATTAACCTTTGCCAGCCTTAATAGTGGGAACAAAAGTTTATGTTTCTTTCTATTATTTACATTGTATTGGGAAGGTACCTAAAGTTTTAAAGTCACAGATATTTTGCCTGACGAACATAATGTTTTCGTTATCAACCCTTGTATGCCCCCAGTGCTGGGGCACAGGTCTCTTCCTGGAATCGCAGGAAGGTTAGGCCTTACTCCACCACGGGGGCCAGGTCCGGGTTGGTGGAGGATTGTAAGACAGTGGCGGGCCTTACTGTCAGAAGTTATCAAGCCGCCCATAAGGCCACTGACATGGCTTAACGACTGCCATTATATGACAGCCGGCACCAACGGCTTAACGTGCCTTGCGAAGCACGGAAGCGCTCGGAAAAATGCCACTAGCGGTAGTCACGGGACGCTCACCCATCCTGTACCTGACCGCGCCTGTTGTTGCTTAACCTAGTGATTGATTCCAATCACCCGGTTCGCCTAGGCCACGAGCGCTTCAAACATAATGTTTTATTATACTAATAATGGTTCAAGCAAGCTTAATATATCTTCAGGGATTTTATTGTAGAAACGTATAAAAATGAAATGCAAATAAGAACGCCGACAAAAACAGCCCCACGCATGAATGGAAATCAAAGGCTTCGCAGGCAGAGGTGTAAATTACAATAATTTATTCAACAGTAATATACATGGGGAGTGCAGGTGCACGCTAAAAGTGAAATATTGCGCCCTTTATGGCGATGACTGTGAGAAAGGACGTAAAAATATTGTGGACGAGGCAGAAATGCAGCCGACAGGGTTACGGCTAAAATTAATCCCCTTGAATAATATTTATTAGCCAACTGTGAGAAAAAAAAGAAAACATCGTGAGGAAATGATTATTTTCTTTTTAATGCACTAACCTGTGCTAAGGACAATTTTAAAAACCTATTTAGAGGCTAAAAATTCCACTTATGCCGGGATTCGAACCCGCGACCTCTGGCTATCCGTGCCAGCGCTCTTCCAACTGAGCTACTGGGCTACTCACCGGCATCAGTGAAATTTCGAACCTTTTTACAACATTCTCTGAATTACGTACAGGCAGCGACATCTGGCTAAAGTAATTTGCATCACTTGCGTCGTGAGGAAACCTGAGTGTATGAGTTGTTGAGTGAGTTGAGTGTATGAAATTCCTTCGCTTGAAATTGATCTATACTGAGTACAACTGAATCAATTCTGTTACAGGAGCTAACCCGAAGATAGATTTAATACAATAAATACATAGATAACATCCAAGACCCGAGACAAACAAGAAAAGTTCGTTTCCTAGTTTGAGCCGGCCGGAGATCGAACCCGACAATTAATGTGACAGGAAAAACAAGTAATTAAAATGTGCTTGGCGTATCCAAATAATTTGTCAGTTTCTGACATCCAAGTAATCAATTGGACGGAATAACGAATGGCTTTGATAGTAAGGTGCAGTTGTCGGCGCGGCTCACCGTAATATGCCGAGAGGAATTTTTTGGTCACGCAAAGCTTTGATGGTTCAGCTTTTAATTATTGCTCGGGGTGAGTAGGCGCTCAACAAATATTTACATTTTTTGTTTACATATATTTCTTATATTATTTTTAATGTGCTTAGGATGATTAAAAAAAAAAACTATTTAGTAATTAGTAAATACTTTACAAGTGATGCAAATTACTTCAGCCCGATGTTGCTGCCTGTACAATACAGAGAGTATTGTAAAGAGGTTCGAAATTTCACTGATGCCGGTAAGTCGCCCATTAGCTCAGTTGGAAGAGCTCTGGCACGGTTAGCCAGAGGTCGCGGGTTCGAGTCCCGGCATGGGTGGAATTTTTAGCCTGTAAATAAGTTTTTAAAATTGTCCTTAGCGCGGGTTAGTGCATTAAAAATAATGTAAGTATAATGTATTTTAACTATTATTATTTTAATTTATAGTCTCGGGTTCGATCCCCGGCCGAGTCAAACTAGTAAACGAATTTTTCTAGTTTGTCTCGGGTCTTGGATGTTATCCATGTATTTATTGTATTAAATCTATCGTTGAGTTAGCACCTGTAACACAAGTCAACTAGTTGTACTTAGTATAAGGCTATCGAGATCTGTGTCCGCTCAAGCCACCGCCTTAATAAGAAACCCAGTAAAAGTTTTGTCTTTTTTTCCTTCGTACAAAAAATAATATCTTTAGATAATAAACGTTTTCACAAAACGATGGAGACTATAATCTTCATATCATGGCTCAAGCGCAAAGTGACATAACTGTTAAAGCGGTATAAATTGCAATGTCACCGCAAAACGTATGCAAAAGTGTTGTGCCGTTTTTACACCAAACTTACCATGAAATGAAGAAATCACTTTGTTCTTTATTAATGAAACTCATACAAACGTTTTTTGGTTTTAATTAACAGATGACACATACTATTTTAGTGTTTTTTGGCTTGTCTTTTCTGTCCTATGTCTTTAGTTTCAATTTTTCATTTTTATATCGTTAATTATTGTTGTTGTCAACAGCCCATTAAATTATTATTATCACTTAAAATACAAACAACATAACCTATCTTTACACATTAACACAAACATACACATACACGCATGCGGGTGCACACACACATACACACACAAACACACACACACATATATACAAACACAGATACAAAGAGAGGAACTATTCTTATATTCTATATTCTGCCCATCCTACGGTGCTCAGACCTGCACTTTGACCGAACATCTAAAGACCAGGCTTAAGGTTTGCCAACGGGCGATGGAGCGTTTGCAAGCGGGCATTTTGGGCGTGAGGAGGATTGACCGACTCGGAAACATCGCGCTCCGCTCCAGAACTAAAATCGTTGCTGTTGGAGCTGTGACCGCAAAGCTCAAGTGCAACTGGGCACGCCACGTCATTCTTATGGGTTCAGGCGAAAATTGCCACTGGAATGAAAATTGAATGGGTTCCACGCGACGGATATAACGGCCAAAGCGGAGATGGCGGGACGGTTTTTCAACCTTCTTGCCCGGATGGAACATTTTAAAAACCTATGTAGAGGCTAAAAATTCATCCATGCCGAGACTCGAACCCGTGACCTCTGGCTAATCGTGCCAGAGTTCGCGGTTTCGAGTCCCGGCATGGGTGGATTTTTAGCCTATACATACGTTTTTAAAATTGTCCTTAGCACGGGTCAGTGCATTAAAAAGAATATAATAGGATGGAAGATAACTGCTTAAGACGGGGAGGAGTGGAAACTTATGGCGGAGACCTCTGCCCAGCAAACAGTTACAGCTAGACGTTTAAACCTAAGATTCCGCACTTAGCCACATAGTTGGGCCATCGTACGAGTACTTAGCCATTGTAATCTGGCTTGTGTGAATAATTCTTTATAATTCTTCACAATAAAAAAATTCAAATATCTAATAGTACATCGTACGTAGCAATCACTGATGTATGTCAACTGTTCAAACTCTGTGGTTTCTTCACGATGTTTTCCTTCACAGTCAGCGATTGGTATATCTTATTGTATTTGCAAACGCACATAACTTAGAAAACAAAATAATAGTCGCATGCCGAGATTTGGGAGGCCGGCGTTCGCCTCTGCTGCTACCACTTTGCTCGTTAGGTCTAAACGCGACTTTTTCCACGTGCTGCTATGTAGGTCGCGACGGACGATGTAGATTATGTCTTAGCGGCGAGCGATTATGCTAAGGACCTTTATAAAAATGGCGCACTTGTCTTCTAGTTTATTTCGCAAGCGCAAAGGGACTCTGTTGACCTGTTAAGAGGATTCACGATCCTTGATTTTTTCATAGGATAGGCCTAGTGTGTTAGTTGTCAACAACTAAAACGAGCCCCTGTGGCACTGCGGTAGCGCATTTGCCTACCATGCGAGAGGTCCCGGTTTAGACCCCCCCAAAAAAAACCCCAGGTCTTGGATGTTTACATGTTTATGATGTCGTTGTTTATAGTACCCACGACACAGGGTATCCTAGTGTGGGGCCAGAAGCAATGTATGTGCCAGTATGTAAATGTTATGTTATATTAACTAACACACTAGGCCTAAGTGTGTTGTTGACAAGTAACGATAATAAGGATTGTACTTTTCATCAATTTTGTACATATTTTTTTATGTAGCTTGTCGTATGTTTTTTTATACGTCCCGCTGCAGGACACAGGCTGACGACATTAAAATTTTTTAGCATACGTATTTTACTGTCTTAAAGGAAACTAGGTACGAAATAAAACGACCCATATTTTCTATTTTCGGAAATTCGATGATTTTCATTCATAATTTTCTGTTTGAATTTCGTCTTATTCTGTGACCGACAGGATGTGACCGCCAAATGACGTCACACATACGGCTTAATGATACTATATAACACCCTTGTGGCCTTTTTAAAAACCAAAGGAATTAAGGAAAGGAAAAAAATTCTCCGACATGACATTTGAATGAAATTGAAAATGACAGCTGTCATATCATGTTTAATATTAGGCAACGGTACCTCCTCACTCCACCGTGTGTGTGACGTCATCACACAATTTTTGGTATTTATTTACTTACCAAAAATTTAGAAATAATAAAAATTCTAAATAGTTTTTTCGTATACAAGATAGCAAAATTAAGAAACGGTTTTTTCATCTTTACTTTTAGATAAAAACGTATTATGAGACAAGTTATGATTTTTTTTCATTGGTTTGTAGTTCCCCGAAGCGCCTCATCACGTGTTCGCCGCTAAATATTTCAGCCACTGTTACAGCGAAAAAAGTCACTTTCATCCTCGCCGGATTATCGCGTAAAAAATTGCGTGTGTGGCGCGTTTTGTGCAAACACCCCTCAACTTTGTCATCCGGATTATGAGGCTTTGCTTAAGTACGTGCTTAAGCTTAGTATGGAGCGGGAAATTTCCGATGTTATATTTGGTTTGTGCGCGAAGATGGATTGGGGAGCGCCGCTTTGTTTTGGCTAAGTCGGGAATTAAGTCCCTCGCCATCTATAGTAACTTCCTCGGAAGGCAATCACTTATCGTAGTCCTAAACTAGGATGCTTAGTGCCTTGGTAACTAGGCAAGAATATCACAAACGTGGAAATGCATCTCGACTGTGACCATTTGTATAAAGCTGGTTGTTTGATAACTGCTCAAACTTTGGAATTTAAGTGAAAAGGTTTTATTCAAAGTAGCGCAGAAACTGCGGTGTAATGAACGTTACAATTCAAACTAGGTGTTCATTGGTGGAATGTCTCCGCTTTTTTCTATTTATATATTTAATATTTAGGAAAACCATTGACTAAACCTAGTACTACAAAGCAGACATAAAAATAGACAGCCATTAAAAGTTTCCACAGATGTAAAGAGTAATGTTACATTGTAGGAGTAACCAAATCGATTATTTGTTACAATAGATATAGGCTTAACAGCAGTGGTAGCTCAGTGGGTAGAACAATGGACTCGCAAGGGAGAGATCCAGGTTTTATCTCCAGTGCGGGCATGTACCAATCAATGACTTTGTTTAATTTCAAAGTTACGTACATTTGCGAATTAGTAGTGGCAATACCACACGCTAAGCTTGAAGGAAAACATCGTGAGGAAACCCGCGGCATGGTTGGCTACGCACGTATTGACTTGTCTTTCTTATGGGCTAGGCTGACTCAGCTGTCAGGATGGTATAGGTGCTGGGCAAGCTTACACCATCTATAAAAAACCATGTCCGAGGCACTACAGCATCCGAGTGGTCCCTTTACCCATCTAGTGTGAGTGAAGATGCCACTGGACGCTGTGTAAATCATGTCGTTACGTCGATGCAAACGGCCAATGTAATAGGTATAGTCTAGAATAAGTCAATATCGACTTTTCTCATCGAGGAGTTGTATAGATTGCAAGATCGCTGTGTAAGGTACGATATGATGTGATATCAAAAGGGTTGATATCATATCGTACCTTACACGGAGGATTGTCTATTAGTATTATTATTAAAAACCTATTTAGAGGCTTAAAATTTTACCTAGGCCAGGACTCGAACCCGCAACCTCTAGCTAACCGTGCTAGAGGTCGCAGGTTTGAGTCCCGGCATGTATGCAATTTTTAGCCTCTAAATAGGTTTTTAAAATTGTCGTTATAGTGTAGCCATTAGTGCTGTGCACTCCCTGAGGTATGCGCGCGGCGAGACGGGGGGAAGAATCGGCTGCTAAGCTCTGTCAGTGCGCCGTCAACGCTCTTTTTTCTTCGCCTCCCACCTCACCGCGCATGGGTTAGGGCATAAAAAAGGATATATAATTATTAGCCAAACAACACATTGCACATCATTTAGAAAAGAAATGAATAATCACATAAAATTACAGTAAGACCAGTTTTACGTAAAACTTAACACTTTTATGTACCAAAAAGAACTCCGCTAAGTTTTACGCCATGGTTGGGCCACGGCGCTGATTTTCAGCGGATGCCTTACACTTATATATACTAAAACACATAATTCATTATTTCGAGTTTAGGCCAACAACAACATAAGAGATGAACACAGGATACGGAACAATAATTTATCTGTAAGTCTTTTTGCTTAGTTGATTAATATCAAGGAGAATTCTTGTAAATATACATATGCTCTACATATACTAAAACGTTATATCGACATGACACAGAGCAGGTAATTTGTTTATTTATTTCAATCAGTATCACATTCGGCTCACTCAACTCAAACTCTTCTCAGTTTCTGCCTATCTTTTCGTGATCTAGGCGTGATTATGCGTGTGTCAGACAACGTTAATGCAAAGCAGAAAGCCTTAAATTATGAAATATCTTTTAAAAGTTTCATACCGGCACTGACTGAAAATCAGCGCTGAAGGCTTGTCCATCAGCTTATTGCTGAGTCAGCTGCCATTTACAGCAGCAGTGACACGCCGTGACCTTTAGTTTTTCTTCCTTTTGTTTTTGTGAATGTCATGTTTAGTAATATGTTTTAAGTTTGTTTTGTTACTGTGGCGCATAGTGCACAGTTTCTATAATAAATGTACGCTCGCTAACTGTGAAAGAAATCATCGCAAGGAAACCTGAGTGTCAGAGGTGTTCAAATACCTCGGCGCTTGAAATTGCCAATCCGCGGTGGGCACGCGTGGAAATTAAGCCCATACTCTCTTGCTGACAGAGGGCTTATGCCCAGCAGATGGGCGTTTATAGGCGCCTTAAAAAATAAAAGTTGTTTTTATGGACTAATACGAATAAGACTGCCCTGTTTGGGAGTATAAGAATAGAATAGAAATGGTTTATTTATTACACACAAAACACAGAATAATTTTAACACAGAAGAACCAATCGAAGAAATACATTAGACACTTATAACTAAAAGTTAATACAAAAGCGAAACTGTGTGTCGTGGCAATAAATGGGTACCTGACTCAGCATGTGTTACGAGTTTTCCCGTAACGCTGGTATTCTGTCAAGACCCTGGGTGACAGTCACGAGAATCAACAAAACAATATATATAAGTTAGTAAAGGCCAGTTTTTTTCTTTCTTTCTTCTTTCTTTCTTTTTGAACTGAAAATTTTGATAACTAAAAAGTTAACTGTGGTATCTCTTCAAATTTCTCCTAAAAAGCGTGACAAAACGCTAATTTAGTATTAACTTAGTGAAATTCTCAATCCCTAATCCGGTCCTAAGGACTAGTTTCTGAATTGAGAATTTCGCAAAGGTCATACTTAACTTGAAGGATTTCTCTTCTAATTCCTCCGAAAAGAGCGTGACAGAACGGCACTCAAGTATTTACTTAGTGAAATTTCACTTCAAATATATGACTTGAGCCCATTTTCTGAAATCTCTATTCAGAAAAGTCATATACTCCGACGGTCACTTACTTTTTGCTTACAATATCCACAAATACTACAGCGGAAGTCCACAAATCCCAACATCACACTATCAAGCATTCCGAGCTACGGAGGACGTGACGTCATTAATCAAAACCGGATATGGCGGCGAAACCGGAAGTGGGCGGGCGGCCATTAAGATAATGCCGCGCAGATTAAATAATAATTTAGTTCGTGCCCGGGATCTGGTGGTGGTATTAACTGACGAAAGATTAATTGATCCTAGTTTGATGTAGTGCGCTATCTGTGATTGTGATAAATAATTCTGTGAGGAAAACTGCAAGGAAATTATAAAAACCTATTTAGAGGCTAGAAATTCCACTAATGTAGGGATTCGAACCCGCGACCTCTGGCTGGCTAGAGGTTCGAAATTTCACTGATGCGTGTAAGTCGCCTATTGGCTCAGTTGGGAGAGCGGTGGCAAGGTTAGCCAGAGGTCGCGGGTTCGAGTCCCGACATGGGTGGAATTTTTAGCCTCTATATAGGTTTTTAAAAATGTCCTTAGCACGGGTTAGTGCATTAAAAAGAATATAATGCAAAGTAAATGTTTGAAAATCGGTCAAGTGTAAGTCAGACTCATACGCAAAAAGGGTTTCGCGCCATTATCTATACAACATATGAATTTAAGCGTTACTTGTTATCGTTATTAACATCAAGTAAAACGGCAAAAATTCTCGTTTTTCGTATGGAGAGTTCATCTATTATCTTTTATGAACTAAAACTTTCGTAAGCACAACACATTGTAGACTTTTAGTCCGGATTTACTTACGGGTGTTGTTATATCGGAAAAGTCCGACCAGGTTTCGCTCCGATTCGCAGAGCTTAATCATGGCGAGCAGAGACGGAGCTCGCGTCGTCGGTTGGTCGTCTCACATCGGACTTTTCCGATATAACAACACCCGTAAGTAAATCCGGACTAAAAGTCTACAATATTATCTTCTAGTGTTTTATTTCGTATTATTTTTTTATAAAATAGTAGGAAAATATATGTACTCACATACGTGATATTTTTTAAGGATTCTATTTTGCTCTATAGTAAAAATGCTCCCACGACACAGGGTATCCCCATGTTGGGCCAGTGCCAACTGCCTGCAAGTGAATGTTAAAAAAGAATTTTTATACACACAAGTTGGAACTTTTTATAACTTTTATAAATAGCAATAAACTGTGGAACGACTTCAGGTGTGGTTTTATTTGTAGATTTAGTATATTTTTTTAATAAAACAGAAAAACTGGATAAAAACGGATAAGCAGGTAAAAAGTCAGATCTGGTCAAAGGGTAAAGTAGTAATCATGAAAAATGAGGGAAATCGAATAATGTGTGACGTACATAATTAAAATATTTGAAAATGATAGATGGAAAAAGAAATAAAAATGGTGTGAAGAAGTTTGCACCGTTACAATGTGACTTTTTAAAGTAAAATAAGTAACTTTCACACTACAATACAATCAATTATCTTGGCTAGGTCCCACTCTAGGATACTTTGTTCTGTGGTCTGTTGTCAGACGACCTCTGTGGCGTAGCGGTAGCGCATCTGCCTGCCATGCAAGAGGTCCCGGGTTCGAATCCCGGCCAAAAAAAAAAAACCCAGGTCTTGGATGTTTACATGTTTGTGATGTCGTTGTTTCTGGTTCCCACGACACAGGGTACCCTAGTGTGGGGCCAGATGCAATGTATGTATGTAAATGTAATGTAATGGAAATGTAACCAAGAAAAAACACCCAGAGCGAGACTATACAGCTCAAGTACGGCACCTTCAGTGGGAATAGAACCCAGAACCTCTGTTCCCAAACTAAGATTCCCTGTGCTATGGGTAGCCAGGCTGCTTTCGAATGGCGTAACAATATTTTTTACAGTAAGAAATAATAACTTACTGTCATCATACTAGTCCACTGCTGGACATAGCCCTCCCCTAAAGATGGCCACGTTGTGCTATCATAGGGGGTAATGCCCATAATCCCCACGCTGGTCATGCGGGCTGGGGATCGCAGTTCGGTGGAATTGTACTGCAGCGGGAGCTGCTGCCCGGGTTTGTGTCCCTTAGTCGCCTTTTACGACACCCGCGGGAAGAATTTGGGTTGGTGCTACTCTCTAGGCCGACACCACACAGCGCCTTATTGGGCCTTACTATGCTTATTCATAAATTATAGAAAGTGCCAATGACATTATAAATTATTGCCTGGCTGTGATTAGTTCGTAAAACTAAGTATTTAACCTTATTCTTTCAACTTTGTTGGTGGCGATATTTTTTTTTTTTTACTTGTTTACTTATTCTCCATTTAGAGTTTTTACACAGGAAACACAATACACGATAACAATACCAGCGTTTTAAAGTTGAAACAAGTCCCACAATTTTTATCATTTAAAAAAAGTTCTTTGGAAAGAAAAATAAAACACTTGATATACGGAACCTTCGAATTTGCTTTGCACTTGGCCGATTTTTAAATAAACAAAGAGCTAGTGTTTGCAGCAAAACTTGTCGTAGGCGATATCTCGTAGCAGTGCTACGGCGTAGCACTCGTAGCAGGTGCTACAAATGTCTGCTACGAAAAGTACTAACATAGATAATATTATTGTTTGTTTGTTTTAACCCTTCTAGCGCCACGCGCGCTCGGAAAAAAGAAAGTTCAAAGGTACCGCATAGTGCAGGGTCATTTCGCACCGCCATTTTTTTGCATCTTTTTTGTGAACACAGTTCCGCATTTCTCAAATTAGAGAAAGTACTACGTAATTATTCAATAAGTGTTATATATCACTACAATCTGCATAAAATTCCCTATCCGGTTATTATACTTGTAATGCTAATAAAATTATCAATAAACTTACATGATATTCAAATGACGAGATGAATTTCACTATCCACGCCATTTTGACACTACTTTGAACTTTGTCTCACTATTTTCACTAATTACTCATTCACTAGCACTGAACTAACACTTATAATATGATCTGCATATTATCTATTACTGTTTACACAATTTTCATACTCTAATTCACCAAAATAAAGCTATAAATGAATAATTACCAGGAAGAGGTAAAATGACACTGACCGCCCATACAAGCGGCACAATCCGGGCTAAAAGTTCGAGGCTTTTTTCACTTTCTTTTCCATCAAATACAACGAAACTATTATTTGAATCATAATCTACACACTTTTCCCAGTAATTTGATATATAACACATGAACAAATACGCAGCGTTGCCTTCTCTAAATAACTTATAAAACTTTAGCGAGCGGAGCAACTCACGACGAAAACGCAAAATGGCGTCTGACCTAGCAAGCTCATGTGGTTTCGATGATAATTCAATTTTTTTCCACGTCACGTCATTTGATTGGTTGGCGAAAGTAATCCTTACTAACCATTGGCCAATAAAACAACAGATATTGTCCATAGAGAATGCACAGAGCATAGATAAAAAGAGTCCAATCTGAGCGTTGCATAGTGTACATACGTCTGTACACTAAGCGCTTGGGGGATGCGCGCGGCCGGGCTGATTAGTGTACAGACGTATGTACACTAAACGCGAGAAGGGTTAAATATTCTTTATTCACATAAATTCTTACATACTATTACCCAGTGTATTTTATTCCTAGGCTAAATAGACTTTAGGTAGACACGTTTCCAGATCGGTTACATGGATCTATTAAAACTTACGATAGGAAGTGGATTTATAAATACAAGAAGCTTTTACTTACATAGATATGAAACGTCCTATTTAGACACAAGCTTTGATTAAATGTATTTGTATTTTATGTGTGTATGTGTATTTTTTTACTTCTTTAATACATATTTTTGCTTTGTATTTAAGTGTAAATGTGAATGACCCTATGTTATGCGGGTGTTCTCTAACTAATCAAACTGAAGCAATTTGGATGGAATTCTTGCCATTATACTTTTAAACACCATCTTACAAACCTCCACCAACCCGGACTTGGCCCCCGTGGTGGAGTATGGGCTAACCTTCCTGCGATGCAGGAAGAGACCCGTGCCCCAGCAGTGGGGATATACAAGGGTTGATATAGATTGAAAAAAAAAACACCATCATCAGCCACAAGAAGGCCACTGCTTGGCTCCAGGCCTCCTCAATGGAATTCCAGAAAGTCTTTCACTCAACAAAATATCGCCCCTATAATGATAACATGCATTGGCAGCGACTCGATAAAACCATAAAACTATGTATCACAATCATTTTCGTCGGGTTTCCTCACCGAAATTTCCGGGTCGTCGGTTTGTTTACTTAGCACGTCTTAACCCAAATTTTATAAAGCCATAAAGGGAGGGACCCGGCTTGATTTTATATTTACCATAAAATTTTAAGGGTGAGCCACTTTTATGGTGCATGAGGACACACATTGTTTTCGTTAAGGGGAAGCGATTGCACACTATAAGACGGGATCGGAATTAATTGTTTTATGCTACATTGTACATTGACTTTATACAAACAGAATGATAGTGAAGTAAATTTCTAATTTATAAAGAGAAAAATGTGTGACTAATTGTTTTAAAAAATATATATTCATCAAAACTTTTGCGACGACCTCTGTGAAGCAGCGGTAAAGCATCTGCCTACCATGCAAGATGTCCCGAGTTCGAATCCCGGCTAGGGACGAAAAATTTTTTTGGATGTTTATATGTTTGATATGTCGCTCTTTCTGGTACTCACGGCACAGGGTATCTTAGTGTGGGACCAGAAGCAATGTATGTGCCTGTAAATGTTATTATTATTGTTTTAAGAGGTATTGAATTGAATCGAATCCCTCAAAATTTCAACTCGGGAAAATTTGAAATAGAAAATAGTATCTGAAGACATACCGTTCGGGAATGAGTATTAAATAATACTGACTACTCCAGCGCACTCTGGCTCGATTACATTAATCAGCTTATGCAGCAGTTTGGGATCGGTTATCAGTTGTTCTATTAATATTTCAAGGGTATGACAGTAAGTTGGTAGGAATAGAAATTGGCCTGTGGATTCTAACCCGCGCATCGCCTTGTCTTTAACACAGGTACTTGCTTTTTGAGAATCCCAGCTGTTAAAGGTTGCAGCAATATATTTTTGTCGAAAAACACGTCACAACTTGAACTCCTCTTTACTGACACGATATTGGCCTGATGCAATCAAATTTGCTTACCGAAAAATGTGCACCTCGAAGCGCTCGTGGCCTAGGCGAATCGAGTGATTGGGATCAATCACTTGAGTTAAGCAACAACAGGCGCGGTCAGGTGCAGGATGGGTGACCGTCCCGTGACTACCGCTAGTGGCATTTTTCGGAGCGCTTCCGTGCTTCGCAAGGCACGTTAAGCCGTTGGTGTCGGCTGTCATGCAATGGCAACAGTGAAGCCATGTCAGAGGCCTTATGGGCGGCGTGATAACTTCTGATAGTAAGGCCCGCCACTGTCTTACAATCCTCCACCAATCCGGACTTGGCCCCCGTGGTGGAGCATAGCCAAACCTTCCTGCGATGCAGGAAGAGATCCGTGCCCCAGCAGTGGGGACATACAAGGGTTGATAACGACAACGAAATGTGCACATAAGTCATCGCCATCTATGAATTCAAATTGGAACTAATAAACTAGGCTCAGAGTGCTTAGTGCGAGTTTGACAGATCCAATCGAATAACTTTACTACCGCGTTAATCGAGCATTGAGTAGTGAGTATGAGTAAGTTAACCGTTCGAACCGGCAAAACGCTGTCACAGTACAACTCGCACTCGCGTTTATTCGTGTTTTGGCTGGTAAAAGTGTTTACTTCTCAACGCAAACCATTTCAACTCGCACTCAGCAATTTTAATTTCGATGCTTGTCACTAGGTGGCGCTACCTCGATGCCATAGAAATATGAGTTTATGTTAACGCGATAGAGTAGTTAAAAAACTCGCACTAAGCACTCTGGAAAAAAAGAGCGGCAATCTTAAACTTTTGTCCGGTTTGGGCCAAAGTTATACCCTAAGGGACATTGTTAGCCGGCTTTGCAGTATGTAAGCTGTTTTTAAAATCAAATAGAGGCCGTGGGTTCTATTCCCAATGGGGGCAGCCGTACATTTGTACAAGCGACCTCAGTCTGTGTGTATTTTCATGTTTGTGACGTCCTTGCCATAGTACAGGGTTACCATAGTACAGGGTATCCTAGTTTGGGACCAGGTTAAGAGATTGTATTGTATGGATAAACGAAAAAAAACTGTTAACAGTGGTCCTGAATGCACTGTTTGTGTACCTTATAAGTTAAAATTCATGTAAACGGCAACTAAGCTCTAGGCGCGAACTTGTAAAATGCTAAAAAATACTGATTGGTCGGATTGAAAACTTCGTCGTCAGGCTATGCTAGTCCACTGCTGGACATAGCCCTCCCCTAAAGAGCGCCACGTTGTGCTATCATAAGGGGTAATTGTAATTGAAAACTTATTTTAATTTTATAGCAGTAACTTTCACAGTATCGTCAACTGATTGAAGATTAACGCACTTCCCCTTAAGAAGGGTCGTCCCTGTTAACCGTTTATGTCCCAACGCGCCATACAGCCCTTAAATATACATGTATGCATAGCAGACATACAACGTGTAACAAAGTTATCCTATACAAGCCATATATATTTTGTGACCTACTCGTTCTTGAAAGATCACCTTCGCTTCATTAACGTTAATTAGTCGTTGCATGCACGCAGGTTTTAGGTACTTTTTATCTTCGATATCAACCCTTGTATGTCCCTACTGCTGGCGCATTTTCCAACGTCGCAGGAAGGTTAGGCCATACTCCACTACGAGGGCCAAATCCGGGTTGGTGGAGTATTGTAATACAGTGGCGGTTGTTACTGTCAGAAGATATCAAGCCGCCAATAAGGCTTCTGACACGGCTTGACGACTGCTATTACATGTCAGCCAGCACCAACCGCATTACGTGCCTTGCGAAGCACGGCAGCTCTCGAAAAAATGGCACCAGCGGTAGTCAGTAGCATAAAGCATTATTTGGATGTCAATGAGGTCTGGAATTAAAGCCATTCAATGTATCATTTCTATGTTTTATAATTATTATGTAAACTATGTTAATTAAGGACTTTGAAAAGACTAAGAAAACACCTAGTTTGAACAGTAACGTTCATTAAGTAGCGCAGTTTCTGTGCTACTTTGAATAAAACCTTTTTATTTAATTTCATTTCGATTTGTTGGATGAGATGGATTCGGGATGCCGTCTCCATCTCTTCTAACAAATAGTTTAAGAATTCATAATTTATAAATTGTGAATTTTGCAGAGCTGTTTCCCAGAAAAGAGCGTATTATAACGTTACTTCCGTATGTACTTAGTAAAATTCTCAACTCAGAAACCGGCCCTTAATGTATAATTTTCGCATTTGATTATAGTACGTGTTAGCGATGTGCGAGTTCCGATTGAAATGAGAAGATTGAGAAGAGGAAAAGGCTAAGGCAGAAATGAAGTGAAATAAAGAGGTTTTATTCGAAGTTGCGCAGAAGCTACTTCTTAATGAACGTTACAATTTAAACTAGGTGTCCATTTCAAAATCTAGATCATTTTGGAGATAAAATAGACAAAAAAACTCCTTAATTAACAGAGTTTACCTAATTATTTTAAAACATAGAACTCATGCATTGTACTGGCTTTAATTCCCGACATTATTGTTTTTGAGCCTTTTTGATCTACCTACACCCCCCCCCCCCCCCCTCAGCCCCTACTACTACAGTATAGAACACATAATATAATATATGCAGATGCACGTAAGAATTTTCTGACCTGAAACGGTGGTCGTCGTCAAGCTTTACTAGTCCACTGCTGGACATAACCCTCCCCTAAACACGTTGTGCTATCAAAGGGGGGATAGTGCCCATAATCCCCACGCTGGGCATGTGGGTTGGGGATCGCAGTTCGGTGGAATTGTGCTGCAGGGGGCGCTGCTGCCCACCCCCCGGTTTGTGGCCCCTTAGTCGCCTGAAACGGTACTATTGTACAATTGTTTGTTTTATTTAAATAAACACGTTAAAATAAATACACTCACAAACTTTTGCCTTTATAATATTAGTGAGATGTGATGTGATGATGTACCAAAAACCCAATAAATTTGCCCACGTAAACAGTGTTGCCGAACCGAAAATTTTTCGTATTTCCTCTAACTCTCGTTTGCGTTTTTTTCCATCAAAATATTATTAATCCCATCCGAAAAGGTCCCGGGCTCCACCTTTTGCCAGGTGTCTCCCGACTGAATGCGGTGGAGATAAGGAAAGGAATTTGACTTGCTAAGGAATGGTGCTTTGATATAAACGAGTCAAGGGTGTTCTGTTATTTTAGGGAACTGTGTGATAAAATTTGTGTCACTTAAATACATCCGTCGCAAGGCAAGTTAAGCAGTTGGTGCCACTAGCGGCAGTCACGGGATGGTCATCCATTCTGCACCTAACCGTACCTCGTTATTAGCCCTTGTATGTCCCCACTGCCGGGGCACGGGTCTTTTCCTGCATCGCAGGAAGGTTAGGCCATACTCCACCACGGGGGCCAAGTCCGGGTTGGTGAAGGATTGTAAGACAGTGGCGGGCCTTATTGTCAGAAGTTACCAAGCCGCCCATAAGGCCTCTGACAAGGCTTAACGACTGCCACTACACGACAGCCGGCACCAACGGCTTAACGTACCTTGCGAAGCACGGAAGTGCTCGGAAAAATGCCACTAGCTGGTAGTCACGGGACGGTCACCTATCCTGACTCTGACCGCGCCTGTTGTTGCTTAACTCAAGTGATTGAAAGAGTATGGGCTTCATTACCACGCGTATCTACCGCGCTTTGGCAATTCCACGTGCTGAGGTATTAGAACACCTCAGACACTCCGCACGATGTTTTCCTTCGCAATAAAAATAAAAATAGTGCCCGCAAAAAAAGATAGAAGTGGCGGTTACCAGGTGACGTTATAAATATAAATCAGTCTAACGTACTTCATTAGTCTGCCAAAGAGCACACCCTGTAGACGCCTGTATGAAAGAGGAATATTAATACGTTGCTTTTATTCATATTCTTACTTACTCCGTCTCTCACTGGGAGTGGAGCTGATAAAAAAATATTAAATTTCCCCGCGCTACAGACTGTAAATGTACAGAACGTTTCAAGACAAACTTGGTCTAGATTTATTAAATCAGCAATTTCGAAAATGTTGGTAGTCTGTACATAATACAGAGAATATTGTGAAGAAGTTCGAAATTTCACTGATGCCGGTGAGTCGCCTATTAGCTCAGTTGGAAAGAGCGCTGGCACGGATAGACAGGGATCGCGGGTTCGAATCCCGGCATGGGTGGAATTTTTAGCCTCTAAATAGGTTTTTAAAATGTTGGGAGCCATCATAATATTTATACAAGGAATAATATTGATATAACGAAGGTAGATTTAATTAATAATCTTGTTGTAGAGCTTTATACGGTGCCCCATAAAGTTATCTATTAACTTTTACAAGTCTAAGTCTCCCGCATGCAAGTCCGTCGAGCTGAGCTAAGCCACTGAGCTACCACCTCTGTTGAAAACTATCTCTATAATACAAAAATGAATCGCAGAATGTGTTGGTAAGAGCAAATCTCGGGAGCAACTGAACCGATTTCGCTAATTCTTTGTTTAGAATATTTCTTGAAGTACGAGACTAGTTTTTACGGATAGAAAAAAAAGAATCTACTGTTAGGCGGTACAAAGTTTGCTAGGTCAGCTAGTATTATATAAAAACTTATCCAGTAAGACCGTCCTAAGGTCCTGATAATCCTAAGGATCCAAGTAACATCTCTGTTACTTGTTAGTTTGCTGTTTAACAGAATTTACCTAAACCTGTAAGGGTGGGAGACGTTTTAATATATTTTGGCTGACTTTTTTATACTATCTCTGAAAAGGATTTTATCCAATGCAACTATTTGAAGACATTTTATTGCGTTTTCGTCAACAAAGAAAATTCTTTTAAACAGACTAATTATTACAAAAAACTAAAATATTATTTACAGTTTGACTGTCCCGTTGGTCCCACGGTATCACGTAGGTGTATGCCATGCCGAATGTCCTAGGTTCAATTCCCACTAGAGGTGGCTGTGCAATTAATCGTATAAATTACTTTTTGCTCCTTATTTAACAGGGCTTACATATTAGTGGTGGAGTATGGACTAACCTTCCTGCGATGCCGGAAGAGACCCGTGCCCCAGCAGTGGGGACATAAAGGGGTGGATATCGAATCAAAACATTTTATGTTAAAACTTAGAACTCGTGCACTGGACTGAGTTAAGTTTCAGACATCTTTGAAATCTAAATAATCTTAGTAGCTCTTTTGTTACAAAGTTTGCTTTCCTTCACTTTAAAGTAAAGAAGAAGGGGGAACAAGCAAAACAGACGAAATATAATTTTGTTTCGCTCCTGGCCTAGCCGAGTGATTGGAATCAATCACTTACGTTAAGCAACAATAGGCGTGGTTAGGTGCAGGATGGGTGATCGTCCCATGACTACCGCTAGTGGCATTTATCCGTGCGCTTCCGTGCTTCGCAAGGCACGCTAAGCCGTTGGTGCCGGCTGTCATGTAATGGCAGTCATTAATTCAGGTCAGAGGCCTTATGGGCGGCTTGATAACCTCTGTCAACTTAACAGCAAGGCCCGCCACTGCCTTACAATCCTCCACCAACCCGGACTTGGCCCCCGTGGTGGAGTATGGCCTAACATTTCTGCGATACAGGTAGAGAGAGACCCGTGGCCCAGCAGTGGGGACATACAAGGGTTAATATAATGATATTTTTTCTATATTCTATAAACGTCCCACTGCAGGGCACAGACCCTCTCTCTAAGAGAGAGTATGGACTTAATAACTACGTATGTTCACCGCGGATTGACATTTTCAAGCGCTGAGGTACATCTTAGACACCTAGGTTTCCTCAAGATGTTTTCCTTCACGGTCAGCGAGTGGGCTCCAACTCAGCATACCGCAACACCAAAAAAACATACCATAACACCAAAAAAACATATTTTCAGCAAGTCAGTACAATGCATGCGTCCGACATTGTCAGTTTAGTGTGTCGCAACCCTGATAGTGCTTTGTAATAACTGATTGAGGGTAGTCTGAAACCTTGTCAGCCGAAGATGCGAACGGGTGCCAACCATCAGTCTCCTCGTGACCACGACGACTGTAACGTCGTCGAAACGTCGAGGTAAAATAGAAATAAATTACTACGCGATTAAGCCCCGAAAATATTCTAACTAAATACATATTATTTAGCGCAATAACACTGTCGTCACTTACCAAAACGTTCTATAATAACATTATGTATATAAGAGGCACTTTATTACGCGGTTTCGTCACTTTACGGCCGATTTTATTGGCCAGATAAAGGAGTTTCACTAGACGCGGTTTAGTAGCGATAAATACCAAGCCTTATGATGTGATAATTTTGCTCGGGGAGTTTTTCGAGCAGCCTTTATCGGCGTGTTTAGTGATATACTCTTGCGGTCTTGATATCAACTTTTTATGCCCTCACTGTTGGGGCACGGGACTCTTCCTGCATCGCTGGAAGATTAGGCCGTACTCCATCACGGGGTCAAGTCCGGGTTGGTGGAGGATTGTAAGACAGCGCCGGGCCTTACTGTCAGAAGTTATCAAGCCTCTCATAAGGCCTCTGATATGGCTTAGCGACTGCCATCACATGACAGCCGGAACCAACGGCTTAACGTGCTTTGCTTTGTTATTTACGAGAAAAACACGATATTTGGAACACTCGAAATACGCTGATTCAATTAGTCTGTGGTGGAGATTTTACAAGTGAAAACGTAACGAAAGACTTAAATATACTGCCTTTGATAAGTAATTAGTAATCGAAGTTAAATGCCATAATTTTTGCCAAAAGTAATTGTCCTGAAAAACCCGAACGTGGGTAGTTAGTTAGACCTGAGATTACCGCACTAAGAAACAAATACTATGTTGTGGTATATTTAAGTTCACCCCGAATGGGGCACTGTGCTCCGAGATACAATTTAGTTTAGTTTGTGGTTCATAGTAACTTTATATTATACTAGCTGTGCCCCGCGGAGTAACCCGCGCTTTATCGATTTTCCCATGGAAATAAGATATTTTTCCGCACTAAAACGTAGCCTATGTTTTAATACAGGGTGTCAGCTAACTATATACTAAATTTTATTAAGATCGCATTATCCGTTTAGACGTGAAGAAGTTACAAACATATACACTCAGGTGCACTGGCTACCCGTCTTTCTAATTTCCTTCAGCAAATTTCCATCGTAAGGATGTCTGGAAGAAATTGCTTTTAGCAATAAGCCCGCCAATTGCACAATTACTCGTATTTTGTATTTGTTGTTTTTCCAGTGTACAATAAAGAATATTCTTATCTTAGCTTATCTTACACTCACAAACTTTCGCCTTTATAATATAAGTGTGTGATGATGATATCGTGAAGTTCTTTTTAACATTTTTGATGTGTTTAAAAACCTATTTAGAGGCTAAAAATTTCACCCATGCCGGGATTCAAACCCGCAACCTCTGGCTATCCGTGCCAGCGCTCTACCAATTGAGTAATTGCTCAATTGGTAGAGCGCTGGCACGGATAGCCAGAGGTTGCGGGTTCGAATCCCGGCATGGGTGAAATTTTTGGTCTCTAAATAGGTTTTTAAATTTGTTCCTTAGCACGGGTTAGTGCATTAAAAATAAAAATAGTATAATTTTTGATGTGATTTTTGATCTTTGTCTGAGCGTACTATTTTTCTTCCGGTACCAGAGTTGAGGTAAAGTCCACTGTACCGTCAGCACAGGAAGTGCGAAGCTATAAAACGTTTAACGAGCGAATCGCTAAGTCGACATCCGTGTTGGCGGTACGTGCCTGAGTCTGGAGGTGCCTGTAAAAATATCTTGGAAACATTTTCGAAAGAAATTCAATGCTGGTTTTGACGGTATTACTCTAGCAACAATGAAGAGCGTTATCAACCCTTGTGTGTCCCCACTGCTAGGGCACGAGTCTCTTCCTGCATCGCAGGAAGGTTAGGCCATACTCCACCACGGGGGCCATGTCCGGGCTGGCGAAGGATTGTAAGACAGTGGCGGGCCTTACTGTCAGATGTTACCAAGCCGCCCACAAGACCTCTGACATGGCTTAACGACTGCCATTACATGACAGCCGGCACCAACGGCTTAACGTGCCTTGCAAAGCACGGAAGCGCTCATAAAAATGCCGGTCGGTCACCCATTCTGCACCTTACTGCGCCTGTTGTTGCTTAACTCAAGTGATTGATTCCAATGACTCGGTTCAACGAGGCCACGAGCGCTCTATATGGTTAGCTTATACTCTGGATTAACACAAAGGCTACGTTTTACTGCGGGAACATATCCTTTTCCCTTATAAACTGCGGGTAACACCGCAAGGCACAGATAGTTAACAGTAACTAAAAAAAGCTAAAAATTAACATCGCAACCTCATTCTGACCTTTTTTTTTTTCACCCAGGAGAAACCCCAATTACGGGTACCACCGGCTCAAGGGAGCACAGTGGTTATGTCGGACTCCCCGCCCTGAAAAGGGCGGTATACCGACTAAAACTCCTGGGGTGTTCCTCCGCACCGCAAAGGACGGGGCCACGGGGACGCTTACGCACACTTCCGCGACCCCGTCTGCATCTCATCCTGACCTCATCCAACCTCTTTGTTCAAGCTATTTGCCAAGCAAAGCACTAGTACAGTACTATTTTCTTATTAATGTATAACATTTTGTTAAGCTAGTGACTACTAAAAAACCAAATGCACAGATAAACCTTGTCGGTCTTAGCGAATGGGAGGTGTATACACATACATACATAACCGCACGCCTGGATCCCAGACGGGTAGGCAGAGACCAGGGACTGCCACTTGCAACGATCCTGACAGATCACCTTCGCTTCATCAACGTTCATAGTGCGTTGCATGCACGCAAGCCGGTTCCGGGTACTTTTTATCTTGTCCTTGCTAATACATCCCATATTTGGTCCAAGTATGTCCGCCTGGGACGTCCTTTACCAGTCCTGCCACTCACATATTTGTTTCGTCAATCTATCTTCTTTCATCCTCTCCACATGTCCAAACCGACGCAACATTCCTTTCTCAATTCTGGACACTACATACTCTGGGAGGTATATGCTGTATGTATTTTTCTTTTTGTCCTAATTAAATGCTTAAAAAACAACTGCTCAAACGTGCCATAAACCATGCCTAGGCTATATTTGTTTTCGCAAGTCATCAACTAAGAATTTATGACACCTTACGCGAATTGCTGGCAGTAAACTGCGCTATGGTGGCACAGATTGTGGAACAACAGAATAAGCGGTTACTAAGTCTTATGTATTGATTTTTTTTATATAAAACTACTTTTCGAAGTCTGTACGTATGGAATCTTATAACTAATGTATAAGATTTAAGAAGACAGTCTTGAGAAAATATGATCAAAGTGGAGTTTTCTTTCCTGCTGCCCTTTTCTCCGCTACACTACGGCCCGGAGGCCGCAGCTTTCACTTTTATGTTACATTGTACCTTGACATTCAGCAAACAGAATTTAAATTCTTTACGTTGAAATAAACTGAATTGAATTGAATTGTACACTAGTACACGGGAGCGTGAGGTAAAGTATTTGCTCTCAAATACTCTATATATCTTTTACTGCACGCTCCATTGTATGCCAGCGTGCGTATTCTTTCCGAATAATAGCCAACCTGTTAGTTGGCTAGAATAAAATACTATTTAGTATCAAGCCCGCCAATTGTACAATCTTTAGAGGTACAATAAAGAATTTAATAATAATAATAATAATAATAATAATAATAATAATAATAATAATAATAATAATAATAATAATAATAATAATAATAATAATAATAATAATAATAATAATAATAATAATAATAATAATAATAATAATAATAATAATAATAATAATAATAATAATAATAATAATAATAATAATAATAATAATAATAATAATAATAATAATAATAATAATAATAATAATAATAATAATAATAATAATAATAATAATAATAATAATAATAATAATAATAATAATAATAATAATAATAATAATAATTTTTGCGGTAATAAAAAAATATTATCCCACGGCAACGCATTACCGGAGTACCAAGTATCGATATCAACCTGTATGTCCCTACTGCTGGGGCAAGGGTCGCTTCCTGCATCGCAGGAAGGTTAGGCCATACTCCAACACGAGGGCCAAGTCCGGGTTGGTGGAGGGTTGTAAGACAGTGGCTGGTCTGATAGTCAGAAGTTATCAAGCCGCCCATAAGGCCTCTGACTTAGCTTAACGACTGCCATCTATCGACGACAGCCGGCACCAAGTGCTTAACGTGCCTTACGAAGCGCTCGGGAAAATGCCACAAGTGTTAGTCATAGACGGTTTACCCATCCATGCACTGAACGCGCCGTGTATTGCTTAACCTTCGTGATCGTTTAAGATCACTCAAGCAGCCGTAAAGTGCACATAATATACACAATAGGTAAATAAGTTTGCGCCAACAAAATATAAAGTGAAACTTCTATTAATATCATAACTACTCGTGCCCCTGGACTGCGCTATAAACTTGGAAAAATCGTATCTTAATGAAAAACAGTTACGTCCCACTAGAAATAGCTATTTAATGTCCTGAAAATAATGATTATGGCCTTCGGTCTTTTTTGTTTACGGCTTTCTAGGTACGTTTCTTAGGGACGTTGCTCTGAAAGGAAATATTACGTATTTACGTAATATTTTAATGTCCAAAGGTACTTTGAATGTCACTCCTTCATTTAACTTTGGTCCAGTTGTAAACAGTTTTTTATAAACTGTTCAAGAAGAAGGAAGAGATCATGAGTAAACCTGATTGTCTGAGGCATTGACATACCTAGTGCTTGAAATCCTTAATTCGCGGGCACGCATTACTTTAAGCCCTACACTCTCTCAGAGAGAAGGCCTGTGCCCTGAAGTAATAAAAAAAACCGGCCAAGTGCGAGTTGGACTAGCGCAGCGAGGGTTCCGTACGTATTTGTAGGTTTGTCATCATCATCTACCCATTATGTCCCCACCGAGGAACACGGGTCTCTTCACTGAGGAAGATATAGGCCATACTCCACCACCAGGGCCAAGTCCGGATTGGTGGAGGCTTGCAAGACTGGCTGGTCTTACTGTCAGAAGTTATCAAGCCGCCCTAAGGCTTCTGACGTGGCTTAACGACTGCCATCTATCGACGGCAAGTTTACATAATTATTATAAAACATAGAATATATATATTGTACTGGCTCTAATTGGAGACATCATTGTCATCTAAATAATCCTTTGTTACAGTAGCCCTTTTGGCACAACACATTTTTGAATCGCTTGCCAGGCAAGCTTAATATATCTTCAGGGATTTTATTATAGAAGCGTAGGTTAGTAAGGATCGTGGCAAGTGGCAGACTCTAGTCTCTGCCTAACCTTCCAGAACACAGAAGGGAGTTAATGTCGTCGTCGTCAGGCTATACTAGTCCACTGCTGGACATAGCCCTCCCCTAAAGAGCGCCACATTGTGCTTTCATAGGGGGTAATGCCCATAATCCCCACGCTGGGCATGTGAGTTAATGTACGCGTTCTCTTTTCAGAAACCAGCTTTCTTAGTTATGTATTTCTTTAGGTATATATTAACGCATATGTGGAGGCAGTAACAACTCCTGTGAACGTAACAAACACAGTTTATACGCCCCGTTATTGTGAGACCTTTATGATAGGTCGGGTTTAGACCACATCGATGTCAACCCTTGTATGTCCCCACTGCTGGGGCACGGGTTTCTTCCTGCACCGCAAGATGGTTAGGCCATACTCCTCCACAGGGACCAAATCCGCATTGGTAGAGGATTGTACGACAGTGGCGGGCCTTACTGCCGTAAGACCACATATTAGGCTAGAACTGTGATAAGTATGGGGAAATAATGAGACAGGGAAATCTGTACTTAATTTTTATTACCATAATCAGCCCAGTATGTCCACAGAAAAGGGTGCGGGTCTCTTCACTGAGGAAAGTACAGGCCATACTCTACCACCGGGCCAAGTCCGGAGTGGTGGAGGATTACCAAATTAGTAGCTGGTCTTACTGTCAGAGTTTTCAAGCCACCGACAAAGCCTCAAGGCTTAACGACTGCCATTACATGACAGCCGGCACCAACGGCTTAACGTGCCTTGCGAAGCACGGAACTACTCGGAAAATGCCACTAGCGATGCATGCACTAAACGCGCCCTAAGTTACTTAACCGTCGTGATCGTTTCATTTCTCTCAGGCAGCCGGGGCTGCGAGCGTTTGTTTTCCCAATCGGGTGTAAACGTTCCCTTTATGTTATGTTATTCGAAGTATTTATGAGAACCATCTTGTTTAAACCTTTTACCTTTTATGTTTGTGTCGGAGCGGGCCGCGGCAGATCTATGACAATAAAGAGACAGGATAAAGAACGGTTTTAGACCACAAAAAGGGCCCGTTTCTATATTTTATCAGTGCCTATTGTTGGGTAAATAAATACAAGGACCTTTGTCATTTGTTAAGGGAAACGTCGTTTCGAAGCCCGAGTTATCTTTACGCTGGGATTGGGGGCTGAGGGCTTGGAAGGGATATTGGTAGATGTGTCTTGAAATGCGTTTCAAAATAAATTTTTTCAGTTTCAAATTGTAATTTTACTAATGGTAACTGTAATTATATTAAAAAAATAGATTTGATTGTAAATAAAATTGTCGGTAAAGTTGCTTTTTTTGACTAATTTGTTTACATTAACGAAGAAAAACAAAAATAAATTATTTTCTAAGGTTAACACGAGCAGGAGACATAATTAAAACTGTTTTTACACGGATTTATGCTCGTTTATTACATTCATACAATTTTCCAACGTTTCGGCACCTATTCAGGTGCCGAAACGTTAGAAAATTGTAAAAATGTAATAAACGAGCATAAATCCGTGTAAAAACAGTTTTAAAAATAAATCAGTTAATATAAAAAATTACAGGGAAAACCATTAAATAGGTATATAATTATGTCCTTATTTAAATAGAGTTTTCTAGTTTTAACCGGTAATTTGACCAATGGTAACAGTAATTATAGTAGAAAAATTTGATTTAATCTTGAATCAAGTTGTTGGTAAGATTATTGCAGATTTTTAAAAGAAAATGGTCTTATATTATTAACTTTCAAAGAATTAAGGGAAGGACAGGATAAAAGTACCTGATTAGTTAATTTTAGACAAGTTTCAGTTAAAACCATTCAATACACGGTTCAACAAAATATCATCTTCAAAATTCCTACTTTTTGCTCAAAATTTTCTTTTATCCTTAAGAGGATTTTTTGAAGACCAAGTCAAAAGCTTAAGTCTAGTCTTATCCCAGATACAAAGCCCGTATTAGAAGAAAAATGTATTAAATGAAATTAATATCACATCATTTGTCAAAAAGTGTGATAGGATGGTAAATTAAAATAATTCGGCTTACACAAAAATGCCTATTGTATAATTATTGATTTTTGTTATGTCTTTAGCCAACTGCCCCAGAAGGAGGGTTATTACCCGACTGCGCCAAAAGGACCCATTACGACTAGTTTATAGTCGTCGAATGGGTTACGACTGCCATATTTTATATGAAGTTATAAACGCAACATAAATTGTTACGGTGGCGGGAAGTCGCTGGATGCGGACTGCACAAAACTGTGAAGCTTGGAAGACCATGACGGAGGTCTATGACCTGCATCATCATTTTCGTCATCATCCATTTGACGCCCACTGCAGGACACAGGCATCCTCATGGTCTTCCAAGCTTCACGGTCTTGTGCCGCCCGCATCCAGCGACTCCCCGCCGTCGTAACCAGATCATCAGACCATCCTGCAGTGTGCATCAATTAGCTTATGAGGGCGATAATGAAGCCCTAGCGGCCTAGTCGAACCGAGTGATTGGAATCAACCACTTGAGTTAAGCAACAACAGGCGCGCTCAGAGTGCTTAGTGCAAGTTTGACAGATCCAATCGAATAACTTTACTACCGCGTTAATCGAGCATTGAGTAGTGAGTATGAGTAAGTTAACCGTTCGAACTGGCAAAACGCTGTCACAGTACAACTCGCACTCGCGTTTATTCGTGTTTTGGCTGGTAATCTGGTAAACGTGTTCACTTCTCAACGTAAACCATTACAACTCGCACTCAGCAATTTTAATTTCCATACTTGTCGATAGGTGGCGCTTCCTCGATGCCATAGAAATATGAGTTTACGTTAACGCGATGGAGTAGTTAAAAAACTCGCACTAAGCACTCAAGTGCAGAATAGGTGACTGTCCCGTCACTACCACTCGTGGCATTTTTCCGCTTCCGTGCTTTTTAAGGCATGTTCAGCCGTTTGGTGTCGGCTGTCATGTAATGGCAGAGTCCTATTGGCGGCTTGATAACTTCTGACAGTAAGGTCCGCCACTGTCTTACGATGCTCCATGAACGCGGAATTAGACCCTTTGGTGGAGTACGGCCTAACCTTTCTGCGATCCATGAAGAGACCCGCGCCCCAGTAGTGGGGACATGCAAGGCGTGATATCGATGAGCAACGATTCGTTAAAAATATAATGCTTGTAAACATGTCATATTTGCTCACTTGAGGCAAGCAGAACTGTCTCTTTTGAGCCGAGGTTATCGTTTTAGTATATTATCTTGTTTTTCTCTTGTTAGTTGTTAGTAATCACTGCAGTTGGTTCTTTTGTTTTTTTAATATATTTAATGTTTTATTTCAAGCGCAAAACACCCATAAATTTCTTAGTATAATTAAATCTAACGTAAGTGAGTAGAAAAACAACAAAACTTATTTCTTCTGTGTACACTACGGTCGCTTAATCTGTGAGACCGATTAGATTTTTAGAATTGTGCTCTTTAATCATTCAATTCATTTTAATAATTTTATGTTATTGAAAAAACAAAATGTTCACTTAATAAATGGCGAAGTTGCTAGGTTCAAAATTAAAAGATTATCTGGAGAAAAAGGCCTTATGGGCGGCTTGATAACTTCTGACAGTAAGACCCGCCACTGTCTTACAATCCTCCGCCAACCTGAACTTGGCCCCCGTGGTGGAGTATGACCTAACCTTCCTGTGATGCAGGAAGAGACCCGTGCCCCAGCAGTGGGGACATACAGGGGTAGATATCGTGGAGAAGAAACTAACAAACACTCCACTTTTATTCTTTTCAAAAGAATGTTTAAGTTAATTAACAGAACTTTCATTTTAAAAATTATTAGTCATGAATGTGTTGAACACAAGCACAATTGTCCTCTAAATACCTTTTAATATTATTCTACTGTAACTACTATTAGAATATTTTCTGGGCTTAATTTCGTAGTAATTTATTGCTATTTTACGCGATTAAGCCCCGAAAACATTCAAATAATGTGCTCAAGTCGCGAAAGCTTAAAAAATCTACTGTCACTAATAAATGTTTTTATCTATCTTCTATGAACAAGAAGCACAAAGTGTTTCAACCACTTTCTTTGAGCTAACATCCTACCCAATAACAACGCACCATCATTCATTTCGACAATGCATCCATGAAGCCCACATACACAATACGTTTCGAACCGCAAATATATCACTGTAAGACACCTTTACACCCGAGACAGGTAGACCGACAGTACATCTATCTTGTGTCAACCCCGACCTACAGTCGTTGAAATGTTTGGGTGAATTAGTTAGGGATATTATTAATTGCACATCACATAAATAATCACCTATCAATTTCTTTCCATCATTTATATACTTTTTTAAATCAAATAAATTACTTCAATACGAATAAAATAAATGTTGAACAAAGCTATACAGCAGGAAATTTGAACATATAAATCAGCAGGACATAACTTTTATCCTCTAATGCGAAACAAATAAATTCCTGAAGGTACAAAAATACGACAATCTCGTCATAAATACTGACTGCACCGAAAATTTTCCAGAGCGTGCGATGATAATGCTCATTCTCATAGAAAAATCCGAGCGGTATATATAAGTATCAGCAGTATATATCCTAATAAGTATAGTCCTATACTATCGTAGCCCTATACTAAGTACAACTCAATGACTTGTGTTATAGGTGCTGCTAACTCAACGATAGATGTAATACAATAATAAATACATAGATAACATCCAAGACCCGAGACAAACTAGTAAAGTTCGTTTTCTAGTTTGACTCAGCCGGGGATCGAACCCGAGACCTTCGGTTTTACAGTCGGCGTGCCAAACCACTGCGCCACCGAAGCCGTCAATGAATGAATGAATGAATGAATGAATGAATGAATGAATGAATGAATGAATGAATGAATGAATGAATGAATGAATGAATGAATGAATGAATGAATGAATGAATGAATGAATGAATGAATGAATGAATGAATGAATGAATGAATGAATGAATGAATGAATGAATGAATGAATGAATGAATGAATGAATGAATGAATGAATGAATGAACGAACGAACGAACGAACGAACGAACGAACGAACGAACGAACGAACGAACGAACGAACGAACGAACGAACGAACGAACGAACGAACGAACGAACGAACGAACGAACGAACGAACGAACGAACGAACGAACGAACGAACGAACGAACGAACGAACGAACGAACGAACGAACGAACGAACGAACGAACGAACGAACGAACGAACGAACGAACGAACGAACGAACGAACGAACGAACGAACGAACGAACGAACGAACGAACGAACGAACGAACGAACGAACGAACGAACGAACGAACGAACGAACGAACGAACGAACGAACGAACGAACGAACGAACGAACGAACGAACGAACGAACGAACGAACGAACGAACGAACGAACGAACGAACGAACGAACGAACGAACGAACGAACGAACGAACGAACGAACGAACGAACGAACGAACGAACGAACGAACGAACGAACGAACGAACGAACGAACGAACGAACGAACGAACGAACGAACGAACGAACGAACGAACGAACGAACGAACGAACGAACGAACGAACGAACGAACGAACGAACGAACGAACGAACGAACGAACGAACGAACGAACGAACGAACGAACGAACGAACGAACGAACGAACGAATGAACGAACGAACGAATGAATGAATGAAAGTTCTTTATTACACTAAAAAAAAATTTGTACCAAGGCAAGCTTAATATTGGATAGTATTTCCTTCCAGCTAACCTACGATAATACTACATAGATAAGTGTTCACCGCAGACATTCAGGCTTCCTCACCACGTTTTGCTTCACGATTAGCAAGTGGTATTGCTACTATATATTTACAAAACTACGCAATTCAGAAAACAAAGTCGTACATGCACGGATAGCCAGAGGTCGGGGATTCGAATCCCGGCATGGGTGGAATTTTTAACCTCTAAATAGGTTTTTAAAAAAGTCGTACATTCCAGGATACGTTCTACCTGGTAGAACTTTGGCTTCTTATTTGTGAGGTCGTGGGTTCAAATCCCGGCATGTACCACTTCGTTTCCTGACGTACATTTGTGAAGTTATACCAGCAACACCTCCCCGCTTGCATCCGCTCTGGTTATTTATTATCTCACCTAAATTCGTGGGGGCGAAGCACCTCCCCGCATGCATCACGCCAAGCTAAGTAGACACATGGACTCAGGGCCGCTAGTACAGTCTACGACAATTTGTTAACAAACCGCATCGTTTGCACGACGCCGGATCTATTGCTCTGGTCCGAGGCAACCCCCGTAGGTACAGGGTGACTGAATTAAAGCATGTGAAATGCATGAGTTTTGTAAAAAGTGTGTGATCTCTGTTAATTAAGGACTTGCTCTGTACTGTACAGAGAATATTGTTAAGAGGTTCGAAATTTCACTGATGTCGGTGAGTCGCCTATTAGCTCAGTTGGAAAGAGCGCTGGCACGGATAGCCAGAGGTCGCGGGTTCGAATCCCGGCATGGGAGGAATTTAAAGACTAAGTTTGGAGTTTTTTTTTCCATTTTTTCACCACAATTATCTAGGATTAGACACCTAGTTTGACTTGTAACCTTTGTTAAGCCTTTATTCAAAGTTAAGGTTTTATTCAAAGCATCTGCGCTACTTTGAATAAAACCATTTCATTTCTGTGTTTAATCACGACTTAGATTTATTAGGCGCAAAATAAAAATAAAATTATATCTTTTGTATTTCTTAATGATTCGCGATACTCATACATAGGATTATTTATTAGGTAAAATGTAATTACCTTTTTTCCCGACGTAATTATTTACTTTTTACCTAATAAATAATCGCGATTTGACCCGTTTAATATCTTTTTCATCCCACCATCTCGGAAAGAGTATTTTTAATCTTCAATATCTGAGTGGAGGATAAAGTAAATTGAATTTAGAACATCGTGTGCACTAAGTTTGTGAATTAAAAGAATATTACACTCAATTTAAATAACTGTAGCAACGTTACTTTAAAATTTTCTTAATTATACCTTAGTATTATTTTGTTATAATTTAAAGATTATTCTGTAATATTTACCTGTCATAATGTAGTAGGTAATTAATACCTAAACTGATATAAAAGTGTACCTATCTTGTGATTGTAAACGTTTTTTTTTTTGCATTTAGTAATTTCCTCGCTGAGGTGGAATGAAAAGTTACGTGTTGCACTCGAGTGCAAAGATTTTTCACCTCGTGCTCTTTTGATTCCCTCGCTAACGCTCAGGATTCTAATTTTGAATCACTCGCTGCGCTCGTGATTCAATTTTAGAATCCTTCGCTTGCTCGGTCATCAAAATTGAACACGCGGTTAAAAAGCAACTTTGCACTCTTGTATGACAAATAACTATTGATGCTCAAAATTACATTAGGCAGGTAGTTAAGAATAAAACAGTATAAGCAAGACGAAAACTACTGAAAATTTAATAAAATGTAGTTCGATCGTCGTTAGCCGGTGCAAGGCACTGGCTAACTGTTTTTTCACTTAAAATATTCTCTCAAATTATTGCTAACACTTGCAAAATCAGGCTGTATTGTTCCAGACCGCGGCAAGTCTGCAAGTGTGAATCAGGAGCGAACGCGTTCTCGTTGGAACTTCCCTGAGCTGGAATTTATTGGAATTAGTGTGGCGAGTGTACTAAAGGACGCTGGACTTAAAATTGATGGGTCTAGGATTTGAATCCCAGGTTTGGTAGATTTGGGAATTCGTAGTAGTGATGCCACTCGTTAAAATGATCGAAAATATCGTGAAGAAACGTGTTTTTCCGACAATGGGACCAAACTTGGGTCCCGCCCGTTTATTCTTTTCCACCAGTTTTTGATTTTATCTTTTTTAATTTTTTTTATTTCTATTTAACTTATGCGGATTTCATAATAGTCTATAATACTACCTATAAGGTAACGAATCGATTGAGATTTTATTTGTCACAATTTGCCCATTCGTTAAGGAAAACCCCTTATCCTTAGGGAACATTATCCAGAGGGAACCTGGAATCGGACATACATACAATCCAAACCCATTAACCTCCTTTTCAAACTTTTCTTCAAAAATATTAAGACCTACGTGAGGAGCTAACTCAGCGAGGATTCTTTCACGAAGTTTTCCTTTCTAGCTAGCAAGATTAAAATGACAAAAACTAAAATAACCTGACATTTATATACAGGCACATACATTGCTTCTGGCCCCACACTAGTATACCCTGGGTCGTGGGAACCAGAAACAAAGCCATCACAAATATGTAATTATCCAAGACCTGGGGTTTTTCTGTCTCCAGCCGGTGTTCGAACCCGAGACCTCTCGCAAGGTAGGCAGATGCGTTACCGCTGTGCCACAGAAGTCGTCGTTCAAAACACACCAAAAGTATTACTTTGGATTAAATCCGAGCTCTCAAAACCGTACGCGATCGATAGTAAATTCAAACAAAAGGCCTTCAGAAAGTTGCCATAACCTGGAAATGGTGGCAGTGGAGGTGAAAAAAGTAACCGAATTGAAAAGGGCCCCAGAAGTTTATACAGCCCGTAATAATCCAACTTCGGTATATAGCAGAGTAAAAAAAGTGGTTAAAAAGTTGAAAACCCGACAGCCAGATAACAGATGGTTGCAAATAACTAAAATAAAAAATTACGAAAAACTCGCAGACGGGACCCGCTTAGTAACAATGAGTCAATGCGTCGAATTTTGGGGTTCCACCGGCTTATTTATTTATTTAATTTTTTTATTATATCGAAGATAATAGACTTATTCGAAACTCAAATTATAAAATTGTGTACTAGGCACGCATCGAAAAATATTCTCACCAAATAATGATAATGCTTAAAAGTAAGGTTTCTTGTTATTTTCTATTTAATATGCTCAAAAGGAAACATGAGAAATCTTAGTATCTGTGGTAACTTATTTAGATTTATATTGAAAAAGTACCTCTTAAGCTAAAACTAATGTTCGAAGTTACTTTCTTAAGCACCACATATTATCCACGATTCACTTACTTAAGCAAGTAAGTGAATCCGGGATTAAGTTAAGCAACTTAATGTTTATTATAAACTTCGAAAATCACGCATAAACCTCCCAGGTTTCTGTGATTTTGGTTTGTTTAATTTCATTACAACATAAACCTTAAATAAATAAATAAAAAAACTATGAAATGAAAAGGTTTTATTCAAAGTAGCGCAGAAGCTGCGGCTTAATGAACGTTACAATTCAAACTAGGTGTCCATTTCAAAATCAAGATCATTTTGGAGAAAAAAAAAAACTCCAAACTTAGTATTTTCAAAGTCCTTAATTAACATAGTTTACATAATTATTATAAAACATACAACTCATACGTTGTACTGGCTTTAATTCTAGACCTCATTGTCATCTAGATAATCCTTTATGTTATAGTAGCCCTTTTGGCACAAAGTGTGCTTAACATATTTTTTGAATAACTATAGTCTAGAATGCAGTATAAATATCCTAGGACTTCGTCGTCAGGCTATACTAGTCCACTGCTGGACATAGCCCTCCCCTAAAGAGCGCCACGTTGTGCTATCATAGGGGGTAATGCCCATAATCCCCACGCTGGGCATGCGGATTGGGGATCGCAGTTTGGTGGAATTGTACTGCAGGGGGTGCTGCTGCCCACCCCCCGGCTTGTGTCCCTTAGTCGCCTTTTACGACACCCGCGGGAAGAATTTGGGTTGGTGCTATTCTCTAGGCCGACACCACACAGCAAGCAAGTCCTAGGACTCTAATGCCTCGATATTAGATCCTAGGTTCCAGACTGTAGGTTCTAACAATAGTTATCACTATTATTATTATTATTATTAAGATTTCTCATGTTCACTTTCAGGCAAAAACGTATTCTTCTTCTCTTCTTCAGGCTACATTAGTCCACTGCTGGACATAGCCCTCCCCTAATGAGCGCCATAGCGCAAGGTTGTGCCATCATTCTGCCGTGGTATGACACTGTATATATAGATACAGTGTTTTGAAGTAACATGAATATTTCGATTCTTCGCCGTTAAGTACATGGCATGGCATGAAAAAATATTGAAAAAGTTTTGATAATACGGCAATCAGTCATAGTAATTAAGACTGTAAAACCAGCATTATAGAGACCTGTTTTGACAGGATACTATTTCTATAGATAGGTAGAAAATACTATTTCTATAGATAGATAGATAGATGCAGTTTTTTGTCATAACGACCTTTCCAATTTGTCAAGAAAAAAAGCGGAAATTCAGTGCGAAGATTCTAGATTTTTTTAATTAGGATCGTAAATAACATTTTTTTTTTATTAATTCGTAACGACATAATTATGTGCACTATTATTTAACGCATGTAAGATTTTCAAATTAATCTGTTTCGATTTGACGTATCTATGCGGACTTTTCGTAACAAAATGTTTTTGGCGTTTTCTGCAAAATGCCGGTTTTTAAATTACAGTGTTTGGTCACGACACGGCAGCATTAGGGGGTAATGCCCATAATCCCCTCGCTGGGCATGCGGGTTGGGGATCGCAGTTCGGTGGAATTGTACTGCAGGGGGCGCTGCTGCCCACCCCCCGGTTTGTGTCCCTCTGTCGCCTTTTACGATACTCGCGGGAAGAATTTGGGTTGGTTCTATTCTCTAGGCCGACAACACACAGAAAAACGTATTATTAAACAAGTTATGATATTAATTCCATTGGTGGCGCTAGGTAGCGCCCCTAAGTGCCTTAAGATTCATTTTTTGTCTTACTAGTGTTTGTTTTTAGTAATAACAGCGCCATCTAGAAACTTAGAAGCGAACATTTTGCCACATAGATCAGGAATTTGAACACGATAGTTTTTTTATTTCACATCCGAAGTTTACGACTTTAAAGCACAACATTACCTCACGCCTGTATTGCAGAGGGGTAGACAGTGACCAGGAACTGCCACTTGCCACGATCCTGATAGATCTCACGCCGGTTTCGAGTGCTGTGTACTTATTTATATTGTTAGAATTAGATATAAATTTACATTACAATCTTGGAAAGTTAGGCCAAGACATAAAAATGTCCTAACAAACCACTAACATCGTTATTTCGTTATTAACCGTTATATGTCCCCACTGCTGGGGCACGGGTCTCTTCCTGCATCGCAGGAAGGTTAGGCCATACTCCACCACGGGGGCCAAGTCCGGGTTGGTGGAGGATTGTGAGACATGGCCGGGCCTCTCTGTCAGAAGTTATCAAGCCGCCCATAAGGCCTCTGACATGGCTGAACGACTGCCATTATATGACAGCCGGCATGAAAGGCTTAACGTGCCTTGCGAAGCACGGAAGCGCTCGGAAAAATGCCACTAGCGGTAGTCATGGGACGCTCACCCATCCCGTACCTTACCGCGCCTGTTGTTGCTTAACCAAGTGATTGATTCCAATCACTCGGTTCGCCTAGGCCACGAGCGCTTGAACCACTAACATAAAGTCCATTTATCCTTACTTGTCCATTCTAGTAAACAAAATTCTACCGGTAAAGTATAACTTTTCTGTCGAAAATTACCACATATCCATAAATAAAGTTACCTGGGACTCTATACTAAATAAAGCGCTGCCCATCCTATAAGAAAAATTCACGAACTTGCCAGAAAATGTGTAATTTTGAGGTTAGAATGTTGTTTACTAAAGTGGTCAAGTAACGATAAGTAGAATATACAAACATCGGCGTGGTAAACATAACTCTCATTTGCCGTCGATGTCAGATAAAAGGAAGAGCGATTTTGTTCAATCTTCAATAAGGCAACGAAAGTTATATTTTGCAATGTTTTTTTTTTTTATTTTTCTGTTTTAGAGAACGCAAACTTGTAAGGAAAACATAGTAAGGAACCCCGCTGCATCTACGTAATGATATGATTTATGCAACGTCGAGTGGCATCTTCACTCACACTAGATGGGTTAAGGGTTCACTTGGACGCTGCAGTGCCTGGGTCATGGTTTTACATGGTGTACGCTGCCAGCACCTAAGAAACCTTAGTGTCGGAAATACGAGTATTAACATACCTTAGCGCTTGCTACGTACAATGGCCCAACTATGAGGCTGAGTGTTGTGCTCTTGTTATGCTTGTATAGGGAAGATCGGGCGATCGTGCTCTTCCGCTATATAGGGAAATTTCCCGCCAGGCATATCGTATGCCTGGGGACGGCCGGTCCAACTATTGTTAGTCGGACGTTATATTTATGGTATGTCATTGAAACACTTTGATTGCGCGATGCAGGAATATTGGAGTTTGTATTGCGCGCGCAGGGTTGACATGTGCTCGCCACACTTGTGTTATGCTCGTGAACGAGTGCTGTTCGTGTCTCTGACCGCAGCACTTATGATTTCCCCTACTATTGTGAGACATTTGACTAATGCTTTGACATTTAGGGTTGTTAATGGCAATCATGAAATCTTATTAAGTTTACGTATGACAGCTGATGTATTTGGTTTAAAATGATTTAAGAAAAGATGGTCATAGTGGAGTTTTTTTTCCGGTGCTTTTTATTCTTTACGTTGAAATAAATTTACGTATGGTAACTTTTATATTTGGTTTAAGATGACTTAAAAAAAGATGGTCACAGTGGAGTTATTTTCCGCTGTCTTTTTCTGGACTACATTACGGCCCAAAGGCAGCGGCTTACATTTTACATTGTACATTGAAATTCAACAATCAGAATGTAAACTAAATTGATTTGAGTTTCAAATGATCTAGATTCATATTCAAATCAATTTATTTCAACAGAAAATGATCTAGATTTTGAAATGGTCACCTAGTTTGAATTGTAACGTTCATTAAGCCGCAGTTTCTGTGCTACTTTGAATAAAACCTTTTCATTTCATTTTATTTTAATTTCATTTCAATTTTGAATTTGAGTGCGGAAATCACAGGTCTAACTGACTCACCAACTAAAGGGATTCGTGAAATGTAACAAATGTGTATGTGTATAACTGTATGCACTTTGTGAGTGTGAACCCCTCTGGCCGAATTCGCGCGTCGCCGCGCGATTTTTTATTTTCGGGTAGAGGTGCGAATATAAAAGACACGTCTCGGGTTAATATTGGACGCTTTTATAAACGCTCTGTGAAGAAAAACGCTGTGAGGAAACCCGTGGCCTATAATCATTCGACCGTTCGCATTTACCGAATAAACTAGAGACCTTTTTGCATCTACGTAGTGAGATGATTTATACAGCGTCCAGTGGTATCCTCACTCACACTAGATAGGTGAAGGGACCAAAAGAGGATGTTGTAAATAATACGCACTAGTGCCATGCAATTCTTCTTATCCATCTTAAAACTGAGTCCAAGTACATACCCACGGTGGCGGGGAGTCGCTGGATGTGGGCGGCACAAGATTGTGAATCTTGGAAAACCATGAGGGAGGCCTTTTTCCTGCAGTGGGCGTCGAATGGCTGATGATAATCACGCTGACTACCTGAGACATCCCTTATCAGCCTGTTCACCTTGCGCTGGCTAAAATGTTGTGAAAGGCCCCTTTTATTTATTTATTTATTTATTTATTTAATATTTAGGAAAACTAGTGACTAAACAAACATAATTCTACAAAGTAGATGTAAAAACTGGCACTCATAAGAGCCTGAGTGCTTAGTGCGAGTTTGACAGATCCAATCGAATAACTTTACTACCGCGTTAATCGAGCATTGAGTAGTGAGTAAGTTAACTGTTCGAACTGGCAAAATGCTGTCACAGTACAACTCGCACTCGCGTTTATTCGTGTTTTGGCTGGTAAACGTGTTCACTTCTCAACGTAAACCATTACAACTCGCACTCAGCAATTTTAATTTCCATACTTGCCGCTAGGTGGCGCTTCCTTGATGCCATAGAAATATGAGTTTATGTTAACGCGATCGAGTAGGTAAAAAACTCGCACTAAGCACTCAGAGTGCTTAGTGCGAGTTTTTTGATTGGATCTGTCAAACTTGCACTAAGCACTCTGAGCACACGACGTATTTTAAAAGCGCAGACGACGCGCAATTGACCCGCGTATATGCGCTTTAAACAGTTTCGAACGCAACTTTGTACTGCACGTATACGCGCACATAAAGTAATACAAACGCGCTGTAATCGCTCGTAGCTTTAGCGATTTAATCAGAGACACCCCCTCATTCATCTATATTATCCCGGATATTGGGATTTTTGTAAAACTGTTACCTCATGTCATATTCGTCATTTCAAGAACTTCTTTTGATTCTTACACCGGAGTTAATTCGTCAAAATACAAGAATGAGTGCGCTTGCTTCTCTGGCCTCCTCCGTCCCTTTGTACGCACGTTTGTATGGATTCAAACGCGCGTTTGTACTGCGTTCAATTTGTGAAACGCACATACAATACAATCATCGATACAAACGTAACCATCTGTATCTACGAAGCCAAAAATGCGCGTTTCTGATACGCGCGTCATCTGTGCGTATAAAATACGCCATGTGGTTAGGCTCTTAGAAGTCTCCACAGAATACTGTAAGAGTGCATTAAATCGATTATAAATGTTACATATTAACATTTATATTTACAAGAAGCGCTCGTGGCCTAGGCGAACCGAGTGGTTGGAATCAATCACTTGAGTTAAGCTACAACAGGCGCGGTCAGGTGCAAGAAGGGTGACCGTCCCGTGACTACCGCTAGTGGCATTTTCTGAGCGCTTCCGTGCTTCACAAGGCGCGTTAAACCGTTGGTGCCGGCTCTCCTGTAATTGAAGTCGTTAAGCCATGTCAGAGGCCTTATGGGCGGCTTGATAACTTCTGACAATAAGGCCCGCCACTGTCTTACAATCCTCCACCAACCCGGACTTGGCCCCCGTGGAGTATGGCCTAACCTTCCTGCAATGCAAGAAGAGACCCGTGCCCCAGCAGTGGGGACATACAAGGGTTGATAACGAATTTACTTTCGATTTAGATTACTTTTGCAGCTCTACGACAGTTCATAGCTCTACGCGAATTTCTCGCCGACCCAAGCATGCAGAGTCTGTGAAAAAGCAAGAATTGAGTCCGAAAACAAAAGGTGTGCCTGCAAACTGGAAGGGTCACGGGGCTGAATGTCTAGCGAAAAGACTATTATCCGCATGACCGCCCAAAGGTTAAATTGTGAAACTGTCGGCCTGGAAGCGTAATCAAGGGCACGGGGTTCCTCTCAGAGAGAGAGAGAGACTTAATTATATTCTTTTTAATGCACTAACCCGTGCTAAGGACAATTTTAAAAACCTATTTAGAGGCTGAAAATTCCACCCATGCCGGGGTTTGAACCCGCGACCTCTGGCTATCCGTGCCAGCGCTCTTTCCAACTGAGCTAATGAGCGACTCGCCGCATCAGTGAAATTTCGAACCACTTTACAATATTCTCTGTATTACGTACAGGCAGTCATATATAGAGTTAATCACCACTCCCGTCTGGCGATTCCAAGCGCTAAGGTGTATATAGAATGCCTTTCTTAGTATCCTTACACTGTTTTACTTCACAGTAAATTATACATACATGCTTGAAACGATGCGTCACCACATGTACAGTATGCTAGCTTTTAAAATATACCTAGGCTACTATCGGATAGAATCGGATATATTTGTACATACATACATAACCTCACGCCTGTATCCCAGAGGTGTAGGCAGAGACCAGGGACAGCCACTTGACAGATCACCTTCGCTTCATCAATGTTCATAAGTCGTTGCATGCACGCACGCCGGTTCCGGGTACTTTTTGTGTTTCCCTTATATATTCGTGCAACAGAAATATTGGAACTAATATGAAACTTAATTTCATAGTAAAAGCAGGAAGTAGTATTACACTCGTGTGCTTGCGGCGAAAATCGAAGCCTACTCTAGAGCCCGAGGTATATTCTAAAAGCTAACAGACTGCACATGTGGTGACGCCTCGTTTCAAGCAATTCTGCCAGTGACTTTTCGTTTTAAGTTACGTACGTTCGTTATCAACCCTTGTATGTCCCCACTGCTGGGGCACGGGGGTCTTCCTGCATCGCAGAAAGGTTAGGTTCACGCTACACCACGGGGGCTAAGTCCGGGTTGGTGGAGGATTGTAAGACAGCGGCGGGCCTTACTTAACTGTCAGAAGTTATCAAGCCGCCCATAAGGCCTCTGACATGGCTTAACGACTGGAATTACATGACAGCCGGCACCAACGGCTTTACCGCTCGGAAAAATGCCACTAGCGGTAGTTACGGGAGGGTCACCCATCCTGATTGATTCCAATCACTCGGTTCGCCTAGGCCACGAGCGTACAATTTATTGATATGAATAAATTTGTAATGGCAATTCCGTCTTCTGACTGTGAAGAACAATATTGTAAAGAAACCTGAGTATTTGAGTATTCGATCACCAATCTGAGGTGGGCATAAACGGTAAGTAAGCTGTACTCTCTAAGTTCGAAGTGGAGTTTGCTAAACGGAATTTCGGATCAATGCGCATCCATCCGTATTGTAATTACGGAGTCCGAAAACCCCTTAGTTTACACCACTCAGAACAAACTATACGGACGTGTTAACGATTGCTTCGATAGTAAAACGCTCCCAGATTTCTATCGAGTGCTTGCTTCAGTTATTTCAATAGTAGTTCAGTGAAGTTTGCTAGTTCAGAGCTCCGCACTAACTCAGGCAAAACATTGAGTACATAGTACGGTCAGTGTAAAGCGGTTGAACCTCTGTTCAGGCGATAATCGACCTTATGGTACGTCCAAAAAGTGCTAGCTTAGTATAGCTGTGCTGTGGTCGATTGTACTTATTAATATCGGTACTTTATCGAGTACAGACGGTTGGAGAAAGTTGTGAAATTGAATGCATTTTATATTTTATGTTTAATTTGTATTCTTCTTCTTCTTCAGGCTATATTAGTCCACTGCTGGACATAGCCCTCCCCTAATGAGCGCCATAGCGCCCTGTCTTCAGCTTGCCGCACCAGCATCTGCCGGCAGTTTTCCGCAGACCGTCATCCCACCTGGTCGAAGGGCGTCCTACGCTGTGTTTGCCGAGTCGCGGTCTCTAGTCAAGAACACGTTTACTCCAACGGTTGTCGGTTCTTCGCGAGATATGGCCAGCCAACTGCCACTTCAGTTCGCTAATTCTCTGAGCTATGTCGATATCTTTGGTTCTATGTCGGATGCATTCGTTACGAATCCTATCCTTCAGAGAAACTTCGAGCATAGCTTCGCATTAGTTGTGTTAAAGTTGTAGCATTATTTTGTATTAAAAGTACTTGATGTTTCAAACAAAGACTTTACGGCGTTATTTATAAAATTACAATACCTCTTACAGTCTTCTTCTTAGCGTGTCAATGGCAAGCTATTGCGGTGAAATGATTTGCCAATCAGCATAAGGGACTTGCTGCTTGATACACAGGGTGCACCAAATGAGTAAGTAGTTTGAGGAGTTTTTTTTCATACACCTCCTTACATAGATTTTTTTTTATATAAATGTTATATAAACTATGGTGGGCCACGGTAGCAAAGGACTTGGAGCGAGCCCAGTTGGGCGAGCGGAGAACCCAGGACAGAAAATCCTGGAGCAAAAGAACGAGGAGAGCCGACCCCAAATAATGGGATGAGGCAAAGACAAAGAAAAATAATGTTATAAAAAATACACAAAGATATCTGGTTCGTTTACTGCTCCGTTAAACCATTCCGTTTCTACAGTTTATTGTAAAGAAAAAGACCGACTTAATATGCGTTTAAAGAAATCATCCATAAGAAATATTAATAACAATGAGACTATCTTCTTTTTTAATCGTTATTTTTGATCACTTCTGGTCAATAACTTAAACATGTTAAAGTGATTTTTCTATAACTTTTCCTTTGTTTGTGGTAACGATGTAAAACACTTTAAAACTTAAAATACCCTGCCTCAAGATAAGAAAAAAATATAAGCATACTATTTTTATTTTTAATGCACTAACCCGTGCTAAGGACAATTTTAAAAAACCTTTTTAGAGGCTAAAAATTCCACCCATGCCGGGATTTGAACCCGTGACCTGGCACGGATAGCCAGAGCTCGCGGGTTCGAATCCCGGCATGGGTGGACTTTTTAGCCTCTAAATAGGTTTTTTAAAATTATAAGTAATTCCGTGAAAATCTGCAATTGCCTATGTTATTTATCGTAAATGTTAATGTTTTTTTCTGGCATTAAATAAAGAAAAAAATCAATAATAAGAAAAAAATATTTTTCTCACATGTGATATTTTGCAATATCAACGACGCAATGGTTTCCCAAGAATTTCGCCTGCAACTGTCCACTACGCTAACGCCAGCAGGTGGACTTACCGCGACCGCCCTACAATGCATCGACTGTAAACTTCGTATCGCATTGTTCATCGCCAGCGTACATTATTGTGCTCTGCTAATGGGTCGGCAACGGACAGCGTAGAAGACCAGCCTCGCACGATAAAGATAAACCAAGTTCATACATTATATATTCTTTTTGTTGCACTAACCCGAGCCGACTTTACGCTATCTATAAATTTGAATCAAACTTCGTAGTTTTCGCTCGTCCGACTTTACGTTCTTTGTAAGTTTGAATCAAATTTTGTAGTTTTCGCTCGACCTATTTTACGCTAGCTGTAAGATTAAATAAAATTTCCTTTTTTATATGATATTTGACAGCGATCTTAAAAATTCGCTGTAATTTTGAATCCAAGTTCCTAATTTAACTACCTACTTTTAGCAAGTTTTTATTAAATTTCTTAATTTTCGTTCTTCAAATTTCACGCTAAGCGATTCCAAACTTTTCCACGTAGTAAAAAGACTAAGTAGGGTGTTTTTTGTCCATTTTTACTTTAAAATAATCTAGATTTTGTAATGGACACCTAAATTGAATTGTAACGTTTATTAAGCGGCAGTTTCTGCGCTACTATGAATAAAACCTTTTCATTTGATTTTAAAATTTTCATTTTCTAATTCACATATATTGTTAATCCCTGTGTATATAAGGAATATGTCAGCAACTTTTTTTTATAAGGTCAACCTGTTAGAAGGTTCTTTTGTTACATCGCCATCAAACTAAAGGCTTGAAAAAGTTTGGTTTTGTTGAAGCCACAATGTAGCTTAGTTATTGTTCGAGATAAGGTAATGGGGGCATTGGAAAAGTTCCATGTAAAAGGCTTTCAACGCTTGACTACTTTGTTAGTCTTGAGGTACAGTCGGCAGCACATCAACCTTTACTTCCTCGCACTCTGTTACGTTTATGGTGATGTTGGTACTAAAATGCATCTAAAGATTGATGTTAACTCTGCGCGCGCATTATAAACTTCAACATTCCTGCATCGCGCAAACAAAGTTAGGTAGCGCAAAGGTAGCGCATCATCATCTGCCTACCATGCGGGAGGTCCCGGGTTCGATCCCCGGCTGCGGACAAAAAAAACCCCAACAATCAGTGTTAAGTAAGCACAAAATATAATGCGAAGCGCTCGTGGCCTAGCGGAATCGAGTGATTGGAATCAATCACTTGGGTTAAGCAACAACAGGCACGGTCAGGTACTGGATGGGTGACCGTCCCGTGACTACCACTAGTGGCACTTTTTCCGAGCGCTTCCGTGCTTCCCAAGGCACGTTAAGCCGTTGGTGCCGGCTGTCATGTAAAGGCAGTCGTTAAGCCATGTCGGAGGCCTTATGGGCGGCTTGATAACTTCTGACAGTAAGACTCGCCACCGTCTTACAATCCTCCACCAACCCGGACTTGGCTCCCGTGATAGAGTATGGCCTAAGCTTCCTGCGACCCGTGCCCCAACAGTGGGGATATATAAAGGGTTGATATCGATATTGAAATGAAGTAAATATTTATATGTTACCATTCCCAGAGCTGATGATTGTTTTATAAGTAAAGTATGACGGGACAGCGATATCAAAATTTTATTAATTTTTTTTTTTATATCTAGGCGGTGGTCGTCACACTAAGCAGAGCCTGTATCGTGAGGGCCATACATTCCTTCACTATTATGATGATCTTAGTACAAATTTCGTAAAAATCATAAAACTAATGTATCACAAGTTCCCATTAGGTTTATGACGCTAAACTGCCTCGTTTAACTTCCTTTTACAACTTTCAACAACGGGGTGTTTTAGTTATTTAGGCAACTAAAAGTGTATAACGATATAACGCAGCCATATACAGGGTGGGTGGCCGCAACAAGCGCGCTATTAAAACTTCTCCCCGGCCATAAAGACGCTTGTAAAAAGCCTCTACACCCTGTGAGTGGGCTTGTTTCACTATATGCTTACCAATTTTTGTAAGAACATGGAATATTAATGTATACTTATTTCTAAAACAAAAAAAAAACAATTAATAAATCGCAATTTACAAGGTTATATCTCCTTTTATGCGTGCGTGTGCGTGTGTGGGTGTGTGTGTGTGTGTGTGTGTGTGTGTGTGTGTGTGTGTGTGTGTGTGTGTGTGTGTGTGTGTGTGTTGTGTGTAGGTGTAGGTGTATGCAACACTCACATTCAGAGGCACAACGATGAGCGTGGCACCTTTTGCCAGAGCCTGTCAATTTAAAATGTGTTTTTCTGAAAAGTGTGTGTTGCCTTACCATGTATTTAGATGTACACATTAGTTTTAATTTTCTTTTATGTTCCTTTTATATCTGGCAACAAACAAAATTTGTCTTGTCTTTGTCTTTGTATGAGAATCGTGATTAATGTTTCAACTTTCTCTCTCTCTCTCTCTTTCTCTCTTTCTTTCTGTTGCATATGTTGGGTTGCACATATGCTCTGCTGTGCTTACGCAATAACTTTAAGATTGTATTACTTTACGGGAAAATAAATTACTATCAAAATGTCTGGAAATTTATCGCCTTCCACGTTTTCCTTAAGACGTTTTCCTCCATTGAGATACTTAAATGAATAGTATCTCTCGAGAAAATTGTAAGGCCCGCCCAGAAAGCCGCAAAACTCAGAAATTAAACTGAAAAACATCCCAAAGAAGGAGTTTACGGAGGAAATAAATCTCTTTCAGTCGACGTGTAACATTGTAAAGACTATTTCTAATTAAAAGCGCTTAAGTAGCAAGGCACAGAATGCCTACGGGGAAAATAACGAAATCCTCAACTCGCACAATGTGAAGGAATTAATGAATGAATAAATGAATGAATGAATGAATGAACGAACGAACGAACGAACGAACGAACGAACGAACGAACGAACGAACGAACGAACGAACGAACGAACGAACTCTAAGATAATCCCTCTCTCTAAGATATATTTTCTAAGTGGTATCACAATAATAATAATATATTTTAATATTTGGTCTAGAAAACATAGAACAATATTGGCAAATTTTAATACTTCGTGAGAAAACCTGAAAATGAAATGAAAAGGTTTTATTCAAAGTAGCGCAGTTACTGCGGCTTAATGAACGTTACAAGTCAAACTAGGTGTCCATTTCAAAAACTGGATCATTTTGGAGAAAAAATGGACAAAAAACTCCAAACTTAGAAATCCACATACCGGCGTTATAAACCCATAGGTTTTGTTATAGTAAAATATGAACCCTGTGGGTCGTAGTCGATAAATTTTATATCGATCGATCGATATCAACCCTTGTATTTCCCCACTTTGAGAGCGGCAGGCCCTGCATCTTCTTCTTCTTCAGGCTACATTAGTCCACTGCTGGACATAGCCCTCCCCTAATGAGCGCCATAGCGCAAGGTTGTGCCATCATTGGGGGGTAATGCCCATAATCCCCACGCTGGGCATGCGGGTTGGGGATCGCAGTTCGGTGGAATTGTACTGCAGGGGGCGCTGCTGCCCACCCCCCGGTTTGTGTCCCTTAGTCGCCTTTTACGACACCCGCGGGAAGAATTTGGGTTGGGGCTATTCTCCAGGCCGACGCCACACAGCAGGCCCGGTTTTGTAGGCTGCTAATGCTGTTAGTTTCATAATTAATAGATTATGTAGAGAGGAAGCTAACGAAGAAACTCTACTTTTATTATTTTCAAAACAAATAGACGCAGAGGCCATTTGTACAAATATACGGCGGCCCCCGGCAGGAATCGTCCTACGGCATAGTAATCAACCGTTATACATCTAGACCAACGAGACATTTTATTCCATAAAAAAACCCTAGGTCTTGGATGTTCACATGTTTGTGATGTAACTGTTTCTGGTTCCTACGACACAGGGTATCCTAGTGTGGGGCCAGAAGCAATGTATGTGCCTCTATGCTGCCAGAATGCTGTATGAGCGGTAATGCTGCCAGCCTTTCCCATAAGGCGGCGCCCGCCCCGAGACGTATCCGACCCTTTGGGTCGGATATGTCTCGGGGCAATTTGATTGACTAATTTTATTTTGTTTGTATTGTGTGTGTGTTTGTTTTTTTTTTAGTTTAATTGACTATTTTGCTTATTTATTAATAGTATTTTATATGATATGACGATACTGTATGTGAATGTTATGTAAATGTGGATCTGTTGAAGTAAACGTTTTGTCTCTTTCAGTCCAGCGTTAGAACTCAAACGAAATCTACTTCGTAGCTACCAACTCAGGCGTACAACGCCTCAAGCCAAAATCACCATTCAGTCTCAAGCAATAGGAGCGAGCACGAGCGTTTCCAATGAATTTGTAGATTAAGTAGTTGAAATTGACAAAATTAATTGCGGTTAGGAGCAGGGACAGTATTTGCAATGAATTACGAACTTTGACATTGGTCGTAAGTTGTTTACTAGAGCGTTCAGCTAACTGACAAATTGATGTTGGTGAAACTCAAAGGGAAAGATCAAATTACCGAGTGCAAAACTCAACATCACCTGGGTAGAGGGATTAGACTTCGGTAATTAAAATAATTCGTCTGGTAACCACAGAAATCGATCATCATCGTCATTATGACAGTAACATTATGATACTCTTAGGAATCAGAAGGGAAACTACATTTTTAAAGAGAAAATTCAAAATAACCTAAAAATAATTTATTTCAATTGGCAATCAAAACTATTACAACAAAAATTTAAATTGTAACGAAAAATATTTGTACACAGCAATACAACAAAACACGTCCGAACGCTTTGAGATCCACGAAGCAAGAGAAAGGCGCACCTTGCGGTCTTCTCACACTTCCCCCTGGGGAAAGTGGAGGGTCGGGGTCAGGGCGTGGCCCTCTTCCCGAGGGATCTACCGCTGTCCGCGGCTACGGACAGGTCAATGGGTGGCCTTCCAGGCGGTGGTCTTCACTGGGGGTCGCAGGTGGTCTTCTTTAGACCGAGTTGGCCGTGGACTCGACCAGGCTTCGGGGGACGGAGGGCGGACGAGAGGGGCGCACCGCCCGCGCTTCACTTTAAATAACCCACCGCCTGTGTCTGGCTCCGCTAACAATACAATACACAAATACAAGTACAAAAAATACAAAAATATTTATTTCGATAACAACTTAACATTATACAGTAACACTGGTACTCCACTGTTTTCGAAATGTATTCTTTATGAAATATTTATGTAATTAGTTTGAATAAAATTGCTCGTAGCCCCGGCTGCCTGAGTGATCTTAAACGATCACGAAGTTTGAGCAACATATACTGTGCGTTTAGTGCATGGTTGGGTGGCCGTCTGTGACTACTAACACTTGTGGCATTTTTCGAGCAGTTCCGCGTTTCGCAAGGCACGTTAAGCAGTTGGTGCCGGTGCCGTCGATTGATGGCAGTCGTTAAGCCATGTCAGAGGCCTTATGGGCGGCTTGATAACTTCTGACAGTGAGGCCCGCCTCTGCCTTACAATCTTCCACCAACCCGAACTTGGCCCTCGTAGTGGAGTATGGCCTAAGCTTCCTGCCATGCAGTTTTATTCACCTTAATTCTTTGACGTATTGTTTGGTGTTATTTCCGATTAGACTCGTTACTATTTAGGTCGGCTTCCACAACTCATTATTTTATCTATCTCCGAAAGAACCCTGCAAATGAATGAGAACTCGAACAAAAGACGATGCGGAATAGATTAATAGGAACAGAATGAGATGGCTACATCTCGAATGCGAAGGCTACAATTGACTTCAGCGCCTTCCCGTCTGATCATGTGGTTATTGATCCATGTGATCTTGTGGTGATTATTCCATTTGATCTGGTAGTTATTGTTCCATCTGATCTTATGGTTATTGTTGTATCTTATTTTGTGGTTATTGTTCTATCTCATCTAGTGGCTACTGTTCCATCTGATCTTATGGTTATTGTTGTATCTCATTTTGTGGTTATTGTTTTATCTCATCTAGTGGCTACTGTTCCATCTGATCTTATGGTTATTGTTCTATCTGATCTTGTGGTTATTGTTCTATCTCATCTAGTGGCTACTGTTCCATCTGATCTTATGGTTATTGTTGTATCTCATTTTGTGGTTATTGTTTTATCTCATCTAGTGGCTACTGTTCCATCTGATCTTATGGTTATTGTTCTATCTGATCTTGTGGTTATTGTTTTATCTCATCTAGTGGCTACTGTTCCATCTGATCTTATGGTTATTGTTCTATCTGATCTTGTGGTTATTGTTCTATCTCATCTAGTGGCTACTGTTCCATCTGATCTTATGGTTATTGTTGTATCTCATTTTGTGGTTATTGTTCTATCTCATCTAGTGGCTACTGTTCCATCTGATCTTATGGTTATTGTTGTATCTCATTTTGTGGTTATTGTTCTATCTCATCTAGTGGCTACTGTTCCATCTGATCTTATGGTTATTGTTCTATCTGATCTTGTGGTTATTGTTCTATCTCATCTAGTGGCTACTGTTCCATCTGATCTTATGGTTATTGTTGTATCTCATTTTGTGGTTATGGTTCTATCTCATCTAGTGGCTACTGTTCCATCTGATCTTATGGTTATTGTTCTATCTGATCTTGTGGTTATTGTTCTATCTCATCTAGTGGCTACTGTTCCATCTGATCTTATGGTTATTGTTGTATCTCATTTTGTGGTTATTGTTCTATCTCATATAGTGGCTACTGTTCCATCTGATCTTATGGTTATTGTTGTATCTCATTTTGTGGTTATTGTTCTATCTCATCTAGTGGCTACTGTTCCATCTGATCTTATGGTTATTGTTCTATCTGATCTTGTGGTTATTGTTCTATCTCATCTAGTGGCTACTGTTCCATCTGATCTTATGGTTATTGTTGTATCTCATTTTGTGGTTATTGTTCTATCTCATCTAGTGGCTACTGTTCCATCTGATCTTATGGTTATTGTTGTATCTCATTTTGTGGTTATTGTTCTATCTCATCTAGTGGCTACTGTTCCATCTGATCTTATGGTTATTGTTCTATCTGATCTTGTGGTTATTGTTCTATCTCATCTAGTGGCTACTGTTCCATCTGATCTTATGGTTATTGTTGTATCTCATTTTGTGGTTATTGTTCTATCTCATCTAGTGGCTACTGTTCCATCTGATCTTATGGTTATTGTTCTATCTGATCTTGTGGTTATTGTTCTATCTTATCTTGTGGTTATTGTTCTATCTTATCTTGTGGTTTTTGTTTTCTTAGTCTAGCGATAAGTGTCTTACTTTTGTTTGATTGTATTGATTGAATGTTTGATTTGATGTTTGAATTTCGTGAATAAATCTATGAAACGTGTTATTTTTGTGTCATAATTATTTGTGTGAATGTGTATGGATCTCGGTCTGAAACAAAAACGTTTCATTCATTTGACCAACCGCTTTCAAGCAACAAATTTATATTCTGTTCGCTGAAAGTTAGTTAGACCTGAAATTACCTCACTTAGCCTCATAATTGGGCAATATTTGCGGTACTTTAACACTTCAGACACTAGGGTTTCCTCACGATATTTTCATTCACGGTTTGCGAGTGTTATTGCTGCTATAACTTCACAAATTTACATAACTAAGAAAACATATTCATGTCAGTATTATTATTAGTAGGAAGGATAGTAATAAATAAGGTAAAAGCTGCGTTAAACAGGCTTCGCCTTTACCATTTATAAAAACGGTGGTAGCGAAGCGGTAGAATGAAGGCTTCTCAATCGGGAGGTCGCGGGTTCGGTACCCGGCATGTACCAATGACTTTGTTTTCTAAGTTATATAAATTTGTGAAGTTTAGTAGCAATACAACTTTCTCTTAGTATCTGAAGTGTTAACGTACCTCAGCGCTTGCTACGAACAATGGCCCAACTATGAGGCTAAGTGCGGAAATCTCAGGTCTAACTAACTTTATAAAATGTTTTAAAAACCTACTTAGAGGCTAAAAATTCCACCCATGCCGGGATTCGAACCCGCAACCTCTGGCAACTGAGCTAATGGGCGACACACCGGCATCAGTGAAATTTCGAACCTCTTTACAACATTCTCTGTACAGGCAGCGACATCTGGCTTAAGTAGTTTGCATCACTTGCAGCCCCCGGCATGGGTGGAATTCTTAGCTTCTGAATATAATTTATAAAATGTGGTAACTACACTTTGTGCCAAAAGGGCTACTATAGTATAAAGGATTATTTAGATGGCAATGATGTCTGGAATTAAAGCCAGTACAATGTATGAGTCCTATGTCATGAAATCAGTTCAGGACTTTGAAAAGACTGAGGTTTTTGTAAATTTTTTCTCTAAAATAATCTAGATTTTGAAATGGACACCTAGTTCTAACCAACTGCCGTGTATAAGTGAACAGCTGGACTTTCCTGGAAAGGCCCGTTGGATATCTGGCTACGACAGGTTGTAATTGCATTGCGGTCGTATTGATAGTGAGGTGCACTCAAAGGCTCTAGACGTATGCCCTTTAGCCTCTGAACGAGGGCCGTCTTATGAAATTGCATTGAAAAGTTTCAAATCAAAGTGTTTTATTCCAAATTACACAGACACTGTGACTTATCGAACGTAACAAGCAAAACTGGGTGTTCATTTTAAAATCTAGATTATTTTGGAGAAAAAACTTGTGGTGTTATAAGGCGTTTTATAAAAAAATAACTGAAACGACTTCGACTTTGTGTTATAATATAGATAGATAGAGAACACTTTATCTATAATGTAAAAATCAATCGCTGAATGTGTTGTTAAGCGCAAATCTCGGGAGCAGCTGAACGGATTTCACTAATTCTTTTTTAAGAATATTCCTTGAAGTACGAGGATGGTTCTTACGGAGAGAAAAACATATATTTAAAAGTTGACTGTTAGGCGGTACGAAGTTCGCTGGGGCAGCTAGTTGTATATAAAAATGGAAATTACACAGATTTTTCTTAACCTAAGAGTACAGACGGTAGCCTTATCACTAAAAGTGATCTCTTCCAGACAACCTTTGGATGAATATCAACAGAAAGTTTAGTAAAAATAAGAAAAGGCAGGTAAAGGAAGATTTATACAGTCGGGTCTATTTGAAATGTAAAACAGTAATTCCAAAAATTAAGGAAATCTCAGAAATGTGTAATTTAATTTAAAAATTTGATAATGCTACATGAATTTAAGAAATATAGAAAAAATGGTGTAAAGAGTTTTGAACCGTTGCAAATTTAGTGTTTTCAAAGTCTTTTGATACTTACAGACTTCACATATTGTTCTAAAACGAATACCTGTATGAAAAACCTATTTTAGAGGCTAAAAATTCCACCCATGCCGGGATTCGAACCCGCGACCTCTGGCTATCCGTGCCAGCGCTCTATCCAACTGAGCTAATGGGCGACTCACCGGCATCAGTGAAATTTCGTACCTCTTTACACTATTCTCTGTATTACGTACAGGTTCCAATCCCGGCATGGGTGGAATTTTTAGCCTCTAAAATAGGTTTTTCAAATTGTCCTTAGCACGGGTTAGTGCATTTAAAATAAAAATAGTATAATGTTACTTTATGTCAATGCACTGACTTGGCATTAATTCCATACATACATACATACATACATACATACATACATACATACATACATACATACATACATACATACATACATACATACATACATACATACATACATACATACATACATACATACATACATACATACATACATACATACATACATACATACATACATACATACATACATACATACATACATACATACATACATACATACATACATACATACATACATACATACATACATATATACATACATACATACATACATACTCACGCCTGCATCCCAGAGAGGTAGGCATTGACAAGGGACTGCCACTTGCCACGATCCTGACAGATCACCTTCGCTTCATCAACATTCATAAGTCGTTGCATGCACGCACGCCGGTTTCGGGTACTTTTTATCTTCCCCTTTGCTAATACATCCCCTATTTGGTCGTCGTGTGTCCGTCTAGGACGTCCCTCACCGGCCCTTCCACTCACATTCGCAATATATATTTGTTCCGTCAATCTTTCTTCCGTCATCCTCTCCACATGTCCAAACCAACGCAAGATTCCTTTCTCAATTCTAGTCACTACATCCTCTTTCAGTCCACAACGTTCTCTGATCAGACTATTGCGTATCCTGTCATTCAAAGTAACACTACACATACTTTTCAAGGACCTCATTTCTACTGCATTCATTCTACTTTCTTTCTTCTTTTAATTCCAGACATTATTTCAGTTTAATAATCTGTAATGTTATAGTAGCCTTTTTGGCATAAAGTGTGCTTTACAGTGTCTAATAATAATAAAATCTTCCACACAACGCAAACACAGTATTATAGTATTTCTGAACTATTATTAGTAATTTATATAACTATTTTATAGTATAACGGTGGAAACACATTATTAAAACGCCACGCGACCCGAAAAAACGCGACGCGCGTTGAGTCGAATCAAATTGTACTATTTTCTATGACTAGAGTCACACTATGAACATCCGATGCGACCATAGGGTCATCCGACGCGACCATAGGGTCATCGGACGCGACCCTATGCGCACGGTAATTGCACGGTGTACATCGGGTATCGACACGTCGCGTCGGGTCGCCTTTTGATACTGTGTTTCCGGCTTAACAGTTTGTTTATAACTTGCTTACAATGTTCACGGTAATTTTTCTCTCCAAGTGAAATTAATTGTTCCATTTTCTTTTATGAATTTGTCAATACTTATTTTGACGAAATAGCTATCTCAAGCTCGAGCTTTCCTCGAGCAAAGACGCACAAAGGAAAGATTGAAGTAAATTTGATACTGTGTGAATTTCGTCGTGATTCGTGCGTGATATAGAATTTCCTTTCACCTTTTAACGACATGTCTCAACACGTTACGTCTCAACACATCACTGAAAGCCAGAGCTACTTTACGAATACTTTATCACGGTGGCTGAAGAGTGAGTTTCGAGCAAACGAGGTAACTGCTCGTGTTTTCGAGTGTATCTTAGGAAAACATAATTATGTCAGAGACTAGTATCATGTGCCTTACTTTAATTTCTAAGGAAGACATGAATAAGATATTATAAGTAAACGAGATTCAGGAAATTGTTATACCTGGTGCTGACTGAACCATGTGGCTTAACGACTGCCATTACATGACAGCCGACACCAACGGCTTAAAGTGCCATGCAAAGCACGGAAGCGCTCGGTAATAATGCCGCTGGCGGCAGTCACGAGTTGGTCACCCATTACTGGACCGCGCCTGTTATTGCTTGACCTAAGTTATTGGTTCCAATCACTTGGTTCCACTCCACCTCCGCCTCCACCAATCCGGACTTGGCCCCCGTGGTGGAGTATGGCCTAGAGCTTCCTCAATGAATTCCCTATTCATTATATTTAGATTTCATATGTATGGTAATTTATATGGTATTCCTTGTCTCTTACAGTGTGTACATATCATATGTATTTTATAGTATATAAATCTTTTTCCTTTTTATATATATATATATATATATATATATATATATATATATATATATATATATATATATATATATATACTATTATTTTAATATATACGTTTATTGTATTATATGTGTAAGTATATATTAATGTGGAAGGTTGTCTTTTTCCTTTTTTTTGCACGCCTGCCAAGTTTTCGTTCTACCTCCTGCGGTTGACTGGTAGAAAATGCTTATGGCATTAAGTTCGCCGCATTGTACAATTTGATGGTGCAATAAAGTATTAATAAGTATTAATAATAAGACACCCGAATACGTTCCACTAGACGTTCCACTATTTGTGTATAAATCCACACAACACATCCAATCCACACAGGGCGCGTTTAGTGCATGGATGGGTAAACCGTCTATGACTAACGCTAGTGGCATTTTTCCGAGTGGTTTTGTGCTTCGCAAGGCACGTTAAGCAGTTGGTGCCGGCTGCCGTCGATAGATGGCAGTCGTAAGTCAGAGGCCTTAGGGTCGCTTGGCAGTAAGACCAGCCACTAGTCTTGCAAGCCTCCACTAATCCGTACTTGGCCCCCGTATAGGACATACTCCAGTATGTCCTATACTTTCCTCAGGGAAGAGACACGTGCCCCTCGGTGGGGACATGATGGGTTTATGATGACGATGACCCTAATCCCAGCCATTGCTTTGCCCCCAGAATGTCGATAGCCTACGAGCCGAACGCAACGTTCGCCGAGCTGGTGATCAAGAACGTTGCTCCGACCGACGAGGGCGTCTACCACTGTGAAATCACCTATCACCAAGTGGGCGAGAACTGCAACACTGTGCAGGTCACGGACTTCGATACCTACAGTAAGTACCTAGACTATTAAATTTTAAATATACATTTTATGCACTGCAGTACGAGTCGATGAAGTGATTTCTCCACTTATGTGTGTGATAGTTTGAATTTCTGCATCGCGCAAGCAAAGTTTTTCGGAGACGGGATATTATACTTTATTATATTACTATTTTCAACGCCTACCTGTATCTATTTCTACTTCGGCAAATTCTCCAAGGAGCTTTCCTGGTGTGTAGTCACAATGACACCAACTCTTCAAGAAAAAAAGTTGTATTATTAAATTGAATTAGAACTTCTCAATCTAAGGGTGATCTTAACCTTCCAAGGCGCATTGTCCTCAAGTGATCACAAAAACAATTACAATTTATTTTAAAGGTCGGGCCTTACGAGGTTAATGGAAGGAACGGTACTTTTCGGCTCCTACGAAATTAACCTTAGAAAATACTATCCTACGAAAGTGTTATCCAATTTAAACTATTTTAAAAACCTATTTAGAGGCTAAAAATTCCACCCATGCTAGGATTCAAACCCGCGACCTCTGGCTATCCGTGCTATTTTTAGCCTCTAAATTCTTCTTCTTAAAGTGCCTCTCCATTACTAGAATTGGCAGTTCTTTATTAGTTCTTTACAGCGATCTCTGTTCAGTGCAATTCTGAACAGCTCCTCCGCGGTTTTAACACCGGTCCACTCCTTGATGTTGCACAACCATGACATCCTTCTCCTGCCCGGCCTTCTCTTTCCTTCCACCTTGCCCATCAAAATAGTCTGCAGTAATTGGTATTTGCTGCATTGCAGCACATGGCCTAAGTAAGCTACTTTCCGCTGCTTGATGGTGCGGACAAGATCCACCTTCGTGTCCATCCTCTAAATAGGTTTTTAAAATTGCCCTAAGCACAGGTTAGTGCATTAAAAAGAGTATTATTAAACTATTGTTTAGAGGAACTAGCGTTTCTCAAATTCTTATGAATTATCACCAAATGATGAATTGCGCTATGATCATTCAGGAGCTTAGGACAAAACAATACTAGAAAACATTATTTTATAAGACTTGTGAACCGGTCATTAATCATATTTTAATGTTCAATGAAGTACATATATTCTTTATCTACCTAGAGAGAGCGTGCGAGCAGCGAAATTTGTGTAAATTACGTCATTAAAGAAATTAGGTAATAATGAAATTGATATTTACTAAAACCCATAAAACTGTCTATTCGACTTTTTTTAAGACTTTTTATAAACATAATTCATGATAGTTCATGAATTTGCGAGAAAATGTCTAGTTTAGGCATCTAATCTCAATTTTAAGGTTAGAATCTTGTTTACTAAATTGGACAAGTAAGAATAAATAGACTGTACAGACGAATTTATATGAATAATTTCTCATGAAAAGTTCCGTGTCTATCAATCTGACCAAATAATATTCTTCAATTCAATTCGGTGATTCATGAGCATAAATGGCATCCACTTTTCTCACGCGGTAAAATAACTCCAGTAAGTACAGAAATAAATGCTCAAAAGAACTTTACAACTTAATACAGAAAATAAATGCTCAAAAATACTTTATAAAAATAACAAAAACCCCGACTGCTCAGTATTAACTTCAAAGCGGAATCATCCAATGAACATGGAGTCATAATTTTGAATTTGGATCACGCCTGCGTAGTCGTTAATACGATTAGTCAGCAAACGCACGCGCAGCAAATGCAAACATTTTTTTTCATTTAGTTTTTCAGTTATTAAGTTTTGTCGTTTAGTGTTTTTTTTAGCAATAGCCAAAGTTCCATCTAGTGGTGGCTAGAAAAATGAAACAGTAGCAAGATATTCCTTGCAAACTCAATTAATTAGTCGCTCTAAAACTGAAGATGAATACGATAGAGTTAGAGTGGATAGAAACGGCAGGAGAATGAAACATTGCAGTAAATGGCGTACAGTGCCATCTAGTGACAAAGTTATCAAGTTCTTGCAAAATAGATCAAGATTTTTTTTTAAAGCGTTAGTATGTATTTTTGTTGACCTGTGCCCCAGCAGTGATCTACAAGGGATCAACCTTTGTATGTCCCCACTGCTGGGGCATTGATGTACTTTGTTAGATTTAAGCTAATTTCATAGGGGTTATGATACCAACGATAATTATGACAAATGCTTTGAAATCTCACGTGTTAAAATCTGCCGATTGGTTAAGACATTATGAGAGAACATACAAACGTATGAGCCAAACACATAATCCTTCTTTTGGGCTTCACCGCAGAGGGTTAAAAAGGGCCTGCTTTTAATCTACTCCCGCTCTCCTTTGAGCTAAACTTATATAAAGCAGTCGTTGGTTTATGAAGTTCCTACTTTCACAGGGGCATGCTTCACACTCGACTTGGGGACTGATCTGATCAAAAAATAATATTAAATAACAATTACAACACAGTGTAGAATTGTGATTGGAAATAGGCTCACGACAGGGTAGTAAGTGTACGTTGAAAAAAAAATGCTATCAGTGAGGAAATCTTATATACCTAATTTTAAATACAAAAAGTAATAAAATACGTAAATGTATGTGAAATATGTTGTATTTGGACTAATAGTGTTACAGGCTACTTAAGCTGATGATATATTTTTAAATTATTTTAATAAAATATAGTAATGAATTGTGATGCTACATGTCATAGTAACACCACAATAACAGGAGGCCGAACCATTTGATATCCACTCTTTGTATGTCCTCACAGCTGGGGCTCAGCTCTCTTTCTGCATCTCAGGAAGGTAAGACCATCCTTCACAACGGGTTCCAAGTTCAGGTTGAACAATTTACCGCACCATAAAAGAAATGGACGAACTATTGAGGCGAGTGAGGAGCTAGCCCGTTAGCCATATTGCACTGAAACTGTGGCCACCGACCGTCCTGATTAAAACTGTATGCGACTAAGCAAAAAGTTGGTAAAAAAACATGCTTAGGAAAAAACTGTTAAGTGCGTGTATGAAGATATTTTTTTTCACTTTTCGAGGGGATTTTGAGAGTGGAAAAATGTGTGGAGCTAAAATATATTGCGGTTTTCTAGGTCAAATTTGCTGTGAGCGTAGGTATTTGCTTGCGTTAGTTGTATAATTGCACTGCAGGCCACAAGCTGTGGCAGTGGGATCGCCATATCTCGAGAAGAACCGACAACCGTTGGAGTAACCGTGTTCTTGAGTGGAGACCGCGACTCGGCAAACGTAGTGTAGGACGCCCTCCGACCAGGTGGGATGACGATCTGTAAAAAACTGCCAGCAGATGCTGGATGCGGCAAGCTGAAGACAGGGCGCTATGGCGCTCATTAGGGGAGGGCTATGTCTCCAGTGGACTACATAATATAGCCTGAAGAGGAAGGCCACAAGCCTTCTCTCTGACTGAGAGGACACTCCATATTTTATTCTTAAGAACAGTAGTTACCCTATAATAAAGTATGTCATGTTGCCATCGCCTTTGACCACTCAAATCAAGTCAAAATGATATCAATTTTATTTCAACGTAAAGTATTACATAAGTACATTTTGCTTGCTGAATGTCAATGTATATTCATGTAGTATAGTGGAGAAAAAAGCAGTAGGAAAAAACTCCACTCCTGAGATGGTCGGAGTGTTGTTCTCTCAAAAAATTACTGAGGAAACTCCACTGAAACCATCATTTCTAAAGTCATCTTATAATACATCAGTTGCCACCTACATATATGGTAAGATTCCGTGACTGCCATCAATAAGTTTAAATGCCAAAACATTAGTTAATTGTTTTACAAAAGTATAACGCAGTAACAGTGCATAACGCAGTGTTCAGCCATCATCAGTCTCAACCATTTTGGAGGGAGATAGATGACCCGGCCACCACGCCACCATTGAAATGACCTATAGCAATCCTGCAAGCACTTTAGTTTTATTCCCTGTAGCATAGAAGTTAGGATCGAACAAAAGCAGTAACTAACATTTAGGCTCACTGTACTCACAGCACTGATGAATTCTAGATTCCAGACTGAGAATGTATAAATGCACTTTCAGCCGTGATACCTAGTGTGTGTTTCGTACGACGTGAATCTGACAGGCGTTTCTGGTGGTCTCAACTGGCGAACTTGCTGCATGGAAATGGGGATCGCCAGATGTTAAACTGCATTAGGTGTCATTGTACGTTGCGCCAATAGTGCAATCACATTCGAATCCCGTCTTATTTTAGGAAGGTATGTTTGGATTTTATCGATAGAAGTGCTTTTTATACTCGTACATAATATAATGTTTTATATTTTCACTGCTGAGGCACGGGTCTTACATCGTAGGTAGGTTGGGCCATACTCCACCACGGGGGCCAAGTCAGGGCTGGTAGAGGATTGTAAGACAGTGGCGGGACTTACTGTCAGAAGTTATCAAGTCACCCATAAGGTCGTCAACCTTGGTCAACGACTGCCGTTACATGACAGCCGGCACCAACGGCTTATTCTGCCTTGCTAAGCACGGAAATGCTTTATTTCCATTCGATCGATTTCAACCCTGTACGTCACCACTGCTGGGGCACGGGTCTCTTCCAGCGTTGCAGGAAGGTTAGGCCATACTCCACCGCGGGGACCAAGTCCGGGTTGGTGGAGTGCTTTGTTTATTCAGTCTTAATTAGTTAAATCGTAAATACGAATGATGAAACAAAATGATAATAATTGTATTTCACCAAGCATTGTCAAGAGATTAAATAAATAAATAGCTGTCATTTAAAAGTCCATCAAATGTAAATAGAATTACAAATAATAAAGCAAATATTTTAGTCCCTCCGGGCTGTTTTGACGCATATGTCTCCATAATACTGGCTGTATTTTTTTGTGTAGCCTTCTCTCCGATAGAGTATCGGCTTAGTTATCAAGTGGTCATAAACTATGGCTGTATAACTTTGAAATTGAAATATTGATAAAAAAATATTTTCACCTTTATTTTTCCGCAAAGTAACGCCTGATTCTATACAATATTTCCCCATTAATCGATATATTTGCACAAAACAATAATAGCCCATAGGCGGTTGAAACGGTTTAACTGTCACCAGTTTAACGGTTACATTGCGTCATCGGGGGGAGGGGCGGCCTAGCCTATAAATACGGAGCGTTTTTGCGGAGACGGTCACTTGCATTTGGGAGCCTGAGGATGCCTCGTGTTAGAGGCGAAACGCGTCGCGTGTTTTCTCACACAAGTATTGGTGTTGGTGTGTTCGTGTCTTGCTTCTGCTTGAAAAAGTGGGAGGGAGGGCGGTGCATTAGCTAACCACATGGTGCTTGTGGGATTTTTGGCGGAATTCAGCAAAGTAATTTTAACTTTTTAATGCTATCTTTATTTTCCCTAAAAAAACCAAATTGTTACTGCAATCACTATTCCTCTCTATCGATAATCTTCCCCAACTTTTATCGACTCTCTCGCAAATAATTCCTTCACATTCCATCGACACCCGACGTTAGAAGCCTTGCGACAGCGAAACACCTTCACGAAGGCTTTCAGCCCAAACAGGATAAGGCTGCGGGCACATTGGCGGGCGCGGCTAAGAGAAGCATTATTCAGTCAATAGTTTAGATATTTGTATGTGGCGAGCACACGTACGTACTACATACTCCAACATTCCTGCATCGCGCAATCAAAGTGTTTCACATGACATACCATAAATATAACGTCCAACGAACAACAGTCGGACAGGCTGTCCGCAGGCATACGATCTAAATAGCGGGCAATTTCCCTTTATAGTGGAAGAGCACGATCTTCCGTTCTTCCTTATATTATGTATAATATTATAGGTTATAATTTTAGATACTTCCTCTCTGAGAGAAGGCCTGTGCCCTATAATGGGACTAAAAAGACTAAAACGTCTGAACACATTAGAACCTTGTCATTAACCTCTTCTAGCCTGATGTATGGGAAATTGACTATTTTGAAGGTATAAAAAGAAAAGGTTTTATACAAAATAGCGCAGAAACAACGGCTTAATGAACGTTACAATTCAAACTAGGTGTCCATTTCAAAATCTAGATCATTTTGAACCCTACCAAATGAGATGAAAATTGTTCAAATTCTTAAATTATAGATTAACGGCTGTTAGAAAAAAAATTATAGGACGCGACTGTATGTCGTGCCCGTTTGGTATGTCATCAGCTTAATACTGCTTTCGAATGTCGCTGCCGAGTGTGCTATATTGATTTTACAACCCGTACTGAGTGCTCGAAGACGATCGGAAGTGGAGTTGTGGGGACTTTATAATAGCGTATTCATATTCATCATGTTCTTGTGGTGTCTCTTCGACTAGCGAGGGTTGGCAGTCAGCTCTGCATATTTATCTCTGCCTTTTGCATATATAAAATATGTTCCGGTCCACTTCCGGCGGTCAGAAAGTAGACCAACTGCCCGATGGTCGGACGATGTGGTCAGGGCGGCGAGACCACTGATGATGATGATGACAAAATTAACATTATTACATTTTTAAAACCTATTTAGAGGCTTAAAATTCCACCAATAAAAAAATTAAATTAAAATTTCTAATTAAAAAGAACATGATCATGTGGGTATAGCGATATCATTCCGATGTGAAACCTAACTGCAATGTAGGTACTCGGGGCTGAAAATGATGCAAATTACTTCAGCCAGATCTTGCTGCCTGTACGTAACACTGGGAAGAATTGTAAAGAGGTTCGAAATTTCGCTGATGCCGGTGAGTAGCCCATTAGCTCAATTGGGAAAGCGCTGGTGCGGTTAGCCAGAGGTCGCGGGTTCGAGTCCTGGCATGGGTGGAATTTTATGCTTCTAAATAGGGTTTTAAAATTGTTTTTAACACGGGTTAGTGCATAAAAAGTATATAATTATCTATAAATGTTGACTTCAATAAAACACTCCTAAGTTGGAGGTAGAGGTGGTTTATGCCAGGATTTCTAAGTCGGCTAGAATTCCGTTATAAAAGCGTTTTAGTGAAATCGAATTTTCGTAGATAAGACTAAAAAGTTTTAGGGCGAGATAAATAGTCGTTGCTTAGCCCAAGTCCGTACTCATGCTTCCTTAGGCATTACTTCAGGCTAACTTAGCTAAGAATCAATGCGTTACTAAAATAGACGTTTGCTTAGCTAAGCATGTTCTTAGGCCAATGCTAAGAATTAGTCCGGGTTTCGGGACTTAGAGAGTGCCAAAGTACTGTCTATGATAGACAAATCGATTCTTAAGCAAGTGCTTTCGCTAAGACTCGTTCTTAGAAGCGACTATTTATCTCGCCCTTAGTTTTCGAAGTCACGTACATTTCAAAATTTATAGTCGCCAACCGTGAAGAAAAACATCGTGATTAAAGCTTAAAAGGTGTTCACATTCCTCAGAATTTCAAATTGTTAATGCATAACAGAGAAACTCTCTCTCTCTCTCTCAAAGAAGGCATGTCCTTACAGTGAGACGTATAAAGACTACAGAAAAACACAAAATTAAAAGTTAAGTTTTATTTTTTTGTATTGATTTTCAAGTTTCACGTCTATTTCAACGTAGAAAACTGTCCGATAGTCTATAAATAACATGCTTTCTACAAATAATAGGAGAGCCATAAATAAGAATAAAAACCCGGGCAAGAGCGAGCAGAACTCGTGCCCTAAGGGTTCGATATCCACCCTTGCATGGGGCACGGGTCTCTTCCTGCATCGCAGGAAGCTTAGGCCATTCTCCACCTCGGGGGCCAAATCCGGGTTGGTGGAGGATTGTAAGACAGTGGCGGGCATTACTGTCAGAAGTCATCAAGCGGCCCATAAGGCCTTTGACATGCTGGGCAAAGGCCTCCCCCATGAGCATCATCTCCCGTCTGGGTAAGAAGTTTGAGAGATCGTTCCGCCATCTCGGCTTTGGCCGACCGCGTCTGCGATATCCGTCGCGTGAAACCTATTTAGGGCAATTTCTGCCTATCTGTCTGGATCCATACGAATGACGCAGCCTGACCTTGATAATAAATTAAAAAACCATTAGCAAGACACGAACACACCACCACCGACACCAATACTTGTGTTAGAAAAAGCGAAAATGTCGCTCAGTTTCTCACGCGTGGTGGTGTGTTCGTGTCTTGTTTCTACTTGAAAAAGTGGGAGGAAGGGCGGTGCATTAAAAAGCCGCATGGTGCTTCTGGGATTTTTGGGGGACTTTAGCAAAGTGATTTTCACATTTTTATGCTTTTATGGATTTCCGCAAAGTAACGCCTGATTCCATCAAAAAAAAACCCATTGTTTCCTTCAAGGTCTGGACTAAAGAGGTTGCGTTTTTATTCCGATTAACCCACGGGTCCCTAAAACAGGCTTATCAAGCCCAATCGTGCTGGGCATAAAACTAGGAATACTTTTACAAAACTGTTCCTACTCGGGCCATTTTCCGCGGAGGGTCCCTTTTATGGCCCATTTTCCCTCCAAAGGGTTATTCCCTTTGATCTGCTGATTTACTGGCCCGATATCAATGTGTTTTATCTGTGTTTATTTAGTTCGCGCTCGGTTACTTTTGAATGATAATCAAATTAGGCGGGAGAGCCCGCTCATCGGATAGTGGTCGGTCCGAAACTATTCAAAACTGTATTTCTTTTGAAATTGGGAACTTTGTAAAAATTTCATTCAATTAAACCTCAATATTTTAGGGAAGGGTGGGTCCAGCAGTGGACTTATATAGTCTGAAGAAGACAAAGAAGAAACCTCAACATTTTATACCAGCCATATGCTTGGTAGGATCTTAAATAACAGATGCTCATAATGTATACCATAATAGACCCTCCTCCTCCATAATAGACCCTGTCGCGCACAGCTGAAGCCTTACAACTAAAGTATTATAATTAACTAGCTGACCCAGCGAACATAATAACCACCTAACAGTCGATTCTTTTTTTTTTTTTAATTTTTCTCTCCGTTAGAACCACCCTCGTACTTCAAGAAATATTAAAAAAAAAAAATTGCGAAATCGGTTCAGCTGCTCTCGAGATTTGCGCTTACCAACACATTCAGGGATTCATTTTTATATTATAGAAGAAGAAGACTAGCTGACCCAGCGAACTTCGTACCGCCTAACAGTCGAGTTTTTAATTTTTTTAATTTTTCTCTCCGTAAGAACCATCCTCGTACTCCAAGGAGAAATATTCTAAAACAACATTTATATATTATAGATAGATAAAAAAGAATTAGCGAAATCGGTTCAGCTGCTCCCGAGATCCTGCTCGCGCTTACCAACACATTCTGCAATTCATTTTTATATTATAGAAGATGAGGATGTAAGTAATACAATTTAACAACATATTAACCTGGCAATAAACGATTTCATTTGATTTGAATTTTAGTTTCGTGAAACATGGCCATGATTTTCAGTGCTCTACAAATCTGTGTATCTAACTGTGCACTACATAGTCACTTCTGAGCGGAAGTCTGGTTACAAATAGTACAGAGTATTCTATTTTAGGGACTAGGCACTATTTTGGTATACTTTTATAACAATAAAGTATTTGTATTGTATTGTATCGAACTTCGTACCGATTGTTAGGCGGTACGAAGTTCGCTGGGTCAGCTAGTTACCAATAATTATATTTAGATTTTAAACATATTACTAAATGTTGTTTTGTTTCATTGTTAAGGTAGGTGTTTATTAAAGAATGCAGCATATAACACCAATTCATAGTATATAATTACTGTTCGCGACATAAATTATATTAACAAACGTTTATAATGGCAACATTGTTTTACATGCTAAAGATGTACTGTTAATTGTGTTCGTGCTTTGCATCTCCCGCCCGCGATTGTCTGACTTTATAATATAGCCTCATAATGGTAAACCTCGGTTTTAATTACTTTACATACATACATAGATACATACATAACCTTACGCCTGTATCCCAGAGGGGTAGGCAGAGACCAGGGACTGCCACTTGCCACGATCCTGACAGATCACCTTCGCTTCATCAACGTTCATAAGTCGTTGCATGTACGCACGGTTCCGGGTACTTTTTATCTTCCCCTTTGCTAATACATCCTCTATTTAGTCAATGTAAGTCCATCTGGAACGTCCCTTACCATCCTTTCCACTCACATTCGCAATATATATTTGTTTCGTTAATCTTTCTTCCTTCATCCTCTCCACATGTCTAAACTAACGCAACATTCCTTTCTCAATTCTAGTCACTACATCCTCTTTCAGTCCACAACGTTCTCTAATCAGACGATTGCGTATCCTGTCATTCAAAGTAACACTACACATACTTCTCAAGGACCTTTTAATTAACAGAGCCTACAAATACAAGAATAACAATATACCACTTAACACAATTACATGACTATGGTAGTCGGGCAAGGACGTTATAGACTCAGAAATACGTTCAGACTGAGACCATTAATGTACAAATGTACGGCGGCACTCAGTGGGAATCAAACCCTTGGTAAATTGACATGATACTGTTAGACCACGGAGGCAGCAAACATTAGCAAAAATTGTCCTTAGCACGGGCTAGTGCATTAAAAAGAATATAATCATGTGGGTACAGCGATATCATTCCGATGTAAAAAACCTAACTGCAAAGTATGTACTCAGGGCTCCAAGTGATGCAAATTACTTCGGCCAGATGTCGTTGCCTGTACGTAATACAGAGAATATTGCAAAGAGGTTCGAAATTTCACTGACGCCGGTGAGTCGCCCATTAGCTCAGTTGGAAGAGCGCTGGCACGGATAGCGAGAGGTCACGGGTTCCTTTTAGCCTAAACCTATTTAGACCCTAAATAGACCCTTTAAATTGTCCTTAGCACAAGTTAGTACATAAGGGCTGATTTTTCAATAGTCAGATAACTTTTATCTGAGGAATAAATATGGCGGTTTGACAGCTTATGTATGAAAATTATGTCAAACCGCCATTTTTATTCCTCGGATAAAAGTTATTCGACTAATGAAAAATCAGCCCTAAAAAGAATACAAGCAAACATTATGTCAAACTGACTAACTAGTATCAGCAGTGGGAAGTATATAGATAGATAGAGAGCACTTTACTGCACACACAGAAAAAAGAATTACAAAGAAAATTTCTCATATCTAAGTAGGTAATTTAAAAACCTATTTAGAGGCTAAAAATTTCACCCATGCCGGGATTCGAACCCGCAACCTCTGGCTATCCGTACCAGCGCTCTACTAATTGAGCTCAATTGGTAGAGCGCTGGTACGGATAGCCAGAGGTTGCGGGTTCGAATCCCGGCATGGGTGAAATTTTTAGCCTCTAAATAGGTTTTTAAATTTGTTCCTTAGCACGGGTTAGTGCATTAAAAATAAAAATAGTGTAAGTAGGTAATGTTAATTGTCAATTGGTATCGCTATCTTATCTTATCGCTAAGAGCGACTCCTTTTTACAAATACAAAATGCAAAAATAACTCTATACGATCCTAAGTATTTGTCCTTTTTATTTCAAAGCAAGATGTAACTATGAAACAAACCCCCTAGAAGGAGCGTCTTCACACACATTTTTATTTCCCGACACATTTTCACCGGAAACGGCCGTCGCGCTGGGAAAAATGCATTTTTGCCAAGCCATTTACCCTTCGCTGTACACTGCCGGCTCGCCCCGAGCGCGGGCAGGAAGTGCGCAACTGGGCGCACAATGGATGCGCGCTCGCTCGATAACGCTAAAGTGATCTATGGGGCCGCAGTTTCTGCATCGAAAATCTGTTGTTTGTTGCTAAATAAGCCTTTTCGGTAACTCAGTAATAAAATCGTCAAATGAGGGAAAATTGTTTGAGGATATCCGCCCTTCGAATCATGAGTAATGAGTATTATAGCCGACTTAAAAACACGTGGAGGTACAACGTTAATCCTTGTCAAGTTAATCCAATTTCCATTTTTTTTTTTATTTAGCCTTACTTTGTAACCCTGTATGTATTAAGAAGTAAATAAATGAATAAATAATAATTAAAAAAATATTTTATTCTTTAGGCTGTGTATGTCCCATTGCTGGACTCAGAGAGGCATGGGCTAGGCTAGATATCAATATTTAGTTAAAATATTTTCGGGGCTTAATCGCGTAGTAATTCATTGCTATTTTACCTCGACGTTTCGACGACGTTACAGTCATCGTGGTCGCGAGATTCAAGTCAACGTGGTTCAAGTCGCGAAAGTTTAAAATAAGATATCAATATTATCATGATTACCTGTACAAAAAGGCTGTCTATCTATAAACTCTTTAAAGCATTTTGTAGTAGAGAACCTCTTAACGATTCACCCCAGCCTGAAAATAATTCAATCCGACACGTTTTAGACTCAATTTTCATCGGGAATCGAACCTTGATCTTGTCAGTGCCTTCGCCACGGGCGGCGACCAATCACCATAACTTGTGTTCGTAAATAAATTGCCGATTGTAAGCTTGTTAGCGTCGAGTAAAGGGTTTTTGTTTGAATCGATTATTTTGAGAACGCTCCTTTGATTTAGCTCCTTTGATTTGCTAGCCATTTTGCGACTTGAAGCTGAATAAAATCAAATTAAAAAGGTTATGTTTATAGTAAATAGATTTGGAGTAAACGTGTTCTTGAGTGGAGACCGCGACTCGGCAAACGTAGTGTAGGACGCCCTCCGACCAGGTGGGATGACGATCTGCGAAAAACTGCCGGCAGATGCTGGATGCGGCAAGCTGAAGACAGGGCGCTATGGCGCACATTAGGGGAGGGCTATGTCCAGCAGTGGACAACATAATATAGCCTGAAGAAGATGAACCTTACGATGGAAAGTCACTGAAGGAAATTAAGAAGACGAGTGCAAATTTGAATATAGATGAACCGCTTTTCCAGCTATTCGAAGGTGAGAAGTGTTGAGATTTCAACTTCATCAACTTGAAAAGGGAAGATTTGTTATATTTTTAGATAGATAGAGAACACATTACTGTACATAAAAATGGAAATTACACAGATATTTCTTAACCTAATCATATCTTTATATCACTAAAAATGATCTCTTCTAGACAATTTTGGATGAACAGGACTAATAAAATATATAAAATAAAATGAAAATAGCCTTTATTCATAGTTACATGTAACATAATTTTAGGTTAGTTAATTATTTATTGACGATCTCGACCGACACATGCCGGAGTGGTCTGAGGTGGCACAAGACAGATACATCTGGTCTGAGTTGGGGGAGGCCTTTGCCCAGCTGTGGGACACAAACGAGGCTACGTAAAAAAAAAAAAATTATTTATTAAATTTAAATAAATTTATTTTAATTTATGTTTACATATTTTAAATTTTTATTCTTTAAATTGTTTTAATTTATTTTATTTTTGGGGCACCCATTGCTGGGTGTAGACCTCCTCTTTCTCCTTCCATTTTTCCCGGACTGGACTAATACATAAAGCAAAAACAAATAGTTTTAAAAAACTAAGCGCCTGTAGCCCAAAATAATGGACTCGGAAGAGAGAGACCCGGGTTCAATTCCGAGTGCGGACATGTCTTTGTTTCTTTAATGACATGTGTAGGGGCTACGCCGTACAGGTGTTGTTATGTTATATGTTCGATGTTCGTAATGTTAGGTATGTTCAATGAATGACACGTCTGTCCCGTAAGATCGTTTTATTGCCACTGAATTGTGTTTACAAAATTGCTTTAGTCAACAAAATAAGTAAGTAGAAGAAAATGTATGTGCTTGCTCGTACATGCTGCGGAATATAAGAAAAGACAAGAGAAAAACTCTATACAAAACTAAGTAACGTTAAGGCGAAGTTTGTTTATTGACGCGTCTTGTTGACTGTCGTACAATCGTCCGCGCTGGAGCTTGCGGCTCCTCTGTGGGTACAGGTTGTCGTATCCTCTGAAGTTCGACGTCCTGTCCTACGTTAAGATCCTTGTTCCTTTGACGTCGTTTCCTTAACTTGCATAAGGCATAAATGCCGATCGCTAGGAGACTGCTAAGCCCGATGACTCCATACACTGAGTAGTGGTGTGTGTCGTGCGTGATGCTGAGCGTATGCATGTTTTCCTGTGTCGCCTTCACATTGTTTATCTGATTCTGAAGAATGGTAAATTGATGTTGATGACTTTCGGGTACGTAGGTGAAGTTGATTTCATTCAAGATGTTGTTGACACTCGATTCAGATATGTATGTTTCTTGTTCGGTAATTGTTAACTCTGAGCGATACGTTTTTGAAGAGTGTATGTTGATGTTGTCGCCTCTTAACATGCAGCCAGGCCAAATCTTCACTATGCCCGTGCCACGTAATGTTTTCGTAGTTACAGTAGTGTCGGGGCAGAAAATGCGTACTGCGCATTCCTGGCAACAGGTGTAAAGCCACTTGGCGCGACTGTGTAACAAGATCCACTCGTCGCGGCATCTTTTTGACACGGTACCGCAGTTTGATAAGTTCTTATTGTTTATAATTTGCGCTTCGCAAAGTACCGATAGCTCCCTTGTTGTTGTATGTACAGGTAGATTAAGTCGGCACAGAAGGTCCGTTTCCTTGAATGTTATGCATCCTGTATGAATGTCATGTTCTGAAATAGGTATGATCATGTCTTTCTTGAGATTGATCGCCGAATATTTCGCCGAAGTCTCGAGGTATGTTGATGATTGTTGAGTAACACGGGGGATAGGTATCACTCGGTTCAACTCAAAAGGTTCGCTGTGTATGAGTGGTAGCTTCACTTCGAACATCAAGAAGTCGGTCAGTCTGACGTGAACTCTTGAAAGCTTGTACATCTCACGGACGCAGTCCTGCTGGCTGCTTGCGCAGGGTAGCGTTACGTCATCTGGAATGTTAGCTGAAATGATGTTGAGTTGATTCTTGAATTCTTCTGGTTTCAGAAGATGTGTGTCCATATGTCCGCTCCGTACATCTGTTACGAGATCAAGTAAATTTTCTTGCAATCGCCTGAAGTTGTTGATAATAAGATTGGCTGTTAGGATTGCCGCGGTGACGTACATGGACCTTTTGTGGTCTTCGTGAACGAAGCTGTATAAATCGGCCATCTGTTTACTAATGCTGCCGAATTGTTTTATCATAATCTCTTCGTTTCTTCTTACTATGTTATATTGGCTTTCTATGATCGACGTATGTTTTTTGTATAACTCGTTCAGATGGTTTTCGTTGTCTTGTATATTTTTAATGTATTCGTCGTATCTTTCAGCGTATCGTTCGTCGAGGACACCAAACAGGGAATTCGCTATATAGCCGATTCCGTTGATTAAGCCTCGTTTAGTGCGTTTTCCATGTTCCGCCTTTAACACAATATCGTAATGTTGAAGTTCTATTATTTCATGTTGGAGTTGCGTAGTCAGTGTTCTAAAGGCGGGTTCATCTTTGTTTAGCTCATGCAGTCGGTCCACATGGAATTGAATGTTCACCAAGCAGTGGCGGTACGTAGAGAGGTTGTAGTATACTATCATCCTCCACTCATCTCGTATAAGACGCATATCTGCCACCTTGTCGAAGTACAGCGGTTGATTCGGGTTCAAGGTCACAGATTCCGTCATGCGTGGTGTTTGAGTTGCAGTAGCGATTGTAGTAGTACATAGTATAGTTAATAACACGAAGAAAATGTTAACGAGGTTGTAATGTTTTGTTGTAGTTATTTTTCTTGTTTGTTGTTCCTCGTTCCTGTTAGACGTCTCCGCTTGTTCAGTTTGTTGCTGCGCAGGGACGTTTTGCTCAAGAGGTAAACGTATTAGTTTTCCGACTGGTCGTTTAACCTCGTTGCAGTTTTTTGTTTTCAATGTGACCACGCGTACGTGGCCGTCGTTGCCTGGGTGTGTCTGTATGACCCTCCCCAAGAGCCACCGAGCTGGGGGGGTGTGATCTTCTTTTATGATCACAAGATCGCCGAGCTGAAGATCTTTGCCAACGTAATGCCACTTACTTCGGGCTTGCAATGATTGAAGATATTCCATGGACCACTCCCGCCAGAAGTCTCTGTACATTTTCTCTGTTAGTTTCCAGCGCGTGCTGAGGCTGATCTGTTCAATACCTTTGTTTATTGGGGGAGCTAATGTTTGGTCTCCAACGAGAAAGTGACCGGGTGTGAGGCAATTCAAGTCTTCGATGCTGTTGGTTAAGGCTAACAGCGGTCGCGAATTCAGACATGCCTCTATTTGTGTTAACAAGGTGGTAAATTCCTCAAATGTTAGTTTTTGTTCGCCCAAAACTCGTCTGAGGTGATGTTTCATCCGTCGTACAGCTGCTTCCCAGAGTCCGCCAGCCGTCGGCCACGAAGGGGCATTAAAGTGCCATTCGACACCGAGGTTTGTTAGGTCAGCCATGAGTTCTGAAGATGCCAAGTAATGTTCTAGGGCTTCTATATGTTCTTGTTGTAGACTTCGCGCAGCGCCGACAAAGTTAGTACCGCAATCGCTGTACATGTGTTTAGGCATTCCACGACGTGCGCATAGTCGTTTGAACGCTGCCAAAAATGTTATGGAGCTTAAGTCCGACACCAGTTCTAGGTGGACGGCCTTGGTTGCTAGACAGATGAATATGGTAACATACCCTTTTGAAGTAGCTATTCCTCTGCCTCTGTTTGACTTCACGACAACTGGTCCAGCCAGATCCACTCCAGTGTGAGTGAACGGCCTTGAAGGTGTGACCCGTGGTTTGGGTAAGTCCGCCATACGTTGGTTTCTACTTAGCGCCTTAAAGCGTAAACACTTTACGCATTTTTGCAGTTCTCGTTTTACGGTGTTCATACCGCCAAGCATCCAGTATTTTGTTCGCAAGTACGTCAGTGTTAGCCGCGCCCCGCCATGTAATGTTTTGCTGTGTGCCCAGGTGATCAATAGAAGGCTGAGTCGATCATTGTTTGGTAAAATCATGGGGTGTTTTCGTTGATAGCTCAGATCAGAGTTTCCAAGTCTTCCTCCTACTCTTAATAACCCTTCGTCGTCAATCCATGGATTTAAGTTCAATAGTTGACTCTTGCGTTGCACCTTGTTATTGTTTTCCAATTGTTTGATTTCATTGTTGTAATGTTTCATTTGCACCGCCTTGATAATAAAATTGTGCGCGTTTCTTATTTCGTTAGCCTGTAAGCTCGATGTTCTTATGTTATCTCTGTGTCGCGAGTTGTGAATGAAACGAGACACCCAAGCCAGTACTCTTATCGCCCGTTCCATAGAGCTGTGGCGATCTAGAAGAGCTTGTATTGTGGAGTTTTCGGTATTGTCTGTTGTGACGCACACCTTTTTTGTTTTCGACTCCTCTTCCGGGAGGTTGATATTTGTTGTTGTTGGTTGTTGTGGAGTGCTGTTGCTCCTTAGCCATTCCGGACCATCCCACCAGAGTTCATAAGTGAGAAGCTGGGATGGTGTTAGTCCCCGACTGGCGCAATCAGCTGGGTTTTGTTCTGACTTCACGTGCTTCCAGCACGATGGTGGCATGGTATCTTGTATAGCTGCAATTCGGTGCGCAACAAAGGTTTTCCATCTCCCGATATCGCCTCGCAACCATCCGAGTACGACCATGGAGTCGGTCCACCCATGTATTGTTACTGTTGTTCGTGTCTGGATGTTTGTTGCGTCTATGACTTTTTTCATAAGTCTTGATAGAAGTAATGCACCGCATAGCTCTAAGCGCGGCAGTGACATAGGTTTGTTCGATGGGGATAATTTTGTTTTCCCGGCCACTATTTTTACGTCCGGTTTCTCGTAGTTACCGACAGACTTGCAGTAAATGACGCAACCATAGGCTCTCTCCGAAGCATCGCAAAATCCGTGGAGTTCAATGGGCTGATTTGTGTCGCCTATCCATCGTGATATTTCTATCTCGGAAATGTTGTGAAGGTCATTCGCCAGCATGGCCCACTCCTGTTTCATGTCTTGTGGGAGTTCATCGTCCCAGCCTAGGTTTAAAGCCCACACCTTTTGGAATATGAGCTTGCCCTTGATTGTTACAGGCGACAGCCATCCAAGCGGGTCGAAGATTTTGGAGATCTTGGAGAGTAATGTTCTTTTTGTTGTTGTTTCCGCCTTGTCAGTGGTCGGTACCGGGCCCACAAAAGTAAACTGATCGCTGCGCGGATTCCACGACAGGCCGAGCGTTTTGTTTGTTTCTGCGTGTTTAAAATCCAGCATATTTTGACTGATTAAATCGTCTGATAATTGTTCAAGAAGCCTTGGGTCGTTGCTGGCCCACTTGCGAAGCTTAAAACCGCCGCCGCGCAGAATGTCGATCGTTTGTTGTTGCGCGTTTTTGGCTTCTTCGATGTTGTTGCTGCCGCCGAGTAAGTCGTCGACGTACAGCTGATTGTTTAGGTTATTGACGGCAAGTGGGTACTCATGACCATCGTCTTGCGCCAGTTGTTTTATAGTACGCATGGCAAGATAGGGTGCGGCCTTGGTGCCATACGTAACTGTGCATAGCTGGTATTCTTGGATGTTGTTTGATGGTGAATCTCGCCATACTATTTTTTGGAGATGCTGATCTTCCTCGCATACCAGTATTTGGCGGTAGAATTTCTCTATGTCAGCAGTATACACATATTTGAATGTTCTCCATTGCAATATCATGGCTTGTATATCCTTTTGAAGATTTGGACCGCATTCCATTAGTTCATTTAGAGAATAGCCCGTTTTGAGCTTGCTTGAAGCGTTGAAGACTGTTCTCAGTTTTGTTGTTGACGAATCGAGTTTGATCACCCCGTGATGAGGAAGGAAGCAACTCGGTTCTTGTTGTGTGGTGCATAGCTTCATGTGACCGAGCTGTAGGTACTCGGCAATGAATGTTTTGTAACTTTCGGAAAGTTCTTCATTTCTCACGAATCGTTTTTCCAGTTGTTTTAATTGTGCCACCGCTTGTATTTTTGACGGGGCCAAGTGTTCTTCGTAGTTAGGTTTCATCGGCAGCCTGACTTCGTAGCGTCCATCGGGCTTTCGAGTTGTTGTTGCTTGATAGAGAGTTTCGCAGAACTCGTCGGCGGGTGTCATGTTGCTGTTACTTTGTGTTATCTCTTCCATCTCCCAGTACTGAGAAATCTCGTCAAGGTTGTTCAGTACCGCATGACAGTTGAATGTTTTCACGTTACCAACTAGGATCCAACCCAGTTTTGTTGCTTGTGCGATTGGAGCACTGGGCGGGCCTCGCAGGATTCCGTCCATCAGAATTTCTGCATAGACCTTGGCGTCTAGAAGAATGTCCACTGATCTAGCAATGTTGTAGTCTGGATCCGCCAAATTAATGTTGGTTATATGTGACCAGGGCTGCTTTTCGAATGTAAAGTTTGGTAGGTTTCCAATTACTTTAGGCATCACTAAAGCGTTGGTGATGAATGTGTAGTTGTTGTACCGGGACTCGCAGATTAGTTGAACCGCTCCGTTACTTTGGGCTGCAGTTGATCCGACCCCAAATACTGATGAACTTTGATTGCACCTTTCTAGTTCCAATCGTGGAGCCGCGGACTCTGTTATCAAGTTAATTTGAGACCCTTGATCTAGGAGGCATCTCATTGTTACGAAAGTTCCATCTCTCGCTCGTACTTTTAGTTCGACCGTTGATAGTAGCACTTCGTCGTAATTCCCAGCCACATGATTTGTTTTGCGTGGTGTAGGTATTGAAGGCTTTGACGTTGATGGTTGTGGCTCGTTGTTCGGTTCCACGGTGTCAAGTAACCCCTCGTGTAGAACCGTGTGATGCTTATTGTTGCATATTTTGCATGTCTTGGTAGAAGTGCAATTGTATTTGTGGAAGAACAAGCAGTTTTTACATAAAGCCAGAGTTCTTATCGTATTGACCTTTGCATTTGGTGTCATGTTTAAAAACTTTTTACATGTAAGTAAGACATGGTCAGTGTTTTTGCATAGTGGACACATTCGCTCCGCGTATGTCTTGTATGTTTTTTCGAGTTTGAACCTTGTGTCACTGACGTTGTCTCTATGTTTAGGTTCATTTTCCTTTGCAGCAGCGCTGTTTTGTTTGACCTGCTTGCCTTTCTTGTTCAAAGGCTCTAAAGCAGTGAATTTGTTTTCCAGGATGCTGATCAACTCGTCGAAAGTAGGAAGTTTCCGTTTTTCTGATCTTGCATCCATGTATGCTGTATATGTTTCAGGATCCATTTTTTCTGTCATAACGTGCACCAGAATGGGATCCCATGTTGACGTGTCCACACCAAGGTTATGAATAGCGTGGACCGTTTCTAGACTGACGTCATGAAGTCGCTTGATTTCGTAGGCGGTATGTTTTTGCATTGTTGGTTGATTCATGAAAACTTGTATTTGCTTCGTAAATAAAAGTTGTTGGTTGTTGTACCTGCGGTTGAGTATATCCCAGCAGGAATCGTAATTTTCCGCCGATATGTTTAAATGCTGCACGAGCCGCTCGGCTTCTCCCTTGAGTTTCCCCTTAAGGTGCTGCATTTTTTGAGATTTGTTCAGTGTTGGGTTGTTGTGGATTGCCTCGCAGTAAAGGTCCGAAAAGGCAGGCCAGTTTGTGTAGTTACCGGAAAATGTAGGCAACTCGATATGTGGTGTTGATTCTTGTTGGTGTTTAACATTGTTCAGTTTTCGATGTAGGTCTGACTTTGTTTTTTCATAGACCTTTTCTTGTTCCGAGAAGATTTTTTCATACTTCTCATTCGCTCCCTCTAGCAAATTGTCGATTTGCCAGTGTAGTTCGTCGATAGTTTTCCAGCGTGATTGAAGAACTTGTAGTTTGTCTTCAATTTCCCACTTTTCTGTCAAATTCTCGATGTTTATGTTTGTCATCACCCGACTTAGAGCCCGGAAGTTGGTTTTCTGTTGGCTCAGCAATTCGTCGGTTTTTGAAGATGACCCCATGTTGTTGTTAGTGTTCTTAGTTCCTGAAGGACCAGCATCTGAGTCGTCACCGCTGGAGCCCTCGTTGTTTTCGGTCGGCTGTACGTACGGGTCTGTTTTTTGTATTAATTGATAACCATTTTCATACAATTGTTTCGTATGTTCGTACTGTGCGTTGGTGAAGTACTCGTCTGACTTGTCTTCCTCTTGGCAAAGGAGAGTGTCGTTGGAGTCAAACTCTTCCCATAAGCTTTGCAAGGTCACTAACCTTACCCTGAGATAGTCCGATGTTTTCCGATGTGCCGAATCCTTTTTGAAGTTTTTTATTAACCTCTCGATACTGTTAACAATCTGTGATTGACGTTCCAGCATCGCCTCCATGACGAAGATGATCCAGTTGTAATCCAGTTGTTGTGTTGTGTTGAATGTTCAATGTTGATGTTGCTCCGTAGCTCGATGGAGCGTAGTTGTTCTGGACGTGTTAGTAATAGTCCGTAGGAAGCTCCGTATGTCTATACCTTCACTGTGACGAAGAGCGCCGTCTAAACCCGACAGGTGATTCCCGCTTCTGAGAGGCCTGCCGGGCCGATCGCAAAATCACAGTTAAAAGCACAAAACACACGGCACTTCACTTCCGATCGCTAGTTCAATGTCTCGAAGGACCAAAATGTAGGGGATGCGCCGTACAGGTGTTGTTTCAAATTCAAATTCAAATTCAAATTCAAATTCAAATTCAAATAATTTTATTTCAACGTAAAGAATTTACATTCTATTTGCTGAATGTCAATGTACAATGTAAAGTGTAAGCCGCCGCCTTCGGGCCGTATTGTAGTGGAGAAAAAGGCAGCGGAAAAAAAAACTCCACTCTGACCATCTTTTCTCAAATCATCTTAAAACCAAATACATCAGTTGCCATATGTAAACCTAATAAGATTTCATGACTGCCATTAACAACCCCAAATGCCAAAGCATTAGTCAAATGTCTCACAATAATAGGGGAAAACATAAGTGCTGCGGCCAGACACACGAACAGCACTCGTTCACGAGCATAACGCAGTGCTCAGCCATCATCAGTCTCAACCATTTTGGAGGGAGATAGATGACCCGAACACCACGCTACCATTCGAATGACCTTTAGCAAACTTGCAGTTAAGTTTTTGTCAGTTATATAAGGTATCATATAGTTATTAATATGCAATCACGTCGTCTGTACACACTTGTATTATAAAATATATGTTATACTTAGTTATACTTAACAATAAAATCGCGGTGGAATTGGTTTACTACCACGGATTAGGATCGTTTATATAGTCGTCTATTCTATAATATGCCTTTTTACATAGCGAATTTTTAATGAAAGTTTTAAATTTATTTTCAGACAAGCATAGAACACGTTCTGGAATTTTGTTGTAAAAACGAACGCAGTAACCTACAAATGATGTGCCTACCTTGGCTAATCGGGATTTAGTACAAGCAACCTTGTTTCTATTCCTTGTGTTTACGTTATGAACGTCCCTATTTAATTTAAACATTGTTATATTTTTTCGGACATACATTATATTATCGAATATATATTGGCAAGCCAGTGTAAGAATGCCTATTTCTTTAAAACGCTCCCTTAGCGATTCTCTACTGTTTAAGTTGTAAATAGCTCTTATTGCTCTTTTTTGCAAGACAAATATGGTTTCTATATCTGCTGCCCGTCCCCATAATAACAAACCATACGACATGACACTGTGAAAATAACTAAAATAGACCAGCCTCGCCGTCGACACGTCTGTAAGTTGTCTAATTTTTCTGACTGCAAACGCTGCTGAACTCAACCGACCCGACAGTTTTCCAATATGCTGACCCCATTGCAGTTTTGAGTCTATCGTTATACCTAAAAAAAGCGTGGACTCTACCAGCTCTCACCAGATATTTTTAAACTCGTGTCAACATTTTTAACATTGGGTAGTGAGAATTTGATGCATTTTGTCTTTTTTGCATTTAGCATCAGATTGTTTATAGTGAACCAGTTTAGAATAGTAGATAAAGCATTGTTTACATCGTCTACATTACTTATACCTCTCTTTACTTTAAAAATTAAGGAAGTATCATCTGCAAACAACACTATCTGCGAAAGCTTTTCTACTAGGTAGGGCAAATCATTTATATATACCAAAAAAAGGAACGGACCCAGTATAGAACCTTGAGGGACTCCTACTTTTACATCAGAACCCGAGGATTTAACTCTATTAATATCAACCTTTACAGTTCTGTCTGTTAAGTAAGATCGAAGAAGACTTAGTGATTTATTACTTAAACCATATCGGTGCAATTTTATGAGAAGTGTTTCGTGGTCAACGCAGTCAAACGCCTTAGAAAGGTCACAGAAAACCCCAATGGCATCCTGCGACTCTTCCCACGCCTCAAAGATATGCTTTACTAACGCTATGCCTGCTTCCGTCGTTGAGCGGCCTTTTGTAAACCCGAACTGTTTCTTATGGAAGAGCTTATTTATACTAAAATGAGTTTGCAATTGATGTAATATTACTTTCTCAAAAACTTTACTTAGCACCGGCAGTATTGCTATAGGTCTGAAATTATTTGGATCTTCACTATCACCAGTTTTAAACAAGGGTACGATTTTACTTAACTTTAATAGATTAGGAAAGGTTCCCTGGTCAACACATTTATTAAAAATCAAAGCAAGGTAAGGTGCTAGAATATTGATTATAGTTGATATTAATTTAACCGATAACCCCCACAAATCTTCAGTCTTTTTTAAGTTTAACTCTTTAAATGTTTTGACAATAGTTAAGGTAGTTATATGGGAGAATTGGAAGTCAACTTTACATGGATTTGTACTTTCCAAAAGTAAGGTATCGGCTAATTGGGAGGAAGAATTTAAGCTAGCCGTTATATGCAGTGGCATGTTTTTAAAAAAAGTTTGAAATATTTCTGCTATGTCCTTCTTCGAATTAACTAACTTACCTTCGATCTTCAACGCAAATCCCTGGTCCTTAGGTCTCGTTTTACCTGTTTTTGTTTGTTAATTACTTGCCAGACTGTTTTTATTTTATTAGTAGACGCCATAATTTTTTTACTTATACTTATCGATTTGGCTGTTAAACAAGTTTGTCTAAAAGTTTTTGAATATTTTTTTACGTACTCTTTGAACGTCGGATCGTGATTGAATTGTTTTTCTTCATACAATTCATAAAGCCTTTTCCTACTTCTATATATACCTGGCGTTGCCCATTCTGAAAACCCGCTTTTTAACTCTGTAATTTTTTTTACGTTAAAAACAAGTTCAAATTCTTTTGATATGGTTGAAAACAATACTTGATATAACGTATTCGGATCATTGCTATCGAAATTCAACGAATTTAACTTTATGTTTATATTTTTTTTAAATAATTCAATTTTTTTCTCTGTTATTGGCCTACAATTTAATTCATTGCATTTTTTTGCTTCCAGTACTGACGGTAGGACTACCCATAGCCCGCTATGGTCCGACTGTAATTTATGTATGACTTCTTTTTCTAAATATTCACAATTGCAAAAGACATTATCTATGCAGGTAGCGCTAGTAGCAGTTGTCCTAGTGGGTTCTGTAAATAAATTATCTAAATTATATGACCTGAAAAGGCTTGCGAGTTTAGTTTTAAGTGGACCTTGAACTAAGAAATCTATATTGAAGTCCCCACACACCACTATGCTCTTCGTAGTACTGAATAGGCGTTTTAAGGCATCCTCCATAAGTAATTCAAATTCATTATAATTTGATTGTGGCGGCCTATAAACACACATAACTATATACCTATCCAATTCCACACACGATATCTCAATTAAACGTTCAACAGATAGACTGACAATATCTTTTCTTTCTTTCATTTTCAAACTACTTTTGACAAAGATCATTGAACCTCCTCTTATTGAGTGTTGTCGGTTAAAAGTGCTTGCTGCTAAATAGTCTTTTAAAGTAAATGACATTTCAGAATGTTTCAGCCAATGTTCTGTTAAACACAAAATATCTACATTGAAATCTGCTAAAAATAGTTCAATTAAATTGTTATGTTATATGTTCGATGTTCGTAATGTTAGGTATGTTCAATGAATGACACGTCTGTCCCGTAAGATCGTTTTATTGCCACTGAATTGTGTTTACAAAATTGCTTTAGTCAACAAAATAAGTAAGTAGAAGAAAATGTATGTGCTTGCTCGTACAACATGTCTTTGTTTACCCATGCTAAGGAAAATTAAAAAAAACCTATTTAGAGGCTAAAAATTCCACCCATGCCGGGATTCGAACCCGCGACCTCTGGTCCTCCATGCCAGCGCTCTTTCCAACTGAGCTAATGGGCAACTCACCAGCATCAGTGAAACGGACCTCTTTACACTATTGTCTGTATTACGTACAGGCAGCGACATTTGGCTGAAGTAATTTGCATCACTTGCAGCCCCAAGTACCTACTTTGCAGTTAGGTTTTTACATCGGAATGATATCGCTGTACCCACATGATACTTTAATGCACTAACCCGTGCTAAGGACGATTTAAAGCCTCTAAATAGGTTTTTATGAATGTCTTTGTTTACCAATGACTTTTTTTCTAAATTATCTACATTTGTGTAGTTATAGTTGCAATCGATATCAACCCTTAAATGCCCCCACTGCTGGGGCACGGGGCTCTTCCTGAATCGCAGAAAGGTTAGGCCATACTCCACCACAGGGGCCAAGTCCGGGTTGGTGGATTATTGTAAGACAGTGGCGGGCCTTACTGTCAGAAGTTATCAAGCCGCCCATAAGACCTCTAACATGGCTTAACGACTGCCAATACATGACAGCCGGCACCAACGGCTTAACGTGCCTCGCGGAGCACGGTAGTAGCAATACCACTCGCCAACTGAGAAGGAAAACTTTGTAAGGAAACCGGAGACTCTGAAATGTTCAAATACTTCAGCACTTGCTACGAAAATGGAATAATTGCTAATTGGCGCCGGAATTGGAACAGGACCTTTCGGTTGGTGTTCCACCGCTCATCAAAAGGTTTGAAGCTCCATCTAGCGTTTGAACGTTGTTGTTACAGCAACATACGCATCCATACGGCAATAATATCGTTGATTTTGTGCGTTGTTTATTCATCTGCTGCTCTTTCCAAATTTTCCCGCCGGAAACAGGAATCTAATTCCGATAGTCGACTTAGCCTTATTTATTCTGATTCAATATGCTTCAGATACGGGACGAGATGTGTTTTTTTTCTGATATGTTATGAATATTTATGATTTAAGCTCTTTGAGGACAGGTCCTGGGTGCCAATTCTCAGTTCCTTAGCAAATAAGTCGTATACGACTTTGGGGCTTAGAATTTTATGTAAAAAGTCAACAACAGACAGCCAAAATGTATATTCTCAACACAATGCTAGACTGAATTCGACTGAGAAAATGAATGTCTAATACATACATTCATACATACATACATACATACATTCATACATTCATACATTCATACATTCATACATTCATACATACATACATTCATACATACATACATACATACATACATACATACATACATACATACATACATACATACATACATACATACATACATACATACATACATACATACATACATACATACATACATACATACATACATACATACATACATACATACATACATACATACATACATACATACATAATATCACGCCTTTATCCCAGAGGGGTAGGCAGAGACCAGGGCTGCCACTTGCCACGATCCTGACAGATCACCTTCGCTTCATCAACGTTCATAAGTCTGTCAAGTTATCTCCTATTATTTTGACATTTGACATTCCAGCTATTTTAATTTATTATTATTTTGCTTGAATCTATTTTAGTTACAATGCAACTGACATTTCAATAACTATATTTCACCTTGACATTGCATAAAATAAACAACGTAGATTTAGCACTTGAGAGATTTGACGTCGTAATTCACAGTGGTATTTTGATATTTCAATTATGTAAACAAACTTTAATAACATATTTGTGTTGGGTCAGGGAGTCTTTAGGGGTAAATAAAATAAAATAATGCATACTCACTTTTCCACAGAATGTAATTCCTTCCAGATGTTTACAATAATCAAAGATTACTCCAGGAACTCGTAACATTTAATATAAATATATGTACACTTTTACGAAGAAACGTGTCGACTGACAACCAGCACAAAAAAGTTAGCCAAAACGGCGTCGCATCTCCTTTTATAGCTTTGACTGACAGCTGTCTGTCATTTGGACGGAAGTTCGTAAAAACGGAAGTGCGACGCCGTTTTAGCGGTGAAATACTTTACAATGTTAAATAAAATATTTTAGGCATTATTTGATAGTTTTATATTATTCTAGATTTTAAAATAATGATAATAACACCTTATTAATAACCTTAAATAAATACGATAATAACCTGAATGTGAGCTCATATTTAATAACATGTCATCATAATGTACCACGTCCTAAGCAACAAAATTGTATATTCTTTTTAATGCACTAACCCGTGCTAAGGACAATTTTAAAAACCTGCAAACTGCAAAGTAGGTACTCGGGGCTGCAAGTGATGCAAATTACTTCAGTCAGATGTCGCTGCCTGTACGTAATACAGAGAATATTGTAAAGAGGTTCGAAATTTCACTGATGCCGGTGAGTCGCCCGTTAGCTCAGTTGGAAAGAGCGCTGGCACGGATAGTCAGAGGTCGCGGGTTCGAATCCCGGCATGGGTGGAATTTTTAGCCTCTAAATAGGTTTTTAAAACAATTTTTTTTTTTAGTTTTATGTGTTTTATTTTTGTGGGACAAATGTCTAAGCCTTCGAATGTTTCGCGCCTACGCTTTCAATTCGCATGGGCGAGAATCGCCCCCCTGGTACCCTTTCGGTCTGTAGCTCTACCGTATTGACTCGAAGCAGTTTACCGCCTCTCTGTCTGTAAAGGAAAATATCGTGAGGAAACCTCGTCTTTTAAGTGTATTTTTATTGTTGCAAATAAACTTTTTATCCAGAGAGGCAAGTTCGATTTCCAGTGTGGGAATGTGCCAATGATTATGTTTTTGAAGTTATGTATATTTATAAAGTTATATTAGTAGTAGTAATACCACTCGATAATGTGAAGGAAAATATCGTGAGGAAACCTGAGTGCCTTAGGTGTTCAAATACCTTAGCAGTTTAAATTGCTAACACACGGAGGGCATCCGAGGTATTTAAGCCCACACTCTCTCTATATAAGAGAAGACATATGCCCTGCATTAGGACTTTTATAGGCTTCACAAAAAATAAATGTACTAGACAGTATAGGTACATGGTGGTAGTATACAGTAGAAGAAGGAGAAGGAGAAGAAAAACATTTATTATAGCCACAATAACAAAACAAACTTAAAACACATTACTAAATAACATTTAAAAAAAAGAAAGGAACACTAAAGGTCGCGGCGTGTCACTGCCGCTTTAAACGGCAACTGACTCAGCCTATGCTGATGGGCAAGCCTTCAGCGCTGATTTTCAGTCAGTGCCAGTTGCTCCGCGAGCGTTACAGACTGCGGTGTGGTGCAATCATGGGATCTCTCTCTAAGAGAAGGCGCACCTTGCTACCTTCCTCCTTAATTTTGTTCTAAAAGGAAAACCCAACCCAAGGTTAGCTGGAAGAAAATACTCATTAGTATTAAGCTCGCCTTTGTACAAATATGCTTATTGTGCAGTAAAGAATTTTCTAATCTAATCTAAAAACAAGAAACAGCTTAGAAACATCTACAATACTTATATCCAACCCGTCCACTGATAGAGAAATACCAATATTATCAGAATTCTGTTTCATTAGTAACGTATTTTCAATCCTCGTTCAATACCTAATAATTAATTCGCGGGATTAATTAATTCAACGTGAATAATTAATGTAAACCTTTTCGCTATTCATGTGTGTACCCTGTAATTTCACTACTTCACCTAAAATACAGTAACTTGGGAAATGTGCTGATTAGTTGATGATAGTCAGTCCCAAATAATTATTAATTTTCGAGTAAATTGTGGTTCATAGACGATTTTCTGTTATTTTGCGGAATTTAATAACCTCTAGTGAGATTTTGACTTAATGTTTATTATTTCTGTATAAATATGATGTTGTCTCGGTGGCGCAGCGGTGTGGCACGCTGACTGTAAAACGGAAGGTCTCGGGTTCGATCCCCGGCCGGGTCAAACTAGGAAACGAACTTTTCTAGTTTTTCTCGGGTCCTGGATGTTATCTATGTATTTATTGTATCAAATCTATCGTCGAGTTAGCACCTACAAAACAAGTCATTTAGTTGTACTTAGTATAGGGCTAACGAGATCTGTGAATATTTATTCATTTTATTTATTTATATCAACCCTTTGTATGTCCCCACTGCTAGGGCACGGGTCTCTTCTTGCACCGCAGGATGGTTAGGCCATACTCCAAGTCTTGGCTCCAAGTACTGGTTCGTGGAGAATCGTAAGGCAGTGGCGGGCCGTACAGTCAAGTTATCAAGCCGCCCGCTCATAAGTTCTCTGACATGGCTTAACGACTGCCATTACACACTTGGCACAAACGGCTTAGCATGTCTTGCGAAGCACGGAAGCCCTCGGAAAAAATGCCACTCGCGGTAGTCACGGGATGGTCCCCCATCCAGCACCTTACCGCGCCTGTTTTTGCTTAACCCAAGTGATTGATTCCAATCACTCGGTTCCACTAGGCCCCGAGCGCTGTATAAATACATATTAATAATACTAGCTGTACCCGCAAACGTTGTTTTGCTATTATTAATTGCTTACGACCTATTTTGAGACCTACCAAAGGTACACAAGCAAATATATGAAGCACTAGCTATGCCCCTCGATGTTACCTGCGGTTTATTGATTTTCCCATGGGAATAAGATGTTTTCCCGCAGTAAAACGGAGCATATGCGTTAATACAGCATGTCAGTTAACTCCATACCAAGTTTTATTAAAATCGCTCTAGCCTTTATCATTTTTTTAATGCACTAACCCGTGCTAAGGATAATTAAAAACGTATTTAGAGGCTAAAAATTCCACCGATGCCGGGATTAGAACCCGCGACCTCTGGCTATCCGTGCCAGCCCTTGCACGGATAGCCAGAGGCGCGGTTAGCCATAGGTCGCGGATTCGAGTCCCGGCAAGGGCGAAATTTTTAGCCTCTAAGTAGGTCGTGAAATAATGTTTATTTTCAATATTTCGCTAATTGTGAAGGAAAACATCGCAAGGGAATCACTCAGCTTTCCCCACAATGTTTTTCCAGCACCAGCATATTAACGTAAAAAAGGGAGACCAAGCCCCCGTCGTCTCGCAGATCAAACAGAAAAAAAACTCACAAACAATATGGCGGCGGCAGCAATTATCCACAGCACCTGGTCTCAACCGTGAATATTAACCAGCGCACATTTGAATAACAAATCTTGAGCTTTTATTATTTCTCGATGGACGGTCAGCGTAGAAAGGAACCACGCTGTCATTTTAAAAACCTATTTAGAGGCTAAAAATTCCGGCCGTGCCGGGACTCGTACCCGCGACTTCTGGCTAACCGTGCCAGAGGTCGCGGGTTCGAGGACAGGTGATTATGTTGTGTGGAAGTTATTCTTTCATTACTGTTCTCTGGAACTTGTCTACGAACAAGACAATATTTATTTCTTATGTATTTTATATAATATAATTGTTTACGTCTGTTTCATTTATTGTATAGAATCAGGTGTTACTTTGCGGAAATCCATAATAGCATTAAAAAGTGACAATTAATTCGCTAATTTCCGCCAAAAATCCCATAAGCACCATCGTTATCAACCCTTGTATGTCCCCACTGCTGGGGCACGGGTCTCTTCCTGCATCGCAGGAAGGTTAGGCCATACTCCACCACGGGGGCCAAGTCCGGGTTGGTGGAGGATTGTAAGACAGTGGCGGGCCTTACTGTCAGAAGTTATCAAGCCGCCCATAAGGCCTCTGAGATGGCTTAACGACTACCATTATATGACAGCCGGCACCAACGGCTTAGCGTGCCTTGCGAAGCACGGGAGCGCTCGGAAAAAATGCCACTAGCGGTAGTCACGGGACTCTCACCCATCCCGTACCTGACCGCGCCTGTTGTTGCTTAACCAAGTGATTGGTTCCAATCACTCGGTTCGCCTAGGCCACGAGCGCTAGGCCATAAGCACCATGCGGTTAGTTAATGCACCGCCCTCCCTCCCACTTTTTCAAGCAGAAGCAAGACACGAACACACCACCACCGACACCAATACTTGTGTGAGAAAACACGCGATGCGTTTCGCCTCTAACACGAGGCATCCTGTTTCATTTATTTTTATTTATTATTAAGGAAGTCTTCGATTTTATAGTAGCATTTTTCTGTTAGCAGTGACTTATTATTGATATTATGGACAAAAATTAGTTATAATTTTATTGTGATTAGAATAATAAATATATTATTAATATTGCCGGCCTCGGTGGCGTAGCGGTTTGGCACACTGACTGTAAAACCAAAGGTCTCGGGTTCGATCCCCGGCCGGGTCAAACTGGGAAACGAACTTATCTAGTTTGTCTCGGGTCTTGGATGTTATCTATGTATTTATTGTATTAAACCTATCGTCGAGTTTGCACCTATAACACAAGTCATTTAGTTGTACTTAGTATAAGGCTAACGAAATCTGTGTAATATGTCCATGAATATTTGTAATTATTATATTATAAATATTTTTAATATTTAAATTCACTGTACATTGCGTTGCACGTTATTTGAACGCCGTGGAGCTCCACCCGCATTTTACTTTTCCCTCATCGTCTTGCATAAAGCCGTCCAAATTAAGTTTTTTCACGCCGAAGATCAAAGTGGGAGTGAATATAAAAAAAGAAAACGCGCGAATAGAAATAGAAAATTGAAACAAAGATTTGTTTTGCATTTTCATTATTGGATACCCGTCGCCGTTGTTTTAAAGACATGGGGACTTATACTTCTTTTTATCTCTGTTAAAGTCTTTTATAAGAAACGAACGTCGCCTAGTCGAACTTAGTTATAGGAATCAATCACTTGAGTTAAGCAAAAACAGGCGCGGTCATTTGCGGGATGGGTGACTACCGCTAGTGACGTTTGCAAAGCACGCTAAGCCGTTGGTGTTGGCTGTCAGATGTCAGAGGTCTTATGTACTACGGCTTAGCAACTTCTGACAGTGAGGCCCCTGTACAATCCTCCACCAACTCGAACTTGGTCCCCGTGGTGGCGTATGAGATAACCTTCCTGCGATGCAGGAAGAGACCCGTGCCCCAGCAGTAGGGACATACAAGGGTTGATTTCGTCTTAAAAGGACTTGTTTGTACTTCACGTATATCACGTATAGTGGACTGTTTGTACTTCACGTATATTGTTTTTTTTACGTAGCCTCTATGTTTTGTCCCACTGCTGGGCAAAGGCCTCCCCCAATTCAGTCCAGAGTTTTCTGTCCTGAGTCACCTCAGATCACTCCGGCTTGTCGAGATCATCCCTCCACCATCTTCTAGGCCGGCCTCGATTTCGATGTCCGTCGTGCGGCGCCCACACGGTGGCAAATTTCGCCCACCTACTCGGGTGCATTCGACTGCCATGACCGGCTCAGCTCCACTTCAGTACCGCGTCCGTCGTCGCTGACGTTGATTATTCGGGTCCGTATAATCTATGTGGCTTCTATGTGGGCAGTTGAACAATTTTAAATATTCCTCAGTTTTACGGAGAAGAATTTTATAAGAATTTCGAGTGACACGACAAGCGGGCTTGATCGATGGGGATTTAGCTGTCCTCGATCGTAATTACTCGATGTAAAAGTAGGGATTATTGTTATTATTTAATTATTTTGTGCTGCGGTAGCAATAGCAACAGCTTTTAGTAATAAGGCCGCCAATTGTACTATAATTATGTCATTTACATACATAAATAACCTCACGCCTGTATCCCAGAGGGGTAGGCAGAGACCAGGGACTGCCACTTGCCACGATCCTGACAGATCACCTTCGCTTCATCAGTCGTTGCATGCACGCACGCCAGTTTCGGGTACTTTTTATTAATAATAATAATAATAAAATATGCCATTATTAATATCATTTCTGTCACTTTAATTTCTTTGTGCGATAAAGAACTATTTTTTTTTATTTAAAAACCTATTTAGAGGCTAAAAATTTCACCCATGCCAGGATTCGAACCCGCAACCTCTGGCTATCCGTGCCAGCGCTCTTCCAATTGAGCCAATGGGCGACTCACCGGCATCAGTGAAATTTCGAACCTTTTTACACTATTCTCTGTATTACGTACAGAGAAATTACGTACTACGTGAAATTTTTAGCCTCTAAATAGGTTTTTAAATTTGTCCTTGGCACGGGTTAGTGCATTAAAAATAAAAATAGTATAATTTTTTTTTATGTTTTCCTTTTTTTATTTATTATTTTTATCGTAAAATGAGCATGTTTACGTAATGAGCGTCAAAGTAGTTGTTACTTTAATAAGAGGAAGAAGAAACTTACAAAAAAAATCCACTTTTAATCTTAAAAAATAGGTACATCAAGATTACATATGAAATTTAGTATAATATAATAATAATAATATTGGCCTTTTTGCATCTACTTAATGAGATAATTTATTCAGCGTCCAGTGGTATCTTCACTCACACTAGATGGGTGAAGGGACCACTCCGACGCTGTAGTGCCTGGGACATGGTTTTATAGATGGTGTAGGCTTGCCCAGCCCCTATACCACCCTGACAGCTTAGTCGGCCTAGCCCACAGGAAAGACTAGTCAATACGTGCGGAGCCAACCAAGGCGCGGGTTTCCTCACGATGTTTTCCTTCACCGTTAGCGTGTGTTATTGCGACTACAAATTCGCAAATGTACGTAACTTTGAAATTAAACAAAGTCATTGGTACATGCCCGCACTCGGGATCGAACCTGGGGCTCTCGCTTGCCAGTCTATGGTTCTACCCACTGAGCTACCACCGCTTCAAATTTAGTATAGTGGGGGAATTATTATATCACAACAACATAACAATAAATAACTAGGGAGTGTTAATGTGTTGAGCACTAAAACACGGTCTATGTATCTGAACTATGATATAAATAGGAAGGCTAGTGGAACATTCTTCACACGAGCGACTGGTAAGGTAGTTCATTCTACGTCGCATTATGAAATTTGCTCGGGAACGGCGCTGGGGTAAATTATATTACTATGCGACAGCGCCGCTACGAAGGAGGGACCTACAGAAAGGGTATAGTAATACCTGAAGTTAATATCATGGCCCATTTTATACTACTACAATGTCATGGTTTACCGATGTTTGCTCCATCTAAAAAATAATGTCTCATAGCGCTGTGACTATTTGAATACTTAGATATTCGGATTTGATCACAAACGATGTTTTTGTCTACAGTTATTCAATTCAATTCAATTTATTTCTACTTAAAGAATTTAGCTTCTGTTTGCTGCATGTCAAAGTGTAATGTAACTGTACTAATAACAGTCGGCAAGCAATATTGCTGTCTGAGTTTAGTTCCAAAAAAGCCGTTTTGCAATTATATTAAATGAAAAAGGTTTTATTCAAAGTTACGCAGAAACTGCGGCAGAAACTGAATATTTAGTTAGGTAGCAAATCTGAAATAAAATAAAATTTATTTGCCGCAAATAATCTGTTACATCCATGTATAAAAATGTTGTCATTCAAATCAAAATTTGTATCCTTGTAAAAAATTCAATCTTTTTTTCTATACACTAATAGCTAAACAGCGGTCCCTACACTCCTGTGGGGGCCGCGGTTATATAACCAACAATAAGAATATAAATGTACTAACAAACAGGTTTTAGCATTTTTCTCTCTCATAATTATCTCTTACGATGCCTTACACCTTCAGTGTTTTGCATGTCTATAAGTGGCAAATCCTGGCTGTATTTAAATGTCATATAATAGTCTATGATATTGTCTAAGATAGCCGTTGGTGTGCCGTTTCCAATAAACAATTGAACGTCATAGTTGAAGTTGAGCTTCTGTGATACGATATAATAATAAGACAACGTTCTCTCAGGTGGAGTGTGAATGTCGGTGCAGCTTTTACATAATAAGGATCCCAGCAATACGTAGTTCATTGATGGAGGGCTATTACGGACCACACAGTTCGTAAGGAGACCTGAGGAAATATTAATACGAAATCGCTGATATAATTTATAGAACAATGTGTTTAATGACTTGCGACAATCATACATAAATTTATATCCAGCAGTGGATAGATATGAGCTGAATAGATTAGATAGATATAAACCCTTTGTATGCCCTCATTGCTGGGTCACGGGTCTCTTCCTGCAACGCAGGAAGGTTAGGCCGTACTCCACCATGGGGGCCAAGTCCGGGTTGGTGGACGGTTGTAAGACACTGGCGGGCCTTACTCTCAGAATTTATAAAGCCGCTCATAAGGCCTCTGACATGGCTTAACGACTGCTATTACATGACAGCCGGCACCAACGGCTTAACGTGCCTTGCGAAGCACGGGAGCGCTCGGAAAAATGCCACTAGCGGTAGTCACAGGACGCTCATAGTTATAAACTGTTTGTATCTGCATGTTAGTCTAGTATATTATTACAGTCTATGTTAGTTAAGTGTAAGTATTTAAATCTTCCGTTCTATGTTGCCATTCATATTGTATGGTCTATTTGGTGTTATGGTTTATGAATAAACATTTCTTACTCTTACTCACCCATCCTGTACCTGACCGCGCCTGTTTTTACTTAACAGCATACTTAACGGAGACGTAACAGCATACTTAACGGAGATTAACTTTTAATTGACGTTTCTGAGTGCGGCGGTTAAGTGTTCAAATAATTCAACATCTTTAAGTGCCATTCCGCGCTGGGCACGCGTAGTGTTTAAGCCCACGCTCTCTGAGATACGGCATGTACCCTGACGCGCTATGTTTATAGCTACAAGAAAAATATTAGTTTAGCGAGAGCCAAAGACCTTATTACCGCAAAAACATGATAAAACCCCTACAGCGTTAACAGCTAACTTCACGATAAAACTCGTGGTTAAGTTTAACTTTATTGCCAGGCCGAGGTTTAAAGTTGCGCTTGTCATCGCGCCGTGACACACAGCGAGTGTGGAGTTTAATTTTACGAGTTAAAGTTAACTTCTAACGGGAGTCCCGGTTCTGCGTTCAGTAGCTCGAGGCTGAATCCACTTGTGGTAGGCCATATTCTTTGTGGCATTTTTTTTATGTATGTATGTATGTATGTATGTATGTATGTATGTATGTATGTATGTATGTATGTATGTATGTATGTATGTATGTATGTATGTATGTATGTATGTATGTATGTATGTATGTATGTATGTATGTATGTATGTATGTATGTTGACAAATCCTGAGCGACTCTAATAGTGAAATTGTCAAAACCAGAGTTACTGGTGTTGCTCAGTTGAAGTGGCAGTGGACAAACTGATGGCAGTTGGGGCGAAAAAGTTCTGACCTGGAGACCGCGGTCCAGACGACGCAGCGTGGGCAGGCCCTCTGCCAGATGGTCTGACGACCTGGTTACGGTGGCGGGGAGTCGCTGGATGCACAAGACCGTGAAGCTTGGGAAAACATGACGAAGGCCTATATCCTCCAGTGAGCGTCAAATGGCTGATGACCAGTGACAGGAATGGAGCGGGCTCATTCACCTAAACTTCGAAGAACAGCGATAAAATCGGAGACTTCCTTACGACAATATTTTTTTTCAGGGATATCACTTAAGTAAATTAAAAATAAATGTTATTCGGAATAAGTAATTGGTCTATGTTCACTTAAAGTTTAAGGCTGACATTCAGAGAAGAAAACTAAGCCTTTCGCCAACTTATAAAACTCGCGCCAACCGCTAACCAAAGAATGTAAACAATTCTTTCGCTCACAGACGACTCCAAACGTTACGCGTCATTTCACTGATGTTCTACGAGCATTATCTGTGAGCTTTTTATTTCACTCTCACATACATAAACTTGTATGATGTTGTCCTGCTCTCCTGTAGCGATATAATATTTAAAAAACCGGTAAGAACTACATCACTAAAAAATAATAGACAATATAGATGACTTTCTTAAGACAGTTCTTCTCTTAGCTCATGCTTAACTCCGGCTCCGGATCGAATGTGAATACGAAAATTTCGGCGCTTTACTAAGTATGACTTTAGTTTACTTTGCTAAGACTGCTCTAAGCGTGAACTTGGGATCCGTCTCTGAATGTCAGCCTTAGACTATACATAACAAATCACAGAGTCGCCTTGAAAAGTGTTATATCTATTTATTTAAAAAATTAAAACGGTAAAAGAAAAATAAAACACAATGAACATTGTTACAAAATACAAAAAATACAGAAACAAATATAGGCATATTTGAATTCTTATTATTAATTTTTAATTTACTTAAGTGATGTCCCGGAAAAAAATATTGTCGTAAGGAAGGAATTGTTCCTCGAAGTTTAGGTGAAGAAGCCCGCTCCATTCCTATCGCTGCTGATGACGACGATGATGATGATTGGTCAAAAAAGGAAAGACCTCTCTTCATGCACCGCCGTCCTAAAATAGATAGGAAACACTGCTGCCTCTTATGTAGATTCTAGCAAAACATCTCAACTCCCTGGAATATTAAAACAAAAGCCGAGACGCACGCAGCAAGTCCCACTAAGTAACTACGGCGTATGCTCCTTTGTAAATTAACATTCTTCACGTTGTTTCATAGAAGCACTCGCTCACAATGAACAAAAACTTTGTCGGAAAACCTGAGAGTCTGAGATACGTTCAAATTTCATCGCATAAACTCACGCCTGTCTTCAAATTCAAATCAATTTATTTCAACGTATAGAATTTACCTTCTGTTTGCTGAATGTCAATGTACAATGTAAGCCGCCGCCTTCGGGCCGTATTTTAGTGGAGAAAAAGGCAGCGGAAAAAAACACTCCACTCTGACCATCTTTTCTCAAATCATCTGAAAACCAAATACATCTGTTGCCATAATGTAAACCTAATAAGATTTCATGATTGCCATTAACAACAATAAATGCCAAAGAATTAGTCAAATGTCTCACAATAATAGGGGAAAACATAAGTGCTGCGGCCAGACACACGAACAGCACTCGTTCACGAGCATAACGCAGTGCTCAGCCATCATCAGTCTCAACCATTTTGGAGGGAGATAGATGACCCGAACACCACGCTACCATTCGAATGACCTTTAGCAAACTTGCAGTTAAGTTTTTGTCAGTTATAGAATGTATCATATAGTTATTAATATGCAATCACGTCGTATGTACACACTTGTATTATAAAATATGTTATGTTTAGTTATACTTAACAATAAAATCGCGGTGGAATTGACAACATTTCAAAATTAGATGGAGCTCTAATTCGAAAACCATTTCGAGATTTGGCTTTGTAAAGCACGTAAAAATTTATTTCAGTTTTTTCTGTGTTTGCATTTCCGAGAAAATGGTAAAAACACAAAAATACGCTGATGACGTTCACCATGGCTCTCAGTGAACATGCTTCACTCTTTGCCTGTACCACGATAAAAAAAAAGTAAATTTCAAGATCTAACCTAAAAAATTACTTTGTGTGTATTTAGTCATTTTTCGATACCAAATGATGGGCGATGATGTGACAACTTGGAAACCAATGAAACTGCAGTATTGCTTCGTGAACAGATTGAACAAAATTAAGTAGAGAGAAATAAATTTAACACTACACAAAGTTTGTTTACGTTACGCAAGGCAAGCCACACAACATAAGTATCAGGGTTACCATACTTTACACTTACCATTATAAATAACCTTGAAAAAGTAGCTACAAAAGTAACAAACTGGCAGCAAAAACACTCCGAACGCAGATAAAGGCTTTGCCAACACAAAGTGCATTTAAAAAAAGGAACGACTACACACATAAGGGATGATGAATTAAACTAAGCAGATTTAATTGTATAAAAGAAAAAAATATTTGCAGACTATTTTTATTTTTAATGCACTAACCCGTGCTAATAGATATGTTTTTAAAATATTTGCAGATGTTAAAAAATACAGAAACTGATTTTAACATGGCCCTGGCAATACTAAAATTACATTTGTTTGTAAGAAGCAAGGCTTAAAAGGGCTTGTACCCAGAGCCGTTAAACCAATTTAAAAAAAAAAAAAAAAATTTGTTTGTAACTATGTTTTTTTAGGATAGTTGGCAAAAGAAAACATATTGTGAGCCTCGTTGTTTCGTCACTTCCGGTAAATTTATTTTAAACTTTAAAATTTAAAAAATATAAGAAAACGTGCGTGTTTCAGAAAATAAAAAAATATGGGTCGTTTTATTTTGTATCTAGTTTCCTTTAAGACAATAAAATACGTATGCTAAAAAAATGAAATGTTGTCAATTGGTTTACTACCACAGACTAGGATCGTTTATAATTATAGTCGTCTATTCTATAATTGCCTTTTTACATAGCGAATCTTTAATGAAAGTTTTTAAACTTATTTTCAGACAAGGATAGACCACGTTCTGGAATTTTGTTGTAAAAACGAACGCAGTAACCTACAAATGATGTGCCTACCTGGGCTAGTCGGGATTTAATATAAGCAACCTTGTTTCTATTCCTTGTGTTTACGTTATGAACTTCCGGAGGTGCAAGCAGATTCATTCGTTCATTCACTCACTGTGTGCACCTAACCCCTATTGGGGCACGAGTCTCTTTCTGCATTGCAGGAAGGTTAGGCCGTACTCCACCACGTAGGCCAAGTCCGGGCTGGTGGAGGATTGTAAGACAGTGGCGGGCCTTACTGTCGGAAGTTATCAAGCCGCCCATAAGGCCTCTGACGTGGCTTCGATTGCAACCCTGTATGTCCCCACTGCTGGGGCACGAGTTTCTGTCTGCTTTGCAGGAAGGTTAGGCCACACTCCACCACGGAGGCCAAGTCTGGGTTGGTGGAGTTGGTGGCTTAACGACTGTCATTACATGACAACCGGCACCAACGGCTTAACGTGCCTTGCGAAGCACGGAAACGCTCGAAAAAAATGCCACTAGTAGTCACAAAGTCATAAAATGGTACTTACGGCTATTCAATACACGTTTCGACGACCTCTGTGCAATGCAAGAGGTCCCGGGTTCGAATCCCGGCTGGGGACAAAAAAAGGCCAGGTCTTGGATGTTAACATGTTTGTGATGTCGTTGTTTCTGGTTCCCACGACACCGGGTATCCTAGTGTGGGACCAGAAGCAATGTATGTTCTTGTATGTAAATGTTATGTTATGTTACGTACGAATTACAATATGGATGTCCGCACAGGCTCTGCTTAGTGCGGCAGCCCGCGAGTCCATAGCAGGACTATTTGTGTTTACACCTATGACTCCATGCTCGATATTGTTTCGTTCTGTCAACCGCTGGCTGTGCCTAGTGTGGGAGTTGCAATTGAACATAACCTCTACTACTTGGATTTTTAATGAAATAATTTTTATATTTTATTATTATTCATTCATATTCGTTTACTGCACTGTCAAGTGACATTATACGTGGTTTTTGCTACCTGCCACGATCTTGACAAACTTCTATGTCTTCATCAATATTGGTTTTATTTCAACGTAAAGAATTTACATTTTGTTTGCTAATTATCAATGTACAATGTAAAATATAAGCCGCTGCCTTCGGGCCGTAGTGTAGGGGAGAAAAAGGCTGCGCGAATAAAAACTCCACTCTGACCATCTTTTCTCAAGTCATCTTAAGCCAACTAAATCAGTTGCCACCTATACGTATGATAAAATTCCATAATCTTATCATACGTACGATAAGATTTACGCTACATAGTCACTCAAGTATGGTAAAGGATTTTAAAATTACGTTGTAATGTTGCCAATCTGCGGTGGTCACATGAGGTAATTAAGCCCATACTATCTGATCTCTCTCTCTCTCTTTCTTTCTTTCTTTCTCTTTCTCGCTCTCTGGGAGAAGGCCTGTGCCCTGCAGTGGGATATATAATAAGTACCACGTATAATGGCTACGTTAAAAGTCTTAACCGTACCTCCTTCTTCTTCTTCTTCAGGCTATATTATGTAGTCTACTGCTGGACATAGCCCTGCCCTAATAACTGTACCTTATCCGACTTTAAAGAGTTTAGAGAAAAACATGGTGGAGTTTTACACCGTCACATACTCTTTCTCCGAGAGAAGGCCAGTAGATTATAGGTACATACCTCTATTCTAAAGGACGGAATCCCCATTCGGACCGGCAAGTCGGAATGGGCGAGTCATTCACATCAGGACACAATGGCCGCGTTACAACGCCTAATGCCACGTGAAACGAGCGCCCGCGACCTTTTTGATTTTAGAAATAGAGATGGGGTATGCTACGGTAAAATGGTGTATCGATAAGTGCACGATAAAAATATTTTTTCATACAGCGCAACACATGACGTAAAAATTATAAAAATATAGTTAGTACAGATGGCAGTCTTATTGCTTATAGTCATTTAATTATATGTATTAAATACTCCAGCCTCTATTTTTTCTGTGGGCTCAATTGAATCATTTAGCCGCCAAATGCTAAGACAGAGATATTTTTCATTTTATTACAGAGTTTTATTTTATGTATTTATTTAGGAACGCAAACTTTCTACATAATTATCAATCAATACACATCCGTTTTTACTGCTGCCGCGACTCTCCAAGGTTTGCTATAAGAAATCTCTTACAGAGATAAGCTCGCCTCTGTACATGTTATTTCTTATGTAAGGTACTTTTCAACGTTTCGTGTGCAATATAGTATAAAAATATAATATATACACTAATAACAAGTTTATGTTTAAATTTCTGACTCATCATGCCGCAAATATTGCTCCAGTCCATCCAAAGGTTGTCTGGAAGAGATCACTTTTAGTGATAAGGCCGCCGTCTGTACTCTTAGGTTAAGAAATACCAGTGTAATTTCCTTTTTTATGTACAATAAAGTGTTCTCTATCTATCTCTATCAAATGAACGCAGTATTAGCCAGACCTAGTCAAACTCTGCTTGGCTTTTAGTGGAAGTTCTGCTCCGCCTAGCTCAAGGCTAATAAATTATCGTTTTAGAACAGATATATATGTGATGGGTTAGTACGCAAAAACTTACATTTTCAACGGCAAAAATCAGTTTTGCATCTCTTCAATCACTTTTATATAACGTTTGTCATGTTTGTTACTTTTATAGAATGTTACTATTAAAACACGAAATAAAACATATGTCATACAATATCCAGCGAGAGTTTCGTTCGGAATACAGAAGAAATATAATTATACAAAAAATATTGTTTAAAAAATTTTAACCGAACAAACCAACCCGGAAAACATTAGAACCAAAGGCCCCCAATACACCGGCAGCATTGCTATCCAACGTCACCAACGTGCAAAACATCCTTTGGCTAAGATGTTACGCACCGTAAATGAGATACAAACGCTATAAACGCTTCTCTCAGAGAATATGGGAACAATGGACTCGGAAGCAAGAGACCCAGGTTCCATTTTCAGTACGGCCATGTACCATTGACTTTATATCATTAAATTACATTTACATACAAGCACATACATTGCTTCTGCCCCACACTAGGATACCTTGTGTCGTGGGAACCAGAAACAACGACCTCACAAACATGTAAACATCCAAGTCCTGGACTTTTTTTTGTCCCCAGCCGGGATTCGAACCCGGAACCTCTTGCACGGTAGGCAGGTGCGCTACCGCTACGCCACAGAGGTCGTCAAACTTACTTGTATTACGTCGTCACTTCATTTTCTATGTTATGTACATTTGTGAAGTTCTAGTCACTCGCTGACCGTGAAGGAAAACATTGTGATGAAACCTGAGTGTCTGAGGTGTTCATATACACCACAGTGCTTGAAATTGCCAGTCCGCGGTAAGCCCCATACGCAGTTATCTTGCATTTTATTTTACACAATTGTACCACCTCACTAGCACCCCATTCATCGTCCAATCGCGGTCAGCTGTCCCTCGATCTACCGACAGGGCCCAGCCCTAGCAGGTAATGCGCGTGTAATGTCGGTCATATGTCCGGATGCGGTGGCAATCTAGCATTGCGCTTGCGAAGATTGCTTCGGCTGATGGCGCTCAGTGGTAAAGGAGGCAATCAAATCAACTTGTTTTTTTTTTACTTAGCCTCTTTTGTGCCCCACTGCGAGGCAACGGCCTTCCCTTGTTCCCATAACTCCCTGCCTCCAAAACCGTGCACCAACCCGGCAAGAAAGCATACTTTTTTTTATGCAGTCTCGATTGTGCCCTGAGCAAAGACCTCCCCTTTTGCCTTCCACTCCTCCCTGTTCAGGGCCACCTCCTGCCAGCCCGGCAGAAAGGTCGTGAGGTCGTCCCGCCATCTCCGCTTGGGTCGGCCACGTTCGCGGTATCCTTCGCATGGAACCCAGTGAGTTAAGATTTTTCCCACCTCTCTGGGCCCATACGGCATGCATACTTAAGAAATAAAATTAATGCAAATCCTAAAATTAACCCTTTGGATGTCCCCACTGCTGGGGCACGGGTCTCTTCCTGCATCGCAGGAAGTTTAGACCGTACTCGACCACGGGGGCGAAGTCAGCGTTGGTGGAGGATTGTAAGACAGTACCAGGCCTTACTGTCAGAAGATATCCAGGTGTCTGTTACGCAAATGCTCTGACATGCATAATTACGCATTGCAATTGACTTTTCAATGTACGATTAGATTAACTATTAGGCACATTGGAATTTTGTGTATCAATATGTGACACGTATTACTTATTAGATCTTGGTCTGAAATAAGAAAGGTTTTATTTAATTACACAATATCGTGGTCCAATACAGGTTCAACTTGTTGTAGTCTGTGACTACAACAAGTTTAACAATCTGCCACTTTGAAAGCTTGGACTACAATTCTGCACCTTATAATTTCTGTGACTGCTACCTTAACGTGCTTTAACAGTCCCCTAAAACAAAGGACGAACAGCCAGAGATAAAGGCTCGCGATTTCCCGCGCAAAAGTGGAAAAATGGCGGCGAGAGCTCGCTGAATCGGGGCAATAGTTTCTGCCGTTGTCGATGGAATGGCCGCCATTTGGGCTTATCGGTGACTAGGTTTTGCACGCGGCTCCGCTTGCTTAGACAAGTTTTTCAGACAGTGATTAGACTGCAGAGGCGCGAATGGTGAAGAAGGATTTTTTTGCATCTCTAAGTAGGTATCATTTCTTTAACAACTTAAACGCCATTGTTTTTCGTTTTTTCTGTATGGAATGAAGCATACAGTACAACTGCGAACTTTATTAAATTGGCGATTTAAAAAATAAGATGAGATAAGATAAGAATATTCTTTATTGTACACTGGAAAACAACAAATACAAAACAATTGCAAATATACATAGTAGTACAATTGGCGGCCTTATTGCTAAAAGCAAGCAATTTCTTCCAGACGACCTTACGATGGATATTTGCTGGAGGAAATTAGAAAGACGGGTAGCCTGTGCAAATTTGAATATTGATTCATACTTAAACTTTATAATAATACACTTACACACCGTTACTTATATAAACTCATAATTTATTATAAACATACATATATATCTTATAATAACATATTTAAGATCGAAGTTTTTTTTTAATGTCATAATTACATATTAAATGGGTTAATAGAAATTTACGATTAATTTTACGTTTATTAAGTAAACATTTTTCTTTTATGTTAATTAAAGAAATTGAATGTGAGATTACTGATTACGTAAAATATAATTACCTTAATTTTCGACGTTGAACTAGCGCGTAAAATAATTATGCTCGTTTAATATATAACAACATGAGTATTGCGTCTCAATCAGAAATATTCTAGCAAGTCACGCATTACATATTTCTTGAAAAAATCTAAAATCTGAGTCAGTCTGGACTCGGCAACCCACGAATTTGCTTTTGGAGTACATTTGTCGTCATTGTGACTTAGTTTTTCAAAAATGTGCATATCCTACTAATATTAAAAAAAGTTTAATCTTTTTTACTCTTTCACGTAAAAACTTCTGAATGGATTTTTATGAAACTTTACAATACTATAGCTATACTATTTTTATTTTCAATGCACTAACCCGTGCTAAGGACCAATTTAAAAACCTATTTAGAGGCTAAAAATTTCACCCATGCCCGGCATGGGTGAAATTTTTAGCCTCTAAATAGAACGCGAACCCGAAACCTCTGTCACGGATAGCCAGAGGTTCCGGGTTCGAAAATTTTCCGGGTGAAATTTTTAGCCTCTAAATAGGTTTTTAAATACTATAGCTTATACATTAGAATATCACATAGGCTATAATTTATTAAGACATTGTGGGATATTTCAAATGCGACCCAGACAATAAATATGTGATCATATATATTCTTTATTGCAAAAAGTAATTTGAAATATAAAACATGAATATATAACATGAAATTTGTTTCAAAGGTGAACTTATCTCTAACAGAGATCTCTTCCAGCCAACCTTAGCATAGGTTGTTTAAATTTATATAGCGGGAGGAAAGGAAATATTTATAACTATATAAATAAGTAATAATACGATAATACACTTACATATAAATATATATTTATACATACATAAACCTACTAACGATGTGATGTTAGAAAGATTATTTTAATGTCATACTCATAGTGTTACTTCTTTTCTACACCACGCTAATATGAGCTACTCGAAATTCTAATCCTACGCAGACGAAGTTGCGAGCACCAGCTAGTTTAAATACGTATGTAGAAAAATAAACATATAAAAATTTATGACTTTCGTGATAGATTCATTTATAAAACCTAAACTGTCTCTCTCCCTAATTTTTATATATATATATATATATATATATATATATATATAGGTTTGTTGTGTTAATATTTACATTTAAATGCGTTTTTGTTGACTCGTTCTGAATCCATTATGGTGATTGGCCAAATTTATTTTTTTTTTTTTATTAAAGGACATATATCTATTTCGAAGCATCGTGGGACACTTTTATTCGCGCCGTGTTACTTATTTTTTTTATAATTTAGCATCGAAATATTGATAAAAAGTGAGTTATCCTTCAAGAAATAAGTATTGTAAATATACACAACACTCTCTACTTAAAAGCAACTTCATCTTCTTTCCTACTCGGAAGTTGAACGTTTATTCATGTGCTTATAATACTTCTAATATACACCAACTACAGACTAACAAACTTCGCGTAACACAAATATTAGTGAGTACATAAAAGAAAAAGAAGTTCCACGCTTCCCGCAGCAAGTGCCGGTAGGTAACCTATCCACTGGGGGTGAATATTTGTTACCTGATTATAGGGATTGGCGAGTAATCTTAAGAATCGGTATCAACCCTTGTATGTCCCCACTGCTGGGGTACGGATCTCCTGCATCGCAAGAAAGTTAGGTCACCCTCCGCCACGGGGGCCAAGTCCGGGTTGGTGGAGGATTGTAAGACAATGGCGGGCCTTAATGTTAGAAGTTATGAAGCCGCCTATGACATGACTTAACGATTGCCATTACGTGACAGCTAGCACCAACGCCTAAACGTGCCTTGCGAAGCACGAAAGTTATGGATCGTATATAGGCACGTTCCACTGCGGGGAACAGACCTTCTCTTCGAGAGAGAGACAGAGAAAGAGTAAAGAAATCATGCATTGTACTGGCTTTAATTCCAGACATCATTGTCATCTAAATAATCCTTTATGCTATATTAGCCCTTTTGGCACAAAGCGTACTTTACACATTTTTTGAACCGCGTTTCAGGCAAGCTTAATATATCTTCAGGGATTTTATTATAGAAGCGTATACAATGCCCCATGAAGGATGTATTAGCCTTTGCCAGCCAAAATAAAGGGAACGAAAGTTTATGTCTGTTTCTAGTATTTACATTGTGTTGGCTACTAAGACAGAGACAGAACGGTGTTCAAAGGAAAAACAATGTACCTACCCTGCGGCGACGGAAATAATACGAAATACACCTCTCGTACTCCTTTGACCAATGTTCCACTCCAACAGATTGTTTCTATGTTTAAAATGGTTATTTGCGATAAAAAAGCAGCGTGGCCTCTGCATCTACGATATGAACCCTTTGTACGTCCCCACTGCTGAGGCACGGATCTTTTCCTGTATGGTAGGAAGGTTAGGCCATACTCCACCACGGGGGCCAAGTCCGGGTTGGTGGAAGATTGTAAGACAGTAGCTGGCCTTACTGTCAAAAATTACCAAGCCACACATAAGGCCGTTGGCATGGCTTAACGACCGCCATTACATGACAGCTGGCACCAACGGCTTAAGGTGCCTTGCGAAGCTCGGTTTAAGCAACAACAAGGGCGGTCGGTACTGGATGGGTGACCATTCCGTGACTACCGCGAGTGGCACTGTTTCCGCCAGTGGCACTGTTTCCGCTGTTAGCGCTTCCGTACACGCAAGCGCTCGCAAGGCACGTTAAGCCGTTGGCGCCGGCTGTCATGTTAGGGCGGTCGCTAAGCCATGTCAGAGGCTTTATGGGTGGCTTGATAACTTCTGACAGTGAAACCCGCCAATGTCTTACGATCCTCCACCAACCCGGACTTGCCCCCGTGGTGGAGTCTGGCCGAACCTTCCTACGATGCTGAAAGAGACCCGTGCTCCAGAAGTGGGGACATACAAGGGTTGATACCAAAATCACTGACTCGACGCCTTCAATGACTGGTAATATTAGTGTTTTATTACCAGATAACCATAATATTTACTACACAGCTGCCGTGATAGGCACCACACATGTTTGACACAGTTTCAGCACAGTTTTCGAAAGCGGACGGTAAGCGACGGTGAGACATGGCATGACAAAGGGTTGGTATCAATTTAAACTTTCTTTTAACTGACTAGTGCGTATCATCTCGATAAATGTATCGTGGAAATGGCGTCTACTAAGCGCCAGACTAAACACAGTTTCTATACTATTTTACCCTTACGCCTTGCAAGTGGGAGCGCTGTGCCCTAACGTTTATAACCCATTTATTTGTACTGAAGCGAGATTATTATGGCAGCACTCAGTGGTAGTTAATGTGTACATTTAAAATAACTTTGAGGGTGTCTTTGCCTCTCAGTGTTGTTTGTGTAGCTTGCCTGAGGGAACGGGTTACTTTGAACCGATCTCCCTTTATGCGTGGTTGCTCGATTGATATTCGAGTTCTAAGGAGCTATTCGTTTGTTTGTTTATTTGTGTTGTGTTGGCGTTACGTTGTCAGTTTATTTCTGTTTGCGAGGAAAAGCCTAAAAATAATAATAAACTATGTGAATAGAATAAAAGAATAATTTAATTCGAACGAGAGTTGGGATGTACTAATTTACTTTTTATCTCTTTATCGTCCTAAGCCATGGAGCACTTACTTCAAGTCTTCTACAAGTACGTAAATTTTGAAGAAGCTTTTTTTCTTGTCGTCCAAAAAATGATGACTAAAATATTGGACCTGGAACAGTAAGTTTTTCGGACTTCCTAATAATTCATTGGGTGTGAATTAAGAATGCTACTCGTGGTGTCCTATTTTTAGGACGCCAGGGCTTAGGAGGATAAATATGAATTTCATTTAAGTCGCTAAATTCTGAATTGAGACAATAAACGGTTTAAAATCTAACCTCCTAAGAGATAATCTAGAAACTTTTTGTTTATCGCCACAAAAAGTTTCTAGATTATCTCTTAGGAGGTTAGATTTTAAACCGTTTATTGTCTCAATTCAGAATTTAGCGACTTATGCATGACCACAAGTTATGCATGTTAGGCAAAGTCCAAGACCACTAGTTAGGCAAAAGGAAGACATTTAAGACTTTTAAGAAATATTGGCGTAATTTCCATTTTTATTTAAATTATAGTGTTAGGTACAGTACTACACATCATAAAAGTCCCTTCGGGAATCTACGTTCGCGCAGACTAGGAAGTAGTGTAACGAAAGTACCCGAAGCTATAAGTACATTCAACATGATCTTTGACCGATACGGTTAAGGTGCAGAATTGATTGCTGTAGTAGCGCTACCTATTTCGCTCACGCTCATATTGCCAAACTAATAGTCACCTGCATCGATGACGTTGAATCAACCAATAGCAACATAGGCGCGCGGCCTGCCATAAAATGAAACTATCTCATTGGTCGATCAACTTGCCGCACATTCAACATTTGGTCATCTGCGCAGGTACATCCGCGAGACTTATTTCTTGTGTAGCACTGTATCTATCTATGTCTGGATGCGGCAAGCTGAAGACAGGGCGCTATGGCGGTCATTAGGGGAGGGCTATGTCCAGCAGTGGACTACACAATAAAGCCTGAAGAAAAAGACAAGAAGTATCTATCTTTGAAGTAATATTATTTATTGACTTGTAGAATGAAAAAATAATGGCTATGATCTAGTATAAAACGACTGACAGTAAAAAAAATACTTTTAATTCTTCACAACCCTAGTACATACATACACAAACATAACCTCACGCCTACATCCCAGAGGGGTAGGCAGACCAGGGACTGCCACTCGCCCACCATAGTGCAATGAAATTAATAAATTGTACAAATGTATAGAAGACAGCACAAACATTTAGTCAAAAGTATCTCTTATCCACATTACCACAAGTCCTGTTATTGAATTAGACACCTCGTTACACAATGTCACAGTTGGCATCTGTAATTGTGTATTTCCAACTATCAGAACTAAACGGATTGAAAAAAATCTCTTTCCCCTTTTAAAGAGAGCCAGCAACAAAATGGCATGTGGCGGCCGGCCAAACGTTTCGAGCGAACCCCGACCTCCTTAGGTGTAAAAATATGATATTATCTTCCGTAAGTGTCACAATTGCCTAACAAAGTGACACTTAGAAAATACTATAAAGTGACACTTTTTTTCCGTAGCGCTTATACGTCCTACGGCAGAGCGCAGAGCTTAGAGAGAGAAAGAGAGAGAGTGTGGTTTTAATCACGACGCGCGCCTATTGTGTGTTGGCAACTTAGAGCGCTGAGGTATGTAAACATTTCATAAACTGAGGTTTCCGTACAACGTTTTTCTTCGCCATTAGTGAGTGGTATTGCTACTACATCCATCTTGAATCTATCAAAAACTGGGGCCTTATGACCAATAAATAATGAGTATACGAGTACTAAACAGAATGTAGCACTTAAAACTGCATTAACTTAGAACATGAGCAAAAGTAGTATCTCTTATGTCGAGAGAAATTACTTTCAGCCAGCCTTAATGTTTACAATATTACACAGACAGCGGAATAAGGGCAAGTAAAGCACAAACAGTAAATAATTAGTACATTCATAATAAGTACAAACAATAATAAGTACAAAATAAACCAGGTCTACTTAAATACCTTATAAAATAAGGCAAAACAGACATGTCGATTATACATACCTTACATACTTATACATATAAAAAACATACTTCTAAACATAATACTAAACATGGTGGCTATGCTTGGAGTTTTTCTGAAGGATAGGATAGGGTAACGAATGCATCAGACAGAGAACCAAAGTTATCGACATAGCTCAGAGAATCAGCAAGCTGAAGTGGCAGTGGGCTGGCCATATCCCGCAAAGAACAGACAACCGTTGGAGTAAACGTATTCTTGAGTGGAGACTGCGACTTGGCAAACGTAGTGTAGGACGCCCTCCGCCCAGGTGGGATGACGATCTGCACTAAACTGCCGGCAGACGCTGGATGCGGCAAGCTGAAGACAGGGCGCTATGGCGCTCATTAGGGGAGGGCTATGTCCAGCAGTGGACTACGTGGTATAGCCTAAAAAAGAAGAAGAAAATGGTACATATACTACTAAAAGACATCGGTCATCGGTTCAGCGAGGTGGCGGACATCCTATGCAGCCAATTCTTGAGAACTTATTAACCTTGCGTGCCCTGCTAGGAGGCAATACTCGTACCAATAATAAAACTATGAAGGAAACTTTGGAAGAAAATACCGCCTGTTGTACACCGAGAAAACTCTAAGCTTGAAGATATAAATAAAAATATCACTCACACACATCTTGCGGCGCCGAATGAATTATGGAGGGAAACTGCTGGAACTCTACTGTGAAATAGGAATTTTAAAACCTTCCCTTCTTTGATGCACGCGGGGAAATACCTAAGTTTTTAAGGCTGTCTTCACTTCCTTTACTGCTATTCCTTTTGCTCCACATTCTAACATTCTTAATGACTGCAAAATGCACTTTTGCAAGTTGCGAAACTCCACCAAAAATAGAAGTTGAAGTATCGTCCGCCGTGACCGAATAAGGTCGAGTCACACTTTAGACAAAAGGGGTTTATCGTAGCTCTAGAAAATAACTTTTGGACGGTACTTTGAATGGTAAATGACATTGTAATACCTAATTTCCATTATTTTAAGATTTTATATACCAATAGAATTAAGAAAACTAATATTTGTACGCCGCGAGGCAAAATATGGCGGACATTTTTTCTTATCTTCACCACCTGCATGTATGTAAACACCCATATTTGACAAATAAAGGCATTGTTTTGTATTTTACGCTCTGGGCCATTGTTTCTTTTCTGGTAAAAGAAATAAAAAAACACAAATTTATTTTGTCGTAAAGAATATACATTCTGTCTGTTTCATGTCAATGTACAATGCAATATATGATTTGAGACGATAATGTCTCACATCATATATTTTAATTTATGATATGAGACGTATTAATTTATTTTAGCCGTCGGTGCCGGCTGTCATATAATGGCAGTCGTTAAGCCATGTCAGAGGCCTTACAGGCGGCTTGATAACTTCTGATAAGGCCCGTCACTGTCTTACAATCCTCCGCCAACCCGGACTTTGCCCCCGTGGTGGAGTATGGCCTAACCTTCCTGCCATGCAGGAAGAGACCCGTGCACCAGCAGTGGGGAGATGGTTGATATTGAATTTTTTTTATAAGATATAAAAAAAAAATCTTTTACCTCTCTTATAGATTTTAATAACGTACGACCGAGAACCTATAGCATGTACGCTAAAAACAGACGTTTTTGGCTTAATTTATATATAGTTGTTTGGTCTAACTTTTTGAATCGTGGAATCTAAAAATTACTATTTAAATGATGGATAGAGGCGCTCCTGACCTAATCGAACCGACTTATTGGGTTCAATCACTTAAGTTATGCAACATCTTGCGTTGTCATGTGTAGGATGGGTGACCCTCCAGTGACTACCGTACCGTAGTACACTTAGAAATACAGCCAAAGGTTGCCTGAAAGTAATAACTTTTTTAAATAATCAGTACATATTTTGTACTGTGGTTAAGACACATCTGTGTAATTTACTTTTTTAGGTACAATAGAGTATTTAAAAACCTATTTAGAGGCTAAAAATTCCACCCATGCCGGGATTCGAACTCGCGACCTCTGGCTATCCGTGCCAGCGCTCTTTCCAACTAAGCTAATGAGTGACTCACCGGCATCAGTGAAATTTCGAACCTCTTTACAAAATTCTCTGTATTACGCATGGGTCAAATTTGTAGGCTCTAAATAGGTTTTTAAATTGTCCTTAGCACGGGTTAGTGCATTCAAAAATAATATAACAAAAAAGTGTTGTCTATCTGTTCAATGCCCAATATCAGTAGTCATGTACTTTTTGCAAAAACGATAATTATAATTTTCTTCCACGAAGCACCTTTGGAAGCAGTGTAAGTCTTAGTGCCACAAAGCTGTTACAAATCCCTTTTTTATGGTGTAAGATAATCCCCTATAACTCCCTCTATTTCATAACCTCTTAAAACATAACACGTAAACGTGTTATGTGTATTGTATCTTTGTGGCTTCAAATAAATGTCTCTCTCTCTCTCACTCTTAACATAACCTCGTAAAAGATGAGTTAAAATCTTCTACTAACAGGGCAGCATTTCTCTGTATCTCATTATTTTTTCACTCCTCACATTGCAACCGTCAAAGGCGACGTATTCTCGGTTCGCTTCGGTAATGATTTGTCAAGTGTCTCATTACTTATCGAAATGACTCCCGTCTGTCTGTACAGATGAGGATTAGACAGAAACACTGCCCTCGAAGTGCTAGTGGCCTAGTGAAACAAAGTGATTGGAATCAATCACTTGGGTTAAGCAACAAGAGGCGTAATCAGGTGTTGTATGGGTGACCATCCCGTGACAAACGCTAGTGGCATTTTTTCCAAGCGCTTCCGAGTGCTTCGCAAGGCACGCTAATCTGTTGGTGCCGGCTGTCATGTAATGGCAGTCGTTAAGCCATGTCACAGGCCTTATGGGCGGCTTGATAACTTCTGACAGTAAGGCCCGCCACTGTCTTACAATCCTCCACCACTCGAACTTGGCCTAATCTTCCTGCAATGCAGGAAAAGACCCGTGCCCTAGCAGTGGGGACTTACTAAGAGTTAAAATCATCACTGCGCTAAGGAGATATTTTTTAGCGTTCCGACCGCCAATCGGAAACACTGGACATCGATTTTTTTTGTTGATTTTGCAGTAAATACAGGAAGGGGTTGAATAGGAACGACCTGTGCAATGTTTGGTTTCAAACTTCTGTTTGTACCTGTTTTGTTGGGCACTCATTATTCCGTCGATTCCCGGCGTGCCTTTGAAGTAAATGCAAACTTGAAACTTGATTCCACAAATGGGTTTAAGTCGAAGCCAACGCCAGAGTACTTACAGTACTCATTTGTATCTTGTCGTGAGTTTCAGGAAATTATACCTTAACAATTTAAGGCGTTATCCGGTGCTAAATAGCACCAGCAATGAGGAAAGTCATAGCTGGTTTATTTTTAATACATGAACATCTTAAAAACATAGGGCTTTAATCGATTCCCGCTAAAAGGACGGTATGTTTTTTTTTATTGGTGGCGCTATCGTTAGCACCCAGAAGAGCCTTAGCGAAATAAGAGTATATTTAGTAGATTATTTTGCGGATGAATCTGTCAGAGCAATTAAAGATGGGCGATTGTGAATGACATCTCTTTTCGAATCAATTAAATTTACTAATGTTTATTTTCGATAACAAGATTAGTAAATTACTAATATTCACAAACTTACTAATCCGCGATTGCGCGAATGTGACTATCGAGAATCGAGAAAACTGTTGACAGTTTTGGAAATAAGTGCTCTGCATCTCTCATTTCGATTGCTTTAGTGATAATATTCGAAAACACGACTACTGACGAAAAGACGTTAGTGATTTCGAAATTCATATCGGCCCAATTTTCGAAAACGCTTTAGTCTTGCGATTTTCGAAAGCACGATTCGTGGCGGAATGACACGACTTTACACGAGTCGCTCGCGTTTTGTTCCTCCAATGCTGTCTTCACAATATTGTTTTCATGCAAATGAAAGATCACTAAATTAGTAACTTTTTTTCGAATAACAAAAAATATTTTCGAAACATTTCTATAACTACCATTTTCGAAAATTTCGAAAATGTTTTTCGAAAACGCCCATCTTTAACAGCAATAAGCACACTTTGCTTATTTTATTTCTTACGTAATCTTTGCGATGATTTCCTTCCCCGTTAGTTGCCTAGCGATAGCGCGTCTGCCTACCATGCAATATGTCACGGGTTCGAATCCCAACTGGGGCCTTAAAAAATGGCCAGGTCTTGGATGTTTACATGTTTGTGATGTCATTGTTTCTGGTTTCCACGACACAGGGTATCCTAGTGTGGGGCCAGAAGCAATGTATGTGCTTGTTTGTAAATGTTATGTTATGTTAGATGCTCTAGACGCTTTATTAAACATCTCAAATCGTAAATTCAAAGGTAAAAATATTTTTTTAAGTTTCTTATGTTATATTTTGAATAACATGATACGCAATAGTCTGATTAAAGAACTTTGTGGACTGAAAGAGGATGTATTGTAAAAGGATTGTTACGTTGGTTTGAACATGCGGAGAAAGAAAGATTGACGAAACAAATGTATACTGCGCATGTGAGTGGAAGGGCCGGTAAGGGACGTCCTAGACGGACATTTGACGACCAAATAGGGGATGTATTAGCAAAGGGGAAGATAAAAAGTACCCGGAACCGGCGTGCGTGCATGCAACGACTTATGAACGTTGATGAAGCGAAGGTGATCTGTCAGGATCGTGGCAAGTGGCAGTCCCTGGTCAATGCCTACCTCTCTGGGATGCAGGCGTGAGTATGTATGTATGTATGGATGTATGTATGTATGTATGTATGTATGTATGTATGTATGTATGTATGTATGTATGTATGTATGTATGTATGTATGTATGTATGTATGTATGTATGTATGTATGTATGTATGTATGTATGTATGTATGTATGTATGTATGTATGTATGTATGTATGTATGTATGTATGTATGTATGTATGTATGTATGTATGTATGTATGTATGTATGTATGTATATATGTATGTATGTATGTCTGTATGTAAACCAGGCGTGAGAGAGAGAAAGAAAAAGAGGAAGTTTAATATAAGCCTACCGCAACCCAATTAAAATGAGTAGAATTTGGCAATCAAACAGCTATACAGCGGGATAAAAAAATATTTTTGTTAAGACTTATTTTTATTCCGACAGGAAAATAAAACCTAACTACAATTTGCCGCGTATTCAGCGTCCATAAATAACGCCAATTTATTCAAAAACAAGATATTCCGCCATTTGCGAACCCGAAAACCTTTTGACATTATCTTTGGTGCAAAATACGAAAGCACAGAAGGTCCACTCAGTGTCCAGGCGCAGCACTTATGTTTTTCCTACTTTTGTGAGACAATTAACTAATGCTTTTGTCATTTAATGTTATTGGCAAGAATGGAATCTTATCATGCGCATAGGTGGCAACTGATGAATTAGGTTCAAATGGACTTGAGCCAAAAGGGCTACTATAATATAAAGGATTATTTAGATGACAATGATGTCTTATCAAGTTTTTTACCTATGTTAATGAAGGACTTTGAAAAAACAAAGTTTGGAGTTTTTTGTCCATCTTTTCTCCAAAGTGATCTGTTCCTAAGGGCATCTGCCAACAAACTGTTATGCAGTTTGGCAGAAACCAACTTTTGTATTTTTAACATATTTTAAAAATATGTTGAAAAATATTGTTATCATACTATTTTTATTTTTAATGCACTAACCCGTTCTAAGGACAATTTTAAAAACCTATTTAGAGGCTAAAAATTCCACCTATGCCGGGATTCGAACCCGCGACTTCTGGCTATCCGTGCCAGCGCTCTATCGAACTGAGCTAATGGGCGACTCTGTTCGAATTTTTAGCCTCTAATTAGGTTTTTAAAATATTGTTATGCTTTGTGATAGCTGATTGAGGGAAGTCTGAAACCTCATCGGCCGAAGATGCGAACGGGTGCCAGCCATCAGTCTTCTCGTGACCACGATGACTGTAACGTCGTCGAAACGTCGAGGTAAAATAGCAATAAATTACTACGCGATTAGGCCCCAAAAATATTCTAACTTTTGTATTTTTGTTTGAATAAACGTCTTCAATCAATCAATAAATCAAGGAGCTAAGCTAAGGCCTTTTTATTTTATATGAAAAAATGCAACATTGACGGTGCATAAAATTCGGACATTATTCATAATTTTACATTCTATTGACAACATTAATTTGTCTTTCTATTAATCTTCAACTAAAATAATAAATTTTTTAATATTATTTTTACGCACGCCTAGAAAGCAAAAACCGGTTGTAAGCACTACATTTAATAATAAAATTAAACTTTATATTTGACGTAAATAAATAGTGCTCAAAGTTTTATCAAAATTAATGCTAGCGCAGCGGTAGAACAGCGGCCTCACATCCGGGAGGCCTTGGGTTGAACCCCGACATCCAATGACTTTGTGTGCTAAGTTTCATACGTTTGTGAAACTCCAGTAGCAACACCACTTGCTGTCAAAGAAAACATCGTGGAATAGAATGGAACCTGATTCAAACTGCTAATCTGCGGTGGGGACTCTTGGTGATTGAGCCAATACTATCTCTTTGAGTGAAGGCCTGTGCCCTGTATTGGAACGCATGTAAGCTACAAAAGACAACCTTCTGTGTAGAACATCTTTGTAGTGACTACAAACTTACGGCACGAGCATAACTTTTGGCAAGACCCCAATTTCCATTTACAATACTAAAGTGGCAACGAATTTGGTGCACACCGATAGCTTCACCTCTACATAAGGTGTAAATTGAGGTTGCATGGTATTAAACTAGGAACAACGTTTGAAAGAAGATATAATAAGATATTCCGGCTGTGGAATGAGCTGCCGGTTTCTATAAGGCGCTCCCCATCTCCTGCTATATTTAAATCTAAAGTAGTAGAATTCTTTCTTTCCAAATAATTTCTTATTTTCTTTTTGTCTGTAGACAAATCCCATTTATTTTTCCCATCATGCTTGCTATTATTACTTAATATTTATGTATGTTTATAATAGTATTTATCTATGTAAGTTTATTTTATTACATATACGTATGTATATAAATATTCGATGAGCACCAACTACGCGTCTCAATTTCTCCTTCAGCAATCTTTCCGATTTAAGGTTGCCTGGAAGAAATTGCTATCAGCAATAAGGCCGCCAATTGTACCTCTTCTTTTGTAACTGATGTCTCTGTAATTATTTTCTGGTGTGTACAATAAAGAATATTCTTATCTTAAGCTTGCCAGAAACACGGTTCAAAAAATTATCGTCATTGTTTAGAATCGTATCTAAATCTTGTATCTCTTTCATTTTATCTGTCTCTTTCGTTCCGTACTACGTTTGACTGAATGTTATCATACGTAATGTAAGTTTAAATTAGTATTATATCCATTATTTATCGGTCTTGTTAACTTTATAAGTTTTAATAGGCTATGTAACATGCCTGCGAAACAATTAGTGTCAAGCTAGTTTAGCCTAGGATTATATGTACACTGGGTTGTAAACATACTGGTACTTAATTAAATAAAGAAATTTTGAAACTGAACTGAACTGAACTACGTTTGATAGCAGCGATAACGTTTCTCGGTCGCTCCGTATATTAAATTCAAATATTGGTGTAAATAGTCTGCAGTGTGCCCCAAAAGCAATAAAATATAAGGGGACAACGTGTAACTAAGACTTTTCTTTGATCAGCGCCTAAAACAATCAAACAGTCATCACCAGCCACTTGACACCTACTGCAGGACACAGGCCGCCCTCATGGTTTTCCAAGCTTCACGGTCTTGTGCCGCCCGCATCCAGCGACTCCCCGCCACCGTAACCAGGTCGTCAGACCATCTGGTGGAGGGCCTGCCCACGCTGCTAAGTTTACCTAGTAAGACTTCATCATGTAAACTAACTAGCTGTGCCCCGCGGTGTTATCGATTTTCCCATGGGAACATGATATTTTCCCGCAGTAAAACGTAGGCTATGTGTTAATCCAGGGGATCAGCTAACTCCATAACAAATTTTATTGAAATCGCTTCCGCCATTCAGACGTGAAGAAGTGACAAACATACACACTCACAAACCATCGCTTATATAAATAATAAATAAATAATTATTCATGGACATAATACACAGATCTCGTTAGCTCTATACTAAGTACAACTAAATGACTTGTGTTATAGGTTCTAACTCGACGATAGATTTAATACAATAAATACATAGATAACATCCAAGACCCGAGACAAACTAGAAAAGTTCGTTTCCTAGTTTGACCCGGCCGGGGATCGAACCCGAGACCTTCGGTTTTACAGTCGGCGTGCCAAACCGCTGCGCCACCGAGGCCGTCATCATCGTCATCATAATATTAGTATGATGATGACGACGACTTCTGTAGCGCAGCGGTAGTGCATGTGCCTACCATGCGAGAGGTCCCGGGCTGGGGGCAAAAAATACCCCAGGTCTTGGATGTTTACATGTTTGTGATGTCGTTGTTTCTGGTTCCCACGACACAGGGTATCCTAGTGTGGGGCCAGCAGCAATGTATGTGCCTGTATGTAAATGTTATATGATACCTGTATTTTTATGGAATTCATGTACTTAGTTGTTCTTAATATGAAACACAAGAAAAGAACAAACCCTGCAAAAGATAACATGTAAGTCGCATAGAATCGAAGGCAAATCGTTCCACTCATTTCGCACTTCCAGTCGGCTATTCATATTTTATTTCACTTCAAACCAGCCTCAGAATAAGTGGCAAAAAATATCGAAAAATCGTAAATCTACTTACCACACGCCGCTTTCAGTGCGCGAAGCCAACCATGTGCGACGGGCGAGGCGAGCAAATCTTATTTTAATAAAAAAAATAACTAAAGAGCAGGAACAAAAGACAGTGGAGTTTATCGGAGCTGCGATAAACTGGAACACCGCCAAGGGACATGAGTGAGAAAGATATATAACACAAATAAAACCTAGGTGGGGCAGGGCTACTCTACGTACTCTACGTACAGTGTATTTATCCTTGGATATCAACCCTTGTCTGTCCCCACTGCTGGGGCACGGGTCAGGCAAGGTTAGGCCATAGTCCACCACGAGGGCCAAGTCCGGGTTGGTGGAGGATTGTAAAACAGTGGCGAGGCGTACTGTCAGAAGTTATCAAGCCGCCCATATTGTCTCTGGCATGGCTTAACGACTGCTATTACATGACAGCCGGCACCTACGGCTTACCGTGCCTTGCGAAGCACGGAAGCGCTCGGAAAAAGTGCCACTAACGGTGGTTACGGGACGGTTACCCATTCTGCACCCGACCGCGCCTGTTGTTGCTTAACTCAAGTGATTAGAATCAATCACGCGAGCTCAGCATTGTGCTGTGGGCATTCGCCCAAAGCTCTGATTTTGAGCTGATTTAAAATAAATAAATTGCTAGTGATTGCTCAGTGCTACTTTCAGCGTAGTCAGCTTTACTAAAGAAAGTAGTGAGCCAATATGCGGAGCCAACAATGCGGATCTCCTCACAGTGTTTACATTCGCCTCTGAGCGCGTACTTCTGTCTCTTCAGTAACCGTGAAATAAGAGGTTTAAAGTATTTACTCCTGAGACAGTTCGTGCGATGCGCCGGATTTATGAAATTCTGTTGTTCTTGAATGATTTTGTTGTTTCTTCAAACACATGTTTTCGGTTACTGTAATGTCTGTGTACAATAAAAAAATAAACTTTCTATCTATCTATTTTTGTAATGGAAATAGTTTAGTACGGTTTTATTTTCAACTGGATATCCTACAGCTTTTATCTAATCTAAAGTACATAATTGTTTACTTAGTACATGTGAACCGTGATTATTTCCCCTAAATTTCCTAGACTGGATGTGGTATTTACATCCAAATGTTATTATACCTAAAACATAAAATATCACTTAGTTAGCCATGTAGATTGAAATAAGTTCAATACTAGTTGTACCAGATATAAGAAAGTGGTGACAATCGGCCTTGATGTTGAACCTGGTAAATGACTGTGCAAAATTTCTTCCAAATCTGAGTGATTGGGAGAGATATTACAATAACCCTACGCATACAAACAACAAAGCATGAACGGCTACGCTTCTAATATAGCGCACCGTAGCAGTGCTACGTAGCTAACACCACCTGCTACGAATCCGCTACGAATATGCTACGAATGAGTCAGATGACTGCTACGAAATTTGCTACAAAATTCTCGTACTGAATTGCTTCTAAATCCGAGCTTAGCATTTACATATTTTTGTAAGCAATGATGATTAGTGACAGGGCCACTTGGTTTCTATGAAGGCAAATCATCGTGTGAAAACCGGCAGCCCTTTGTTCCGCGCGTACGTAGATATTTATTGTAGTGATGAGCCGACTAACCTGAGACGGCCAATAGTTGCTTGGCAAGCTTTTAATACAAGCCTTTATTTCTTGACTTTCGCTTACTATAAAACAGCTCATAGTGTCACTGAAACACGACAAGTTGTCTCTCGACATAGGCCTCCTCCATTTTTTTCCACGTTGCCACCAAACTTCCGAAGAGCAGCATTGGTCTTCGCAAGTTGGGTGGCAAATTATCCTCCCATCGTTTATGTGGTCTTCTTCTTCTCCTGATCCCATCTCTTGGGCAATATTCTGTGATTATCTTGGTCCATTTCTCTGTTTTATCTCTCAGTATGTGTCTAGTCCATCTCCACTTTAACTCTCTTACTTTTTGATGATAAAATATTTTAATGTTTAACTTTGGTGATGATGTCAGTAATTTTAGTTATCTCTGATCCTTTGCTTGTCATTTAGTTTAACTCTTCCGATATAACAACACCTGTAAGTAGATCCGGACTAAAAGTCTACAATGTGTTGTGCTTGCGAAAGTTTTAGCTTAAAAATTTAAAAACTATTTAGAGGCGAAAAATTTCACCCATGCCGGGATTCGAACCCGCAACCTCTGGCTATGCGTACCAGCGCTCTACCAATTGAGCCAATGGGCGACTCACGGCATCAGTGAAATTTCGAACCTCTTTACAATATTCTCTGTATTACGTACAGGCAGCGACATCTGACTTAAGCAAATTGCATTACTTACAGCCCCGACTACCTACTTTGCAGTTAGGTTTAACATCGGAACGATATCACTGTACCCACATGATTACACTATTTTTATTTTTAATGCACTAACCCGTGCTAAGGAACAAATTTAAAAACTATTTAGAGGCTAAAAATTTCACCCATGCCGGGATTCGAACCCGCAACCTCTGGCTATCCGTACCAGCGCTCTACCAATTGAGCCAATGGGCGACTCACGGCATCAGTGAAATTTCGAACCTCTTTACAATATTCTCTGTATTACGTACAGGCAGCGACATCTGACTTAAGCAAATTGCATTACTTACAGCCCCGACTACCTACTTTGCAGTTAGGTTTAACATCGGAACGATATCACTGTACCCACATGATTACACTATTTTTATTTTTAATGCACTAACCCGTGCTAAAGAACAAATTTAAAAACTATTTAGAGGCTAAAAATTTCACCCATGCCGGGATTCGAACCCGCAACCTCTGGCTATCCGTACCAGCGCTCTACCAATTGAGCCAATGGGCGACTCACGGCATCAGTGAAATTTCGAACCTCTTTACAATATTCTCTGTATTACGTACAGGCAGCGACATCTGACTTAAGCAAATTGCATTACTTACAGCCCCGACTACCTACTTTGCAGTTAGGTTTAACATCGGAACGATATCACTGTACCCACATGATTACACTATTTTTATTTATATTAAAAATTTAGTCTAACATTCAACATACTTGCTTGGCAAGCTTACTTCATCTAAAAATATGTTTCAGGCACTTCACTTTCTGAGCGGTCATATTACCTATCTGTTCTAGAAACAGTAGAAATAGTAACAACAGTAGAAAAAATATTATTATCAAAATTTATTAATGCACTATTAAAAAAAAAAGTTCAAAGGCAAACCTAATGCTAACAGCATTATCTTCGAGTTAACCTGTCAACCGAAAAATGTCATAGTCAATGAAAAAAAAATAACTCAAACCAAACAAATCCTTAATAGTGAATATCGTCATAACCAATTACTTGCAATATAACTTACTATAAATGTTAATCATCTTAACTAGATGTTAAGTGACCCTTATAAGGGCCGATTTCTAAATTGACAATTTCAATACTTAAGTTTTAACGGTGCAAACCTCTTTACTCCATATTTTTATATTTCTTTCTTTCTTCTGTCAATCACTTTCAAAATTTAATATTACGTCACCCATTTTAAAGATTTCCTTAGTTTTTTGGCATTACTTCCAAACAACCAGACTTAAACCAGAACCAACTACATAAATCTTCCTGTACTATTTTGTTTTGATCAAGTTTTCTGTTTATATCATAAATAAAATAAATAAAACACCTTATAAATAAATCTCCTGTGTGATGTCGGCCTAGAGAACAGCACCAACCCAAATTCTTCCCGCGGGTGTCGTAAAAGGCGATTAAGGGACACAAACCGGGGGGTGGGCAGCAACGCCCACTGCAGTACATTTCTACCAAACTGCGATCCCCAACCCGCATGCCCAGCGTGGGGATTATGGGCATTACCCCCTAATGATGGCACAACCTTGCGCTATGGCGCTCATTAGGGGAGAGCTATGTCCAGCAGTGGACTAATATAGCCTGAAGAAGAGAAGATAAATAAATCACTAGATCACGTAATCACTAGAGATAACTATGTTAATTGCACATAACTAAGTATATTTCTGGAACTTGCTACCGCAATAGGGGCTCCCTGTAATGTTAGCGTTAAGTTTTTTGGTATAAATAAAAAAAAAACTATTAACTCAGTAAAATTGACAATTCAGAAACTGGCCCTCAGTCTCCCTAAGCATAGTGCAAAATGTATCTCCTGCACACCAATGTTTGTTGTGTGGTCACTTCACCACAGAGCTTATAGCAACCCTGTGTTGATTAAAGTGCCACTGGATGCTGAACGTCCTCTGCTGTAGATGTGAAAGGCTTGTTAGTTGCTACGTAGATTCAATTTAGTCGATTGAATCCAGAATATTCATGGCGAAGCCATCCAGCTATTGGCCGCATTGCAACATAAAATACCATACAAACGTTCCACGATATTCACAACATTCTGGTCGGTTCCCGTTGTGACTAGGCTTTCAAAACGATTTTAAAATCAACATAAATATATTATATTATATTATTATTATTTTTAATGCCCGTGCTAAGTACAATTTTAAGCCTCGTGGGTTTGAATCCCAGCATGGATGGAATTTTTAGCCTCTAAATAGGTTTTTAAAACATAAATATAATGCATCTATCCTGATGATTAATGAAAAAAGATTGTCGGAACAAATATATATTGCGAATGTGAGTAGAAGGGCCGGTACGATCCTCGCCGGTATGCTACGATCCAATAGGGGATGAATTAGCAAAGCAAATGATAAAAAGTACCTGGAACTGGCGTGCGTGCATGCTACGACTTATGAACGGTGATGAATCGAAGGTCAGTCGCTTCATCAACGTTCATCAGTGTCAGGATCGTGGCAAACGACAGTCCTTGATCTTTGCCTACCCCTCTGGAATACAGGCTTGAGGTTATGTTATGCTATGCTATACATCAATCTTGTATAGGTCCACTGCTGGCTCCCCAAAGGCACGCTACTTCTTTCTGTGCTCGGCTATCTTAATCCAGCTATTGCTAGCAATCTGTGTCAGATCGTCAGTCCTGCGAGCTGGTAGCCTTCCATCACTACGTTTGACAGTTCATGGTCTCTGGCGGTTTGATAGCTGACCAATAACATTAACAAATTACTTTGATTTCGTAGGAAAGTTTTTTGTATAAAGTTTCATTGGCGAGGCACGCAAAATGAGACTGGTTGTACAGACACTAGTTTAGTCAAATCAACATAATATAAAATTGCTCTTGTAAATTGTAAGTACAACGCATACAGATAACTTCGCAATCTGTATACTTATCAAATGTATAGTGATGTAAATGTATAATCATGTTTGTGATGTCGTTTTTTCTGGTTCCCACGACACAGGGTATCCTAGTCTGGGGCCAGAAGTGATGTATGTGCCAGTATTTAAATGTTATGTTATAATCACTTATAATTTGCAACACCTAGTGTTTTTGGAATGAGCTCTAGTGATTCTACTTTGAAATAATTATGATGGTCCACTCTTACATAACATAACGTAAACTTTGATGCTGCAACAAATTAACATTTCATTAACAAATTAAGATCACCAATTACTTCTAGAGCTAGTCTGTGTCTGTTCCCGTCATCTTGCTGGTCAAACAATCATGAGGATGAGAGGATGAGAATGGTCAACAGTTGACAAGTATTTGTATCAGGCAATACATACGACCAAAAGAACCCACATTATTTTCATATATCACAAAGTTCTTCCAAATTTATAAAAAAAAACTCTTTTGTAGAGTCTAGTTACAGAAAACGCGTGGAAGGGTGTTACAAAATACCCATTTACATACAAAGTTAACTTTTAAAACGACTAACTTAGCTTAACTTACTTAGAAATTAGAAAAGTGAAACTTGTTTTTGTATGTAAATCGTTCAATACGAGTGTACGTCCAATTAGTGCACTTAAGATCCTGGAGTAAAAGAAGAAAAAAAATCGTCGGGTGCACCAACTAACTATCATGACCTATTTATTTCGAGGACATAAATTGTAACGACACAAACGCCCGGCTGCAAGCGGAGCATTGCATCCAAGACTGTAGTGTTGTGCCATCAGCGCCTCGTAAATTATCGACAACCGCCGAGCGGCATCGCGCTTGGCCTATCGCCACGCCATCTTTCCGCATCGACAAATGTCCTCGGAACACGCCCGCTAGGTTTGCGAGGTGTCCTCGAGTGCGAGTTATCGATACTTGAGTCTCGAATAGGCTAAGGATGACGTTTATGGCTTTGCGTGGTTTATGTTTAGTAGTAAAGCAGTTGTTTTGCAGCAAAGCTAAATGGGTTTGCGAATTTTGCCCTAAAATTAAACTATATTTGCTATTGTTTAATTTTTATCTGGAATTTGAGTTTATATTTGATCCTATATTTTGCGGGTATTATTTCAATTAAAAAATTAATTACGTCTAATGCAATATTCTTGCAAAAAACCGACCTAAAAATAAATACAACAAGAGTTTTATTTATTCTATAGTTCGACAAATTTTACTTTGCATAGTTTTATAACAAACATATTATGCTAATCGTATGTATATTATGAATATATGTTACAAAAAAAGAATAGTTAAGTTCTTACAAATATCAAAAGAGGTACAAAGTTTTATTCTTAAGATTTCTGCCAATAATGGCAAAGTAGATTGTAGTCTATTTTGATAATTGGCTTTTAATTACACCGCCTCAAAAAATTAGCGATAAAACCTTTACCAAAATAGCCACTGTAATTTTTAGGGCGTGCTATTTTTTGAAAAATTAGTACCTACAAACATATCTAAAGTCATATTTACGAATGAAATATGGCCGACTAGGTATTTTTTCATGTTTGTGATCTCGGTGTCTGCTTGCAGTATCATAAAGCGTTTTTGTTTAGAACTAGGATAAATAAATGCAGCTGTAATTTAAATGTTCATGAAAACAGTTCACAAAGGCAGGTTTGAATCCTCAGCTCAACTCTTTAACTCTATCTTTTAAAGAAAAGGACCTTACGACTATTTCCGCTCACTCACACAAGATTATTTTTTTACTAACACTTGGAAAACCAACAACCTTAAGACTTACTTAATAACTTCAAATTATTTATAATATTGTTAACTATAATAATCAAGCAAATGATCAAACAATCAAAGTATTTTATTTTAAATAACACAGATACTGTGAGTCGCCCATTAGCTCAATTGGTAGAGCGCTGGCACGGATAGCCAGAGGTCGCGGGTTCGAATCCCGGCATGGGTGGAACTTTTAGCCTCTAAATAGGTTTTTAAAATTGTCCTCAGCACGGGTTAGTGCATTAAAAATAAAAATAGTATAATCATGTGGGTACAGTGATATCGTTCCGACTTAAAAACCAAAGTAGGTAGTCGTGGCTGTAAGTGATGCAATCTACTTAAACCAGATGTCGCTGCCTGTACGTAATACAGAGAATAGTGTAAAGAGATTCGAAATTTCACTGATTCCGGTGAGGCGCCCATTAGCTCAATTGGAAGAGCGCTGGCACGGATAGCCAGAGGTCGTGGGTTTGAATCCCGGCATGGGTGGAATTTTTAGCCTCTAAATAGGTTTTTAAAATTGTCCTTAGCACGGGTTAGTGCATTAAAAATAAAAATAGTATAACAGATACTGTGAGCTATTTAGTTGCATATTAAACGGGTCTAATCGCGATTATAAATCATTTATTTGATCAAAAAATACTAATGTGACTTATTGAACGTTATAAGTTAAGTGAGAGGCATACAGCGCCTTTCTAAAATAGAGCGAGCTGTACCCATTTTCGATATCAACTATGTACCCACTGCTGGGGCACAGGTCTCTTCCTGTATCGCAGGAAGTTTAGGCCATACTACACCACCAGGACCAAGTCCGTGTTGGTGAAGGATTGTAAGACAGTGGCGGGCCTTACTGTCAGAAGTTATCAAGCCGCCCATGAGGCCTCTGGCATGGCTTAAAGACTGCTATTACATGAGAGCCGGCACCAACGGCTTAACGTGCCTTTTAAAATAAATAAATAGCCGTAGTCACGGGTCGAACACCCTTACCGCGCCTGTTGTTGCTTAACTCAAGTGATTGATTCCAATCACTCGGCTCGGTTAGGCCACGAGCGCTTTTTTATCCATTATCGATATGTATTATATTTTCCATCGATACGTCACCCCGTCCCTACAGCATTCCGTTTGGCAAGCAGCCGTACTGTCAGCTGCATCTTACTCGGTATCGACGTGGCCAGCCCCGCCCACACGTGCGCCGATATAAATATTATCCTTTGTTGATACAACATCGTTGCTTACAGAGTTTTGTAAGCAACGGTGTCTCACCAATAAATCTTGGGCTTCATTTTAAATCAGCAGAAATTCAAATGTTTAGAATAGTTCTTATACTTTTACTCTAATAAGATTTAAAGATAAAAATATTCTTTTTTGTACGCTGAAAAAACAATGCTATCTATCTATCTATTCTATTATCATCCCACTGCTGGGCATAGGCCTCCTTTTTATGGCGCCATTTCTCACGGTCCTGTGCTAATCTGATCCATCTCTGACCCGCAACCCTCACGATGTCATCTGACCATCGTGTCGGTGATCTGCCTGTCAACCTCCTTCCCTCCCTTGGCCACTCCGATACTGCCCTAGTCCACCGAACGTCTTCCCTTCTAGCCAAGTGTGCCACCCATCTCCACTTTAACTCTGTGGTCCGCTCACCAACGTCTTCGACCTTGGTAGAAAAAACAATTAATACATAATAATTACAGATGTACATAGCACAAGCCGATGCCCTAAGCATACCCTCCGCGTGGGAACCAGACACAGTGACATCACAAACATGTAAACATCCAACACCTGGGTTTTTTTTTGTTTGTCCCCAGCCGCGGTAACTTTAATAAAGCATTTATCGCTTAGCCAATAAAACGTTCAAAACATAACTCTTCGCTACTAAACTCACTCTAAAATGAAACGGCAAATGGTAAATTACCTTTTACCCCCACACGCCACAGCACTAACTGTCAAAAGAGTTCACTCCGATCGTAAATCGAGAGCCTCCCGTCCGAACAAATTATTCGTCTAATATTTCACACGAAAACAGACGGGACTTCCTTTTCTCGCTTTCACGTTTTTTTGATAATAATATTATTTTAATAAAAAACTTTCCTGCAAAGCCCGCGGGAGTCGGGACCGTTTGATTTCAGCGTCGAAGGATTAAGGTAAGGTATTCTCTTACCGAAAATGCTATGTAGTGTCATTAAACATAACGTGAAGTTGAATGTGATTTTTTTCTTATGCTCTCTTCTCTCTTCGTGCTGTGACCTGTTTGTAATTACTCTTTTTTTATACAATAACATCGATATCAACCCTTGTATGTCCCCACTGCTGGGGCACGGGTCTCTTCCTGCACCGCAGGAAGATGAGGCCATACTCCACCACGGGGGCAAATCCCAATGTTGGTAGATTGTAAAACAGTGGCGGGCCTTACTTAGAAGATATTAAACCGCTCATAAGGCCTTTGTCATGGCTTTGCGACGTCATTACATGACAGAGGGCACCAACGGCTTAAGGTGCCTTGCTAAGCACGGAAACGCTCGGAAAAATGCCACTAGCGGTAGTCACGGGAGGGTCACTCATCCTGCACCTAACCGCGTCTGTTGTTGCTTAACTCAAGTGATCGATTCCAATCACTCGGTTAGACCAGGCCACTAGAGCTTTATTCAATATGCGAGTAACTATAACCAGAGTACAAACATTTGCGCTGAAATACATTTTAAAATTTTACGTAGTTACTTCAGACTGAAATAAACTAGGATTCCATACTATTTGATGATGTAAAAAAAAATTAAATGATAAATACCGGAAAAACTTGACACGTAATATAATCACAATCAGATTAAAAACATTCATAGTTTTATTACTTCATTGTGGAATAGTTTATATTTTTTGGGATTTTGCTAGATAAATATAATTATTATAACACGATGTATTTTTTTCAATTCAATTTATTTCAACGTAAAGAATTTTATTTACATTTACTCAATGTGAATGTACAATGTATGAGAAAAGGGAAAGCCGGCCGTTTTTCGGGATTTTATTGCAACCAGTTTAAAATAAATTATTATTAGTACTGTATTAGCAAACGGGAAGATAAAAAGTACCCGGAAGCGGCGTGCGGGCATGTAACGACTTATGAACGTTGATGAAAAGAAAGGTGATCTGTCAGGATCGTGGCAAGTTGCAGTCCCTGCTCTCTGCCTGCCCCTCTGGGATACAGGCTTGAGGTTGTTGTTTTGTTATGTTTTATTTTGATCCGGCTCGAAGGACCAAAACGCATGTGGCACACAATTATGGTTGAGTGGACTGCATTTAAAAGGCTGGTGGTTAATGAAATCCGAGATTTACTATTTTTAAGACTGTTAGAAAATCAAATAAACCGCGTGCGGGAGTGGCAAATCACGAACTCAATGTCCATACGTAACAACATAATAATGTAATTTAATGTTGCTACAATAAAACTTATCTATGTCGCGAACAAGTATTGTGATGTTTTATTGTTAATTGGAAAAACAAAAGCTTTTTTACAAAGAATAAGATGAATTAGATTTAAAGCCAATAACAAGTTTTCACTGACAATCAGTGATTGTAACAAACTTAAGTGTCACTTGATTATATTATTTTTAATGCACTAACCCGTGCTGAGGACAATTTTAAAAACCTATTTAAGGGCTAAAAATTCCACCCATGCCGGTGAGTCGCCCATTAGCTCAGTTGGAAGAGCGCTGGCACGGATAGCCAGAGTTCATGGGTTCGAATCCCGGCATGGGTGGAATTTTTAGCCTCTAAATAGGGTTGTGTCACTACTGATTAGAAAACCTCTTCTTTCAGCGTCACGCTGCTGCCCCAGTGAACAAAAGGAGCAAATGAAAAAGAACTAGGTACTTTATTTCTCTCCCGCTCTTAATCTCACTTGACCAAACGAAATGTTCTTCGGTTAATTTTATTTCCAACTTTTGACATTGAGCGTAGAAGCTTTGCAATGGTACATAAAGTATTGTTTTTGTATTTAAAGATTTTACTAACAGAATATTAGGAAGAATCTTGACAAATTTTCCAAACTGCGAAGACGTTTATCGGTGGTTATGTACCGACTCCGTGCTTTGCAAGGCACGGTAAGCCGTTGGCGCCGGCTGTCAAATAATGGCAGTCGTTAAGCCATGTCAGAGGCTTTATCGCGGCTTGATAACTTCTGACGGTAAGGCCCGCCACTGTCTTACTGACCGCAACCTGGCGCAATCAGGTTGAAAAAGGGTGACCGTCCCGTGACTACCGCTAGTGGCATTTTTCCGAGCGTTCCGTGCTTCGCAAGGCACGTTAAGCCGTCGGTGCTGGCTGTCATGTAATGGCCGTCGCTAAGCCATATTGATTCCCGCCCGTGTGAATTGAAAGCGTAAACGTAAAATATTCGAAGACATAGACATTTGTCGCATAAAAGTTAGATAAGATAACTGGACAGAAATGAAATCGAATTGATTGGGCAGAAGAAGAAACCTTTTACATTGCTTTACACTGTTTCTTAAACTTAAAATATTTATGGAGATGTGATGTCATTGAGGTTTCAGATTTAAAGTTACAGCAGATACTAAGCAAGACTAGGTCTGTAATATAGATATCACCTTCCATTAATAATGCAGTTTGAGGCTACAATACAGTAGCACGAGTGGAAACCTGAAGGGCACAGATGTTGGTTTGCTTTAAATTATTATTAAGTTAACTTATCGCTAAGTTCAATTAGGATTAAAACCAAAATTAAATAATGCCAAAGTAACTTAAGCAACCATGCAACTAAAAATACCATCGAAATACTAACTTATTAATAAATGTCAAAACAGATACCATGTATGAGGGTGTGTGTGTGTGTGTGTGTCATTTGGGTGTTCGTGTATGTAAGGGAGGTGGTTTACACTCGAGTCATTAGACATTTATTTTCTCATTCGAATTCAATCTAGCATGGCGTTCAGAATACAGATTTTGGCTGTCGCTCGACTTATTACGTAGAATTCCAAGTCATAAGCCTTAGAGTCGTATACGACTTATTTGCTAATGAAATGAGAATTGGCTCCCTGGTCGGACTCATCCGATTAAAACTCAAGTAACTGATTCCGGAATAAGGTTAAGATGTGTAGTGCTCGCGAAAGTGTTAGTTACATAATTATATTGATCAATCTGACTGCACAAGACGAGTGTTTGCCATCCATTAGGAGTTTAATAACAAAACTTTATATGAGAGGCAAAGTTAATCAGCCGACGCGACTAAAACTCCACCGAAATTGCCAAGTAATTTCGCGGATACTTCACATCGCAACTCGCTGACGTTTTCGTAACCATTACCATTGAAGTTAGATAATTAGGTTAAGTGTTTGTTCTCTTGAGTTTCGCGTCGCTCGAAGCGGCTGCTATTATTATTATGGGGGGGATGAAACGAACAGTCGAATGGCCGAGTCGAAAACGAAAAATTGTGTAATTTATTTTATTTTCATTCGTATATATTTATTTGTAGTTATATATTAAACGGGTCAAATTGCAATTATTTAGTAGCTAAAACGTAATTACCTTATTTCCCGACGTTTCGGCAGCGTTACAGTTGCTGTGGTCTCGGGTAGACTAATAAATAATCGCGATTTGACCCGTTTAATATATAACTTTGTATGAGTATCACGTGATCATTAAGAGATACATTTATTTGTATTTTAAGTAATTTCACTTATTAATTTATTTATCTACCTTTCTCCATTTGCCCACTTGCTGAAAATCAGCACTTTGGGCGAATGCCCACAGCATAAAGCTGAGTTTTTGCAGCAACAGGGACACACCGCGACTGTGAGTTATTATCATTATTCTTATGTCCATATATTTTTGTTTTTTTTTTGTTTGTAAAAAACTGTTTCTTCTTCTTCTTGTCTCGTCTGACAAAAGTGACCAGACGGACGCCCTCCGGCTGAGGAGTCCAAGCGGCCGGAGGTCAGGGCGACGAAAGAAAACGCCGGACTATCCGGGCTGTATCTGGTGTAGAGCCAGAAGCAATGTATGTGCTTGTATGTAAATGTTATAAAAAATCTATTTAGAGGCTAAACATTTTTTTTTTTATTGTCCTTGCACGGATTAGTGCATTAAAAATAAAAATAGTATAATCATGTAAATGTTATGTTATTCATCAAGCCTTCCTTCTGCATGATAGCCGGAAGCATGCCCACGGAGCTCCAACCACTTCAGATGGTTAGCGAGACTGCTTGGAACTAACCCAATCGCGGATAGGACTGTAGGAGTGATTTCAGTCGAGGCGAGTCGTAATATTTTTAAAATTCTTTATCCATCCAACCATCCATTTCAGCCTATTGCAGTCCACTTCTGGACATAAGCCTTCCCCAGGGTACGCTACAAGACCCGATCTCCCGTTTTCGCCATCCAGTCACCACCAGCCACCTTTTTTAGGTCGTCGGTCCATCTGGCCGGAGGGCGTCCTACACTACGCTTGCCGAGTCGTGGTCTCCATTCGCGAACCCGTTAATTCCGTTAACCCGAAAATTCTTTATTGCATAAAAATTTTGCAAATAGGTGAGTTTAATGCTACTTAGCATTATCCACCAGCTAACCTAAGTTTTGCAGACAAGATTAGCAGGTAGACTTAACTGTTGAACTAAGAAACTTAAAAAAAAAAAGACTATAAGTCAAGAAAGTAATTCTATTAGCGAGGATTTATGACGACTGAATCCAACAATTGTAACTGGACACTCAAGAATACACTTAATACAAAAGTCATTGACTGCATAAAGGAAATGTTCGAGTGAATTCTTGCCCTGCAGTCCATGCCAAAACTGTGCAACTGAGATTCAAACAATTTTATGCGACGAAATTTGAAATCGAAATTCTAAGGAACCTAGTTCGGAATTCAATAAGCGGAAGTGCATGGCGTAAAGTTTGACGTTTCCGGTGGATGTCAGCGCTGATACACACTTCCGGTCTGCTTTGTTGCGTCATTGGAAGTTTGAGACGAGAATACGAGCTTCCGGTTTTAATACTGTGTTGTGTAAAGAAACGATAGCCCAGTGGGTAGAAAGAACATTGGACTCAGAAGCGAGAGAGTCAGGTTTGATTCCCAGTGCTAGTGGGAGTGCAAGTCACACGCTGAAGTGAAGGAAAATATCGTGAGAAAACCCGCAAGGAGTTGGCTCCGCATGTTATGACTGGTTTTTCCTGTATATTTATCATGTTCCGAGGAAGTCGCAGTGGGCTGACCATATCTCGCGAAGAACCGACAACCGTTGGAGTAAACTTGTTCTTGAGTGGAGACCGCGACTCGGCAAACGTAGTGTAGGACGCCCTCCGACTAGGTGGGATGACGGAAAAACTGCCGTCAGATGCTGGATGCGGCAAGCTGAAGACAGGGCGCTATGGCGCTCAATAGGGCAGGGCTATGTCCAGCAGTGGAGTACATAATATAGCCTGAAGAAGAAGAAGAAAAAGTTGATTATTATAATTATCACATATATTAATTATCTATCAGGTATTGTAACAAGTACATATTAGCCGTTACACACAGTGTTTCAAAAATTTGTAAAGCTTAAAGAATACTGTAAAATATATTCAACTATCGAGCTATCGCGTTAGGCGTATGATGATTATGCTATTCACATTCACTGAAATTGTTGATGAAACTTGGAAATTGTATCATGCCCTGTGATTTTGCCCGCATGCATTTTGCATAAATTGAAGTGGAACATTTTAAACATCGATGTGTAACACGGCGATAAGCCGAAATGCACGCATACGTTGTACGTTGTACGGTACAATGTACTTTGCAGCGGCAACAACGGGCGACGTTCAATATTCATACAAAGCTCGGGCAGAGACGTACTAAGGTGGTTCGGGGTGCTAAGTAGCCACCATTGGAAAAAAATCATAAATTGTATTACGATACGTTTTTATCTAAAAGTGAACATGAGAAATGTTAACAAATGTGACTACTATATGTAGAACATACATTCTAGAACATTCTAGATTGTTGATCCTAGGATCAACAATCTTGGACAAGCGGACACCTAATTAAAGTTCTACGATATTTATACTAAATTCCAGGCTACAAATCCAGGCTATATATTAGTTATCATAGATAACTATTAAGATTTTTAATGATTACTTTAAAAACACATCACACATCAACTTTATTAACATATTATAAAAATTTTATTTTTAATGCACTAACCCGTGCTAAGAAAAAATTTAAAACCCTATTTAGAGGCTAGAAATTCCACCCATGCCGGGATTCGAACCCGCGACCTCTGGCTATCCGTGCCAGCGCTCTTTCCAACTGAGCCAATGGGCAACTCACCGGCATCAGTGAAATTTCAAACCTCTTTACACTATTCTCTGTAAAACGTACTACTCTTAAAGAGAAAGAATGGGATTAAATATCGTGCCCAGTCTCCATAATATAGGTGTCCAACTGCAGGGGAAAGACGTGTGACTTAAAATTATCATAAATACTTTCATTGCACTTTTATAAGTGTACAATAAATGCCTTAAGCAAGAAGAAGCATGTTCGCGGAGGCCTACACTGACAACTTTCACGTCATGAAGCGCAAGTTTGCGGCGTCCTTGCTAAGTTGCGTCCGAGGCAGTACCAACGTCCCATTAGTGGATAGGCTGTCCAATATGTAATCATTTGGATAGTTTACATGTATTAAAAATAATTTAAACCAGTTTTAAATTAAGAGTCTATTAAGTCTACTAACAAGGTTATTTTCTCTACTTTAGTTTTAGTTTTTAAAGTAAAATAAAAAATATTTATTACCGAATAAAGTTACATGCTTCTGATTAACAGTTATTAATTTTAGTTTGCATTAAGAACAAAGTAAACCACCATCAGCACCACCACCATTTTATGCGAAGTATATGTTTATTATTATTATAATGAAGATCCTTAGTTCGTCCCTGCGCGCCACCATTGCACCGTTATCAGTGGAGCTCATAAAACTGAATTTCGGCCCGCACTGCAATAACCAGTTAAATTCGCGGCCTAATTAGTCCGAGGGCAGTAGTTTGCGGTGCACAAACCGCGTCGGCCTGACTCTAATACGATTTCGTGTGTTCATTCTGTAGAGTACGAGTACAAACAATATAGAATACTTAGGTAATTGCTTGATTGTGACTTCTTCGCTTTCTAAGTGAAAGAAGATAGATAGATAGAGAAAAAAAATAATCAAAATTAATCTGTTTATTATTATTTATTAGTAACTCCAACAGTATCTTCACATTTCATTTAAAATCTACTTATTCTAAGGTACAATTCCGTGTGAAACACCTTTACAGGAGTAGACAACTTTCAAAAAATTGTGTGTTCAGTAAAAGTTGAATTACGTAGTAAATCGAAATTCTAATTAAATTTACGAATTTCGATTACAATCAAATAATATTTATTTATCAAAATAATTATCGGTTCCGAATTACAAAGATACTTTCCCTCTTCTTCTTCAGGCTATATTAGTCCACTGCTGGACATAGCCTTCCCCTAATGAGCGCCATAGCGCAAGGTTGTGCCATCATTGGGGGGTAATGCCCATAATCCCCACGCTGGGCATGCGGGTTGGGGATCGCAGTTCGGTAGAATTGTACTGCAGGGGGCGCTGCTGCCCATCCCCCGGTTTGTGTTTCTTAGTCGCCTTTTACGACACACACGGGAAGATTTTGGGTTGGTGCTATTCTCTAGGCCGACACCACACAGCTACTTTTACCACACTAATTTATTAATGCTTCGCAAGGCACGGTTGTCATGTAATGGCAGTCGTTAAGCCATGTCAGAGGCCTTACGGGTGACTTGATAACGTTACCTCTGACCCGGTGGGCCTAACCATCCTACGATGCAGGAAGAGACCCGTGCCCCAGCAGTTGGGACATACATGGGTTGATGTCGATGTTTTAATATTATAATTATTAATGTAATTATAATATTAAAACATAATTAGTCCCACGGTTGGGCACAGGCCTCTCAGAGAGAGGGTATGGGCTTCAGCACCCAAGGTGCCCACCGATATCAAGTGCTGAAGTAAGTAAACACCTTATAAACTCACTTTCCCTCACAATAAGCGAGAGAATAACTTCACAAATATGCCTAACTTAAAACAAACAGTCATTAATACATGCCAAGGTGGTAGAAGTGAAGTGTGAAGTGGAAGCGGGCGGGACACTTGGCCAGGCGGAATGATGGCAGATGGACGAAGGCAGTGACAGAGTGGCGGCCGTGGGAGCGGGAACGGTCGGTGGGCAGACCAGCGGCCAGATGGTCAGATGACCTATGTAAAGTGGGCGGCTAACAGTGAATGAGACTAGCGCGAGACCGTGCTGGTTGGCGTGGAAATGAAGAGGCCTATGCCCAGCAGTGGGGTTTACCAGGCTGATTATGACATGCTATGATTCGAACCGACGACCTTCCGAATAAGAAGTCAGCGTTCTATCACTGTTCTACGGTCTATTGTACTATAATAATACTGCCCTAAATCTATACACTGAAGTATAAGTGGTTTGAAAGCCCCGGTAATGTAAAATGAATTAATTAAAATTAGCACCAATTAGACTACTGCTTTTTAGTAACAAGCCTCAACCATTTTAAAAACCTATTTAGATTCGGGATTCAAACCCGCGACCTCTGGCTGTCCGTGCCAGCGCTCTTACCAACTGAGCCAATGGGCGACTCACCGGCATCAGTGAAATTTCGAACCTCTTAACACTATTCTCTGTATTACGTACAGGCAGCGACATCTGGCTGAAGTAGATTGCATTACTAACAGCCCCGAGTACCTACTTTGCAGTTAGGTTTTTACATCGAAATGATATCGCTGTACCCACATGATTGTACTATTTTTATTTTTAATGCCCTAACCCGTGCTAAGGACACTTTAAAAAACCTATTTAGAGGCTAAAAAATCCACCCAATAGGTTTTTGAAATTGTCCTCAGCACGAGTTAGTGCATTAAAAGTAAAAATAGTATAAGCCTAAACCATTTAAAAAACCATGTCCCAGGCTCTACAGCATCCGAGTGGTCCCTTCACCCATCTAGTGTGAGTTAAGATGCCACTGGACGCTGTATAATTCATCTCATTACGCAGATGCAAATGACCAACGTCTTATTAAGTAAATAAAAAGGTTGAGAAACCTTAGTAAGTAATTCCGGATTCATTTACTTATTCGGAGTGGTCCCTACACACTAGATGGGTGAAGGGAACACTCCGACGCTGTAGTGCCTGGGACATGGTTTTATAGATGGTGTAGGCTTGCCCAGCACCTATACCATCCTGACAGCTTAGTCGGCCTAGCCCACAGAAAAGACTAGTCAATACGTGCGGAGCCAACCAAGCCGCGGGTTTCCTCACGATGTTTTCCTTCACCGTTAGCGTGTGGTACCGGACTACAAATTCGCAAATGTACGTAATTTTGAAATTAAACAAAGTCATTGGTACATGCCCGCACTCAGGATCGAACCTGAGGCTCTCGCTTGCGAGTTCATGGTTCTACCCACTGAGCTACCACCGCTTTTTTGTTTTACTTACACTACATAAAAAGGGTGTACGGATCCCTACACTGCGCGTGGACACGAACTTAGCTGATTTTGTAATAAATAGAGTACTTTCACATTCAATACTCAAAGCAAGGTAGAAACTTGTCTACATCATTCACTGCCTCAAAACACTGGTCAACCTAGCAGCCGTACAAACAACTTTACTTGGGGGCTCACTAGCTACCAGACTTCGGCAACACGGTTGCAATAAGTACGTCCTAAGCCACTTTGCTACTTCGCCGATAGTTCTTAGAACTTTCAGCAGAGTCCGGAATATTCTTTAATATGTGAAGAGGAAAATGGTGCGAGATTTTTGTACGCCCCAATTCCGAAGCGCTCGTGGCCTAGTCGAACCGAGTGATTGGAGTCAATCACTTGGTTAAGCAACAATAGGCGCGGTCAAGTGCAGGATGGGTGACTACTGGCATTTATTCCGAGCGCTTCTGTGCTTCGCAAGGCACGTTAAGCCGTTGGTGCCGGTTGTCATGTAATGGCAGTCGTTAAGCCACGTCAGAGGCCTTATGGGCGGCTTGATAACTTCTGATAGTAAGGCCTGCCACTGTCTTACAATCCTCCACCAACCCGGACTTGGCCCCCGTGGTGGAGTATGGCCTAGCCTTCCTGCGATGCAGGAAGGGACCCGTGCCCCAGCTGTGGGGACATACAAGGGTTTATACCTATCTACGTGTCATAAAACTATAATTATTCGTAGATATGACAATTCGATGTCATTAGAAAAAAATGTCCAATATTTAAGTGACTTGGAACGGACATACCCATTTTTTCTATGTAGCCTTTAAACGTCCCACTGCAGGGCACAGGCCTTCTCTCTGGGAGAGAGTAAGGGCTTAATTACCACGCGTGCCCCCCGCGGAGTGGCAATTTCAAGCATTGAGATATTTTAATACCTCAGACTTTCAGGTTTCCTCACGATGACTTTCTTCTTCTTTGTCTTTGCCTCATCCCATTCGTTGGGGTCGATGACTCTATAAAAATGTAAGAGACGGAATGTAAATTCTTTATGTGGAAATAAATTTTCCATTTATTCCATGAATTCTCAAACAACTATGTATCCAAAATAGAATAAGATACTAACATAATGCAACTATTGTCTACTTGAATCATAATTTAAACTGTTGCTATTTTATAAGCTCAAGCAATGTTAACTAAATTAATTAGTTAATAATTCTCATTTTAAGCTAACATTGTATTTAAAAACCTATTTAGAGGCTAAGAATTCTGCTTATGCTGGGACTCGAACCCACGACCTCTGGCTAACCGTACCAGCGCTCTCCCAACTGAGCGAATGGGCAAGTGCCGGCATCGGCGAAATTTCGAACCTCTACAATATTCTTTGTATTATTTACGAGCAGCGCCATCTGGCTGAAGCAATTTCATTCAGTTCTATTAGAACATTGTATTGTTCGAGAATAAACGTCTTAAACCATAACCATAAGATAACAGTAATAAATTTTACATCATACAATCCTGGTTCCAATACCCTGAGCTAAAGTAACCAGGCAAGGAAGTCACGAACATGAAATACAACCAGAGTGTATTTACAGTATTACGGTCCCCAGTAGTAATCGAGCCAATGACCTCCGATATGGTAATTTGACATGATACCGCTATATCCACCACGACAGTCAGTTATAGCAATGCTAATATAATTATTAAGTTAGCTTTGCTGCGAACATTATTACCTATTCTGTTGCAGGAATATTGATAATTAATATTTGATTTAATAGAACAGTTTATTAGGGTCAGGCTCCGTCAAAGCTTTGAACTGAATTTGGTCAATATTAGTCCTGCTGTAACCCTCTTAATGCAATACATAGTGTTTATTACGACGACAGAGCCATCTAGTTAGTAGTTTGTATAATAATTAATATTGCATCGATATCAACCCTTGTATGTCCCCACTGCTGGGGCACGGGTCTCTTCTTACATCGCAGGAAGGTTAGACCATTTTCCACCACGGGAGCCAAGTGCGGGTTGGTAGAGGACTGTAAGACATTCGGGCTTTGCTGTCAAAAGTTATCAAGCCGCCCACAAAGCCTCTGACATCGCTTAACGACTGTCATTAGATGACAGCCGGTGACAATGACGACTGTCATTAGATTACAGACGTGCCTTGCGAAGAAGCGACTCGGAAAAATGCCACTAGCGGCAGTCACGTGCAGGAACGGTCAGGTGCAGAACGTTCACCGATCCTGCACCTGACCGCGCCTGTTGTAGCTTAACTCGAGTGATTGATTGCAATCACTCGGTTCGACTAGGCCACGAGCGCTTCGTAGCATCGTCGTCCGTCAAAATGTCTTGTCTTATTTGCCACAGCATTTAGTAGAATTTACACAGTAGAAGCTTGTCCTGGTAATTTATTCGAAGACCCACATTCTGGCACTAAGCCTAGACTTGGACAACGAAATATCTAGACTGAAAGAACGACTTCGCCAAATTTCAAAAATGTTTTGTTTAATATAGCACAGAAACTGCGTCTTAGTGGATAAATTGAACTAAACTCTGATTTGGTGATCCTGACGGCCTCGGTGGCGCAGCGGTTTGGCACGCTGGTTGTAAAATAGCACGGGTTCGATCCCCGGCCGGGTCAAACTAGGAAACGAACTTTTCTAGTTTGTCTTGGGTACAATACTCTCTGTATTACGTACAGGCAGCGACCGATGTAAAACCTAACTGCCAAGAAGGTACTCGGGGCTGCAAGTGATGCAAATTACTTCAGTCATGTCGCTGCCTGTGCGTAATACAGAGAGTATTGTCAAGAGGTTCGAAATTTCACTGATGCCGGTAGTCGCCCATTAGCTCAGTTGAAAGAGCACTGCCACGTATAGCCAGAGGTCACGGGTTCGAATCCCGGCTTGAGTGGAATTTTTGCCTCTAAATAGGATTTAAAAATTGTCCTTAGTTTAATTAATACTTAGTATTAAAAAGAATACAATGATCTAGTAACGTATAAATTGAAGGCAATTTGAAACTTCTGTTTGTTATAAAGTGCTACACTAAAACTGGCTGTAATATTGCCCAAACCACATGCATTGTGTCCTGAGAAATATGGGCTAGTTTGCACACCTTTCTCTGACGATTCTGGTCTACCGACGCGCTAGAGGACAGTGGCCGAAAAGAGGTCACCGAAACGTGCGCAAAGTGTTGTTTAGTTAGCTGCAAAGTCGCGTTTCGGCGTATTTACTTGGTTTATGTGAGGCTTGCCCACTGTGCGCTTTGTTGTTCATTCCTGTTTATAGGTTTTACGTAGTGGAGATTTCACAAGGCACTTACAAACGTGTTAAGTTGCTCCTAACTGTCCAAGTATTTTGTTCGGTTTTAATTTTAATTTAGACAAAAGTAAATATGTTACCGACAACCGTTGGAGTAAACGTGTTTTTGAGTGGTGACCGCGGCTCAGCAAACGTAGCGTAGGACGCCCGCCGGCCAGGTGGGATGACAATCTGCGAAAAACTGCCGGCAGGTGCTGGATGCGGCGAGCTGAAGACAGGGCGCTATGGCGCTCATTAGGGGAGGGCTATGTCCATCAGAGGACAAATATAGCCTGAAAAAGGAAGGAAAGGAAAGTGCATTGCAAACTATAATGACAAAGACTTCATCACCTCTAGTCGTACAGTCGAAACGCAACCAACCTTAACACAGTCGCGCTCTATTTCGTTGCGTTATGGCCGAGTTTGCAACAAGCGGTCGCTGCGGACTGTACCCAATAACCACACCTGTCGATTCAATTGCAGATTGGCGTCGGAAATTTGCCGATTTGTGGTGAAATGTTTTAGCTTAATTGGCATTGCTACAGTGCAATCCCACTGCATTGCCCCAGATTGGAGACCTGGAAAGGTCTCTTTGATACTTTGTACTGATATTTGCTGACTCAAAGTGACAGTTTATTGAGAGATTAGCCATTAGCCGAAAGAGTCGAATGACTAAACATGGTGTTTTAAACACCTAATTAGAGGCTAAAAATTCCACCCATTCGAACCCGCGACCTCTGGCTATCCGTGCCAGCGCTCTTCCAACTGAGCTAATGGGCGACTCACCGGCATCAGTGAAATTTCGAACCTCTTTACAATATTCTCTGTATTACGTAAAATTGTCCTTAGCCCGGGTTAGTGCATTAAAAAGAATATAAACATGGTGTGTTAAAATCTGCTTAAAATTGAAGGTTCAGCTGTTTTATGTGTTTTAATGCCGTCGGTGATAATATTAAGTACTTTACTACCCGTGGCTTATCGATTTTCCCGTGGGAATAACATATTTTCCCCCAGGTAGAACGTAGCTTATGTGTTAATCCAAGGTGTCAGCTAACTCCACACCAAATTTTATTAAACCGCTCCAGCCGTTTAGACGTGAAAATTTAACAAACATACACACTCTTAAACTTTCGCCTTCATAATATTAGTGTGTTGTGATTATGGCCTATAATACAACCCACTACATAACAGACCACAGGCCTTGTCCAAACGGAGACAGTGTAGTTTTAATTACCACGCGTGAACATAGCGGATTGGAATTTACAAGCGCTGATGTGAACACCTCAGACACAAAGGTTTCCTCATAACGTTTTCCTTCACCGTTAGCGAGTGGTATTGATACTATAACTTTACTAATGTTCGTAATTTAAAAATCAAAGTCATTTGTACTCGCTGACAGTGAAGGAAAACATCGTAAGGAAACCCTAGTGCCTGAGGTGTTAGCGTATCTCAGCGCTTGCTACGTACAATGGCCCAACTATGAGGCTAAGGCTGACATTCAGAGACGAAAACTAAGCTAAGACCAGTCTCAAAAATGTCAAAATCACGTACTTAGAAATATTTCGTATTCAGAATCGAATCTTATCAAGTTGAGTATGAAATGGTAGTTAGCTAAGTGAAAGTAGCCAATATTGGTGACTTTACGTGAACTTAGGATTGTCATCTGTCATTTGGTTCTATTCACTTTGAGGTTACCTTACCTACCTTTTTGTCGTATTGTTTTGGTTGGAGTTTGTGATTAGCTTTGTGTTTGCTACACACTAAAAAATATAGACAATATAGATAACTTTCTTAAGACAGTTCTTCTCTTGGCTCGTGCTTAACTACGGCTCCCGATCGAATGTGAATACGAAAATTTCGGCGCTTTACTAAGTATGACTTTAGTTTACTTTGCTAAGACTGCTCTAAGCGTGAACTTGGGATTCGTCTCTGAATGTGCTAAGTGCGGAAATCTTAGGTCTAACTATGCCCGCACTGAATGGTTGTCTTTGGTGTACAAAGTAATGTTCAAATACCTCAGCCCTTGAAACTGCCAATCCGCGGCGGGCACGCAAGTTAATCAAGCCCATACTCTCTCTGTCTAAGAGAGGGCTTGTGCCCTGCAGTGGGACGTAATATAGGCCATGTAAAGTACTAAAAATTATCACCGACGCCATTAAAACGTATACTACAACAGGTCCTCGACTCTGTTGTGGCTGTTAAAAATGGCTGACCGCGTTTTTGGCTGTTTAGCAAAGCGAATCACGGTAAGCCAGAGGTCGCGGGTTCGAGTTCGAGGGTGGAATTTTTAGCCCCTAAATAGGGTAGCAAAGCAAAGTTCTAAAATATATCTTTTTGTTGCTTTTAGGCCCTCGAAAAATATACTAGAATATTATTTCGTCTATTGGAAGAGATATTTACCATTTAAAACTTACTTGAAAGGAAAGTAATTTTTTTTTGTTTTAATATTCATGGGCATATTACACAGATCTCGTCAGTCCTATACTTAGTGCAACTAAATGACATATAGCGGATTGTGTCATTACATGTAAGTTATATTCAGTATAAGGTACAGTTTCAAGTGGAACACTTGGCAGCCGAAGAAACTTCGCCGAATTTACTTTTGCCGAACGTTTTCTACTTACAAAGTTTCTTCCTTTGCCGAGAAATTTATGATAACGTCAGAACGTTGCAATCCGATACCGGTCCGTCCGTCGAAAACGCCCCTTAGCGGTGGCAAAATAAGGTTTGTTTTGGCCCGCGACGGCTTTGATTCAATAAAATATTCCGCATCTCGAAGATTGGATGCAGGATACCGCTGAACTTACACTTGCGACTTTGTTGCGACTTTGTAAAACGACTTTTTGAACGAAATTTTAGCTACTTATATTTACTACAACGTATTAAAAAAAAATACGCTATTCTTGAAAATGTGTCTGAGAACGTTTTTGTCGCCCAAACAAAGAAGAAATTTCTCAAATAAAATTTGCCGTAAATTACCCCTTTAACAATTATATCTCTAAGGGATAAGGAATTCATTGTCAATAATATTTTGTGCTTACGGAAGCAAAAGTTATTTTAATGAATGGAAAAAAATATTTAGTTTATACATAATAGATATGTTTTCAATTAATGTTAGTTAATCGTCAAAACTTTTTTAAGATTCCTAGGCCACGAAGCGCCCGTGGCCTAGGCGAACCGAGTGATTGGAATTAATCACTTGGTTAAGCAACAACAGGCGCGGTCAGGTACAGGATGGGTGAGCGTCCTGTGACTACCGCTAGTGGCATTTTTCCGAGCGCTTCCGTGCTTTGCAAGGCACGTTAAGCCGTTGGTGCCGGCTGTGATATAATGGCAGTCGTTAAGCCATGTCAGAGGCCTTATGGGCGGCTTGATAACTTCTGACAGTAAGGCCCGCCACTGTCTTATAATCCTCCACCAACCCGGACTTGACCCCCATGGTGGAGTATGGCCTAACCTTTCTGCGTTGCAGGAAGAGACCCGTGCCCCAGAAGTGAGGACATACAAGGGTTGATAACGAAAAAGATTTTTTTAAAGGCTACAGTAACACAGGGTGTTTGAACAGTGTGTGTTTATTTTATAACTGTATTTTATCCATAATTTGTCAGATCCGTGGGATTCGTAACATTTTTTTACCTTTCAGCATTTTTTTCGAAACTACTTTGAGTTTTAAATAAAGTAAAAGCGTATGATTTTATTACTCATAGTACCTAGCTGACCTCGTAAACCTAGTTTTATCATATTGATTAACCTACGTACTATCGTATTCGTACCTATTCTTGTAACTACTTACTATACGCAAAAAAATAAAAAAATTCGGTGCAGCCATAACGCCGCACTTTGATTGAACACTGACTCCATATTTTTATATATTAGATTTTTTTTCTTTATAAATATTCATGTGCATAATACACAGGTCACGTTAGCCCCATACTAAGTGGAACTAAATGACTTGTGTTACAGGTGCTAAATCAGCGATAGATTTAATACAATAAATACATAGAAAACATCCAAGACCCGAGACAAACTAGAAAAGTCACACTTACAAATCACACAATCACAAAGTCACATTTACAAATATAATAGTATTTTTAACAATACGATAGCTGCGCGGCTCAGTTGCGGAAACTCGCGACAAAGTCGCAAGTGTTCGATCAGCCTAAAAGGAAATGCAACGAAATTGTCTGATAAATAAAGCGCTCACAAACTTCTTCGATGGTTTCCATTCTTTTACATTGATTGTTTATCTTTTTGACGGAAATTGTCCAAGTTCAAGCTTTTTCAGTTCGGATGGGAATTCAATAAATAATAAGTTTGCCAATTCAGATGCGACTGCGTGAATAAAACAAATAATTGAATGAACGTCGATGCTGAAAATTGTTTCTGTTGTAGGTACATAACATTTTTATACATCTCACCGTAAGGCTTTCTTTCAGAGCTTAAATACTGTATTATATTCTTTTTAAAAATCTATTTAGAGGTTACAAATTCCACCCATGCCGGACCTCGAACCCGCGACCTCTGGCTAACCGTGCCAGCGCTCTCCCAACTGAGCCAAAATGGGCAAGCATAGGTTTAATAGGTTTTTAAAATTGTCCTTAGCACGGGTTATTGCAACAAGAAGAATATAGGTAGTCATAATTTTTAATTTAAATTTTTAATTATACTTCATTATAAATAATAAAAGTCTTCTTCTGAATTTTACGTCGGATTTTTTTGTCGCAATTTTAACGTAAACACCAACAAGGCAAACGGGAAAGAAAATCAGAAGCCCGTTTCTCAAATTGCCAAAATATTTCTGTCAAATCGCAAGTAATAAAATGAACTCGTCACAGTCCTGACAGGTATTGTGGCCGCCGACGGATCTAACGCCCGGGAATATTTTTCCGGGGACAGGGGAGACCGGGCACAGTCGGCGCACAGCCTATAGTGAAATATAATAATCTCAGTTCGTTGGCACACAATTTGTTGTTGAGTGGACTGTATTTTGTAGTGGCTGGTGATTAAAAGGAGACCAAGAATGTAAAATGCTGTGTGGTGTCGGCCTAGAGAATAGCACCAACCCAAATTCTTCCCGCGGGTGTCGTAAAAGGCGACTAAGGGACACAAACCGGGGGGTGGACAGCAGCGCCCCCTGCAGTACAATTCCACCCAACTACGATCCCAACCCTCATGCCCAGCGTGGGGATTATGGGCCATACCCCCAATGATGGCACAACCTTGCGCTATGGCGCTCATTAAGGGAGGGCTATGTCCAGCAGTGGAATAGTATAGCATGAAGAAAAAGAGGAAAAATGTAATTATGCAAGCCGTTTTTGAAGACCTCACAAGTCCTATATATAGTCACTGGATCTCTGTGCAAGATGGGCGCGAACCACAAATAGTTTAGGACTTAAGGTAATTTGTGTAACTTTTTTGTTTAGTTTTTAGTTATACTATTTTTAATTTTAATGCACTAACCCGTGCTAAGGAACAAATTTAAAAACCTATTTAGGGGCTAAAAATTTCACCCATGCCGGGATTCGAACCCACAACCTCTGGCTATCCGTGCCAGCGCTCTACTAATTGAGCCAATGGGCGACTCACGGCATCAGTGAAATTTCGAACCTCTTTACACTATTCTCTGTATTACGTGCAGGCAGCGACATCTGGATTCGCCGGGATTCGAACCTCTGCGTTGCGGGTTCAAATCCCGGCATGGGTGAAATTTTTAGCCTCTAAATAGGTTTTTAAATTTGTTCCTTAGCACGGGTTAGTGCATTAAAAATAAAAATAGTATAATCATGTGGGTACAGTGATATCATTCCGATGTTAAACCTAACTGCAAAGTAGGTAGTCGGGGCTGTAAGTAATGCAATTTGCTTAAATCAGATGTCGCTGCCTGTACGTAATACAGAGAATAGTGTAAAAAGGTTCGAAATTTCACTGATGCCGTGAGTCGCCCATTGGTTCAATTGGTAGAGCGCTGGCACGGATAGCCAGAGGTTGCGGGTTCGAATCCCGGCATGGGTGAAATTTTTAGACTCTAAATAGGTTTTTAAATTAGTTTTTAGTTATTTGTTTAAGCGTCCCTTTGCCTGAAAAATATAACCATTATCATTATTATTAAATACACCAAGGTTACTTGATTACGACCGGATTAACTTAAGATAAGATAATATAAGAATATTCTTTATTCGAAACGGCAATCGAATCGGCAAACGTAGCGTAGGACGCCCTGTGACCAGGTGGAGCGACGACATTAATGGCAGTCGTTCAGCCATGTCAGAGGCCTTATGGGCAGCTGGATAACTTCTCACAGTAAGGCCCGCCACTGTCTTACAATCCCCCACAAACCCGGACTTGGCTCCTGTGGTGGATATGGCCAAACCTTCCTGCGTTGCAGGAAGAGACTCGTGCCCCGGCAGTGGCGACGTACAAGGGCTTATGTCTTTTAAAAATACTCTACAAGTGTTTGAAGCAAACATACTGCGCTCGAATTATTTTTTATAATATCGTTTGTGCCAATTCAGTTTTTCTTACCTGTCGCTTGACTTCATTTCCTAGCGGGGCGTCTGCGACCGAATTGGATTAAAGATTTTACGTCAAATTAGTTTATTTTAGCGCTGGTCCTTCCTTCCCCTCTTTCCTCCCCTGCAGTTGAGGGAAGCTTTTCTAATGGTTCAGGGAATATTTATTATTATTATTATTAAATTCATTATTGTACCTGTAAAGATTGTACAATCGGAGGGCTTAATACTAAATAGTATTTTATTCTAGCCAACCAACAGGTGACGTGGAGAAGGCGGGGGTCTCAAACAGTGAGGTGATATTTTACTGTCAAATATCTTTTTTAACAATTAAACTATTTATTAATATGTCCAATAGTTAGAAACATACACATTAACAAAGATAATAATTAAGCACATATATAAAATTAATAGTACATACATATCTATATACATATAAATAGACTTAATAATATTGATAATATTCTTTTTTTGTATGAATTGTTAAAGTAAAATATTTAAAGTACCAAGATTTCAATCTTGCGTTAAATATTGTAAAAAGGTGTCAAGTAAAAAGCTTTGTCCTCTGCCTACCCCTTTGGGATATAGGCGTCAGTTTATATTTACTTATGTACGTAAACGAGTTGTAGTTAAGGTTTTTGATGTTACGAAAATGTTTGTGCGGAAATATTTTTTGGAGAGTAAAAATGTTCTCGCTAACGGTGAAGGAAAACATCACGAGGAAACCTGAGTGTCTGAGGTACACGTACCACAGCACAGACTAGTTTGAAGAAGAAGAAGAAAAAACATTTGTTATAGCCACAGTACACAAGCCACAAGCGCTCGTGGCCTAGGCGAACCGAGTGATTGGAATCAATCACTTGGTTAAGCAACAACAGGCGCGGTCAGGTACGGGATGGGTGACCGTCCCGTGACTACCGCTAGTGGCATTTTTTCAAGCGCTTCCGTGCTTCGCAAGGCACGTTAAGCCGTTGGTGCCGGCTGTCATATAATGGCAGTCGTTAAGCCATGTCAGAGGCCTTATGGGCGGCTTGATAACTTCTGACAGTAAGGCCCGCCACTGTCTTACAATCCTCCACCAACCCGGACTTGGCCCCCGTGGTGGAGAGTATGGCCTAACCTTCCTGCGATGCAGGAAGAGACCCGTGCCCCAGCAGTGGGGACATACAAGGGTTGATAACGAACGAACTACATAACATTTAAAAATAACAGAACACTAAAGGTCAAGGCGTGTCACTGCTGTTACAAACGGCAACTGACTCAGCAATGTGCTGATGGGCTAGCCTTCAGCGCTGGTTTTCAGTCAGTGCCAGGTGCTCCGCGAGCGTTACAGACTGTGATGTGGTGCAACCGTAGGAAAAACAATACTGAATAAATTAGTTATATGTAACATGGAATAATACTTATATAGAATAGAATACGTAATATGCGTACAAAATGAAACAGGTACTTAAATATACTATTTTTATTTTTAATGCACTAACCCGTGCTAAGGACAAATTTAAAAACCTATTGGTAGAGCGCTGGCACGGATAGCCAGAGGTTGCGGGTTTGAATCCCGGCATGGGTGAAATTTTTAGCCTCTAAATAGGTTTTTAAATTTGTCCTTAGCACGGGTTAGTGCATTAAAAATAAAAATAGTATAATCATGTGGGTACAGTGATATCGTTCCGATGTAAAAACTAACTGCAAAGTAGGTAGTCGGGGCTGTAAGTGATGCAATTTGCTTAAGCCAGATGTCGCTGCCTCTACGTAATACAGAGAATAGTGTAAAGAGGTTCGAAATTTCACTGATGCCGGTGAGTCGCCCATTGGCTCAATTGGTAGAGCGCTGGCACGGATAGCCAGAGGTTGCGGGTTCAAATCGGCATGGGTGAAATTTTTAGCCTCTAAATAGGTTTTTAGAACACTAAAGGTCAAGGCGTATCACTGCTGCTATAAACGGCAACTGATTCAGCAATGTGCTGATGGGCAAGCATTTAGTGCTGTTTTTCGATAATAATACTTATATAGAATAGAATACGTACAAAATGAAACAGGTACTTAAATAGTTTACAGTAACTGACAAAATAGACTACGGTATAAACAAATAAAATCATACACTAATGAATATATGTAGGTATGCAATATATAATTATATATATATTATTGTATATATTATTTACTTATTCATTATTTTTCATAACTATCTATTGTGAGTCTTTTGTTTCTTATTGGTTTTAGATATTAGGTGCCGACAGAATACCAGCGTTGCAGAAGGTATTCCTTTTGTGACAAATGCTGAGTCGGGTCCTTTCACAGACGCAGTGCACTGACATTCCTTGCATGTTTCTTTTTAATCTAATATTAATAATCCTGTACATTGTATTTATTTTCTGTCATTGTACTGTGTTTTTAAGTGAATAAATTATTTCAATTCAATTCAACCAGCTCAAAATTGTATTGAATGAAATTTATGAATATAGTAAGATACATTAATGAAATATATTATATGATCAACACGTACACAAATATAAATTGTTACCAAAAGCTTGCCGACGAACTTCATTAGCAGCTTGGCAAATTATGTAAGTGCATTTGTTACATCAGATTAGATTAGATTAGAACTCTTTACTGTACACACCACAACCAAATACATTAAAAGGTTTACAAAAGCTAAGTTTCACCGTACACAAATTGCGGCGTTATCGCCAAAAGCGATCTCTTCCAGGCAACCTTGTTTTTTTTCTGTCTTCTTTAGAATAAATAAGCAACCCAAAAGTCAAAACACGAAATGCCACCGACGCTCATAAAGTGAAGCAGTGACGACGGCGCCTGTCATGACACATGTCACGCGTGTCAACAGCTGTCAGTCCGGCAGCCAATTTGCGCGGTATGAACAGTCATATGTGCGTTAGAGAAATAATGCCCCGGGAAAAGAACGGGAGCCGTCATAAGCATTGCCAGGCGAAAAGTTATGCAACTCTTCCGGGGATAAACTTTTGCTTTATTATTCACTAGCTGTGCCCCGCGGTGTTACCCGCGGTTTATTTGGGGAATAAGATATTTTCCCGCAGTAAAACGTAGCCTATGTGTTATTACAGGTTACCTGCTATCTCCATGCCAAATTTGATTAAAATCGCTCCAGTCGTTTAGGCGTCAAGAAGTAATAAACATACACACTTTCGCCTTTATGATATTAGTGTGATAGTGTGATTGTTAATTTATTTGTTTAAAAACCTATTTAGGGGCTAAAAATTTCACCCATGCCGGGATTCGAACCCGCAACCTCTGGCTATCCGTGTAAATAGTATAATCATGTGGGTACAGTGATATCGTTCCGATGTTAAAACCTAACTGCAAAGTAGGTAGTCGGGGCTGTAAGTGACGCAATTTGCTTAAGCCAGATGTCGCTGCCTGTACGTAATACAGAGAATAGTGTAAAGAGGTTCGAAATTTCACTGATGCCGTGAGTCGCCCATTGGCTCAATTGGTAGAGCGCTGGCACGGATAGCCAGAGGTTGCGGGTTCGAATCCCGGCATGGGTGAAATTTTTAGCCTCTAAATAGGTTTTTAAATTTGTTCCTTAGCACGGGTTTATGCATTAAAAATAAAAATAGTATAATCATGTGGGTACAGTGATATCGTTCCAACGTTAAAACCTAACTGCAAAGTAGGTAGTCGGCGCTGTAAGTAATGCAATTTGCTTAAGTCTAATGTCGCTGCCTGTACGTAATACAGAGAATAGTGTAAAGAGGTTCGAAATTTCACTGATGCCGTGAGTCGCCCATTGGCTCAATTGGTAGAGCGCTGTCACGGATAGCCAGAGGTTGCGGGTTTGAATCCCGGCATGGGTGAAATTTTTAGCCTCTAAATAGGTTTTTAAATTTGTTCCTTAGCGCGGGTTAGTGCATTAAAAATAAAAATAGTATAATCTATTTTGAGGCTAAAAATTTCACCCATGCCGGGATTCGAACCCGCAACCTCTAGCTATCCGTGCCGTTTTCAAATTTGTCCTTAGCACGGGTTAGCATTAAACATAATATAATTTGTCTGTTGTTTATTTACATTTGTATCTTACAGCTGATGCCGAATCGCTACAAACTTAGTTATTTAATTACTCAAATACTAAAAAAACAAACAGAATCATCCCTCTTCAAGCATTCCCTTGCATTCTTCAAGCATTTTCCCAATCCCTGTGGTAAATATATCACATTGCGGCACCGAGCAGGGAGTTCAGCAGTGCAAGCGCACGCATCACGCGGATGTGATGTGATGTGATAGCCCACATAATACAGCGCCTGAGATTTCCGCACTTAGCCTCATAGTTGGGCCATTGCACGTAGCGAGCGCTGAGGTACGCTAACACTTCAAACACTAGGGTTTCCTTACGATGTTTTCCTTCACAGTCGGCGAGTGGTATTGCTACTATAATTTCACAAATGTACATAACTTAGAAAACAAAGTCATTGGTACATGCCGGGGTTTGAACCCACGACCTCCCGATTGAGAGGCCGGCGTTCTACACCGCTCCGCTACCACCGCCCTTGATCATGTGACTTTTCGCGTATACATCCAGCAACAATCCTCCACCAGCCCGCACTTAGCCCCTGTGGTGACATGTATCACACACAGTGGATACAACATTTTCATAGATATCTCATACGTGACAGTAATTATACTATTTTTATTTTTAATGCACTAACCCGTGCTAAGGACAATTTTAAAAACCTATTTAGAGGCTTAAAATTCCACCCATGTTTGGATTCGAACCCGCGTCCTCTGGCTATCGTTAGCACGGGTTAGAGCATTAAAAATAAAAATAGTATAATCATGTGGTTACAGCGATAACATTCCGATGTAAAAACCTAACTGCAAAGCAGGTAGTCGGGGCTGTAAGTGATGCAATCTACTTAAGCCAGATGTCGCTGCCTGTACGTAATACAGAGAATAGTGTAGAGAGGTTCAAAATTTCACTGATACCGGTGAGTCGCCCATTAGCTCAATTGGATAGAGCGCTGGCACGGATAGCCAGAGGTCGCGAGTTCGAATGGCATGGCATGGGTGGAGTTTTTAGCCTCTAAATAGGTCATTAACACCATTGCCTGCGCTCTAAGTATTCGCTTCATTATTCGCTGTGTGACGGCTAAAATACACTTCCCCGGTAAGACGGTCCTTACAGAGTCATCTTTAAATTCCCTTTTGCTCGGAGTATTTTCTCAGCAAAATGCATTGGTACATTATTCCTCAATGTCGAACAGCTTAAGCCCGTTTCCCACCCGCCTAACGGACTCGGTACACTGCTACCGTCATTGGCTTCCGTCGATATTGAATTGGCTTATCGTATAGAACATTTTTTTTTGTGACAAACAACCCGCGACCTCTGGCTATCCGTGCCAGCGCTCTTTCCAACTGAGCTACTGGGCGACTCACCGGCAGCAGTGACATTTTGAACCTCTTTACAATATTCTCTGTTTTACGTACAGGCGGAGGGTGGAATTTTTAGCCTCTAAATAGGTTTTTAAGATTGTCCTTAGCACGGGTTAGTGCATTAAAAAAAATAGTATAGTAATTTAGAGCTACATAATTTTACGAGAAAGTCGAGTAGTATTATTTACGCTTCATGATGATCATATCAACATTTAGTATGTCCCCACTGCTGGGGCATGGGTCTCTCCCTGCATCACAGGAAGGTTAGGTCATACTCCACCATGGGGGCCAAGTCCGGGTAGGTGGAGTATTGTAAGGCAGTAGCGGGCCTAGGCTATATGTTCAAAAAATTGTTATCACATTAGATTATACTATTTTTATTTTTAATGCACTAACCCGTGCTAAGGACAAATTTAAAAACCAATTTAGAGGCTAAAAATTTTACCCATGCCGGGATTCGAACCCGCAACCTCTGGCTATCCGTGCCAGCGCTCTACCAATTGAGCATGGTTGAATTTTTTAGCCTCTAAATAGGTTTTTAAATTATTAAGATTGTTTATGTTTACTGAAGCGCTCGTGGCCTAGGCAAACTGAGTGATTGGAATCAATCACTTGGTTAAGCAACAAAGGCTGCGGTCAGGTACGGGACGGGTGAGCGTCCAGTGACTACCGCTAGTAGCATTTTTCCGAGCACCTCCGTGCTTCGCAAGGCACGTTAAGCCGTTGGTGCTGGCTGTTATATAATGGCAGTCGCTAAGCCATGTCAGAGGCCTTATGGGCGGCTTGATAACTTCTGACAGTAAGGCCCGCCACTGTCTTACAATCTTCCACCAACCCGGACTTGGCCCCCGTGGTGGAGTAGGGCCTAACCTTCCTGCGATGCAGGAAGAGACCCGTGCCCCAGCAGTGGGGACATACAAGGGTTGATAACGATAACGATAACGATATAGTTATTTTACTCACAAGTGTGTTGGAAATCGTCGTATGATACACGTGTATATTGATGATTACCGTGCTTGGCTCTCTTAAGACCTTCGCCTAAGGCTCGGGTCTCAATGGCGCCTCGCCGGTAATCACCAATGTTACACACTAGTACCATAATGTACTACTCGTATTATTTCATTGGTGGTGGTTTTTAGCGTCCCTAAGCTTCTTAATGTCCAGAAGTCGGGCCGATGGTAATTTTTAATTCCAGCGTTTCATTCAAACACTACAAAGTCGCTATCAAGTCATCAGGCGGGTGGACGTGCGCAAATATGTTTGTAGCTATCGCTGTAATTAATTTGTAGCACTGCCACGCGACGGCTTAATTAACTTTGTACATCTGATACGGACATTAGTGCTGGGCTGTTTGTAGCTCGGATAGCGTGCTGTGCTATTGAAAAAAAAAACGAATTCTTGAAACATGCGAATAACCTTAAAAACCTATTTAGAGGCTAAAAAATCCACCCTTGCCAGGATTCCAACCCGTCTTGGATGTTTACATGTTTGTGACGTCGTTGTTTCTGGTTTTCACGACACAGGGTATCCTAGTGTGGGGCCAAAAGCAATGTATGTGCCTGTATGTAAATGTTATTGTGTGTCATGTTATGTAGTTATATATTACTCGCCACTATAGTCTACCCGTGACCACGGCAATTGTAACGCTGCCGAAACGTCGGGAAATAAGGTAATTACGTTTTATCTGATAAATAATCCGGATTAGACACGTTTAATATTTATAATCTCCGTTAGCATTATTTTTACACAGGACATCTTTGTCTACCAAATAATATTTTTACACCAGCGCCACATATCTGATTAGGGGTCAAAGTGGTCGCCATGGCCGAAATCGGTCGGAGCAATCATCATCATTTGGAAAACAAAGATGTCTGGTATTTAAATAATGTCGACGGGGACGATTGTTTTTCATCTAGTCTTGTGTCACTTTAAGTTGAAAACTCTCTTGATTAAGCAAAAACCTGTTTTGGAAAGCCAAATTTGATAATATTTATTGTGTTATTAAAGTGTTCTGCTCCGAAGAAAGTTAAGCATGAAACCACAAACGCGAGTGGATAAAAGCTTACTCGAAGCATTTTATACGTCGCTGTCCCATCACTATTTCGTAAGCCCCGACGCTGAAAAGTGTACCTTTCTCTTGAAAGTCACTTCGCACTCCAAATGTACGTTGTTTACAGTCTTTCAGTCAAGTATTGCCGATGTTTTCTCTAGTTTACTGGCACCGCAGTAAAATACAAGCGCCGAGGGGTCTCCATAAAGTGGTCCGAATATAGTATTTGAGTGTTTGGGACATCTCGCCCGGTACAATAGTGACGTAATGGATTTTAGAGGAAAAGCGTTTGTCGACGGAAAATAGTGTGGAAAAACCCGCACTTTATTTGTAGAAATAACGATCGGTGTGAAACGGATGTTTTTGGTGGTTAAATCGCAGTATTTTAATCATTTTGGTCTTTTTTAAAAATCTATAAAATACACTGTACGTAATGTAAAGAGGTTCGAAATGTCACTGATGTCGGTGAGTCGCCCATTAGCTCAGTTGGGAAGAGCGCTGGCGCGGATAGCCAGTGGTCGCGGGTTCGAATCCCGGCATGGGTGGAATGTTTAGCCTCTAAATAGGTTTTTAAAAATTGTCCTTAGCACAGGTTAGTGCATTAAAAAGAGTATAATCATTTTGGTCTGTTTTCACCGAGATGAAATGCATGCAGGGCCATGAATTAATTCGTATTTTAGCGTTATTACGTGTTTTAAATTTCATCCAAATCCAGTAAGCCGTTCACGCGCGATTGTCTTACATAGTCTGCCAAAGTAATCTTATGGCCACTCTTGATTGAAATACATGATGTAATAAAAATAAAACATTTTCAAGGGAAGTTGCTATTGCTATTGCTATTCGGACTTACTGCCTATAGCAGCTATTAAAGAGCTGATCTGATAATTTTAAGCAGTAAGTCATAATAGTCATACAGACTTAATAGCAAAACTGAGCCTTTTGGTCGAAAACCAGGACCTAACATTTAGGCCTTTTCGCTATTATGCTACCTATAGCAACTACCGATCAGGTGCTATAGGTAATATGTGCTAATAGCAAAGCAAAACTAATGGCAAAGCTACTACTACTGGTCAAAAATCAATGTAGCGTAATTAATCTATGTGCCAGTATGTAAATGTTATGTTATGTTTTATGTTATGTTAATATCAGGCAATAATTAATTAATTTTGCTATTAAGACTTACTTTTTATAGCAGCTACCGACGAGCTGCTATAGATAGTAAGTTCTTATAGCAATGCAGACTTCGCAAAGCTAAGCTTTCTGACCTAGAATCAACGCCGAGAGTTATTTTGCATCAGGTAAGATAAGATGATATATTTTATGGACTTATATCGTACTTAATGTAAGCTGCTATGGAATGGAAGTCTTAATAGCTAGATTAAAAATTTAATTAATCTAGCTATTAAGACTTCCATTCCATAGCAGCTTACCTGAAGTACGATAAAAGTCCATAAAATATATCATCTTATCTTACTTAAACTTAAACTTAAATATATTAACTTATAGCAGCTACAGACGAGCTGTCATAGGTAGTAAGTTCTAATAGCTATGCAGACTTAGCAAAGCCTGGTCGAGAACCAACGCCGAGCCATATTTTGCATCAAGCATAAATTAATTTCCTTTCAAAATATGCAAATGGGCGAGACGTGGCGAGTAAAAATAACCGTTAACTCACCTATAAATTGCCTCTCTAATATCGTTATGGCCTATAACCGTTTTCGTTGCGAGGAAAACAAAACGGTTTAGAAGTTTCACGCTCGTAAACAAAATTAAGTCTAATGTTATGGAAAACTTCAAGGAATAAAAATTCCAGTCAGAATTCTCGAGCTCAACCTAAAAACAAACCGGACTGATAAAAACCAACCAGATGAAGGTCTAATGTGTAGATTTTATAGATAGCTAGATAGATAAAGAATACTTTAAAATGGAAAACACACATTTCTTAACAGTACAGACAAAGCGGCCTTATCACTAAATGTGATCGCTTCCAGACAAACTTTGGATGGACTGGAGCAACATATTGGAGAAGGAAGTAGATGTACAAATAAATCAAATTATTTCAGTTACCACCTGCTAATCTTGTCTCCAAAACTTAGGTTAGCTGGTAGATAATGCTAAGTAGCATTAAGCTCGCCTATGTGCAAAATTTTTATGCAATAAATAATTTTAATAATAATAATAATTCATATGAATATTACATGTCTAGGTCGCCGGGTGGTAACTTTAAGGCTCTTACTAATAAACACCGCATAAGCCTGGTATAGTTACGCAGTGTTTTGTTCACGTCATTTGAATGTAATTTTCAGTTGGAAGAAAAGAGACAAAACACTGCATAGTTGTACAATACTTACGCCAAGTTTTTAGTAAGGCTGCTAGTGTTTACATCAAACGGTAGTGTGTATTAGTCAATGTTCATATTATGGAGTGCGTAACTTAATTCGAAACATTTATAATCAAATTCACAAAGAGCCACACTTCTGCGTCGTTCAGAGTAATTATTTGAGTGCTCACTCCAAATTACGAGGTGAAACGAGCCTTTGGCCCGGCCTCTAAATAATATTGTAATTTCCGCCGCGTTCGGCTTTATTGTTTGATAATAGTAATGTCTTACATTTACATCTACTTAAATTTAGTCTGAATCTGGAAATATTTATATAGACATATCGAAAAGCGACTGTGGTAAAAGATATTAACTTCGACATCAACCCGTGTGTGTCCCCACTGCTGGAGCACGGGTCTCTTCCTACATCGCAGGAAGGTTAGGCCATACTCCACCATGGGGGTCAAGTCCGGGTTGATGGACGATTGTAAGACAGTGGCTGGCCTTACTGTCAGAAGTTATCAAGCCGCCCGTAAGGCCTCTGACATGGCTTAACGACTGCCATTATATGGCAGCCGGCACCAACGGCTTAACGTGCCTTGCAAAGCACGGAAGCGCTCGGAAAAAAAGCCACTAGCGGTAGTCACGGGACGCTCACCCATCCCGTACCTGACCGCGCCTGTTGTTGCTTAACCAAGTGATTGGTTCCAATCACTCGGTTCGCCTAGGCCACGAGCGCTTCTTTTCACTTTTAAGTACAGACATAAAAAAAACATACATACCTACATAACCTCACGCCTGTATACCAGAGGGGTAGGCACAGACCAGGCACTGCCACTTGCCACGATCCTGACAGATTCGTGATTTACCTCGCTTCATCAACATTCATAAGTCGTTACATGTATAGGGAAGAGCGGGTGATCGTGCTCTTTCACTACAAAGGGAAATTTCCCGCCAGGCAGATCATATGCCAGGGGACGGCCGGTCCAACTATTGTTAGTTAGACATTGTATTTATGGTATGTCATTGAAACACTTTGATTGCGCGATGCAGGAATGTTGGAGTTTGTAGTGCGCGCGCAGAGTTGACATGTGCTCGCCACACATGCAAGCACGCCGGTTCCGGGTACTTTTTAATCCTCTTTGCTAATACATCGCCTATTTGGTCGATGTATGCCCGCCTGGAACATCCTTTATTAGTCCTTCCACTCAGATAAAAAAAATGTTGCGATGTTTCGTGTTGACAAGTATTCTTTCAAAACATTCGCGAACAAAGTACCGCCTCTTCGTCCATCAGAGCAATGACCCGCAAACTCGCACGCACCGCTTTGGCTAGCTACTATTGGTTCTCATTCGAGTTTATGTCGATATATAAATGGGTGTCTTTAACACATTGAACGCCATAGTGGTCACCGGTGACCTCCACTATACTTTCCTTATGGGCCGACACCGAACCGCGATTTCGACAAATTTTACAAATTGGATTTTATTAGCTTATATGATTCAGAATACTCAAAAACCCCGATTAAGTGCCTTTTTAAAAAACAATCTAGCGCTTTAAATATCTAGTGTTAAGGCTCGTTCATTTTGCTATTTCGTTCAAACCGAGTTTTTGTCCATTTTTATTTTGGGTGTCTTTAAGTGCCTTTTTTAAAAAACAATTTAGCGCTTTACATATCTAGTGTTAAGGCTCGTTCATTTTGCTATTTTGTTCAAACCGAGATTTTTTGTCCATTTTTCTTTTGGGTGTCTTTAGGTGCCTTTTATTAAAACAATCTAACGCATTAGGCATCTGGTAGTAAGGCTCATTCATTTTGCTATAGGTTTCAAACAGGGGTTTTTTGGTCCTTATTTTCTCAATTTCTTCTTCTTCTTCAGGCTATATTATGTAGTCCACTGCTGGACATAGCCCTCGCCTAATTATCCAGCATCTGCCGGCAGTTTTTCGCAGATCGTCATCACACCTGGTCGGAGGGCGTCCAACACTACGTTTGCCGAGTCGCGGTCTCCATTCAAGAACACGTTTACTCCAACGGTAGTCCAAAATATTTAAATCATCTAATTTACCTAGTTTGAATTATAGCTTGCATTAGGCCGCAGTTTCCGTCCTACTTTGAATAAAATATTTTCATTTCATTTCAAAATTCACAGTGTATTGTTGAAAAGTTCATTATTGACTCTTTAATAATCGGCATAAGTTATTCCTTTTTCCGGATACATGTAAATAATGAGATCGCGCCGTCCATTGCTGTTATGATATATTGTTTGCTTCATTACCTGAAATTGAATCCCGCTTGAGTATTTTATTGTTTCTGTAGCAGCACAGAGTAAATTTGGGGAATGTCGCTCAGCAATTCAATTGCTTTTATTTGCGGTTTTTACTGTTTTACATTGATATATATTTTCACCATCACGCTAACTGTGAAGGAAAACTTAATGAGAAAACCCGCGGCTTTGCTAGCTGTTGTAGCTCTGTTGTCTGGTCAGCGGCTACTATCAAGCAAAACACTCTGAAAACTTGAAAAACTTCGAAGTAGCTTTGAAATTACCGATTTACTGCTTAAGGCATAGACGTGGTGGCAGATATGCTTATCTTCGAGCTTCAACAGCAGCAGGATAAGAAAAGAAGAAAAATTTGAACACGTAAATGGATTTTTAGGCATGGTGCTTCGAATATTCGAGGTGCTTCGAATAATTTTATTCGAGAACTAAAAACGGAAGAAAAACCATTTGCAGTTAACAAGCGAACAATTTGAGTCTTTATTTTTATATGATGCCAAACGCACATTCCATAATACTTCTTAATTTTCGTAAAGCTCCTCAAACTGCAAATGATCTCTTTCTGACTACTTTCTTCTACGCGGCACAGGTCTTTCTTGCGAAGACGCCTTTTGTTTTTGATGTTGCAAAGTCTACTAAGATGAGTAGAGCGCGGTCCGAGTTGGCATTTCGAGTGCACTAAAATGGCCAGTGTACACGATACGAGTAGCATCTTAGTAGTCATCTTAGTAATCATCTAAGTAAACTCAGTCCGAGCGCATTAAGACCGTGAAAGCCCGGCTCAACTATGGTCCATTTAGGGCTGTACGCATGTACTTCTTACACCTACGCTTCAAGGCGCTATGCCTTGCTAGCTAGAGCGTCACTAATGGGATAAAATCATTATCTTTTATATACGCGTCTTTGGAAAAAGTGAACGTCACTATATCTTAATAAATACATATAAATTCTGTGTACTAAGTATCGGGAATTTGCCAATAAAACAAAAAATACAAATTATTCATCTAAATTTATTTTATCGCCTTCAAAGTAGGCCCCATCGCTTGCAATACAACATCTCCACCGCTTCACCCAGTCTTCCATACATTTTTCATAGGCTATTTGCGGTATGGCCTTTAGCTCATTCAGCGAATTTTCTTTTATGGCTTCTATCGACTCAAAACGTTTTCCTCGAAGTGGTAATTTTAACTTGGGAAATAAAAAAAAGTCAGACGGAGCCATATCAGGTGAATACGGTGCTTGGTCGAGAACTTTTGTTGATTTTTTCGCTAAAAACTCTTTCTCTATAATGGCTGTGTGTGATGGTGCATTATCATGGTGCAGCATCCATGAGTTGTGTTGCCACAAATCTGGACGTTTTCGGCGGATACTCTCACGCAAACGCTTCATGACGCCTAAATAATATTTTTTATTTACTGTTTCTCCCTCTGGAAAGAATTCGGAGTGAACCATACCACGGTAGTCAAAAAAAACTGTCAGCATCACCTTGATTTTGGAGCGACTTTGCCGCGGTTTTTTGGGTTTCGGCTCGTTTTCGAGACGCCATTCTGAAGACTGTTGGCTTGTTTGCATGTGGTACTCATAAACCCATGTCTCGTCGCCAGTTATTATACGTTTCATAAAGGTCGGATCCGTAGAAGCTCGGGAAACCATGTCTTCAGCGACATGCTTTCGCTGCGCTTTTTGAACAAAATTGAGCTCTTTTGGAACTAGTCGAGCGGCGACGCGTTTCATGCCTAAAATGTCAATGAGAATGTTGTGGACGGACTTAAAAGATATGTTCACCTCACTAGCCAACGCTCTCAGACTCATACGTCGATTTTCGAGCACTAGCTTCTTGATTCTGTCGATGTTTTCTTTGGTCATAGCGGTTGAAGGTCTACCAGAACGAGGCAAGTCTACTACTACTTCTCGGCCTTCTTTAAAAGCCTTATACCATTCATAACCCCTTGTTTTCGATATACACGATTCGCCGTAGGTATTTCGCAACATTTTTAGTGATTCACCACATGAAATATCATTTGAAACACAAAATTTAAGGCACACTCTTTGTTCAACAATATTTTCCATTGTAAAAATCGCCGAGGACTCAAAACTATGACCAACAAAAAGTGTAGTTTAAAACAAATTAAATGACAGACCCCACTCAAATTTTGCGCGCTAAATCAGTACAGTGCTACCAACATGCAGTAAAAAAATTGAAACGACCTCTTTTACGTGGGTCTTTTTATTGACATATTCCCGATACTTTTTACACAGAGTAGTATGCCGTGCTTTGCAAGGCCTCCGGGTTGGTGGAGGATTGTAATACAGTGGCGAACCTTACTGTCAGAAGTTATCAAGCCGCCCATAGGGCCTCTGACATGGCTTAACGACTGCCATTATATGACAGCCGGCACCAACGGCTTAGCGTGCCTTGCGAAGCACGGAAGCGCTCGGAAAAATGCCACTAGCGATAGTCACGGGACGCTCACCCATCATGTACCTGACCGCGCCTGTTGTAGCTTAACTCAAGTGATTGATTCTAATCACGCGGTTCGCCTAGGCCACGAGCGTTTCGTTCGCCTTGGCGCTTCAGCAATTTCTTCCAGGCAACCATAGACGGAGCCATGAAAGAAATTAGAGACGGGTAGTCGGAAGAATATTACACTGTATAATTTTAACTGAATACGTCGTCCGTGTTATTTACTCTGTTGATATGAAATAAACACTCCCGATACTGCGAGCGGTTTTAATTAAATCACATTCATTAAAGCGATACCTGTATTTCATACGGCAATTTTTGTTAATTTCGTTTTTATGAATGTCGATGAAACGAATGAGGTTAGTCGCGATTGTGGCACGTGGCAGACCCTGATATCAGCTTACCTTTCCTGGATACAGGCGTGAGTTTGTGTTATGTTTTTGAACATACACACATTATGAGACGAATCAGAGCGAAACCTTGTCGGACTCTTCCGACAAAAACATCCACATCAAACAAAAACTCTCCGCCACGGGGGCCAATTCTGGGTTGGTGGAGGATTATAAGACAGTGGCGGACCTTACTGTCAGACGTAGCCGCCTACAAGACCGCTAACATGGCTTAACGACTACCTCTATATGATAGCCTACACCAACGGCTTAACGTGCCTCGAGAAGCATGGAAGCAAACAGAAACTATACAATACAGTCTTTGTCATGATGTAAATCATCACATCACCTCACACTAATATTATGAAAGCGATAGTTTGTGAGTGTGTATGTTTGTTATGTCTTCACGTCTAAAATTTGGTATGGAGTTGTCTGACACTCCGGATTAACACATAGGCTACGTTTCACAGCGGGAAAATATCTTTTATTGTTAATACACAATTTATTTTTCATATCTCATACTCGGAAAGTAGGTAGTGTAATTTTGAACTGATTATTGGGTGGAAAATGCTGCTTCCCTCCATAGGGAGGGAAAAACTCATACAAATTACTTCCCACCTAAGGGCGGGAATGAACTTTAAAAATAGAACTACTGTCAGTTGTGAAGAGTTTTGGTAATAAAATTAGGCTTTTAAAAAAAACTAATTAAGAAAAAATGCTGCGGCCATGTGTGTTTCTAAACAGCCAGTGTGAATTTAGCGCAAACTTCTTTAAGCGGAATAAGCCGCAACAAGTTGAGTTCCATATTTAAAATTTAAAAAGTCGACTTAAATTGGCGGGTACTAATCTGTTATATTATATCTGTGACGGAATTCAAAAAAATAGGTAATAATCTTTTATGCTAAGATTTGAATATGTACATATTAAAAATGAGTTTTTATTTTCCTCATATTCGAAATGAAAAGTAGAGTGTTTAACACAAAAGAATCAATCCCTACTCGGACTATAGCCGTCTAAATACCTCGGGAATTGATTCCTTTCTACCCTTGTTAAGCAATCTACTATTTCCTATCTACCCCATTATTTTCCCAAGAAGCTGGTAACACCGTGGGGCTCAGCTTTTTCTTCTTCTTTTCGTGTCACTGATACTACCAGTCTATATTCTTTCTGCCCAATAGTTGGCCACTGCAACTGCAGCAGCGTTGGCCTCTGTTAGGTCCTCCAGAGTGCAGGTGTGAGGGCGCAATGGGCATTGGAGCAGGTGCACCATGGATTGCGATGAGGCTCCACAATCACATTGCTCCTCCGTTGGTGCAATATAACCCCACCTTCTTAGGTTTGGTCTGCAGCGACCTACTTGGGTCCGGAGTCGGTTGAGTGACACAGCTAGTATAGACATAAACGTACAGTACTACACATCATAAAAGTCCCTTCGGGAATCTACGTTTGCGGAGACTAGGAAGAAGTATAACGAAAGTACCCGAAGCTATAAGTACATTCAATATGATCTTTAACCGAATTACGCTTAAGGTGCAGAATTGATTGCCGCAGTAGCGCTACCTATTTCGCTCACGCTAATATTGCCAAACTAATAGTCACGTGCATCGATGACGTTGAATCTTTAGGGAAGAGCGGGTGATCGTGCTCTTCCACTATAAAGGGAAATTTCCCTCCAGGCAGATTGTATACCTGGGGACGACCGGTCCAATAATTGTTAGTCGGACATTATATTTATGGTATGTCATTGAAACACTTTGATTGCGCGATGCAGGAATATTGGAGTTTTGTAGTGCGCGCGCAGAGTTGACATGTGCTCGCCACAAATGATATGATATGATATGATATGATAAATTATTTATTTACACTTACACACACATTCATAAAAGTACAAAAACAAACAGCATAGGCAGAGTAGACACAATTACACAACAATTACAATAAATATAACAATCCAACATGCAAGGATGCAAGGTACGGTATGTACCTGCATCATAACGAAAGATATGAGACATCATTTCTGTGGGTGGGTGTGGCAAGTGCAAAATGGTACTGACTCAGCATGTGCTGAAGAAGCGAGCTACTCCAGCGCTGGTATTATGCCAGTACCAGGTACCTACTTAGTAAAAGGCGGCGTGCTGGGCTCGGAGAGCTATATCTATATATCGCTATATATATATATGGGTTGGCTACAATGTAATATTAAATAATTACGTGAAAAAAACGAATTGTCAATTAAAATTGTATAAATTAATATAATATATATCAATAAAATACGATGTTAATTTGAGCATAAGATTAATTGTACGATAAATTGGTGTGGTCATGTCAAAAGTGGGTAAATAATGAAACAAATTGATTGAGTAATGAAATAGTTAAATTAAAATGTCGTGAGTATTTGCACTCATAATAATAATAATAATAATAATAATGTACTTACATAATTCTCATTTGTCAAACTTCGATACAGTCGAAGTTAATACAAATGGCTAACAAAACAAAGCACAGTGAATTGCATAATCATAAAATAATAATAAATAATTTTGTAAGAATGTCAGAAAAGGTTATATTTATAGACTATGTAGATCTGTAAGTGCAATCGTACAGGATCTAACTAACAAATCAACCAATAGCAACAAAGGCGCGCGGGCTGCCATAAAATGAAACTATCTGATTGGTCGATCATCTGCGCAGGTACGACATCCGCGAGACTTATTTCTTGTGTAGCACTGTAATTTCCTAAGTCATGTTTATTCTTGTTTTTCCTTTTTCACAGTAAAACCGAAGTCCGTGGAGGTGTTCGCGGACAAGGATCGTCAGCTGACCAACGGGGGAATCCTGGGGCCCTTGCTGGAGAGGGCTAGGGTCACCATGAGCTGCCTCGTGCGCGGGGGGAAGCCCCAGCCCAAAGTGGTCTGGCTTTTCAACGGGAAGGAGCGGTTGGATGGTGAGTGCCTTATATTAATAAATAAATTCTAACAATTTCAGTTTAAGACCAACATTGTTATGTCTAGTGTGGAGGAGCGAAGCTTCCTGGTACAGGTATTTCCATAGTTAAAAGGAAGTTCTTGCCCGGTCATGTTGATGTAAAGTTTTTGTGGAGTAAATAAAATAAAAAATAAATGAACAAAAAAATTATTTATTAACAAAAAAATATTGTCAGTTAAAGAAGGGATCTCAATTATAATGCTTTTGTTATACTTTATTTCACGCGAAACATTAAATAGGATATTACATAAGAAATACACAAAGGCGAGCTTATATCTGTTAGCGATTTCTTCCGGCAAACCTTAGAGAGTCGAAGCAGCAGTATGAAATATAAAATTAATTCAAATAAATAAAATTAAAAAGGCTATATACGTGTACAATATAAACTACATAGACTGCAAAAACCCTTCTTCTTCTTCAGGCTACATTAGTCCACTGCTGGACATAGCCCTCCCGTAATGAGCGCAAGGTTGTGCCATCATTATGGGATAGTGCCTATAATCCCCACGCTGGGCATGCGGGTTGGGCATCGCAGTTTGGTAGAATTGTACTGCAGGGGGCGCTGCTGCCCATTCTCCGGTTTGAGTCCCTTAGTCGCCTCTTACGACACCCGCGGGAAGAAGTTGGGTAAAAACCCTTAATAATAACTTAATCAGAAATAATACACTACATAGACTAAATACCTATAAATATAAATAAATAAAATACATATTAAATAATAAAAAAATATATGGCTTAAAGTTATGATAGAGATAAATAGTGCTCTTTCAACTGCTTTTTAAATGTACCAATTGTGGGACTAGTGCATATTTTGTGTGGCAGTACATTCCACAGCCTAACCGAATGGACCGTGAAGGAGTCACCGTAAGCTCTAGTGTTGTGAGCAGGGATTTCAAGAAGGTGGGACTTAATAGGTCTAATTGGCCTATCCCCAGAGTGCAGGTACTGAAACATTTCTCTGAGGTATGCGGGGGACGAAAAACTGCGAAAATCTGACGGCAAATGCTGGATGCGGCAAGCTGAAGACAGGGCGCTGTGAGGCTCATTAGGGGAGGGCTATGTCCAGCAGTGGACTACATAATATAGCCTGAAGAAGTACACGTTGGGATTTCAACAGCCGGCCTTCTACCACTCCGCTAATATAACTCGGGTTAGAGAATACATTAGGTTAGACAATGGATATTTTAATGATAACATTGACTTAGTATAATACTGCTTGAAATTCTACGCTCCAAATAGTCCATGAAACCAAGTCAGTAAGCGAAAAATACACTGGCGTCCATACTCAAAGAGTAATGGGCAGTTGCAATAGCTTCCATAATCCACGTGAACAGAAACAGTCCGTGTTCTACCTCATAAAAGATCTCATTTCGCACACATAACTCCGCCGCTCCGATGCAATTACTCTAGAATAGATGGCACGAAAAGTCGACTTATTAAAGAGAGGAAGATTATTAGAAAAGAGGACTTTCACCTTTTTCTTCTTCTTCAGGGTATATTAGTCCACTGCTGGACATAGCCCTCCCCTAATGAGCCCCATAGCGCAAGGTTGTGCCATCATTGGAGGGTAATGCCCATAATCCCCACGCTGGGCATGCGGGTTAGGAATTGCAGTTTGGTGGAATTTGTACTACAGGGGGCGCTGCTGCCCAGCCCCCGGTTTGTGTCCCTTAGTCGGCTTTTACGACACCCGCGGGAAGAATTTGGGTTGGTGCTATTCTCTAGGCCGACAACACACAGCAAGCACCAACAGCACCACACAGACTTTCACCTACATCAGGAAAAAAATATAAAGGCTTTTAGTCTTACATATACAACAATAAGCGTGAAAAAAACTTGAATTTTACGCTCTTATTTAGATTACGAAGCGCTCGTGGCCTGGTCGAAGCGAGTGGTTGGAATAATCACTTGAGTTAAGAAACAACAGGCGCGGTAAGGTGCAGGATGGGTGATCGTCCCGTGACTACCGCTAGTGGCATTTTTCCAAGCGCTTCCGTGCTTTGCAAGGCACGTTAAGCCATTGATGCCGGCTATCATGTAATGGCAGTCGTTAAGCCATGTCGGAGGCCGTATGGGCGGCCTGATAACTTCTGACCGTAAGGCCCGCCACTGTCTTACAATCCTCCACCAACCCGGACTTGGCCCTCGTAATGGAGTATGGCCTAACCTTCCTGCGTTACAGGAAGAGACCCGTGCCCCAGCAGTGGGGACATACAAAGTTTGATATCGATGCAGGCGGAAATCTTGTTGTGTGAAATTTTGCTTAGCACAAATTGATTTTTGACAGTCATATTCCGTACAGTTCTTGCACTGAAAACGGCTGATTGTTAGGAACGGAGCGTTGCATTATTTTTTTATTATTTGACTTGTATGTAATTTTTAGATCATGGCTGAGGGAGGTGACTATGGGGCAGCTTCCGCCACCAGCTCTCTGCATTCGTTCCGATTATTTTATTAATTGTAAAACAGAAAACTTTCTACAATTTAGTGCGTTGTATATGTAATCAAGGAACGATTTTTACAGTATCTAATCAATATTTTTACAGTATCAGTATCTAGTGCTATGTAGCACTGTAGAATAAAGTCGTCATGACGATGTAAAACGAGCCAAAAGAAGACAACCTCCAAGGCGTCGTTCCCTCGTTTATCACCGTCCTTGTGGCAAGTGCGAGGAGCAAATGGTACTAAGGTGGAAGCTGAGAAGGGGCTACAAATCAGGCGCTTGTCTCGTTATGTTAACACGTGGAACTCGATAACATAGTCTGTTCTTCCAGGGACGTTTTAATAATATTTGCAAAGATCCCTCCAAGGATTTTGGATTGATTGACATTTGGTCTGCAAATACAATCGGATCGATCTGGTTGCCTGAAGATCACTTTTAGTGTTAAGGCCGTGAAGGTGATCTGTCAGGATCGTGGCAAGTGGCAGCCCCGGTCTCTGCCCACCACTTTGGGATACAGGCGTGAGGTCATGTTATGTTAATAATATAGGCAAAAGTTTTTTGAGTGTGTATGTTTGTCGTTTCTTCACGTCTAAACGGCTGGAGCGATTTTATTAGTTTGGTATGGAGTTAGCTGACACCCTGAATTAACATATGAGCTACGTTCTACTGAGGGAAAATATAATATTCACAGATAAAATCGATAAACCGCGGGTAACACCGCAGGGCACAGCCAGTTATTACTATAATTAACCTACTACAATCAGATTTATCTGTGTCTACGGACAATGGCAGGTGCCAACAGAACACTGAAGCTTCCGTACCTCGTTGTTTGAAATAGCAACCCCAAAATATGGTAATTTAGGCCACAACTCACCGTTATGGCCGTCCGCCGCCTCCGATTATAATTGAAAATGTCCTCGCTTCAGCCAAATTAACTTAATGTTACCGTTTCTAACGTCCCGTTCGCGTATGAAGCTGTGTGAGCCAAAAATCTTGTAATAATATCGTTTCTTTTAACAACCATTGATTGAATTAATCGTACATACATACATAACCTCACGCCTGTATCCCAGAGGGGTAGGCAGAGACCATGGACTGCCACTTGCCACGATCCTGACAGATCACCTTCGCTTCATCAACGTTCATAAGTCGTCGCATGCACGCACGCCGGTTCCGGGTACTTTTTATCTTTCCCTTTGCTAATCCCTTATCCCTATCCCCTATTTGGTCGATGTATGTCCGCCTAGGACGACCCTTACCAACCCTTCCACTCACATTCGCAATATATATTTGTTTCGTCAATCTTTCTTCCTTCATCCTCTCCACATGTCCAAACCAACGTAATCGATGAATTAATCGTAAATGTAGATGCGACTATGTTAGATCTTAAAAAAATTAAAAACAGACTTTTTTCAAGTAAAATTCACTGTTGGGTCAATTCTAATTAAGCTAAGCTATTTTTCTGGTTGTGCAATGTTCTCTATCTCTTTCTATCTAAGCCAACCAAAAGGCTCTTCACTTCTTGAGTGGAGACTAAGAACTGGCAAACGCAGAAAGGACAATACGACAATAAATATGTTGCTTAAACAATAAATACCGTTTATGCCACACCTGGCAATAAAGTGGCTTTTACCGCACGCTGCGCGTACGGAAAAAACCGCTTTCTGGCCAAGTGTAGACATAAAAAGATGTACACAACACGGGAGGTAATAAAGAAAGCTCTCGATCGCATATTTACGTCCCTCGCTTGCAGCTCGGGCCGCAAACTTCTGCGATCTCGGCCTTTCTTTGTATTACCACCCGAGTTGTGTAATGTACTATTTTAGATTAATCTCTTTAGAGTACAGGAAAAATACCTTTCATTTCTTATACTCGGAAAGTAGTGTTGTTTTGATCTCATTATTGGGTGCAAAATGCTGTTTCCCTCCCTAGAGAGGGAAAAATTCATTCAAATTACTTTCCACCTAAGGGCCGGAATGAACTTTAAAAAAAAAACTACTGTCAGCTGTGATGAGTTTTATGTAAAAAAGAAATAAAAAATGCTGCATCCATGTGAGTTTCTAAACAGCCAGTGTGAACTTAGCGCAAATTTCTTAGAGCAAAATAAGCCGCAACAATTACGCGGTGAGTTCCATATTTACAATTTTAAAAGTCGATATAAATTGGCGGGATACTAATCTGCTATGTGTATCTGTGACGGAATTCAAGAAAATATGTAATAATCTTTTATGCTAAGATTTGAATATTAAAAATGAATTTTTATTTTCCTCATATTTGAAATGAAAACTAGAGTGTTTAACACGGGTAAAAAAATCAATTCCTACTCGGACTACCGGCCTCGCTGCGCTCGGGCGTCTAAATACCTCGGGAATTGATTATTTCAACCTTCGGTTAACAATCTACTATTGTAAATTTTTACATCAATAATTATGGAGAAAAAAAATCATAGTTTACAATTTACATTCCAATCATCTCACGCAATGTCGCCAGTTGAAACCAACGAAATCATCCCGTTTTTTCGGTATGCGCCCCCGGAGCTCTCAATAAGGCGTCCCGATAACGTGTCATTCCTACCCGTGACGCGAGTGCCAGCCCAGCAGATAGTGTGGAATTAAATTATTTTATTCATGACGCAGTGCCGCTGGCGTAGGCCCGTCGGAATTGATATCGCCCGCTGATACCGACGGTTTGTGGCGGAAATGGGGCCGCGTGTTTTACCGCGAAACTGGTAAATATAACGTACGTAAAATAAACGTCACGTGGAAGGAAAAAATCAGCGTAGAGCGCGATTCGATGCGAGAGGAAATCGCTAATGTTAGCGCTTAAAATCGGCAATCCATGATGAGCAGGCTAGGCTCATACTCTCTTTTCAAGAGATGCAGTGGACGTTTATCTACACAAATAAAATTCGAAGTCCAGGGGCATTATTACGTAAGTGTCCACTGAGTTGCGTGACGTTGATTTTTCACTTTTTTTAAGCTACTCCAGCTCTCAAATGCATACATTTTTTGACACTTAGGAGTCTTCTAAATGCTTCGCTTGATAGAGTGGAATGATACGTAAGAGGAGGGCTGACTGACTCACACATCAACGCCCAGCCCAAGCCTTTAGACCTAGGAAGCTGAACTTTTGCACAGAGGGTCTGAATATAATGTAGGCAAGGAATAAGACCGGATATTTTGAAATTCAACCCCTAAGGGGGCGAAAAGGTTGCAAAATGTTGTGTGATTTTCTTGAAACTTAAAATAAATACTACTCAACACAATTGATTGAACACGTATTTCGCTGTTTTTTTCTAAATAAGGGAGTGAACGGGGTTGCAAAAAAGTCCACGCGGACGTCGCGGACAAAAACTAGTAGGTGTAAATAAATGTTTGTGTCAGCATAAATTCAATATTTTTATTTCGGAACAAGTCCGTAGTATTAGTATTAGATAAGATTAATAATGCTTTATTTACACACCAAAATACAAGATGATGATATCAACCTTTTATATGTCTTCACCGCTGGGTCACGGGTCTCTTCCTGCCGCAGGTAGGTTAGGCCATACTTCACCACGGGGGCCAAGTCCGGATTGGTGGAAGATTGTAAGACATTGGCAGGCCTTACTGTCAGATGGTATCAAGCCGCCCGTAAGTCTCTGGCATGGCTCTACGGTCCTCATGGTCCCAATGGCATAACGTGCCTTGAGAAGCACGGAAGCGCTAGAAAAAATTGTCACTAGCGGTAGCCGCGGTATGGTCACCCATCCAGCACTTGACCGCGCATGTTGTGGATTAACCCAAGCGATTGACTCCAGTCAATTGTTTTCTCTAGGCCACGAGCGCTTTGTGATTATTATCAATTATTAATTGGAGTAACTTCCATAATAATTCATAATTCTAGACTTTTAGTCCGGATCTACTTACGGGTGTTGTTATATCGGAAAAGTCCGACCAGGTCTCTAGGTTTAACTAGATCCGGATTAAAAGTCTACAATGTGTTGTGCTTACGAAAGTTTTAGTTCAAAAATTCATAATTCATTTATTGATTTGCGAGACACAAGTTCATCAGGTGTTAAAGTTAAAAATACAGTTTCTTTTGTACTCTACCCAAATAGGCATACAAATCTTACGTCAGAAGTATTAAAACATTCAAATAACTCATGCAATAACAATTAAATACAGAATGTCAAAGGTTTGGAAAAATATAACAAAATAATAAACGTAATATTAAGAAGTCAATTCTGAAAATAGAAAATGTCAGTGATAAAAACACAACGTCAGCTGTCAATAATTTTGTCAGTTGTCAATAATTAGATGCCAAAATTATAAATATTCAAATTACAATTTGTCTTCAAAGAACTCTTTTATGTTATAATAGCATTTATCAGTCAGAAAATCATACAATTTTCTTTTAAATTGAATAGTATTAAGTATAAAAAACCTATTTAGAGGCTAAAAATTTCACCCATGCCGGGATTCGAACCCGCAACCTCTGGCTATCCGTGCCAGAGGTTGCGGGTTCGAATCCCGGCATGGGTGAAATTTTTAGCCTCTAAATAGGTTTTTAAATTTGTTCCTTAGCGCGGGTTAGTGCATTAAAAATAAAAATAGTATAGTATTAAGTATTTTTAAATTATTCGGCAACTGTTATATAACTTTGGTGCTATGACAACAATGCGTTTTTGTTTAAAGGCAGTTTTGCAAGATTCAATTTAGAGTTTGTGTCGAGCCCGTATTGTACTATAGCAATTTTTTGTGCGTTTGGAAATATAGCGATTCGTTTGTCTTGACAAAGACGGCAACCTCGTATACATCCATACAACGCAATCACTCACTATGTTTTTGATAGCGATAGATCAAATCACGTTCAAATCAACAAACGCGCGACGCTTCTGCTGCCCATTTACGCGTAAAAACTGGCTACGTTCAAAAATGACGGAATCGGGACTTGATAGAAAATAGTACGTGCCACTACAAATCTAGAGCTTCTCTCAAAGAGAGAAACGTACTCATAGCTCAAAGTGAGACTAACGGTAGCTTTACAATGCCTCTGGAAGCTCTATGCCAGCAGAAACGCATTGTCATACCCTAAACCCACCCTATACTCTGTTCAAGATAGAGTTTCACTTTGTGTAAATATACTGTCAACAACAAAATACACATAGATATACCTAATTTGCTGCGTGGTGTCGGCCTAGAGAATAGCACGAACCCAAATTCTTCCCGCGGGTGTCGTAAAAGGTGACTAAGGGACACAAACCGGGGGGTGGGCAGCAGCGCCCCCTGCAGTACGATTCCACCAAACTGCGATCCCCAACCCGCATGCCCAGCGTGGGGATTATGAGCGTTACCCCCAATGATGGCACAATCTTGCGTTATGGCGCTCATTAGGGGAGGGCTATGTCCAGTAGTGACTAATATAGCTAATTATAAAGAAAGAAGATAGCTAATTATAAAGAAAAAGGAAAATACTGAAAACAAAGCAGGAATAAAACAAAAGCTGAAGAAAAGAGAAACTACATGTGAAAAAGAAACGAAGAAAAATTCCAAGGCTACAGGTAGTTGTACACTGTATGTCGATGCAGCGGAAAAAAGACCTCATGCTCAGTATATGCCGACGGTTTGCACCCACAACACTGATTTTCAGTGAGGGCCTTGTAGTGCCTCACAGAGTATCAGAACGAAACAAACACGCACTCACACTCACATACACACCCTTACTTACACGCACTGTTTTACATGAGCATTTGTTTACGGGCAGCGAACTTTAGTGTGGCACAGAGCACACTCCCCGGCAGGTGGCTCTGTATGCAAGGTGCGCCAGTCACGTGGCTGGCACGTCTATACATCACCCGATCTGCGGCGCGCTTTGCATATTCAACTAGGAAGGAAATGGGGGCCTTACGTAGTTGGCTTAGAGGGCGAAGGTAGCGCGCTGCAGACGTGTCCATCGGTCGTGACAGTATAGATCGGAGAGTGCTGCGTGTTGCTGAATGAACCTGAAGACTAGGCACCTTTCCCTAATGCTGGCGCCAGATAGAAGTTCAAACAAGTGTTCAAATATGTAACAAAACAATAACATATTTTAAACTTTCGCGACTTGTACACATATAATATTTTGGTGGCTTAATCGCGTGGTAATTTATTGCTATGTTACCTCGACGACCATTGCTGAAAGAGTCAAGGAACATATCGCAGCTGTCAAAAAACGCCGGATGGAAAAGTCAGCGATAGCGGAACATCTGCTTGAATCAGGATCGGTCGTGATTGTGTGCAAACCTCTTCACACCATTTTTATTTCTTTTTCCATCTATCATTTTCAAATATTTAAATTATGTACGTCACACATTCTTCGATTTCCCTCATTTTTCACCACTACTACTTTACGCTTTGACCAGATCTGACTTTTTACCTGCTTACCCGTTTTTATCCAGTTTTTTCTGTTTTATTAAAATATTATACTAAATCTGCAAATAAAACCACACCTGAAGTCGTTCCAGAGTTTATTCATTATTATAAAAGTTATACAACGTACCAATAGTATAGTGAATGGATCACGATCGGATAGTTATGTGTTGCCGAAAGGACCTACAGACGAGGCACCTTTCTCTCAAAGACGCGACCGACTTCGACAGTCTACTTTGAAGATACGATAAGAATATATTTTATTGTACACCAGAGCACATATTAAAAACATGTAAAGATACAAACTACAACTGGCGGCCTTACTGTTAAAAGCAATTTATTGCAGACAACCTTACGACGGAAATTCGATAAGATCTTGTAAAATTTCAGGGGTTGTGTCACTCATCTCTTTGAGTGCCTCTTTGGTCTAGAGGTTGACGTGGCTACCAAAATCCGGCTTTAGTAGTGACTAAAATCCAAATGCGATGCGTTTGATTTTCACTGCTTAAAACATACATGCCCGCACTGGGAATCGAATCTGGGTCTCTTGCTTCTAAGTCAATGGTTGTATTCTTTTCTCTGATTGTGCAATATAGTGTCAACTATATATCTATCCATTGCCGAATGACGTGGCCAACTTTCACGCACTTACCTACTCGAACCCACTTGGTGCCAACTAACCTTTTGGTCCTTCGAGCCGGCCGTTTAGCCATTCCACGTCCGTTCCGAAGCAACAAATAAACAGCAGACTCGTGTATCGATATAAACATTCCGGCTTCGAGCGTTGTTTGACTTTGCGAACGTGCGCGAATGCGCAACTTTACTTATTGAGGGAGTTTCGAGGTTAATTATTGTGAGTAAACCCGCACTTGGCAAACTAAAGGGTTCTTGCGTCTATGCTACATGATTTAAACTGTGTTCGGCAGAACAATGCAGGGGAAGAGACCACTCAGGCGCTCAAGTGCCTGGGTCATATTTTTTTCAATTTATTGGTCTGGCCAGCTTCTTTAATATCCTTCCAGCTAAGACTTTGCTTAAATATAGGGTCAATGTAAGTTTAATACATACATACATAACCCCACACCTGTGACACAGAAGGGTGGGCAGGACACCAGGGACTGCCACTTGCCACGATCCTGACAGATCATCTTCGCTTTATCAACGTTCATAAATGGTTGCATGCACACACGCCGGTTTCAGGTACTTTTTATCTTCCCCTTTGCTAATACATCCCCTAATTAGTCGATGTATGTCCGCCTGGGACGTCCCTTACCAGCCCTTCCACTCTCATTCGCAATATGTATTTGTTTCGTCAATCTTTCTTCCTTCATCCTTTCCACATGTCCAAACCAACGCAACATTCCTTTCTCAATTCTAGTCACTCCATCCTCTTTCAGTCCACAACGTTCTCTAATTAGACTATTGCGTATCCTGTCATTCAAAGTACCACTACACATACTTCTCAAAGACCTCATTTCGGTATGTTTAATAATTTTCAGCACTAAGAGTTATTAAAAAACAAATGAAGAAAGACCTCAGTACTTAAATTTTTTTAGAGGTCTCAAAAAACCAAGATTTAAAAAAAAACTATTTTTATGCGTGGATTCAAACCCGCAGCCTCTGGCTATCCGTGCCAAAGCCAGAGGTCGCGGGTTCGAATCCCGGCATGGGTGATATTTTTTGCCTCTAAAAATTGGTTTTTAAAATTGTCCTTAGCACGGGTTAGTGCATTAAAAATAATAAAACCAAAATTTATTTATTTGTATAAACATCACACTACCATTACAGTTTAAGATTATAGTAAACAATAAGGTAACTTTATAAAATTTTAACTGCTCCCTTTTTTATATACATATATAACCTCACGCCTGTACCCTAGAGGGATAGGCAGGTAGCAAAGACTGCCACTTGCCACGATCTTGACAGATTAACTTATCTTAATCAACGTTCTCACGCTGGTTTCGAGTACTTTTATTTCGTTATCAACTTAACTTAAAATTAATGTTAAGTTGATAACGAAATAAATATTTTGGTATTTTGTATTGTATTTTCGTCTTTCCCTTTACTAAGGTTGGTTGGTTGGTTGGTTGGTTGGTTGGTTGGTAAGGTTGTCTGGAAGAAATTACTTTTAGTAATAAGGCCACCACTTGTACTGTACTGTTATTTTATAAGTCTCTTATGTAATCCTTGGTGTACATGCAATAAAGAATATTCTATCTATCTATCTATCTATCTAATATATCCTGTAATTAGTTGGAGTATATTCCTGACTTGCAAAAGGTTGCTATCATAGTAGAATGAAAATTTTAACGTTGGAATAAAAGTTTTTATTTGATTGGATTAGACCACCATTACTGTACAAATATGATTCTATTGAACAACAATGGATTAAAGAGACTTGCCCCACTGGTTCAACCATCATTGAAGGAATGTCAATGTACCATGTAAACCAAATTCAGCGGTTTACATTGTACATTGACATTCAGCAAAAGGAATGTAAATTCTTTACGTTGGAATAAAGCAATGGTTTGATTGGATTTGACCACCGTTACAGTACCTCTGATTATGACTGTATTGAACAACAATGGATGCAAGAGACGTATTCCCCTGTTTCAACCATCATTGGAGGAATGTCAATGAACAATGTAAACAAAAGGCACCTGTTTACATTGTACATTCAGTACAAAGAATGTAAATTATTTCCGTTGGAATAAAAAAAAATATTTGATTGTATTTGACCACCGTTACAGTACGATTATGACTCCATTGAACAACAATAGATGCAAGAGACTCGCCCCCCTGGTTCAACTATCATTGAAACCGATCGGCTCCACTAATCCGGCCGATTACTGGCCGCACTAAATTAGATAAATCGCTAATTTATCGTGCCACCACCGCTGAATACTAATTGTCTATCGATCGGGGCTTAATCTAGGTATTTGCTATGTACTAATTGAGCCACGGCTGTGGGCTTTGACGCCGCTCGTTTATTTCCTTTGTGAAACTTAAAGTTTAAAGTTACATTTACGACCGGAAACTGTTTGACAATCGATATCAATTCTTGTATGTCCCCACTGCTGAGGCACGTGTCGCTTCTTGCATCGCTGGAAGGTTAGGCCGTACTCCACCACGGGCGCCAAGTACGGGTTGGTGGAGGATTGTAAGTCGGCCTTGCTGTCAGAAGGTATCAAGCCGCCCATAAGGGCTCTGATATCATTTAACGACTGCAATTACATGACAGCCGACACCAACGCCTTAACGTACCTTGCGAAGAGCCGAAGCGCCCGGAAAAATGCCACTAGCGGTAGTCACGGGACGGCCCTCCCGCACCTGGCCGCGGCTGTTGTTGCTTAACTCAAGTGATTGATTCCGATCGCTCGATTCCTTGCGGCCACGAGCAGTATGATAATGTAGCTTCTTAAGTAGCACTGTAAAGCAGACAGAGAGATTAGATTAGATTAGGACTCGTTATTGTACACACCAGAAACAAAATAGATAAAAAGGCTTACATATCTAAGTAACATGATTTTTTTGCATTGATTTTTCGTTGGTTTTTTATGAGTTGTCCGGTGACATACCTATTTGTCTCTTAATTAGGTAAGTTTCTAACCTTATTTCCAGACTACAGGGTTCAATTTTAAAAGAGAGCTATTGTATTAATAATAAAATTTACTTCCGCACAACACAATCACTTAACCTGGTCCCAAACTAGGATACCCTGTACTACGGTAACCAGGCAAGGACGTCACAAACGTTACAATTATCATTATTATATGAAATCATGGTTCTATTTTTTCTGGTTATGCAATAAATTGTTCTATATCTAACTATCTACCTATAACTTTGCTCTAATAAGGGCATGTGGTTGCCTGGAAGAAATTGCTTTTGGTAATAAGGCCCGCCGATTGTACTATATTTTTATATATTTTCTGATACTGCAATTTCTGTGTACAATAAGGGATATTTTATCTATCTATCAGCTGCATTTTGCAGCAGCAGAGACACACCGTGACCATTTTTTGTAAACGTTTTGTTAAGTACTTTGTTTTCAAAGTTTTAGCCTCCAGAACAAGAACACTTTTGTGTACTTTTTTACTACAAAATAAACAATTACATTTTTTTGTGGTGTCTAACTGTTGCTGTAATAAATGTCTTTTTCTTTCTTTATTTCTTTCTATCTACACGGGGATTGTGAAGAGACACACTCGCCCTAAAATACCTTTATATTCTCCGACCTAGAACACATTCCCTATTAAAATATTCCCACGAAAATTACACACGAAACATGCCCCTAATAATATGTTAAGATTATCAACATGTTTGCTTATATTCAAAGGATGTTTCGGGGAATCTCACACGGAGAAAAGTTTCAGATAAATTTGACCTGCTTCTGAAACGAAATAGGGTTCAATTTACTCTGAAAGTTATCATCTAACAAGATAGGTACGAATCGTTGTTTTCGAAGCTAATAGACAATTTTCAGAGTATTCATGAATACAAATTGTCTACAACATGTACTTTATTAATGAAGCAACTTCATTAGATTCTACTCCTACGTAAAACATAGGTAGTAAAACTCACGCCTGTCTCCCAGAGGGGTAGACAGACATATCGTTTGTCACTTGCCACGATACTATTAAACTTCTTTCGCTTCATCAACGTTAAGGCTAGGTGCATGCTAAGACGCAGGCGACGCAGCACAGAGCAGCGCAGGGCAGCGCAGATTTTGTGAAGCACGGTACGCAGACATGTGTCTGCCCTGCTCTGCGTCTCGTTGTAGGGCCTGCACAGAGTTCTGCGCGACGCGTGCACGTCGAGGCGTGTTTACTAACAATTCTGTTGCAATTACATAACATTTGATAGAATTAGTTCGCTGTGAACCTTGTATGTATGATACAAATCATCCAGACTATTCAAAAAAGACATTGAAAGAGTTATTATGGGTAAGAAATGCCAAGGAATGGAGCGAATAGTTGCATCGCAGCATGCGGAGTGGGCCTATGTCTATATGTCTCAACTGCCTTGCCCTGTACTGAATCGTGTTCTCTTGTACTGCGTCGCCTGTATTTCAGCATGCGCCTAGCCTAAATAGCCCTCTCGCAGGTTACGGAGAGGTACCTTTTATCTCTTATATCTTTTTAGTATTTTTAATGATTCGTGATACTCATACTCGTACATAGTTATTAAAAATATATTAAACGAGTCTATTAGCGATTATTTATTAAGTAAAACGTAATTACCTTATTTCCAGACGCTTCGGCAGCGTTACAGTTGCCGTGGTCTCGGGTAGACTAAAATGGCGAGTACAGTCAACTATTGTGGGTAGTCACTTTTAATTTTTCGCAGCTGGCCGACACACTACACTCACTACGTCCACGGACAGGACCCGTGATAAGGCGCGTGACTTGTATTTACTTAGCACTGGGTTCCACGTACTTGAAAGCTTGAAACCATCCTCTTCGTTGAAATTCTTGTGTTTTTTAGTTTCAATTGTTTTTATCTTTTAGTCCCACGGATGCTACAGACATGTTCATTCGCGGGTCTATTTCCTGAGGAAGATATAGGCCATACTCCACCACATTTCACGCATCTCCATACAAATCTACGTAGTGACGAAACAGTCACTGTGACAAAAGTAACTCGTGCGCGCCTAGCCTTAAAAATATTGTTTTTTCATTGTTTTTTACATGATCAAAAGGGAACTCGACCTCGACCGATCGCTGTCTCTAACGTCAAGGTGCACTTCTCGACAATAACCATATCTTAGTGGTCAGCGTCTAGTCACAATCACAGTCTATGCCAAATGGAATAGAAAAACCCATTTCAATTGACTAGAGAACCGAATTATTCGTCCAATCACTATGGCTCCTGTTCCCTTGGTCGTTAGACTTACAATCGCGTAGACGGAAAATGGGATAATTTTATAGGACGAGCGCCGTGCTTTTGGAATGGAGATGAAGCTTAATGAGTTAGGAAAGAAGGACTACTTTCATTTGGCAGGCATGACATTTTTGTCACGCGGGGATTTATGTACTAAATTACATTAAAGTCCATTTATCATTACTTGTCAAGTTTAGTAAACATGATTCTAAGTATTTTAAAAAACCTATTTAGAGCCTAAAAATTCCACCCATGTCGGGATTCAAACCCGCGACATCTGGCTATCCGTGCCAGCGCTCTTTCCAACTGAGCTAATGGGCGACTCACCGGCATCAGTGAAATTTCGAACCTCTTTACAATATTCTCTGTATTACGTACAGGCAGCGACATCTGGCTGAAGTAATTTGCATCAGGTAATTCGTAGGTTTATGATTCTAAGTAACCGTTTGAGAAGCGGTTGAAAGAGCATTAGGTATTTACCTCTGTCATAACATTGAACTGTATATTTATACATACATATATACATAACCTCACGCCTGTATCCCAGAGGGGCAGGCAGAGACCAAGGACTCCCACTTACCACGATCCTGACAGATCACCTTCGCTTCATCAACGTTCATAAGTCGTTGCATGCACGCATGCCGGTTCCGGGTACTTTTTATCTTTCCCTTTGCTAATACATCCCCTATTTGGTTGATGTAAGTCAGTCTGGGATGTCCCTTACCAGCCCTTCCACTCACATTCGCAATATATATTTGTTTCGTCAATCTTTCATCCTCTCCACATGTCCAAACGAACGCAACATTCCTTTCTTAATTCTATTTATGTTTATATCAATATACATTTCATTTATTACAACCTTTAAATAATCTTTAATAGACTACATATTATCAGATTGTTACCGGATAAACTTACTAGTTTTTTTGCCGGAAGAGTCCGACCAGGATTCGCTCTGATCTGGGGGGTGAGTCTTTAAAATGAATAGGTTGTTTAATAGAGATAATAATATTTGTACTTAAAGATCGTTTCATTCACACTATCGGTAGTCTAATAACCAATCGCATTACAATGTTATAACCCGTGCTATTTAACTCGGCACCACCTGCGATTCGATCTTCTTCGCGAGCGATGCCTATTTAATTTGTGCGGGTTACACCCCTGGAATGAAATTGAACTGCTATTGCTTTGTACGTTACAAACTTGAGGCAAATAACAACCTTTGTCGTGCTTGTATCATTCTATTGAAACACTATTTAAGTATTAGACTCTAGGGCCAAGGGCAATATTATGTAAGTATTATTATTTACTGACTAAGGGATACAAACGGGGGGTGGGCAGCAGCGCCCCCTGCAGTACAATTCCACGAAACTGCGATCCCCAACCCGCATGCCCAGCGTGGGGATTGTGGGCATTACCCCCCATTGATGGCACAACCTTGCGGTATGGCGCTCATTAGGGGAGGGCTATGTCCAGCAGTGGACTAGTATAGCCTGACGACGACGATCCACTGAGTTGCGTGACGTAGATTTTTTCTGTTTTTAAGTTACTCCAGCTAACAAATGTATAATTTTTTGACACTTTGGAGTTATCTAAATGCTTCAATCCATAGAGCATAATACTCGTAGAAAGGCTGGTCGGACTCCTCCGACAAAAAGCCAAAAAAAATATGTTTTTATGAATCGCTAAGAATACGATAATATTTAATGTCACTGTATTTTAACAAGGCATGCAACAGAAGCCAAGTAGGTTCTTTTAGTCATCTACCCTCAACAGACGACCGTTCGGAAGTCCAAAATCACATGTAAAATGCAGTCACGCCCATCGAAGCGGCTTTCAGAGCGTACCTGGCCGAATTTCAAAGTCCTTTGAAATTTATATTCAGTAGCAAGCGTTTTTCCCAAGCTTTCGCACTGAATATAGGGTATTTTTGTCTAAAAATCTAAGCCTGTAGAGCGGTAGTAGCCTATTGGGTAGAACAATGAACTCTGAAGCGTTAGACCCGGGTTTGGTTCCCAGTGCGGATTGTTAATTTTCAAAGCTACGTATGTAGTGGTCTGGACTGATTGTGGAGGGTTTGGAGCTAGTTTTCACATAGTTTTCTGGCACGGATAGCCAGAGGTCGCGGGTTCAAATCCCGACATGAGTGGAAATTTTAGCCTCTAAATAGGGTTTTAGAAAAAAAAATAGTAAACTAACTGTTACCCGCGGTTTATCGATTTTCCCATGGGATTAGGACATTTTTCCGCAGTAAAACTTAGCCTATGTGTTAATGCTGGGTGTCAACTAACTCCATACCAAGTTTCATTAAGGGCATCCTGGGGCTATTAAATGATAGAGCGGATAGCCCGTTCTTGAAGCACGACTCCAAAGTGCATTTAAAATAATGTATTATTTAAAAAAAAATGTTATCTTACTAACGTAGACTAAGCTGGTACTAACAACTCTATGGATTTGTTTATCTGAATTAAACGTATAATAATGAATTAAAATTACTCTGGCCATTCAACCACTCCCGACCTCACAAGTCCTATATATAGTCGCTGGATCTCAGTGCAGATGAGCGCGAACCACAAGAGACGTCAGGTAATTTGTCTTACCGTTATTATTGTTATACTATTTTTATTTTTAATGCACTAACCCGTGCTAAGGACAAATTTAAAAACCTATTTAAAAGGCTAAAAATTTCACCCCTGCCGGGATTCGAACCCGCAACCTCTGGCTATCCATGCCAGCGCTCTTCCAATTGAGCTCAATTGGAAGAGCGCTGGAACGGATAGCCAGCTAAATAGATATTATTGTTATGTTTTTTAGTTACTTGTAATAATTATTTGTATATGGGTCCCTTTGCCTGAAATAAATGACTATTATATTATTATTTAGACGTGAAGAAGTAACCAACGTATACACTTTAAAACTTTCGCCTTTATAATATTACTGTAATTAGAACGTCATTATACTGGTAGCTTAACGGCGACACAGAGAATGGAAAAAGTCACAATGTTGCCACAGCTACAAAACATAAAAATAACTGCTTTGTTGGGTCGCCAAGAAAGTACATCTGCGAATGTATAGTAGGTATACCCCTCTTGCCACGCGATTCGTAACTGTGAGGGGAAACATAGCATGACATAACGCCACGCCTGTATCCCAGAGGGGTAGGCAGAGACCAGAGACTGATACACGCCGCGATCCCGACAGATCACCTTCGCTTCATCAACGTTCAATAGTAAAAAAATATGATGAATTGAATTGATTGAAGTGATGCAAATTAAAAACCTATTTAGAGGCTAAAAATTCCACCCATGCCGGGATTCGAGCCCGCGATGCAAATCACTTCAGCCAGATGTTCCTGCCTGTTGTAATACAGAGAATATTGTAAAAAGGTTCGAAATTTCACTGATGCCGGTGAGTCGCCCATTAGCTCAGTTCGAAGAGCGCTGGCACGGATAGCCAGAGGTCGCGGGTTCGAATCCCGGCATGGGTGGAATTTTTAGCCTCTAAATAGGTCACTGACACCATTGCCCGCGCTCTGAGTATTCGCTTCATTATTCGCTGTGTGACGGCTAAAATACACTTCCCCGGTAAGACAGTCCTTACAGACTCACCTTTAAATTCCCTTTTGCCCGGAGTATTTTCTCAGCAAAATGCATTGGTACATTATTCCTCAATGTCGAACAGCTTAAGCCCGTATCCCACTCGCCTAACGGACTCGGTACACTGCTACCGTCATTGGCTTACGTCAATATTTGATTGGCTTATAGTGTAGAATTTTTTTTTTTTTACATACAGAGTAATCTTTTAACTGTTTCTAATAAATTATAAGAATATTTACTTATTTTTTCTGAACATGCGTGCTGTCATTCGAGGTACATCGTTTTTAATTTTATGAATTCTGTAAATTTTAAGAAGTGAGATAAAATTTACTTATAAATTTACTTACTAATCTAAGTAAGATTAGAAAAATTTCAGTTAAGGCAAAAAAAAAAACACTGAGATATTGCCGCCTGTATTTAATTATGTTTGCTTAAAAAACACTGTTTTTATAGTATTATTTAAGAGTACCGTAAAATACTTTTTCTTTTTCGATTTTTTTTATAAATTCAGATACAAACGACCTCTGTGGCGTAGCGGTAGCGCGTCTGTCTACCATGCAAGAGGTCCCGGGTTTGAATCCCGGCTGGGAACAAAAAAAAACCCAGGTCTTGGATGTTTACATGTTTGTGATGTCGTTGTTTCTGGTTCCCACGACACAGGGTATCCTAGTGTGGGGCCAGAAGCAATGTATGTGCCTGTATGTAAATGTTAATAATCATATTTAGTGTTTAAACACATTCACTGCATGTGAATAATATGTAAAATAATATTTTCTGAAAAAAAATCTGAGTAAATTATAAAATATAGGTACATAGGAAAATGTCCATTGTATTTAATTCATTGGATTCCAAGCACTATTTATAAAACAGCGCATAAGGAAAAACGTAAAACCAGATGAAAAAAAAATCGCCAAAAGTCGTTCATGTACAAATACCGATAGAGCTGGCATTTTTTTTGGTTGGCCTGTTTGACTTATGCTTAACAACTTGAACATTGTAGATTTTGGACGTTGTTTTTTTTCTATTAAATAGCCAAGTACCAATGCTCAGTCCTAAAAAATTTACACCTAAAAATTCAATATTCGGTGAAGCCGTTCGGAGCAGTTTTCAGTGGTTGCAGTTTATTTTGACCGCCAGACTAGACAGTTCGCGTGGAATATTCCATTTTTGGTCTAGCGCTCTCGGACGAGCGCCGCTTTTTAGTGAATTTCCAGAGAAAACTCAGGATTCCCCGAAAGTGCCTGTTACATTTTCCTAGTAGGTGCTTTTTCCATTTTGTCCACCACAATTTGATCCTATTACAAAAAAAAATGTTGAATTTTCCTTGTAAGGTAGTTTTATTAACTGAGTTAAATTCTATCGGCCTTACTAATAAATAAGTTATACACTCTGAATAACTATTTGACGTATATCAATTAAAACTGGTTTAATCGCATTTAGCGTACAAATAACCATTTTGTCAGACCTCGCATAACGGCTGTATACACAGCTCATAACCTTTATTAGTAAGGCCGTATATGTTGTTCCTAGATAGGATAAGATAAATGAGATAATTTTTTATTAATGCCGAAACAGGAATAGATACCATATATGATCCTGCCTTCAGTTTTTTTTTTACTTGATGCTTTTTCTGTTGAGAAAACATTTAACTAAATTAAAGTTGATGCAAGAAATATTAAAATTGTTCACCTACGGATCAGTGATAATTTTATAACTAGAAAAAAACCATAACTGTGGCCGCATAGGGCCACTCCCTTCTAATAAAAGTAAGTTTTTATCCTGCATGAACCCTGAGCACAATGCTGAGTCTGATGCATACACACAACAGGATGTACACCCTGACTTCGCCTTATGCTATCTTGTATTCGTTGTGGACTAAGAAAATGTAGTAAGTAGAATTTGAGAAAGGAATATTGCGTTGGTTTGGGCATGTGGAGAGGATGAAGGAAGAAAGATTGACGAAACAAATGTATATTGCGAATGTGAGTGGAAGAGCTGGTATGGGACGTCCCAAGCGGACATACATTGACCAAATAGGGGATGTATTAGCAGTCCCTGGTCTCTGCCTACCTCTCTGGGATACAGGTGTGAGGTTATGTATGTATGTAATTTTTTTCTCCTTGCTTGTAATTATGAGTAGTTTATCTTTTGTTTCCTGTAATGTGTTAATCTATTCCAATAAAAGTCTTACTGTCTCTCTTTTTTTTTTAATTTATTCCAATGGGATCAAACCAATAGCCCCAATCGCATAAAGTCGAGCTTACCATCGGACCATGTTGCACCTAACTAGACACTCGTTACGTTGAGAATTGCACTCGACAATGTACTTGTTTTGCTCCTAGTATCTCTGTCTACCCTTTTACGTGCTTAAAAGTCGTACCGATTTAATGATTTGAGATTTTCAACACATAAGTCTATTTCGTGGTGGAGTATGGCCTAACCTTCTTGCGATGCAGGAACAGACCCGTGCCCCTGCAGTGGGGACATACATGGGCTGATATCGAACTAAATTAATAAGCCTATATAATTATATGACCCTTTCCTAGGTACAAGGTTTCTTTGTTTAAATTTCTTTTGTTTCTTTATTTTAAAAAAATAGTTTGAATTTTTTTTTTGGAATCTACTATTGGACCACATTTATCAAAGATACTTCTTAATAAAAAAAATATTCGAGGCAGCTTGAGAGACGTAACAGCAGCCTTAATGCTGCCGGTGGTAATTGTAGCAATGCCTCATCCTCGCATTTTCTTCCCTTTGCACTCAAACACTGAAAACATACTTCTTTTATCTCCTTTCCACTTTAAAAACATTTAAACTCAGTCATTACACATTCACTTCATGTAATTTTTGTTTCGAAAGAAGTTTTTCTCTTCGGCGTTGTTGTTTCAACAACAATAAGGTGAACTGTTCAGAGCGCCGAATTCTAGGGACCGCACATTGCCCTTTCAAAATAATATGAGATGACGTAAGAAATTGCATCCTGACGGTTGGACAATTTTATTACCATAAGATGGCGTGGTAAGAGAAATATCTATAATGCAGGAAAAAGGCCTAAAGCTTCTACGCAATTAAATATTACGTTAAAAATTTAAATTTTAATTAATTTCGTGCATTGTTACTACACTTTGTGTACTCTTGTTTGTATTATAGATAAATAGATAAAACATTTTTTTTTCCTTTGTGATATTATTCATTGTAAGGACACCACAATTAATCAAACATGTAAGTACATAGTAGCTATGAGTATTAGTATTGTGGTTATCGTATCAAATTTCATAAGTAGTAATATTTGAATGCCAAGAATCATTACGATCGTCAACTTTCCAAAAACGAAATCACATATTATCTCGTTTGATGGTTATAGAAAAGATTAGCTCAAAAAGATTTATTTGATATTAAAAAAATTAAATTAAATCTATTTATTTCAACGTAAATAATTTACATTCTGTTTGCTGAATGTCAATGTACAATATAAGCCGCTGCCTTCGGGCCGTATTGTAATAGAGAAAAAGGTAGCGGGAAAAAAACTCCACTCTGACCATCTTTTTTCAAATCTTCCCTCAATATCGCCCTGCTCAATAAGTTTTTAAGCGATGTCCAACTTGTCGATATTTTTGTTGATCCTATGTCATATATTTTAGTTCATTTAAGATTACATTTATGTATGGAATATTTAAGTAACATTAAGAGCATTTTGGTTTAGCTGTAAGTTATTATTGTATATATTAAATAAATAATAATAAATATATAAAACAAATATCCAAAACATTATGACATATGAGAAAAAATTATCGTAAACAACACGAAATGTTTTTATTTCTACTGATATAAGAATAAGAGTTGAGGTAGTGGGCTCTCTGCCTAGTTCAGTTTAATACTTTGTGTTTCAACTTTTAAGCGCAGATTTGAAGTACGAAAAGATTCGGCTTATCGCGCCGGGCTTCGGAGATTTCGCACGAGAATCTTCTAGAATTTTTTATATAAAAGTTGAATTCTTACATCGAACTTGCCAGATCAGATAGTCGGGTATAAAAAAAAAGCTTTATCGTGAACGCCAAGATGGGAAGATTAAAATCGCGTAAGTTTATTCAGTTCGAAAAATGTTTTTTTCCAAACTCTCGGACTAACGTCTAATCCTATGCTTCACGAGTTTTTCCCAGACTTTAAGCACTTGGGACCCAATTCTCGCTCCATTAGCAAATAAGTCGTATACGACTCGAAGGCTTATGACTTGGAATTCTACGTGAAAAGTCGAGCGACAGCCAAAAGCTGTATTTTGAACACCATGCTAGATGGAATTCGAATGAGAAAATTAATGTCTAATGACTCTGTCAAGTTTTCTTATCTTATTTTAATGGGACAAATGCCTTCGAATATTTGGCGTCTACGCTTTCAATTCGCATGGGCGAGAATTGGCCCGCTGGCTTTGGGTCTAGAAGAAGAATAACAAAAGGAGTACTAGAGTAGAAAAGAGATGTTTAAGTAGTACATGGTGTTACTTTAAATGACAGTATACCCAATAGTGTAAGTACATAACGATGTGAATTGAAAGTCGAATTGTGAAATTAGTGACTTGAATTAGTGCTTTGAACCTTGTGGAGAAGATGAAGAAAGAATGATTGACAAAAAGAAGTGTATAGTTTTGTATTAAACGGGTCTAACCGCGATTATTTATTAGGCAAAACGTAATTACCTTAATTTCTGACGTTGCGGCAAAGTTGCCGAAGCGTCAGAAATTAAGGCGTTAATTAAGTCGACTACTGAATGTTGCAGTAGCCGTGGTGACGAGCAGACTGAAGTGGCGAGTACAGTCAATTAGTAGAGACATGGTAAAGATAAAAGATAATTTATTCAAGTAACATTTTACAATGACCTTATCTCTTAGGCTCCCTAAAACAGGTTAAAACCTGTGGTTTAGGGTAAACAGTGCTCCTCCAAAACACATTTTACATAATCAAGGTCAACAGATTTACACAAAAATTTATATTTATTGAAAATGTATACTAAGTAGTATATGATACTAAGCGTGTGTGTGTGTGTAGGTATGTCTTAAGAAAACAGAAGAAATTGTCGATTTTGGGACATTTCTGTATACGATTTCTTATTAGCCAACACATTTTAGGAAACGATGGTTAGAAGCGGTTCAGTCTCATCATAAGACAAGGTCAACAGCAGCGATAATATTATAGTGAGGGTAAGCGGTCTACCCTTAAGTCACTTTTAGGGCACGTGTCGACGGGCCCGGCCAAGCACGGCTCCGAACCGGACCGGCACTAGCACCGGTGCATGTGCGCACTTGTATGGAGCTTTATACATAACTGGTACCGGCCCGACGCGACGCCGGCGCCGTGCCGGGCAGAAACCGTCTCGTCGACACGCGCCCTTAGTGAGTGTTATGTCTCCGCCTTACTTACTTTATACTTAAACAACAACAGTTAGGAAATAAAAGGAGCATTATACTCGTATCTAAAAAAAACCTATTTAGAGGCTAAAAATTTCACCCATGCCGGGATTCGAGCCCGCAACCTCTGGCTATCCGTACCAGCGCTCTACCAATTGAGCCAGTGGGCGACTCACGTCATCAGTGAAATTTCGAACCTCTTCACAATATTCTCTGTATTACGTTTTTTAAATTTGTTCCTTAGCACGGGTTAGTGCATTAAAAATAAAAATAGTGTGAGCATTATATCGTTTGTAAATACGTTTTTGTGAAAATTGCCGCTTGAAAATCCCCTTCAAACGCATAAAGAGCTGATAGGCTAACCCTTACTTAACATGCGGTTATCGAAACCCAATTTCTTCAGTCTACAAAGCTGGCACTTATCTCGCCAATTTCCGATGTAATCTATCACCGATCAAAGCAGAGACACCACGAAATAGCAAACATCCTGCCTCGCCCGGGCAAAGGAGGATTCGGGAAAACTCGATTACCCAATCGCACGATATCGGCCGGTTATCCGAGTCAATAGAGTGGCTGTTTTTATCCAGTCCTATCCGGTTTCTGACTGAATATGACAACAGCCATTTGACAAGGAGCTACTAATGCTGTTTGATATCCAACTGCCAGCGACCGTCTACAGTCCCGTAGAGCCAGTTAGTTAGTTAGTTAGACCTGAGATTTCTGCACTTAGCCTCATAGTTGGGCCATTGTACGTAGCAAGCGCTGAGGTACGTTAACACTTCACACTAGGGTTTCCTTACGATGTTTTCCTTCACCGTCGGCGAGTTGTATTGGTACTATAATTTCACAAATGTACATAACTTAGAAAACAAAGTCATTGGTACATGAACCCACGACCTCCCGATTGAGAGGCCGGCGTGCTACACCGCTCCGCTACCACCACAAAGTAAATACTCAAGTAACGTTCTGTCACGGTCTTTGCTGAGAAATTCCAAGTGACAGCAGTAGGTACAATTATTTACTTAGCAAAATTCCTAAGGCAGTTGGATACCAAAGTTTTTCTTTTTAGTTTGCCTTTTAAGATAGGGCTCGTTGGTCCAGAGGTAAAACGCTTGACTACATAGACAGAGTTCGTGGGTTTGATTGCCACTCGAGGATGGCCTCGTAGTTTTGTTTTTGTACAAATAGCATTAAGCTCTTTTGAAGGAAATCGTTACGTTTTGTTTGAGTGGAGTCGGAACCCAGCTAGGCTAGGCGATGGACAAAAAATAAAAGTAATATTTGAAATAATTGCTGCATTAAACGTTTTTAATAAGTAATTCACTAACATCGATATCAACCCTTGTATGTCCCCACTGCTGGGGCACGGGTCTCTTCCTGCATCGCAGGAAAGTTAGGCCATACTCCACAACGGGGGCCAAGTCCGGGTTGGTGGAGGATTGTAAGACAGTGGCGGGTCTTACTGTCAGAAGTTATCAAGCCGCCCATTAGGCCTCTGACATGGCTTAACGACTGCCATTACATGACAGCTGGCACCAACGGCTTAACGTGCCTTGCAAAGCATGGAGGCGCTCGGAAAAATGCCACTAGCGGTAGTCACAGGACGGTCAACCATCCTGCACCTTACCGTGCCTGCTGTTGCTTAACTCAAGTGATTGATTCCAATCACTCGGTTCGACTAGGCCACGAGCGCTTCACTAACATAATTATATATCTCGCCATCCGAGTAGCTAGATAGATAGATAGAGAACACTTTATTGTACATAAAAAAGGAAATTACACAGATATTTCTTAACCTAAGAGTACAGACGGCCTTATCACTAAAAGTGATATCTTCCAGACAACCTTTGGATGGACTGGAGCAATATATTTGGGAAGGAAGTAAATGTACAAATAAATCGAAATATTTCACCTACATTTGAATAAAACATGCTTAATTAAGAAAATAATTATACTAACCCAAGCTTCAATCTTTTAGTCACTAAGGTCCGACTATGTCCGAGCCTATTAAGATCGTGTAAACGCGACTTCAAGCGCTGACGTGTCTATAAACTTCAGTTCGCAAGTTTCCTCACAAGCTTTTCCTTCACTTAGCGAGTGGTATTGCACATGAGTACGTGAAAAGTATGTACTTGTAAATAAAGAATAAATTTATTATAATGCCGAAACCTTAATACCCTCTTACAATTCCTAATTTATATCTATAGCTTCCTTTTAAGATGAATAATTATAATATCAAAAGTCTTTGTTATATCTTTCGCTCTGTTTTTCGTTCTACAGTTCCAGAAAGTATTTGTGTCATATTTCAGAACCTTTGGAGCTCTTTAAAAATATAAGTCTACTATCATTCGACGTCCTAATGACATTTTCAGTCTTAATGTCAGAGCACAATGGATGTTTGACATTCACAAAAGTCTAGCTCCATTATTTTGTGTCATTGTTGTAGATAGGGCAGCAATGTTTAGTCAGACTGGAGAGCTTATTATTTTATTACATTAATTATAAACTAGATACTGCAAATACGCCTTGAAGATTATTTATTTATTTACCAATACTTGGAATAATTATATTTTTATATTCAATTCAATGGACTCCAAAATTAAATGGAATAAATTATAATGAAATCAATTATATGAATTATAGTGAATAGATAAATGACTATAATTGATTGTTATTTATTTAAGATTATTTATTTAAGATGTTCAATGAGCTTTAAGATCACTTAATTTATAATTTAATTGGATATTTTAAAGTTATTTTGTATTGAAATTGATTATAAGAAACACATTCGAAATGTTATGCTTTGTCATCTTACAGTAGTAGAATAAAGGCTTTTTTATTTATTTTATTAATACTTGGAAAACCAACAAGACTTACCAAATAACTTCGAAATATTGTCTAGATTAGAACGGCTGGCACTAAACTAGAGGTGTGTTCTGAAAAGAGAAAAGTTTACAAAATCACTGACTTTGATAGTCATCACAAAGACTTGACAAAGTTTGTGCGGCGATCTTGACTTTCCAGTAGTTTAAGTTCTATCTTATGTTTAATCTATTTCTTAATAATTCTATACATAACAACTGTACTACTTGATACTCTAGTTAGACTCAGAACAACTTAAAACTAGGACTTATAAGTTGTTTATCATAGTCGGGCCATTGCACATAGCAAGCGCGGAGACATGTTAACATTTCGGTCCCTAGGATTTTCGCACGAAGTTTTCCTTAACCGTTAGCAAGTGGTATTGCTACTTTAACTTGACAAGTGTACATAGCTTAGAAAACAAAGTCATTGGTTTGAGAACCCGACGTTCAACCGTTCCTTTACCACCGCTCTTTTAAGATAAGCAATATTGGAAAGTACTGTGGAGGCCTATACTATAAGCCTACTAGCATAGTGTGGACGATATTAAAACGCTAGATGTTGCTCGGTTGATATATTTTCAGATAGTGTCACACATCACCACAAACAAACAATCGTATCCTAGCGATATTTAAGTCAATGTCAGTCAAGTATCGGGATTGAATGATTACCGGCCAATACATGTGTATATATCACCTCCAATAAGGAAAACTACCCTGTAAATCATCTATTTTTTATTCGTTTATGCCCGCATACGTATTTACTTTATTTTAAAAAACCTATTTTGAGGATAAAAATTCCACCCATACCGGGACTCGAACCCGCGACCTCTGGCTATCCGTGCCAGCGCTCTCCCAACTGAGCTAATGGGTGACCACCCAGCATCAGTGAAATTTCGAACCTGTTTACAATACTCTCTGTATTACGTACAGAGTCCCGGCGTGAGTGGAATTTTTAGCCTCTAAATAGGTTTTTAAATATTGTCCTTAGCACGGGTTAGTGCATTAAAAATAATATAGTCACGTATTTACTTATCTAGTAACTTAGCAGAAGTCACTTGAGGTAAGCAACGTTTCTTGATTTTCAACAGAAGTAAAGTTAATCGCATCCAATTCATTCGTAGCTCGATGCTCTGATGTTTGCATTTCGTATTTCGACCGATGCAGTTGAAATTCATGGTTCTCCATTTTTTCCGCGTTGCTTTTTTTTTCATAAAAGTAAACGGCATGGACGGAATCCCATTCGGCCAGCACGGTTGTCTGGAATGTCAACAGGGATCGAATCGTGTTGTTTTTTTATCCAACGGTTTGATATTTTTATCCATACCGCTGCGAATTTTCGGTTATTCTTTTTCCAACGATTCGTTTCAGCGGTGAAGCGTTACGCTCTATTGTTTTGCCACCGTTTCGGGGGAGTTTTGTTTTTTAATGCCGCTGCTGTCGTGCTGCTTGATTTAGATTCTTTATTGATAGCGTGTCTGGCGTATTGTTGAATTTTATTTCGGTAATACTAATTGCTACGCTATTTAAGCGTGTAAAAAAATTACATCACAAAAAAAACATAATAATCGTTGGGCGCCAGTGGAACGATATCTTCACAAATAATAATAAACACTGGAACGAATTCAGGTGTGGTTTTATTTGTAGATTAGTAGTAGGTATAATAAAACAGAAAAACTGGATAAAAACGGATAAGCAGGTAAAATACTCAGATCTGGTCGAAGGGTCAGTAGTGATGAAAAATGAGGGAAATCGAATAACGTGTGACGTAATTTAAATAGTTGAAAATGATAGAAAGAAAGAAAAAAAAATGATGTAAAGAGGTTTGCACCGTTACAACTTTGCATATAAGTTTGACATAAATACGTCCCATTACAGGGCACAAGCCTTCCTTCAGAGGGCTTCATTGTCACGCGTGCCCATCGCGGATTGGCAATTGTAAGCGCTAATCATTAGCATGAGAATTGACATAATGATTATTTTATAAAGTAATAAATAAAGAATTCTAATCTAATCAATGTAGGCCCGCCACAGTAAGCCTCCACCAACCCGGACTTGGCCCCCGTGGTGGAGTATGGCCTAACCTTCCTGCGATGCAGGAAGAGACCCGTGCCCCAGCAGTGGGGACATAAAAGGGCTGATACTATGCAGGTCCCATTGAAGGGCTCAGTTCTTCTTTCAGAGGGCTTCATTGTCAAGCTCACTGCGAATTGGCAATTTCAAGCTCCAATCATTATTATGAGAATAATAATGATTAGCGCTTGAACTTATTAATGAAATATTATGAGAATTTTCTTTAGTTTATTTAAAATCCTACTTTTCCTGACTATAAAAATGTATTAAAAAAAACAATTGTTTTATGTAATATTTTCAAAAAGAAAACGGCATCGGCATACCGTAAAGGAAATAAAATAAAGTTGTTATTTTAGAATCAAACATACATTCCTACATAATAGTACCTACGTATTTCACATATGCTTGAAAAATAATATCTTTGTAGTTCATTTAATTTTGATGACGATATTCGGTACGAAAACATCCCGTTCTTATAGGTCATAATAAAAATAATATTTGAATATTTTGTTGAAACATTTAAGTTTGTTTGAGACAAATTTAGACGAAACGGACTGTGTTAATTTTTTTAAGTACTTACTTGAGATGCGGCCTAACTAGAGTAACTAAGAAAAGCAATGTAATCTTTTTAATACACACCATAAGTACTTTTTGAGATTCAACCAAAAAGTATATTACCGTACATGAAATCGAATGCTTACCGCTTGGTGTAAACGCGTCACCTGAAACTTTATATTTAACTCAGCCAGCTCACTAGAAAGTTAATTTAATTCCGCGAGATACAGTTGTGCAAAGTTTTGTTCATTTGGGAAACGGTCACTGTACTTAATGCACAGAGGTACAGAGCAAATTTAATTTACCACTAGATAAGATAGAGTAATATAAAGTTTATTCGTCCAAAGCACAAAGTAGAAGTCACCATAGATTCGTCGCATTTGCATTTGCAAATGTCATGAGAAATCAGCATAAGACATAACATGACGTAAAATAACGTAACATAACATAATATAAGATAACACATAAAACATATTTTAAAAAACCTATTTAGAGGCTAAAAAATAGCATCCAAAAAAATCTTAACTGAAAACATCACTCCGGAAAATACCTGAACCAAAGGACCCGAACACACTGAGAGCATTGCCACGCTGCACAGACCCTCTGTCCAAGATACGCACCGGAGCGGCAGTCAAGCCCACGGTCTCTCAAGCACGGTTAGCAAGTACAGTACTACACATCATTAAAGTCCCTTCGGGAATCTACGTTCGCGCAGACTAGGAAGAAGTGTAACGAAAGTTCCCGAAGCTATAAGTACATTCAACTTGATCTTTAACCGATACGGTAAAGGTGCAGAATTAATCGCCACAGTAGCGCTACCTACTTCGCTCACGCTAATATTGCCAAACTAATAGTCACCTGCATCGATGACGTTGAATCAACCAATAGCAACAAAGGTGCGCGGCCTGCCATAAAATGAAAATGAAACTTGCCGCACATCCAAAATTTGGTCATCTGCAAAGGTACATCCGCGAGACTTATTTCTTGTGTATCACTGTACCCAGGTTGGTCCCGCCTGCTTATTAGTTAACGCTCAGCAGTCGGATATTTTTTTATTACACTCAGAGTTTCTTTCAAGTACAGTCTCCTTCAACTTATCATGGCTTCACAACCTGCGACAGTGGTTTCAACAGAGTACCAGTTTCTTTTTTGTAACCTTGAAAAGCAAGATGGCTGGGGGCGAGTCTCTAAAATGCATAGTTGTTCAATAGAGTTATATTAGCCCGATGGTGGTCGTTTAATTCACACTATCGATAGTCTAGTAACCGATCGCATTGCAATAACCCGTGCCACTTAACTCAACGCCTCGCACGATTCGATCTTCTTCGCGAGAGATGCCTATTTAATTCGCGCGGGTTATGACATTGACTGCTATCGCTTTGTATACTACCAAATTGTGGTGCCTAACCATCCTGCGATGCAGGAAGAGACCCGTGCCCCAGCTGTGGGGAGATACAAAGGTTGATACCAACAACCATTGTCGTGCTTATGTAACTCTATTGAAGAGCTATGTAAGTATTAGACTCTAGGGCAGAATTGGATGCTAACCTCCTATAGGAGATAGCACATAAAGCAGAAAAAAAGTTTTTCGGGTATTTACCGTTTACCAAACGAACCTTCTATCCTCCACTAAGGATGGGCTGAAACTTACTTTCGCCCAAAAGGTGTCACGTAAGTTTAGATTTTAATTAAATAATTTCACGCGAGTCCGACTAGTTTTTTAGGAAAAGGCACCGGGGCCTTTGTGTTTATTTTAATTAGACGTTATAAGATCACCAGCCGAGCCCGCAATTTTGTTTCGTTATACTTAATATTGAACTTAGTATCTGAATGTACTCGTATAGCCGAGGCGCAGCCGAAGGCGAGGGTTGACAGTCGGAACAAGTTGCAATGACGGTTCCGCACGTGTACTGAACGACTATTTTTAATACAGTTGCGAAAAAAATAAGCAATTTAATAAAAAAAAAATATTTGGAAAATGGCGCCAACCGTAAAAGATTTTTTTTTCTTCACCCATTCAGAGGGAACTTCACCCGGCAAAGGGATCTATGCCCATACAGCCAAGTCTTCAGTAGAATATTTTTATTGAGATGAAATGAAAATGATATTTAATGAGATGAAATGAAACCTAACTTAACTCATTCAATCAAATCATTAAATCTGATATTGAAACAAATTAGAAGCTCATAAAAACTTCTATGATTTTTTTTAGTAAAAACTTCATGGTTGGTTTTTCTTTTTAATAGAAATTATTTTGACAGTTGGGAAAGAAAAGGCACGAGTGCGGTAAAGGTAAAAAAAAGCACGCGTGTGTAATAGCCCCCATCCCGCACGCTATACTCGTACGTCCCTGTAATACGCCACTTTTTGAGCAACTGTATTAAAGAGTAAATTATTATAATTGGTAGTTAGCCAGTGATTCTCGCGCGAACAATATTTTTTTATGTGTATTGCTTCTTAGTGTTAATTTTTATTTGAATGAAGTATTTATTTAACGTAATTATTATTTTTGAAATTTATTTTATTTTATCTATTAGCCAGTAATTATTTTTTTAAAGCTGAATTGACATTTTATAATTGACTATTTTAATTGACTAATTTTTTACTGTTAGGTTTTTAATTGTGACATACTATTTTACAATTAGGACTAATGCTGATCGATTTGGGTTTGCCTGTTATGACAGTGTATGTTATGACAGTAAATAAATAAAAAAAATCGATTGGAGCGATTTTAATAACATTTGGTATGGAAATTCCACCCATGCCGGGATTCAAACCCGCGACCTCTGGCTATCCGTGCCAGCGCTTTTCCAATTGAGCTAATGGGCGACTCACCGGCATCAGTGAAATTTCGAACCTCTTTACACTATTCTCTGTATTACGTACAGGCAGCGACATCTGGCTGAAGGAATTGCATCACTTGCAGCCCCGTAAGTATCGTACGAATCCGGCATGGGTGGAATTTTTAGCCTCTAAATAGGTTTTTAAAATTGTCCTTAGCACGGGTTAGTGCATTAAAAATAAAAATAGTATAATTTGGTATGGAGTCAGCCGACACGCTGGATTACAACATACGCTATGTTTTACTGCTGAAAAATGTATTTTTTCCATGGGAAAAAATAATGAATCACGGGTAACACCGCGGGCCACAGCTAGTATTTTATAAATAAATATAACAGTAGGCATTCCTGAATTTCCAAGCCAAATATTTCTGTACTGCGTGCCGAAAAGGTTCTAATTCAAATACGCGAAACGGCTGGCTGCGAAATTATTTGAATAGTTCAGCGGCGGGCAAAAACTAGGATCCCGAACTGTCAAGGGAAATCGGTATGTCGCGGACCCGGGTCAGGATTAATTAAAATAATTAAAATTAATTAAAATAGTTAATTAAAGCGCCGCTTATACTCCCCAACTATGCCCGTTTCCGCGCCATATTGTTCTCTTTCCGCTTGTGGTCGAGTAGCGGCGATTCTACTCCGAGAGTGAGTGACACTTGATAACAAACGAAAAAAAAGAAATAGGAATATTTGTATCTTATTTGTGTATAATAAAAGTAAAAGTGAAAAACATTTACCACTTTTGTAGCACAAATAAACATAACACGATATCGATATCAACCCTTGTATGTCCCCACTGCTGGGGCACGGGTCTCTTCCTGCATCGCAGTAAGGCTAGGCCATACTCCACCACCACCAAGTCCGGGTTGGAGGATTGTAAGGCAGTGGCGGGCCTTACTGTCAGAAGTTATCAAACCGCCCATAAGGCCTCTGACATGGCTTAACGACTGCCATTAATGACAGCCGGCACCAACGGCTTAACGTACCTTGTGAAAGCACGGAAGCGCTCAGAAAAATGCCACTAGCGGTAGTCACGGGCGGTCACCCTTCCAGAACCTGACCGCGCGTGTTGTTGCTTAACTCAAGTGATTGATTCCAATTACTTTGTTCGACTAGGTCAAAGCGCTTTATAACACCACCACAAAATAAAACAAAAATGTGAAGAGCAAAAAATAACACAAAGATATTGGAAAGACAATAGTGCGAACGCAAGTGCAACAAAAGAAAAAGGCTGCAGCTCAGCAAAATGCTAGCCACAAGTGATCAGCGCTGGTTTTCTGCTACATATAAAACGGATCTTATCGCGATTATTTACAATTTACCTTATAAATAATAGCTTTTAGACCCGTTTAATATATAGGTATTTGTGAACATCGCGTATCTTAAGAATAACTTATTTATTTAATTAAAGTACCAACCACTTTCGATCCTCCACCAACCGGACTTGGCCCTCGTGATGGAGTATGGTCTAACTTTCCTGCGATGCAGGAAGAGACCCGTGTCCCAGCAGTAGGGGCATACAAAGATTGATATCTAGTAGCAATACCACTCGCTAAATGTGAACTAAAATGTTCACATTGTAAAAGGTCGTGAGAAAACCTGAGTGTCTGATGTGTTCAACTATCTCAGCGCTTGAAATTGTTATTCTTCGGTGAGCATGCGTGGTAATTAAACCAATTCTCTTTCTCTCTGAGAGAAACTTTGTGCCCTGTAGTGATACGTTTATACGCTACATGAAAAAAAATCTCCATTAATTTTTGTGTATAGTAACGATACATCTTCGTAGACGCAATAAAGAGTTGCCCATCTATCAAATAAATTTATGTATTTGTACCTAGCATGTAAAAATACTTTTATTTGTAAAACGAAAAGCAGCTGCCAACAAACTGTCATGCAGTTTGGCAGAAACCTACATCTGTATTTTTTCGTATTTTTACTTAAATAAACGTCTTAAATCAAACACAACATTAATCCACATTTATATCCCAAAAGAGTAGAGGAAGATCAGAGACTGCCATATGCCACAAAATAAATAATCAAATTAGAAATAAGTTCTACACAACAAAATTACTTGTCCTGCTCCCAGACTGTGGCCAAATGGCCACAGTCATCAATTCAATCATTAATTCATTTGTCAAATGGTACCATTGCACAAATTTCATTCATTTGTCAATGGTACTCAAATGGTACCATAAGAGTTTTTTTGTCCATTTTTTCTCCTAAATAATCTAGATTTTGAAATGGACACCTAGTTTGAATTGTAACGTTCATTAAGCCGCAATTTCTGTGCTACTTTGAATAAATCTTTTCATTTCATTTCAAATGTGCAATGGTACCGTTTCATCAACGAGGTAGTTGATAAGGATAGAAAGAGAAAGAAAAAAAATCATTCGAACCAATTAAAACGTCACAGAAAAGAAAACGCATACCAGTCATGGTTACAAACGAGGAAAAGAAAAATAATCCACATAAAAACAAGATAGGACAGCGCAAATTCATACGTAATGACGTGAATAGTGACGTAGGCAAGTGTCACTTTTGGACTATAAAATCACGTATGCGGTGCCATTGTTTCCGGTTTCAAATTGAAACTGAACTATTTCTTTTTACCATTTAGGAGTAAGGAAATATTGCAGAGTACATTTTTATGCTCTGCTACTTCTCTTTTATTTGAAAATGCTTTCAAGAAGTTGATCCTTAGTTATTATTTTCCTTTTATAGGAAAAAAAGAAGAAAGATAAGAAGAAACATTATATGAGAATTTTAATACATACATTACTTAAGCCAGATTTCGCTGCCTGTACGTAATACAGAGAATAGTGTAAAGAGATTCGAAATTTCACTGATGCCGGTGAGTCGCCCATTGGCTCAATTGGTAGAGCGCTGGCACGGATAGCCAGAGGTTGCGGGTTTGAATCCCGGCATGGGTGAAATTTTTAGCCTCTAAATAGGTTTTTAAATTGGTCCTTATCACGGGTTAGTGCATTAAAAAGAATATAATATATGCACGTGTTTACTTATATACAGTATAGTTAACGGGTCTAATCGCGATTATTTATTAGGTAAAACGTAATTACTTTATTTTCCAACGTTTCGGCAGCGTTGCAGTTGCCATGGTCTCGGGTAGACTGAAGTGGCGAGTACAGTCAATTAAATATTGTGGATAGGCACTTTTAATTATTAGTTTTTGCAGCTGGCAGACACACCACACTCACTACGCCGACGGACAGGTCCAGTGATAAGGCGCGTGACTTGTATTTACTTAGCACTGGATTCCACGGACTTGAAAACTTGAAACCATCCTCTGTGCTGAAATTCTTACGTTTTTTAATTTCAATTGCTTCCCGAACGGTGGGTTAAAGGGGCGGTGGTAGCGGAGCGGTGTAGAACGCCGGCCTCTCAATCGGGAGGCCGTGGGTTCAAACCCCGGCATGTAAATGACTTTGTTTTCTAAGTTATGTACATTTGTGAAATTAAAGTAGCAATACCACTCGCCGACGGTGAAGGAAAACATCGTAAGGAAACCCTAGTGTCTGAAGTGTTAACGTACCTCAGCGCTTGCTACGTACAATGGCCCAACTATGAGGCTAAGTGCGGAAATCTCCGGTCTACTAACATGCTTCCCGAACGATTTTTCGGTAATTAGACCCGTTTATTATGTAACTATGTATGAGTATCGCGAATCATTAAGAAATACTTTCGTCATACAGTATGTTATTTGCCAAACAAAATCTTCTGGAATAGCGAAATGTTAAAGTTAGTGTAGTCCAAGAAGCTGTTGCCAAAATGCTCAAACAAACTTTAGGCCAACTTTGGAGCCAGAATCTAGACAATCTGAAACGCAGTCTTATGGCCTAACTTACAACTCTATTAAAGTGGATGCCACGAAACGGTTAGAGCTATAAGCGGAGCGATTTGTGGGACATTGATATTATCTATGTATTTATTGTATTAAATTTTTCGTCGAGTTAGCAACTTTACTACGTCATTTAGTTGTACGTAGATTGGATTAGAACTTAATGGATTCTATGCTAAATCTGCTTGAGCAAATGCGAATCAGTAAAAGTAAATAACTTACCCCGTTTCCTATTAAAACGGCACTAATTAAACACGACACAAAATCTGCGATATCACATTTATCATAAGTAAAGTAGATTTCATGAATTGCAATCGCTGAGATCCAGTGAGCGTTTTCTCGTTTTTCTCCTCTTACCCTCTAATGACAAGATTGTGTGTTGGACAAATATTGGTAACATAACGCTACGACAATAAAAAACCAGTAACGCCATCCATCGAACACGGGTGATCATCAGAAGGCTTACATATCTAAATATTGCCATATACAATTGTCAGTCTTGTCGCTAGAAGCGATCTCTTCCAGAAACCTTGGGATGGAGAGAACTGAAAGATGAAGAGAAGTGTAAGGTGAGCATGAAGTACATTAGAAGAATATGTTCTTAGTATAGAGCTAACGAGATCTGTGTAATATGTCCATGAATATTTATTAATTAGTTTATTAATTTATTAAGCGGAGGTATATTTTGACAGACTGGTTGAGCGCTGAAAGAAACGACATGGGGAACATGTCGCTGCCTGTAAGTAATACAGAGCATTGTGTTAAGAGGTTCGAAATTTTACTGATGCCGGTAAGTGTCCATTCGCTCAGTTGGAAGAGCGCTGGCATGGTTAGCCAGAGTTCGTGGGTTCGATTTCCGGCGTGGGTGGAACTTTTAGCCTCTAAATCGGATTTAAAGATGGGAAGGCCAATTGTATTATTATTTAAAACCAATTTAAAGGCTAAAAATTCCACCCATGCCGGGATTCGAACCCGCAACTTCTGGCTATCCGTGCCAGCGCTCTTCGAACTGAGCTAATGGGCGACTCACCGGCATCAGTGAAATTTCGAACCTCTTTACAATACTCTCTGTATTACATACCATTATTACCGTACCATTTGCGTACCATTATTACCGTACCATTATTACCGTACCATTATTACCAAACCATTATTACCGTACCATTATTACCGTATTATTATTATTACCTCCCAATTGTGAGGCTGGCGTTCAACGGATTGTCAAGCTGGAACTTCCCGCTAGTTCCGTGGCCCCCGCCGGTTGCAATGCATGGCTCTAACTTGGGAACTCAATTAGTGCGAACTGCTAGCCTCGTCATATGTTTAGATTGAGTTACGTAAGTGTGCACAAACACTTGTGTTGTTTACACGAGCTGCGAGGGACGGTAGGCCAGTTGGTTGGCGGCACAGCTCGCTGCTTCGTTTCCCATTATCGATATCAACCCTTCTATGTCCCCACTGCTGGGGTAAGGGTCTCTTCCTGCGTCGCAGGTTAGGCCATGCTCCACCACGGGGGCCAAGTCCGGGTTGCTGGAGGATTGTAAGGTGTTGCTCACAATCCTCCACAAATCCCCTATAGTGGAGCAGGTTAGGCCATGCTCTATGGGGGCCAAGTCCGGGTTGGTGGAGGATTGTAACAACTCCCCACCAATCCTCCACCAACCCGGAATTGGCCCGGCCCCATTTTTAAATAGATTTTTTTTACATTTTTTAACATAACATTTACGTTCAGGCGCCGACGTTGCCTCTAGACACACTAGGATACCTTGTGTCATGTGTACCAGAAACAGTGACATCACAATGTCTTTATAATTTTATGACGTTATTATTATTATTGTTGTTGTTATTATTATTATTATTATTATTATTATTATTATTATTATTATTATTATTATTATTATTATTATTATTATTATTATTATTATTATTATTATTATTATTATTATTATTATTATTATTATTATTATTATTATTATTATTATTATTATTATTATTATTATTATTATTATTATTATTATTATTATTATTATTATTATTATTATTATTATTATTATTATTATTATTATTATTATTATTATTATTATTATTATTATTATTATTATTATTATTATTATTATTGTTGTACTTTATTGCACACGAAATATTTAACAGAATATTAAATAAGAATTGAAATGAGAATAAAACAAAACTGAAATAACATAATTTTTAGTTTCGATTCCCAGTCCGAGCATACACCAATAAATTTGCTTTCTATATGTGCATTTGTGAAATTATAGTACCAATACCACTGGCTAACGCGAAGGAAAACATTGTGAAGACATACTATTTTTATCTTTAATGCACCAACCCGTGCTAAGGAACAAATTTAAAAACCTATTTAGAGGCTGTACGTAATACAGAGAATATTGTAAAGAGGTTCGAAATTTCACTGATGCCGTGAGTCACCCATTGGCTCAATTGGTAGAGCGCTGGCACGGATAGCCAGAGGTTGCGGGTTCGAATCCCGGCATGGGTGAAATTTTAAGCCATTAAATAGGTTTTCAAAATCACAATCACAAAAAAACACCTGAGTGCTTAGTGCGAGTTTTTTAACTAGTCGATCGCGTTAACGTAAACTCATTTTTCTATAGCATCGAGGAAGCGCCACCTAGCGACAAGTATGGAAATTAAAATTGCTGAGTGCGACTTGTAATGGTTTATGTTGAGAAGTGAACACGTTTACCAGCCAAAACACGAATAAACGCAAGTGCGAGTTGTACTGTAACAGCGTTTTGCCTGTTCCAACGGTTAACTTACTCATACTCACTACTCAATACTTGATTAACGCGGTAGTAAAGTTATTCGATTGGATCTGTCAAACTCGCACTAAGCACTAGGACTGTCTGACGTATTCCAAAACTTTTGTATGCGCTCAGAGCCTAAAATTGCCAATCCACGATGCGCACGCGCGGCAATTAACCCCGTTCCCCTCTTTCTATGAGAAAACTACTGTGTCGTATATATAGACTAAATAAAAAACGTAATTATATAAGGTCCGACTAACAACTAATTATACTTTATTGTGCACGAAACATTTAACAGGACATTACATAAGGAATAACATGTACAAAGGCGAGCTTATCTCTGAAAGAGATCTCTTTCAGCAAACCTTAGAGACCTATTGAGAGGTCAAAACCTAACTGCAAAGAAGGATCTCGAGGCTGCAAGTGATGCAAATTACTTCAGCCAGATGTCGCTGCCTGTGCGTAATCCAGATAATATTGTAAAGAGGTTCAAAATTTCACTGACGCCGGTGAGTCGCCCATTGGCTCAGTTGGAAAGAGTGCTGGCACGGATAGCCAGAGGGCGCGGGTTCAAATCCCGGCATGGGTGGAATTTTTAGCCTCTAAATAGGTTTTTAAAATTGTCCTTAGCACGGGTAAGTGCACTAAAAAGAGTATTAACCTAAGAGGGATAACAACAGTCGAACCGGCCGTCCGCAGGCATACGATCTGCCTGGCGGGAAATTTCCCTTTATAGTGGAAGTGCACGATCGGGTGATCGACCCTATCCTGCCATTACAATCAGACCGAAGTTTATCAGCATTAGTTTCTACTTTTATTATTATTAATATAAAATAACATATCACACAGCTTCTTTTTCTTCAGGCTATATTAGTCCACTGCTGAACTAATATAGCCTGAAGAATGCTGCATAGCCCTCCCCTACTCAGCGCCATAGCGCAAGGTTGGGGGTAGTGCCCATAATCCGAAAGGATTTGAGAAAAGATGGTCAGAGTGGAGTTTTCTTTCCCGCTGCCTTTTTCTCCACTACACTATGGCCCGAAGGCAGCGGCTTTCACTTTCATCTTACATTGTACTTTGACATTGAGCAAACAGAATGTAAATTCTTTGCGTTGAAATAAATTGAATTGAATTGAATCCCCACGTTGGGCATGCGGGTTGGGGATCGCAGTTTAGTGGAAATATACTGCAGAGTGCTTAGTGCGAGTTTGACAGATCCAATCGAATAACTTTACTACCGCGTTAATCGAGCATTGAGTAGTGAGTATGAGTAAATTAACCGTTCGAACTGGCAAAACGCTGTCACAGTACAACTCGCACTAGTGCGAGTTGTACTGTGACAGCGTAGCGTTTGTTCGTGTTTTGGCTGGTAAACGTGTTCACTTCTCAACGTAAACCATTACAACTCGCACTCAGCAATTTTAATTTCTATACTTGTCGCTAGGTGGCGGTTCCTCGATGCCATAGAAATATGAGTTTACGTTAACGCGATCGAGTAGTTAAAAAACTCGCACTAAGCACTCTGGGGGCATATCACACATTAAGTAGAAATAAACTTGTTGCTCATACGCAACCCTCGGTGCTTAAGTCCTCTTCACACCTGACCATTTTTTTTTTTTCATCTACAGATAGAGCTTTATCGGATAAGAGAGTCTACTCGAAATTGGCACACCCATGAACTATTATCAAACTAAACTTGACTTCAAAATCAATGAAGAGTTATTATAGGACAATTTTAAAAATCTATTTAGAGGCTAAAAATTCCACCCATACCAGGACTCGAACCCGCGACCTCTGGCTAACCGTGCCAGAGCTCTCCCAACTGAGCCAATGGGTGACTACCGGGATCAGTGAAATTTCGAACCTCTTTACTATACTCTCTGGGAGAGCGCTGGCACGGTTAGCGAGAAGTCGCGGGTTCGAGCCCTGGCATTTGTGGAATTTTTAGCCTCTAAATAGGTTTATAAAATTGTTCTTAGCTCGGGTTAGTGCATTAGGAAGAATATAAGGTTTATGATGTTCACCTTTTTGCCAATTGTCACTAACCAACCCGGACTTGGCCCCCGTGGTGGAGTATGGCCTAACCTTCCTGCGATGCAGGAAGAGACCCGTGCCCCAGCAGTGGGGACATACAAGGGTTGATAACGATATAACCTTTTTAAAAGACGTGTTATGAAAAAAGATATCATTTTTTCCATTAGTGGCTTTAGCACTGCGTAGCGCTTGGAATAAACCATACGAGGTTTATTACATTGTATCATCATCATCAAACCTTTTTGTCCCCACCGAGGGGCACGGGTCACTTCCCGGAGGAAGGTATAGGCCATACTCCACCACAGGGGCCAAGTCCGGATTGGCGGAGGCTTGCAAGACTAGTGGCTGGTCTTACTGTCAGAAGTAGCATTTCTTAATGATTCGTGATTCTCATACATAGTTTTATATTAAACGGGTCAAATCGCGATTACTTTTTACCTTATAAATAATCACGATTTACGACCCGTTTAATATAAAACTGTTACTGTCAAAAGCTTTTAGTCGCCCTAAGGCCTCTGAATTGGCTTTAGGACTGCCATCTACCGACGGCAGCCGGCACCAACTGCTTAAGGTGCCTTGCAAAGCACGGAACCGCTCGGAAAAATGCCACTAGCGTTAATTCACAGACGGTCACCCAGCCAAGCGCAGAACGCGCCCTATGTAGCTTAACCTTCGTGATCGTGTTGGATCACTCAGGGATTACATTGTATAGTGACAGTCAACAAGCAGAATTTTTAAAAAAAGTGATTAAGTGGAATGATTAGGTGTCGTCAGAGTAGGCCCGGGAACGATCGGGTACCGTTTCCAGCAGGGTGGGCGAACTTGGCACTTAGCGGGCAAATCGGATATTCGCAACGGGCCCAAACTGGCCGGACGGTCTTACAGGGGGCGGGCAGAGGCACGCTTTTTATTTGTGTCCGGAAAGAGTTGAGGGTTTTTTGTTTAGAGTGTTTTACTTCTGGGATCCGTGTATAATTTAAAACATTTTCAATTAACGTAAATGTATTCAAACAAACTGTGTTTTTCACCTTAAAAAAAGTAAAATAAAAATAAGTGTTAATTAAAATGCATAGGGTTTTTTTATTCACAGTTGAGTTTCTGTTTGCTATCTCCCCATTCTATGTATTATTATTGAGTATCTTTCTTAAGTTATCTGAAAGAAATTAGTATGAAATTAATAAAAATTATTTTTCGAAAACACCCATTCTTACTTTCAAATTCTGCAGATTTCAGCGAGTAGACAACCATACCGCGATGCAGAACACCATCAGCGCCATCTAGTGTTCAAATTAGCAACGTTTTGGCAATAAATTTTGTCTAGTTCCAAGAAACCTCACCCACGGACCCTTGGTGAAAGCCCGCGGAGCGTGGCGAACGGTCGGCCCGGGTCGGCACGGGTCACTGGCCTAATGCCGACCTTCGGGAAAGCACACTTTATGGCCCGAATCGTGCGACGGTCAGACCCTATTTTATTTCTTTTGGATGTAACTGTGGGATAAATTAAGTAATAGTTGAGCTGTACAGCTCAGGGATTTTTCGTACAAACTTTCCTAAAGAAAATGGTGAGAATTCCAAGGATCAGTCAACAGCTTGCACCAAACAATTAAATCAGGGGTTATCTCGGCTACGTAGATGCAGCTTTCAGTCGGATGGAAAATCAATAAATCAGACTATACTCTGTCTCCTATAATCAGCCTATACGCCTTCCACAAGGAACTCCACTTCCCTGTGTCCTCCGCCATCCTCATCCACTGCCAGTATTGGTAATTGGTGTGTCGAGAGATAAATAATAGACGGGCGATACGTAGTAGTGCGTATAATCGACTGACTTCGGATGGCGTGGGACACAGCCACTCGCAAAGCTAACTAATGAATATAACATCCCTCCACCCTTATTACAAAAATTGCTTATAATTAACCACGTTCCGTTTACGCTTAGATCTAACTTGGGGCTGTGGTTCTGCAGCGGATGTAGACGCAACGCATGGCTCATAGGCTTCAGTTTGCGCTGCGGCCTCAGGTACTTCTGGTGCAGATACGGACTGTGAAGGTTCTGGAGCTGGATAGGGCATGGAGCCTTCAGTTGCTGACACCGTGGATTCCGGCTGAATGAATACTGGAATTACTTGTGCCTGTGAAAGCTGATCTCCGTCCATGTTATCCTTTATAGTCTCATTCAGGTCACAAGTTCTCTCCCCTTTATTTTTTAATATCTGATTAGCGTGCTTCTTCACGGAACGGCCTAAATTTAAAATTCGAACAATATAACACGCGGAACCTAATTGTTCTTCTATCACCCCGCGTGTCCAATAAGATTTATTATTTTGATAAACTTGCACCAAAACGTCTTCACCAACTATAAAGCTGACTCTCCGACTTCCGGAATAATTATCACACTGTAAGGACTGCTTACGTTCTACCATTTTGTCGAGTGCCGAATCGGTCAGAGAAGAATAATCGTCATTTATTAAATCTAATCTGCATTTTAATTTGTGACCAAATAAAACCTCTGAAGGCGATTTGTCTGTAGTATTGTGTTTTGAATTTCTATAACGTAGAAGAAACTCTTGTAGCTTTATATTTAAGTCTTTCATGTTAGTACCCGATAAAATTATAGTTTTTATTGCTTTTTTTATTATTTTTACATAGACCTCCGCTTGACCGTTGCTTTGGGGATTGTAAGCTGGAGAAGTTACATGTTGAATGTCATTACGCAAACAAAACTCTTTGAATTCGTTTGATACGAAAGATGTACCATTATCCGAACATATAGTATTAAAAAGACCAAATCTAGCCATAACTTCGCAAAGTTTTTCAATTACGACCCTTGTACCATAGCCTGAAGAAACATCAAAACATTCCACCCACTTAGAATGAGCATCTACGACGATTAAAAAAACTTTATTATTGATTGGGCCGAGAAAATCAATGTGAACCCGATGCCAAGGGCGCGGCGGAAACGGCCACGGCGCCAGAGGGATGCGCGGGGGGGACGGTCGCAGGGTCGCGCACGCTGTGCATGAAGCGACATAGTAGTCGATGTCAGCCGCTAAGCCTGGCCACCAGAAACGGGTGCGTGCTTCGGCTTTCATCTTAGTCATACCTAAATGCCCGCAATGTAATTCTTTTAGTACCCTTGGGCGCAATGACTGAGGTATAATGATTTTGTATCCTCTCATTAAACACTCGTTTTCCACGGATAGTTCAGAACGACAGTCGTAAAATGGTTTTAACATGTCATTTATCGATGACTTATTATTAGGCCAACCATTTAGTGTATAAAAAACCACTCGCGAGAGATGCTCGTCAGAACCTGTTTTCTCGCGGAGTTGTCCCATTGTTATGAATCGCTCACCCTCACAGACAAAGTTTATGTATGATGCATTATCATTGGTTGTGTTTGCGATGATGCTATTTAACGAGACTGGGTTATCAATAACCGAGCGACTTAAGTAATCAGCTGAGTTTTTTGCGCTGCTTACAAATTCTATTTTGTAATTATATGCTGCCAAAAAGATAGCATACCGTTGTAGTCTGTTTGCTGATATTTCTGGGATCCCTTTATCTGGACTGAAGATAGACAACAGGGGTTTGTGATCAGTTCTCAGGATAAACGGCTCAGATCGACCATATAAATATTGGTGGAATTTACGAACACCGAATATTATGGCCGTAGCCTCTTTTTGTATTTGGCTGTACCTCTTTTCGGCTGCGTTTAATGAGCGTGACATAAATGATATCGGTTTTTCGATACCATCTTCGACTTGTGACAAAATACTGCCGATACCCGTAGGACTTGCATCCACCGTTAAAATCAGCTGTGCATTCGGATTGAAATGCGCCAAGGTTGTTTCTGAAGACAAATCTGCCCTGATTTGTTCGAATGCTTGGTCATGTTCCGGTTTCCAATGCCAAGGGACGTTTTTTTGCAACAAATCATGTAGTGGGCTTAAAATTGAGGATGCATTTTTTATGAAAATCCTATAGTAATTAATCATTCCGAGAAACGACTTAAGCTCTGTCACATTAGTCGGTTTTTTTGCGTTTAAAATCCCACTGACTTTCTCTGGCGACTTATGAACCCCATTACGGTCAATTGTGAACCCTAGGTATGTCACTGAATCTTGAAATAAGGAACATTTTTCCTTTTGCAACACTAACCCCGCCTGTTCTAGCCTGCTGAAAACGTTGTGCAGTCTATCCAAATGCTGCTGTTTGGTGTTGCCTGTGACTAAAATGTCATCCATCATTAATAGCACACCATCAAGCCCGGACAGTATTGTCTCCATAATTCGCTGAAAAATAGCAGGGGCTGGGGATAGGCCGAATACCAGCCGCGTATATTTATATAAACCTTTATGCGTGTTAATACACGTTAGAGGCTGTGACGATTCTGATAAGACGCACTGATTATAGGCCATCTTTAAGTCTAGTTTGCTAAATTGCTGGCCCCCGTGCAACTTGGCAAAAAGTTCCTCAACACGAGGCAACGGATATTTGTCAACAAGTAATTGTTTGTTAATTGTGCCGGAGTAGTCCGCACACAAACGTAAATCCTTATCTTGACGCAAAACCGGTACTATTGGGCTGGCGTACTCAGAGTATTGTACCGGTACCAATATACCTAGACCAACTAACCTGTTTATTTCTTTTTCAACCTTATCGCGAATTGCGAAAGGCAATGGGCGCGCTTTACGAAAAACCGGCTTGGACCCTGGTTTTAGATTTAAATTCACTGTTGCACTTTTTAAACAACCTAATTCGCCTGAAAATAATGTGGGATACTTTGTTGCCAATTGGCTTAATAAGTCATTGTTCCACTTGACAGTTGAAATTTGCAACTTAAACTGTGATAAGAAATCGCGACCTATTAACGGCGGCCCCCCATCCCTTACGACATAAACGTTAATTTCATTGGTTTTGTCATTATAAGTGAATGGCAAAGGGAGGTAACCTAATGTAGTAATGTTACTGCCGTTATAACTTTGCAAAATTATGGGGCTCGGCCTTAACGACAAGTGAGAAAAATTTAATTTATAAATTTCTTCGGAAATTACAGTCACGGCGCTACCCGTGTCAATTTCAAAAAGTAAATTTAAACCACTTACTTCGACAAATTCCTTCATTGGCTCGCCACTGAATGTACGAATATTGTGAATTTGCTTACCGTCGTCCTCGCTGTCGGTACGACACTCAACAAAATGCTGGCGTGACACGTTACTTGGACACATCCTACGCAGATGGCCTTTTACACCACACTTCTTGCAGTTGTAACGCGTGAATTTGCACTTATCCAACTGATGTGTTTCGTAGCCACAAGCAGGACAGCATTGCCCAGGCACGCGAGCCGATGGTGCCGCAGCAGAGTTGTTAGCCTGCGCGCGCGCCGGCCGCGGCGTCGCTGCCATTTTGAGTACCTGGAGCTGGTCCTGTGCCATTATGCCCGCGTTTGCTCCTGGAGTTGCTTGCTGAGAGCCCATGCGAGCACATCGTACGCCTTCTGCAATCTCTAACGCTTTGCTAAGCGTCAGGTCTTCCATATTCTTGTTGAAGAGTTTCTCCCGCTCCGGCCCTGGTGCCATGCCCAGCACAAACCGGTCACGGAGAGTTTCGTTTAAGATCGATGCACAAAATGCACAATGTATCGCCAAACCTCTTATACGCGCTGCCCATGCAGCCAGACTTTCGTTAGGTAATTGCGTGGCACTATGGAACTTGTAGCGTTCTGCGAACCCGCACTTTTTAGTTTTAAAGTGTCCATCTAGCAATTCAATAACTTCTGCATAACTCAGTGTTCCAACTTGTGCCGGGAGCGCTAAATCCCGCACTAGTTTATAGGTTAAATCTGATAGGCTGCTTAACAAAATGGCGCGGCGTTTACTGAGTTTATCACTGTCCACCTCGATATTATTTGCAAAAAACCACTGCTCAAGTTTATCTTTAAACAAATTCCAATCTTGCACTTCATGATTGAAAATTGTCAATGATCCGATCGCGATCTGAGCCATTACTTATTGGAGATGCACGCGTTTTTGATAAAACTGTTGGCCTCGTCGTCAATGGTGTGTCGAGAGATAAATAATAGACGGGCGATACGTAGTAGTGCGTATAATCGACTGACTTCGGATGGCGTGGGACACAGCCACTCGCAAAGCTAACTAATGAATATAACAGTAATGTTATGTGAAAATTACTTTACCAATACTTCCTCAGGCTCACCTGAACTGAGGATGCCTCGTGTAGGCGAAACGCGTCGCGCATTTTCTCTCACAAGTATTTGTGTCGGTGGTGGTTGTGTTCGTGTCTTGCTTCTTCTTGAAATAGTGGGGGGGGGGCGGTGCATTAACTAACCGCATAGTGCTTTTGGGACTTTTTGCGGAATTTAGGAAAGTACTTTTCGCATTTTAATGTTATTATAGATTTACACAAAGTAACGCCTGATTCCATACAACTACTGATGGTTGGTGCAGCGAGCCGGTGGGTGAATGGCATTCGTAGTCACCACTCCAACTTTGAACCCCATCGACCATCGGTTCTGCGGCATATGTGACTGGGCTGGTCGTCGTCGTTATCAGGCTATACTCCCCTAAAGAGCTATCATAGGGGTAATGCCCATAATCCCCACGCTGGGCATGCGGGTTGGGGATCGCAGTTTAGTGGAATTGTACTGCAGGGGGCGCTGCTGCCCACCCCCCGGTTTGTGTCCCTTTGTCGCCTTTTACGACACCCGCGGGAACAATTGGTTGGGCTGGTCTGGTCGTCAGGTTGCTAATCCTATAGGGTTTGTCAGTCTCCTAAGTTCTTTGGCGGTTTGTTTATTTACTTAATCTCATTTACGATTTTGTACAGGTTCGTACTATCTCTCCGAGCCCTGCATGCCGCCTCACGGGTACTGACGGAAGACCAGCGCTGGAGTATCATATCTCCAGTTTATGCTGAGTCAGACCCCTTTTCTCTTTGCCACACCCACAGTACACTCACTGGAAAATGCTCTGTGTCCTCTCTGATGTTTCATTGTGTATCGTATGTGTTGTTGCTTTAATTCTTTTGTTCGTATAGTCTGCTTAAAACTGTTTTTATTGCGTGTGCGTGTAAGTGTAAATAAATGATTAATCTATCTATCTAAGTTATGGGCGGATTATGGATTATGGGCATTACCTCCTATGAGAGCACAAAGTGGCGCTCGTTAGGGGAGGGCTATGTCCAGCAGTATATATAGCCGATGACGATGATCTATCTAATATCTGATGTGATCCATTAAAGAGACTCCAAGCATAGCCCGTTCCATAGCACGCTGAGCTACTTTGAATCAGTGGACTGATGTTGCCGTCGGCGTCCACGTACACGCGTTAATTACATTTTCATTCATCCGTCACGATTAACGGAGCCACTCCGACGCTGCAGTGTCTGGGACATAGTTTTTCTGATAGGGTACGCTTGCCCAGTACCTACAACATTCTGACATCTTATACTCTTAACACTAATTGAGTATCAATTCAATTCCATTAATTTCAACGTAAAGAATTTACATTCTGTTTGCCGAATGTCAAAGTACAACGTAACATGAAAGTGAAAGCCGCTGTCTACGGGCCGTAACGTAGTGGAGAAAAAGGCAGCGGGGAAAAAAACTCCACTCCGACCATCTTTTTTCAAGTCCTCTTAAATCTATATACATCAGATTCACATACACGTATTATAAGATTCCATGGATGCCATTAATAACTTTGAATTCCAAAGCATTAGTAAATTGTTTTACATAGGTTGTGAAAACATGTGGGTACAGTGATATCGTTCCGATGTTAAACCTAACTGCAAAGTAGGTAGTCGGGGCTGTAAGTAATGCAATTTGCTTAAGTCAGATGTCGCTGCCTGTACGTAATACAGAGAATATTGTAAAGAGGTTCGAAATTTCACTGATGTCGTGAGTCGCCCATTGGCTCAATTGGTAGAGCGCTGGTACGGATAGCCAGAGGTTGCGGGTTCGAATCCCGGCATGGGTGAAATTTTTAGCCTCTAAATAGGTTTTTAAATTTGTTCCTTAGCACGGGTTAGTGCATTAAAAATAAAAATAGTGTAATTGTGAAAACATAACAAGTGCTGCGGCCAGACACACGAACGGCACTCGTTCACGAGCATAACGCAGAGGTCAGCCATCATAATGTCATGTTTAAACACTCTTTTAGGTTAGTTTTAAAAACGGTACTGTAATCAAAACTTTTTAGGTAAGATTTTGTATAATTTGAGATATTTCTACAACTGTCAGTTGCATAGGGAAACGTCTTTGAGAGATGGTAATCTAGCTCTACCACTTTATAGGGAAATTTCCCAATAGGCTGATCGCAGGCCTTGGGATGGCAGGTCCAATTGTGTGTGTTTTTTTAGCCCTATAAAGGGCACCCTCCGGAGGACACGGGGGAGGGAGGTGGTGAATGCTCATGCATAACAGCACGGACCCGGTCATGCTGCCAATGTGGGACTCACAAGAAGTGCGCCTATCCACTAAACACCACTGGTTTTGGTCCTAAGGACCCCTAAATCCCATCGGGAGAGACCCCCCTCGAGGCCAAGGAGGGCGCACTCCCAATTGTGCTTGTCGGACGTTATATTTATAGTTTGTCAAGAGAAACATTTTGTTTGGGGCTTATAGTGCGCGCGCAGAGTATACAATGTACTCGTTACAGTGGTCATGTCCTACAAAGCAATGCTATCCAATTTCCCCACAGTGTAAACCTGTTATCGGGATAGGTGAAAAGCTCAAGCGCTGGTAACGAAGGCTTTTATTCAACTGCGGCGACGTCACTGCACGAGCTTACAAAAACCAATGAAAATTGTAGTCCAAGAGTAGAGTGAAGGAGAATATCGTTCAAATTTTTAGTCACAATTCAGTTATGTGAAGTCTAAAATAATGACAAGTTTAATTCGCAAATGATTCATAAGTAATGATTCTGATTTCTTAAAAACCAAGAAAACATTGATGATTAAAAAGACGATGGTGAAGATAATAACCAACAGGGATGTAGCGGCGGTGCAAAACAAATTAAGAATGTATTTATTTCACCTATTTAGAGGCTAAAAATTTCACCCATGCCGGGATTCGAACCCGCAACCTCTGGCTATCCGTGCCAGCGCTCTACCAATTGAGCCAATGGGCGACTCACGGCATCAGTGAAATTTCGAACCTCTTTACAATATTCTCTGTATTACGTACAGGCAGCGACATCTGACTTAAGAAAATTGCATTACTTACAGCCCCGACTACCTACTTTGCAGTTAGGCTTTCGAATGCCGGCATGGGTGAAATTTTTAGCCTCTAAATAGGTTTTTGAAATTATTTTTTAAATAAGTAAAATAACATTCTTCTTCGTCAGGCTATATTAGTCCACTGCTAGACATAGCCGTCCCCTAATGAGCACCATAGCGCAAGGTTGTGCCATCATTAGGGGGTAATGCCCGTAATCCCCACGCTGGGCATGCGGGTTGGGAATCGCAATTTGGTGGAATTGTACTGCAGGGGGCGTTGCTGCCCACCCCACCGGTTTGCGTCCCTTAGTCGCCTTTTACGACACCCGCGGGAATAATTTGGGTTGGTTCTATTCTCTAGGTCAACACCACACAGCATGAACAAAATAACATTATTGAAACCTATTAGCAGGGCTTCGTTATCACCCACCCAATACTTACCTAGATTTTCGCAATCATAAATCAGACTATACTCGTCCACTGCAGCACATATTCCTGCTCTAATCCATACCACTTCGTCCTGTCTTCGGCCATCCTCATCCAGCCGCGACCAGCAATCTACTAACATTTTAAAATTTTACATACAGGCTCATACATTGCTTCTTGCCCCACACTAGGATACCCTGTGTCGTGGGAACCAGAAACAACGACATCTAAAACATGTAAACATCCAAGACCTGGGGTTTTTTTTATCTCCAGCCGGGGATCGAATCCGGGACCTCTCACATGGCAGGCAGATGCGCTACCGCTACGCCACAGATGTCGTCAAACGTCTGCACTCTCTCTCTCTCTCTATTTCTTTCCTCTTCAGCATTTGTTTGTCCACCGTTGGACGTATGCTTCTTCTGATCGCAATCTACTCATCGAGATTTTTCGGCTAGAGACAGTTCTCCCGCGGTCAGCTCCCGGCCTACCGCCAACTATCGCCCGCCGCCAGCTCCCGCACTTACTCCGGGGCACGTATCGCACACAAACCTCCATTACCCACGTCTCTGGTAATTAATTTGTTTTCACACTATGGGATGCAGGTTGACTGCTTCGGGAGTGCTCGGGATACCTCGGGTTTTGAGGGGCTATGTATATTATACGAAGCGCTCGTGGCCTAGTCGAACCGAGTGATTGGAATCAATCACTTGAATTAAACAACAACAGGCGCAGTCAGGTGCAGGATTCGTGACCGTAACGTGACTACCGCTAGTGGCATTTTTTCCGAGCGCTGCCGTGCTTCGCAAGGCACGTTTAGCTGTTGGTGCCGGTTGTCATGTATGTCATGTCAGTCATTACGCCATGTCACAGGCCTTATAGGCGGCTTGATAACTTCTGACAGTAAGGCCCGCCACTGTCTTACAATCCTCCACCAACCCGGACTTGGCCCCCGTGGTGGAGTGTGGCCAAACCTTCTTACAATGCAGGAAGAAACCCGCGCCCCAGCAGTAGGGGCATACCAAGGGTTGATATCTAAGCCTTGTATCATATCACATTACTCATTGTAACGTTACAAAAAATAATCTTATAACGCTGCCGAAACGTCGGGAAATAAGATAATTATTTTTTACCTAATAAATAGTCGCGATTAGACCCATTTAATATATAACTATGTATGAGTATCGCGAATCATTAAGAAATACTAATCTAATGTCATTGGCCTTAACACAATTTAAGCTGCTAATCATCTCTTGAACTGTAGTATAAAATTAAAAATTAGTGATAAAAGTTCTGGCGGAGGAAAACAAAAGTAATTACTTGACAAAGACCCAATATGGAGCGGAAAGGGCACCGCCACCTTTAGGTCATACATATTGCATGCCAACGGCTATCTCGGACGTTATTCTTGACCTATCGGTAGATAGTTATATATTAAACGGGTCTTATATATTAATCGCGATTGTTTATTAGGTAAAACATAATTACTTATTTTCTCGACGTATAATATGTAACTATATATTGGTATCGCGAATCGTAGAGAAATATTATCGATTGATATTGCTTTATGTTTTTAGAACGAGTTTATCGAGAAATGTAATATTTTAATATTTTTTTAACTTCTTACGATTTTGATTATTTATTTGTTTTTGAATGTTATACGATTTTTATGTTTCTTTTTATTACAAAGATGATGACTTACAATAATTGTAAGCGTATGAATTCTACAGAAATATAATTGAATGAATTAATATTAATTAAAACTGTTTTTATACGGATTTATGCTCGTTTATTACATTTTTTACAATTTTCCAACGTTTCGGCACTTTTTCAGGTGCCGTGGTCCCGGATGACTGAGGTGACAGGTGTCTTTTAGAAAGCATTAACGGTTAGTTTACTACCCTCGGCAAAAAATACAAAAGTTTATTATGAAGTTACGTTCCAAAATAGGCAAACCAATTATTTTTTATATAAAGTCAACAATATTGATTATTAGTAATTGAAGTTAAAATTAAATTTATGAACTAATTACTTTACATGAACGTAAAAATACTGATTATTAATTGAAATTAAATTATTTTTTTATTCTACAGTCACACTTCTAGCAAGGGTCTCATGCACTTAAGCACTGGTTCCCATGCTACCGGTATGTTCCAACCACGATCTCTATTAAAATTTGGATGCCGGCGGATCTCTATTGCCTCGCGTATCATTCTAGGGAAGAAACGGTCTTCTCGGGCTAGAACTTTAACTTTATCGAAATGTATAAAGTGGTTGGTACCGCTAAGTGTATGCTCGCTGACTGCAGATCTACCAAAGCGCTTTGTTTCACAACCGCGATATGTTCCTTCACCCGCTCAGCTATGGTACGCTTCGTTTGAATTAATATTATTTTATGACATGTATGCATTTTTAAAAACTTATTTAGAGGCTAAAAATTCCACCCATTCCGGGACTCGAATCCGCGACTTCTGGCTAACTGTGCCAGCGCTCTCCCAACTGAGCTAATGGGCAACTCACCGCCATCAGTGAAATTTAGAACCTCTTTAAAACACTGTATTACGTACAGGCAGCAAAATCTGGCTGAAGTAATTTGCATCACTTGCAGTCCTACATACTTCGGAGTTAGGTTTTATATCGGAATTATATCGCTGTACCCACATGATTTTATTCTTTTTAATGCAAAATAATGCCAAAAATCTCACAAGCACCTTGCGGTGCACCACCCTCTGCGACTTGCACTTGTGAGGCTGAGGATGCCTCGTGTTAGAGGCGAAACGCGTCCCGTGTTTTCTCACACAAGAATTGGTGTCGGTGGTGGTGTGTTCGTGTCTTGCTTCTGCTTGAAAAAGTGGGAGGGCGGGTGGTGCATTAACTAACGCATGGTGCTTGTGGAATTTTTGGCGGAATTTAGCAAAGTAATTTTCTTTTTTTAATGCCACCAAGAATGAGGTTATGGGTACGATTCCCTGGCTGACTGGGCGGGCTGAGAATCGATAACGTGCTTCTGAGAATAGCCCACCGGAGTCCAGCAACATCTGGCCTCAAATTTACACCCGATTGACTTGGATTTCCACTACTTTCTGCCTCACTCCTCATTTCTAAAGAGCAGAGAGGGCTCCCAGCTTTTCTGCGACTTTTACTTTATTTGTCGAGAAATAATTGTTTGCTCAGAAGCGGTTTCAATAGTTGAAATGAAATATTGTATTGTTCCTCGAGCATGACTTGATTTTGTAATTTATATACATGGTGAGACCTAGGTGGTTTGAATGACGCGGTTGTGTAGTTAGTAAATAACAATGTAATCTATATAGACTATTACTTTTATTGAGAATAGACGTACACTTTTATTTCCATTTATTTAAATAACGTGAGAAGAAACCAAACCTATGAACGTTAGTAAAGTTGTTATTGCCAGCAAAAACTCACTAAAATTATCACATAACAAAAACTTTAATAGAAACCAGACTTATTACATTCTTTTTGTTGCACTAACCCGTGCTAAGGATATTTTTTTAAATTAAAAACATATTTATAGGCTAAAAATTCCGCTTATGCCGGGACTCGAACCCGGGACGTCTGGCTAACCGTACCAGCGCTCTTTCCAACTGAGCTAATGAACGACACACCGGCATTAGTGAAATTTTGAACCTCTTTACAATACTCCCTGTATTACGTACATAAAAAAGGATCTACTGAACAATTAAGCTTGAACACTGTCAATATATCACTACATATACCAGGTCCTCACTATACAGACTACCATCTTTTATCCTTATCCTTCTTTATAACCTCTAACTTCCTTCAGCTTACAAGTAACCTTTATCAAAACTATGGACTCATTAAAACTAAGCTCAAGATCAAGAACTAACTTTGATGGAACTGTTTTAAATAAAAAATCAAAAACTTTTAGAAATCCCTTTAGAATTTAATTGCAAATTTTCGCTGTGCTTAAATATTCGCAGATTAAAAATACATTGTGTTATCAAAACAGCGCAGCATTCCCACACCTGTGCAAATACTCAAGTGGCCATCGAGTGGGAATCAGAACGGAATTAAAATTGATCAAAGCTTAAAAACTCGTTTGAATTTTAAGTTTTGTTTTGGGTCTGTTTTTGGGCCGACTCTCTTGTTTGACTTCTTTCCAACGCGGGTTGTTTTTGGTGCTTTTATTTCCCCATTCGATACAAATTCAATAATCACTTCAGACGCTCACACACACTCACCACTCATGCACAGGCATACATATACAGATATACACACACAGACACTCATACGTACACACAAATAACAAATCACACAAACAAACACACAAATTTGCAATATTTGGAGTGCTTTAAAGAAATGAATTCCTTTTTTTTAAATCTATTCAGAGGCTTAAAATTCCACCCATGCCGGGACTCGAACCCACGACCTCTGGCTAACCATGTCAGCACTCTCCCAACTGAGCTAATGGGAAAGTACCGGCATCAGCGAAATTTCGAACCTCTTTACAATATTCTCTGTATTATTTACCTTTATTTAAAAAAAATGTCCTTAGCACGGGTTATTGCAACAAAAAGAATATACTGAAATAGTTTTCTTTAATAATATACAGTAAAGTACTTCAATAGTAATTATTAAGCTCTCCACTTATGTTAACTTACTAAGATAATCTTCTTTTTCTTGAGGTTATATTAGTCCACTGCTGGACGTAGCCCTCCCCTAATGAGCACCACAGCGCAAGGTCGTGCCATCATTGGGGGGTAATGCCCATAATCCCTACGCTGGGCATGCGGGTTGGGGATCGCAGTTCGGTAGAACTTATGAACGTTGATGAAGCAAAGGTGATCTGTCAGGATCGTGGCAAGTGGCAGTCCCTGGTCTCTGCCTACCCCTCTGGGGTACAGGCGTGAGGTTATGCATGTATGAAACTTGCTCCTCCTGCTTGGGTAGTACAACGATTAAATGTCAAAAGTTCCGACTTTCTTGTACATTAACTGTCAAATTCTGACAAAGAAGCGACGTGACTCGCGCTATAGTGCTACCCAGGCTGGATTACAATACGACTAACCGCCAACGAGTTAGCGACGAAGTGTACACAACAAACTAACGGTATGCAAACCTCTTGTTAGCAGCGGAACATACACTTTTTGTAAAAAATAATAACTTGTAAACAATAAAAGAGCCGCCGTGTTATTTTCTTTACTCTGCCTTGTTAGGCCTATCTGCTGTTTCCTAGCAATGGTATGCAAGCTTTTATTATTTAAATTAGAAAGAAAGAAAGAAAGAAAAATATATTTATTTGACGACACAATACTCAAAAACACAAAATCACGCAACATAATACAACAATCAGCAGAAAACACAAACGGGTGACGGTAGAAATACAAGTAGTTAACAGTTAACACAAAGACAAACATAAAGAAATCTAAATATCTAACAAAATGTCAGGAAGTTTTAAGTATTGAGTCCCCAAAATGGGCCCGACTCAGCATAATGTTGCAACCGAGAGATCAGTTGCAACGCTGATTTTCAGTCGGGTCCATACTGCGGTTAGTAATGTACGTGTATTTGATTTATTAATTTGCGCCTAATGTGAACAAGAAGGAAATACCATATTATATTTACTTAGATACTATAAGATGCGCAGTGGAAATTAGAAGCGTTCGTGGCATGATCAAACGTTGTTATTGGAATCAATCACTTGAGTTAAGCAACAACAGATGTGGTCAGGTGCAGGTTGGGTGATCGTCAAGTGACAACCGCTAGTGGAATTTTTCTGAGTGCTTCCATGCGCCACAAGGCATCTTAAGCCGTTGGTGCTAGCTGTCATGTAATAGCAGTCGTTAAGTCATACCAGATGCCTAATAGGCGGTTGATAACTTTTGTCAGTAAGGCCCGCCGCTGTTTTTCAATTCTCCACCAATCCGGACTTGGCCCCCTTGGTGGAGTATGGCCTAACTTTCCTGCAATGCAGGAAGAGACCCGTGCCCCAGCAGTGGGGACATAAAAGGGTTGATAAGGATTATTAAAATTTTTGTGTGACTATACCTATACTATAAGGATCAAAGAAAACAAATTAAAAAAAAACCCTATTAATATATATTTTTTAATATTTGCGGCCGCTGTGATACGACTGTGTGACTGCCTCGTTGGCTTACCGGTATCACGTTATCAAGCTGAAGATCGTCAGTTTGATTCCCACTGGAAGCCTCCGTATCTCAACGTTTTAGTGGCAAAGCAATGGTTGCCCAGCGGTAGCACGGCCTCATATTCGGGAGGCCGTGGGTTCAAGCCCCGTATATGTTCCAATTTTGTTTACTAAGTGCAATTGTGAAATTGTAGTACCTACGTAGCAGTACCACTCTCTAACAGTGAAGGAAACCCTCGTGATAAAACGTGAGTGACTGAGGAGTTCACGTACCTTGCCGTTTAAAATTGCCAAGCCACGGTGGGCACGCGTGGCAATAAAGCCTTTCCTGCTTTTTCTGCCTGCCTTTTTCGAAAACCTATTTAGAGGGTAAAAGTTCCACCCATGCCGGTGCTCGAACCGGCGACCTCTGGCTAACCATGCCAGCGCTCTCCCAACTGAGCTAATGGACTCTGTATTACGTACAGGCAGCAAAATCTAGCCAGTGGTCGCGGGTTCGAGTCATGGGTGAAATTTTCAGCCTCTAAATAGTTTTTTTAAATTGTCCTTAGCACGGGTCAGTGCATTAAAAATATTATAATAAAGCCCTTACTCTTACTCTCTGAGGTAAGGTATGTGCCATGCATTGAGACGTATATAGGCTAAATCATCGTCAGCCATTTGAAGCCCCCTACAGTACGTAGGCCTCTTTCATGGTTTTCTAAGCTTAAGCATAGGCTACATAAGAAATATATACTACGCGACGACTGTATGCCTACGACGTAGCCTTTAGAAACACTTCGTAGTGCGTAGCAATTCGTAGCTCGTAGTTTTCCTCTGTGCTCGTACCAACGCGTAGCCCGTAGCGCCTTGCTGTTCCATGTATTGTATAAATTATTATGTAGTTAGCAATCTCAAATACGATTCCCGTTTCTTTTTACGGTATTGTTAAGTCACGCCGAGTCATACCGTGAGAAAATCTTCTATTGGGTAGGCTCCGGACTAAAAGTACTTAAGTGTCAATAATTTCTGTAGACAAGATTGATTTCAAATTATATTTTATGTATTTATATTTTCATTGCACTCACTTTATCTTGACATTTTATCTTGATATTAAATGAAATTTTTTTACTCAATTTTTCCAATTCACATTACCACACATTAAATTCTTTTTCATAACATAATACTTGACACTTTACACTACTTTACTAAAACTATTAAGTCACAGCCTTATTTATAGAGAGTCGATTTCACTAAAACACATTTAAAGACCGAGTTAAAGCCTTTAACTCTGTCTCAAAAGTAACATAACACATCCTCACGCCTGCATCTCAGAGGGGTAAGCAGAGACAAGGGACTGCCACTTGCAACTTGACTTAAGAGTGTTTTAGTGGAATGGACCTTTTATAAACAACACTGCCAGTCTTTAGAAGTTGAAATCGTCCACAAACTATTAGGCTGGCAAAGGTTAATACATCCTTCATGGGGCATTGTATACGCTTCTACAATAAAATCCCTGAAGATATATTAAGCTTGACTAAAACACTTTGTGCCAAAAGGGCCACTATAATTTAAAGGATTATCTAGATGACAATGAGGTCTGGAATTAAAGCCAGTACAATGTATGAATTCTATGTTTTATAATAAATATGTAAACTTTGTTAATTAACGACTTTGAAAAGACTAAGTTTGGAGTTTTTTGTCCATTTTTTTTCTCCAAAATGATATAGATTTTGAAATGGACACCTAGCTTGAATTGTAACGTTCATTAAGCCACAGTTTCTGCGCTACTTTGAATAAAACCTTTTTTTTTTTTCATTTTCAAGACGCTGTAAGTCATCGATCCTAAGCAAACATCCAACAAGGCAAAAGACTTCACTCCTTTTTTCTTCGAAATAAGAAGACAAATTTCGGTTGTATTTCTTTACCCGCCATTACCGGACCGCGGCAATCCCTTTAGAGGGTCTTCGGACAAATATGTAAAATAGTTTCGGCACAGTAATCTGTCACGGTGACCACTCAAGCTAATCCATCGATCATGCCGCCAGTTTTATCCCTTAAAAGCAAGGGGCTACTCGGAATATGTATTACTTGGAGGAGGGTATCTATTAATCATTTTACTACTCGTGTTATTCATACCTATATATTATGTGTATTTATGAAATAAAATTTTAGAAACTTAACATACATAACATAACATTTTACATACTGGCACATACATTGCTTCTGGCCCCACACTAGGATACCCTGTGTCATGGAAACCAGAAACAACGACATTCCTCTCCTCTTCAGGCTATATTAGTCCACTGCTGGACATAGCCCTCCTCTAATGAGCGCCATAGCGCAAGGTTGTGCCATAGGTGCCCTAAGCCCTCTCACTTGGCTTCTTCTTCTGCAGGCTATATTAGTCTACTGCTGGACATAGCCCTCCCCAAATGAGCGCAAGGTTGTGCCATCATTAGGGGGTAATGCCCATAATACCCACGCTGGGCATGCGGGTTGGGGATCGCAGTTTGGTGGAATTGTACTGCAGGGGGCGCTGCTGCCCACCCCCCGGTTTGTGTCCCTTAGTCGCCTTTTACGACACCCGCGGGAAGAATTGGGTTGGTGCTATTCTCTAGGCCATTACAAACATGTAAACATCCAAGACCTGGACTTTTTTTTTGTTTCCAGCCGGGATTCGAACCCGGGACCTCTTGCATGGTAGGCAGACGCGCTACCGCTACGCCACAGAGGTCGTCAAACTTATAATCGAGATCAAAACCGAGTTTGATGTCTAACTTTAATTTTATTTTCAAATGTATATTTAGATATTTTTCTATTCGTATTTGCACCGACTACCCGTATCTATTTTTCCTTTGGCAAATTCTCCAATTAGAGGTTGCCTGAAAGCAGGTGCTAAAAGAAATAATGCCACCAATTGTATTTTATCTGTATCTGCTGTTTCTGGAACAATTTTTCTGGTATACTATAAAACATATTCTTATCTTATCTTATCCTATTGAACGGGTTTGATCACGATACTGTTCAGTAAAAAATAATCACCATAATTCCCGAATTTTATCTAACAAATACGAGTAATTGCCATAAGACCCACTTGATATATAACTATGTTTGAACGAGTTCTAGATCTTACAATCAATCCATCAGCCCGTATTCATCCATTGCTGGACATGCCACTCCAAAGCCACGCTGCTTTCTTCAGTCCTCGGCCATCGTCATCCAGTCACATATTTCGCTTTCTCCATCATCCTTTTTAGCTATTTGACGCCCACTGCAGGACATAGGCCTCTCTCATAGTTTTCCAAGCTTCAAGGTCTTGTGCTGTCTACATCCAGCGACTCCCCGCCAACGTAACCAGTTCATCAGACTTAGTAGAGACTGCCCACGCTGAGTCGTCCGGTCCGCGGTCGCCATGACAGAACAATGGATTTGCAACAATCACTTCCAACTCTAAATTGCCAAACAATATCGAGGACATGCATTAAAAGTTGTAACAAATCATTGATTTTTTAGAGGATAAAACTATTTTATTTGAATTTTTTTCTTCTTCAGGCTATATTATGTAGTCCACTGCTGGACATAGATGTATTATGTCTATGATATTACTGCTGGACTATGATAGCACAACGTGGCACTCTTTAGGGGAGGGCTATGTCCAGCAGTGGACTAGTATAGTCTGACGACGACTACTGGACATAGCCTTCCCCTAATGAGCGCCATAGCGCCCTGTCTTCAGCTTGCCGCATCCAGCATCTTTCGGCAGTTTTTCGCAGATCGTCATCCCACCTGGTCGGAGGGCGTCCTACACTATTTTATTTTTAGGGAAATTTAATAACAACAATTTAATTTCGACATAGAAATAATACATACTTGCATACTTGCACCAATACTCATACACCCAGATGGCATACGCTGAAACTGTAAATATATATATTTTTATTACCCTAGTTTATAAATAAACTATACTTTACTTTAAAGGAAATTTCCAGTGGAGATTGGATGAAAAAGGTCAAGGTTAGAAGTTGCTTTGGACAGAAATTGCTAATACTTTAATTAAGAGTAGCAGCCGACATCGCACCTGACATTATAAAATAACCCTTTCGACGCAAACAGTGCGCTTTTAAAGTCGTCCATTCGCTTCGCCGTAAAAATACGGACGTGACGGCGAAATATAGCTCGAGATTTTGGTTCGAAACCCGTTAGACCGTTCATGAAACCCTCTCCCTTTTAAACAACATCACATTTACATACAGGCGCATACATTGCTTCTCGCCCCACACTAGAATACCCTGTGTCATAGGAATCAGAAACAGCGACATCACAAACATGTAAACATCCAAGACCTGGCGGTTTTTTTTGTCCCCAGCCGGGGTTCGAACCCCGGACCTCTCTCATGGTAGATTACCGCTGCGTCACAGAGGTCGTCGTATTTGTTTCAAATATGTAATAGGAAAATGAAAAGTGAATTAAATTTCTCGCGTCTTACGGTGATAAACAAATTATATGCACTGAGGTTCAGAATTACATGATTCACATTTAAATTCTCATTATTTACAAGTAACATTTAGGAAACATTTTGCAACGACATGGCACTTACTACCACTTTGAATTTCGATTCATAGTTTCGAGTAAAAGGTCGGAAATAACAAATTACGAAATATACCATTAATTCAAATTCAAATCAATTTATTTCAACGAAAAAAAATACATTATGTTTGCTGAATGTCAATGTACAATGTAAAGTGTAAGCCGCTGCCTTAGGGCCGTATTGTAGTGGAGAAAAAGGCAGCGGAAAAAAAAATACTACTCCGACCATCTTTTCTCAAATCATCTTAAACCAAAAACATCAGTTGCCATTACCACTAGTCTTGAGATAAGCCTGGGCCATTGAATGACCGTATAAAGACTGCATTCTTCTAAGCGTATCGATGGAAAGACATCGTGGTTAAAGAATTTGCTAATCTGCGTTAGAGACCCGCTGATCGTTGCCCAGGGTGCGCCAGACGTAGGGACTCAGTGAGTGCGTCGTTTGGAGAGGCTCCTTCCATGCAACCGTTTCATTAGACTGCATTCTATATCAACCCTTGTATGTCCCCACTGCTGGGGCACGGGTCTCTTCCTGCATCTACCACTCCACATACTCCACTAAGGGGGCCAAGTCCAAGTTGGTGGAGGATTGTAAGACAGTGGCAGGCCGTACTGTCGGGCCTTACTATCAAGCCGCCCATAAGGCCTCTGACATGGTTTAACGACTGCCATTACAGTACAGCCGGCATCAACGCCACTAACGGTAGTCACGGTTGAAGTATGCCACGAGCGATTCACGGAGCTTTATATTCTAACTAGAATTCTTAATGATTCGCGATACTCATACATAGTACCATAATATACATAGTATAGTTTTACCTAATACATAATCGCGATTTGACCCGTTTAATTTATAACTATATATATAGTTATTTAGTTAGAATACTTAGTGTACATATATATATATATATATATATATATATATATATTTACATCCTACTATATATATATATTTTCTAACTATCTGTACCCCACGGTTCTACCCGTGGTTTATCGACTTTTCCATGAGAAATTTATCGGTTTTTAGGCTGCCATATAATGATTTAATACTTTTCACGAGCATTTGGGTAAAAAAAGATGGCCCTAAAGATCCAAAGCCAGCTCGTTTCGTCCGGCCCAATGGTTGGGCCACTTGCTGATCAATGTGGAGAGCCGCTATCAATCTTCGGCCCACGGTGCGTGGCCCAAATGTGGCCCAAATATCTGGCCCTTTTTGGCTGGTTCTCTCGAGTCCCTCACGATTTATTTTGCCGGACTGGAACTAAAAGCTGATGGTGTGCAGTGGTGTTTTTATAGCTGAAAGATTTTTTACACAGCTAGCTGAGTCTATGACTATCTCTCGTTTATATATAGTTAAAACTGCAGTCAAGTAGGTAGAAGATGATGACTAAAGACGTTTAAGGATCGTAGCAAGTGCACTACACTGTTTTAAAAAAACCTAATTAGTGGCTAAAAATTCCACCCATGTCGGGACTCGTACCCGCGACCTCTGGCTGCCAGCGCTCTTCCAACTGAACTAATGGGCGACTCACCGGCATCAGTGAAATTTCGGCACTGGTTTTAGATTAAAACTATATTGACACACCGGAAAATAAAATACGTTGAAAGGTTTACATATCAAAGTTTAGCCGTTTACAATGCAAAAAGTTATCGCTTCCAGAACACCTTAAGATCGATAGGACTCATAGATGAAATTTTAATTTGAAATAAAGATCAATATGCAATTTAAGATAAGAATATTCTTTATTGTACACCAGAAAAAAAGATAAACAAAACAATATTACAGTACAATTGGCGGCCTTATTGCTTAGAGCAATTTCTTCCAGACAACCTACGATGGAAAGTAATATTGTGATCACACGTCTGCCTCAAGGCTCCGCGATCGGAAATATTGTGTGGACGGGAAGCTGTAGCAGCCTTTATACGTTGGCCGTGAATGGCCAACGTGTGCATGTGCCCCCGCGCCGTTGTATCCTAAAACTTACCATACCAAAGTATCTCAGTTCGGGACCAGAAAAAGTGATTGGCTTGTCAGGAATTTATTCAATATTATTTATTCCGTCCCTTTAATAGCCACGTTTTACCACCTAATTTATCCTATGCTTTTGCCGAAACCCTGTTGCTGCCATCGCGGTAGCAAAATTTATTAGCACCCTGGTAGGGTCCGATATAGGAGAATAATTAATACAGTCTACAGCTGAACACTCTTCTATATTTTCGCTGCAAAATCGCCGGTATTGTGACTGAGTAGAAATCATTGAGCTCGTGGCCTAGTCGAACCGAGTGATTGGAATCAATCACTTCAGTTAAATTAAATAAACTAACTACAAACAACTCTAGTATATTTCTAAGACCCACTGGCGTAGCGGAAATACAAGAAATAAAAAAAGACCTCAATAACACAGGATCTACGGGTCATGATGAAATTTGCACAAGAGTAATCAAAACTTGTGCAATCGATTTATCTCCGATCCTGACATATCTAATCAATCCATCCTTCCAAAACGGTATATTTCCAACCCCTTTAAAGATTTCTATCGTGAAACCATTACATAAAAAAGGCAACAAAGATGACATGAATAATTACAGACCAATTACTCTCATCTCCATACTGGCTAAAAATTTTGAGAAAGCAATGCATAGGAGAATAACATCGTTTCTATTAAGATACGATATACCTATTAAAAACAGAACAATATGGGTTCCAAAAAGACAAGTCAACAACTCAAGAATGTTTCTCAGTAATCAAGCAAATTTCACACTACATGGACAAAAACGTACCAGTATTAGCTATTTTATTTGATATGAGTAAAGCTTTCGATTGCGTCTGCCACAAAACTCTGCTGGCGAAGCTCGAATTGTACGGGATTCGTGGTCAAGCATATAACTAGCTAAGGAGCTACCTAGAAGATAGAGCACAATATGTGGAAATTAATAAACTGAACAAATTCCTAGAAAAAAACAAGTTACAGATTTAAATTTCAAACTAATAAATTTGGCGTGCCGCAGGCACCATTTTGGGATCACTATTGTTCTTATTATACGTAAATGATTTACCGGATATCTCAAAATATCCCTGCATATTATTTGCAGATGACATATCTGTCATCATACACAAAGCCTCAATGACAGATTATGAAGCAGAAATTAATGATGCAATAGGAAATAATATTTCCTATTGCAGTTTTACATCGGAACAATATCACTGTACCCACATGATTATACTATTTATATTTTTTATGCACTAACCCGTGCCAAGGACAAATTTAAAAACCTATTTAGAGGTTAAAAATGTGAATGTAAGTAACTGAAAAGTAGGTAGTCGGGGCTGTAAGTGATGCAATTTACTTAAGCCAGATTTTGCTGCCTGTACGTAATACAGAGAATAGTGTAAGGAGGTTCGAAATTTCACTGATGCCGGTGAGTCGCCCATTAGCTGAGTTGGAAGAGCGCTGGCACGGATAGCCAGAGATTGCGGGTTCGAATCCCGGCATGGGTGAAATTTTTAGCCTCTAAATAGGTTGTAAAATATATAATTAGTATTTCTTAATGATTCGCGATACTCATACATAGTTATATATTAAACGAGTCTATTAGCGATTATTTATTCGGTAAAACGTAATTACCTTATTTCCGATGTTTTGGCAGCGTTACAGTTGCCGTGGTCACGGGTAGACTGAAGGAGCGAGTACAGTCAATTATTGTTGGTAGTCACTATTAAGTTTTCGCAGCAGGCCGACAAATATAATGTTGTCACAAGAGGAAGGATCCAGGCGACTGAGGCAACGGCAGGCCGGCCTTTACCCCACCATGCGAAAACAATTAGTCATACTAGTGTTTGCGCCTGGCTTTCGTCTATATCAAAATAGTGGCGTCAGATCGGTTTGTCTGTTGAAATTATTATTTATTGTGTAAATATGTTCATAGGTTTAAGTGTATGTAAGGTTGAGTGTATTTAGTTTATTAATAATAATATTCATATTAAGTAGTAATAAATTTTAATAATCCGTATTATCTTTTTGATTTAATTAAGTAGTTAGTAAGTTGTAATCAGGCACTCATTGTAAATAATAAATTTCTTAGTTACAGTGATGTAACAAAATGTGTTTCGTAGTTTACATTTCGTTACAACACAACACTCACTACGTCAACGGACAGGTCCGGTGATAAGGCGCGTCCTTTTTATTTACTTAACACTGGATTCCACGTACTTGAAAGCTTGAAACCATCTGTTGAAATTCTTGTGTCGGGAAATAAGGCAATTACATTTTCGTTATCGTTATCAACCCATGTATGGCCCCACTGCTGGGGCACGGGTCTCTTCCTGCATCGCTGGAAGGTTCGGCCATACTCCACAACGGGAGCCAAGTCCGGGTCGGTGGAGGATTGTAAGACAGTGGCGGGCCTTACTGTCAGAAGTTATCAAGCCGCTCATAAGCCCTCTAACATGGCTTAACGACTGCCATTACATGACAGCCGGCACCAACGGCTTTACGTGCCTTGCGAAGCACGGAAGCGCTCGGAAAAATGCAACGTTACATTTTACACCAAATAACGTTTTGCCTAATAAATAATGCGATTAAACCCATTTAATACATAACAAACTAAATAATTTTCGAATGAAATATCCATATTAGCTTACAACATGGTTAAGGTACGTACTTCGGGCGAAAGGGCCGTAGGGTTGATGTTCTTAGTTATTAAGGCTGTGTTTATGCTTAATTGGAAGGGTATGTACTTGTAGGTGCTTAAATTAAGGTACTAGTTATTACTCTGATACAACTTACGTAGATAGGACCGCCTTCAATTTAACCCTTAGAGTCGCGAACAAGATTGAATACACCTTATTATTATTTGGATTTATAAGATAAGATAAGAATATTCTTTATTGTATACCAGAGCACATATTATAAAACATGTAAAGATACTAAGTACAAAAAGTACATTTGCCGGCCTTATTGCTAAGCAATTTCTTCCAGACAACCTTATGACGGAATGTTGCTGAAGGAAATAAGAGACGGGCAGTCGGCGCAAATATTTATCTGTTGATAACTATATGTACACTGTTGTTTTGGCATGTATAGTCGGTTAGCTTTTAGAATATACCTACTATCGGATAGAATCGGATATATTCGTGTAATAAAAATATCGGAACTAATATGACACTTAATTTCGAAATCATCAGTACAAAACCGGCGAAAATTGGCGAAAACCAAAGCCTACTCTAGAGCCCGAGGTATATTCTAAAATCTGATAGAATAATCTTGTATGTTTTTATGTCTACTTCCTTCTCCAATATATTAGTTCAGTCCGTCCAAAGGTTGTCTGGAAGAGATCACTTTTAGCGACAAGGCCGCCGTCTGAGTGCTTAGTGCGAGTTTTTTAACTACTCGATCGCGTTAACGTAAACTCATATTTCTATGGCATCGAGGAAGCGCCACCTAGCGACAAGTATGGAAATTAAAATTGCTGAGTGCGAGTTGTAATAGTTTACGTTGAGAAGTGAACACGTTTACCAGCCAAAACACGAATAAACGCGAGTGCGAGTTGTACTGTGACAGCGTTTTGCCAGTTCGAACGGTTAACTTACTCATACTCACTACTCAATGCTCGATTAACGCGGTAGTAAAGTCATTCGATTGGATCTGTCAAACTCGCACTAAGCACTCTGTACTCTTAGGTTAAGAAATATCTGTGTAATTTTTAAAAAACCTATTTAGAGGCCAAAAATTCCACCCATGCCGGGATTCGAACCCGCGACCTCTGGCCATCCGTGCCAGCGCTCCATCCAACCGAGCCAATGGGCGACTCACCGGCATCAGTGAAATAGGTTTTTGGCGCGCTCTCACGACTCACTCAATAACTTTGTTCTTTGCTCAATAACACGACTCAATAACTTTGTTTGCTCAGTTATTATGTATTATTTTTGTTGCACTAACCCGTGCTAAAGACTATGTTAAGTTGTGTGATGGAATATGAGCAATATATATATATTGGCCTTTTTGCATCTACTTAATGAGATGATTTATACAGCGTCCAGTGGTATCTTCACTCACACTAGATGGGTGAAGGGACCACTCCGAAGTGCCTGGGACATGGTTTTATAGATGGTGTAGGCTTGCCCAGCACCTATACCATCCTGACAGCTTAGTCGGCCTAGCCCACAGGAAAGACTAGTCAATACGTGCGGAGCCAACCAAGCCGCGGGTTCCCTCACGATATTTTCCTTCACCGTTAGCGTGTGGTATTGCGACTAAAAATTTGCAAATGTACGTAACTTTGAAATTAAACAAAGTTGGTACATGCCCGCACTTGGGAACCTGGGGCTCCTGCTTGTGTGGTATCAGGAGATGAACGTAGGTTGGAGAATAGAAATCACATCTTAGTTGTAGTGTGTCCTCGTGTATTGTATGAAGTGAACTTAAATAAAATTGTGCATTTGCTTATATTCTATGTTAAGTGCTGGCTAAACATAAAGTGCAAGTTATTGTAATAATGAGGCTACACGCCTACTACACTTGCCAGTCCATGGTTCTACCCACTGAGCTACCACCGCTCCGAATATGGGCAATAAAACCAGGATTACTATTGTAGAGTATTTCTTACTGATTCGCGATACTTATACATAGTTATCTTCTTTCTAATGCACTAACCCGTGCTAAGGACAATTTTAAAAACCGATTTACATACTTATTTATTAACGGGTCTGATTGCGATTATTTGTTGAGCGTGTATTTTAGGTCCGATAATGTGAAGCCTATGTTGACTTGTAATCTAAGTGTATTTACTTAATAAAATGCATGCTTAAAGTTTAAACTTTTCGATATTGTCACACCAGAATGGTAAAATTGCATTGAAACTTAATGTACTTATAAACAACCTCGCACATGTACTTTATGACAATAAATATATGTTTTTTTTAACTAAAACTTTCGTAAGCACAACAAGCATGGTCTCTGCTCACCATGATTAAGCTCTGCGAATCGGAGCGAAACCTGGTCGGACTTTTCCGATATAACAACACCCGTAAGTAAATCCGGACTAACAGTCTACAATAAATATATGATTGATTGATTGTTTGTTAAAACGTAATTACCTTATTTCCCGACGTTTCGGCAGCGATACAGTTGCAGGTTGCAGTAGCGTTACAGTTATCTTTCTTTATTAACTTTCTTATGGAATATGCTCGCCATGTACACTTTTTTATTTTTGTAATATTCTGCTTTTTATACTAACTAGCTGTACCCCGTGGTATTACCCGCGGCTTATCGACTTTCCCATGGGAATAAGATAGTTGTAGACTTTTAGTCCGGATTTACTTATGGGTTGTTATATCGGAAAAGTCCGATCAGATTTCGCTCCGATTCGCAGAGCTTAATCATGGTGAGCAGAGACGGAGCTCGCGTCGTCGGTTGCTCGTCTCACTCTGAAACTAAAAGCTACAATGTGTTGTGCTTACGAAAGTTTTAGTTCAAAACATAAGACATTTTTCCGCAGTAAAACGAAACCTATGTAATAATACAAGGTGTCAGCTATCTCTACACAAAATTTTATTAAAATCGCTCCAGCCGTTTAGACGTGAAGAAGCAACAAACATAACACACTCACAAACTTTCGCCTTTATAATAATACATGTGATATATAAGTACGATACATTGACGACCTCTGTGGCGCACCTGCCTACCATGCCAGAGGTCCCGGGTTCGATCCCTGGCTGGGGACAAAAAAAAACAGGTCTTGGACGTTTACATGTTTGTGATGTCGTTGTTTCTGGTTCCCACGACACAGGGTATCCTAGTGTGGGGCCAGAAGCAAGGTATGTGCCTGCATGTAAATGGTAATGTTAAAAAAAAATGTTAAGTGTCACTAATCATGTCTTATCCATTGTTCCAGCCCAAACTACAACCCCGGACAATGCAACAGTGGAGCACACGCTGACCTTGACTTTGACCCGCGCTGAGCTGGCCGGGCGGCTACGCTGCGTGGTGTCTTCTGCCGCGCTACCAGAGCCGCTGAATCACGACACACTGCTGGACGTCCAAGGTATTACCACCGTTTCTGACCCTAAGCACAAATGCTAAGCTCAACTGGTTGGGCCGTGGGCACTTTTGTTTCCCGTCGGTACAACTGATTTGTCTGCTGGGAAAAAAATGTACTCATGGCTCAACTTATAAAACCTCTAATCGACGGTTGTACCTAAGATGTTTGCTGTCAGTGCTAGAGACCCTTCTGACTCACCGTACCACCGCTCATATTCAATACTCAATACTCAATACTTTATTGCATTCCACAAGTTTCAAGGTTGTTACATTATAACTTAACAGTTATTTGATAAGATCTTTGTGGACCCTGTATTCTCAGTAGTACAGTGGCTTGATAATACTACCAGTTGTACTACGGGGAATTGGAATAATTTCTGGATTCCCTACGAATCAACCGGTTGAGCAAAATAGTTGCGTCGTGGGCCCGAGTTGAGTCGTTGGTAACTCAGTTGAGCTGACGGGAAACAAAAGTGCCCACGGCACAACCAGTTGAGCATAGCAGTTGTGCCTAGGGTCAGAAACGATTAACACTGATTTAATTCATTGTTAGAATATTTTCGGGGTTTAATCGCGTAGTAATTTATTGCTATTTTACCTCGACGTTTCGACGACGTTACAGTCATCGTGGTCACGAGAAGACTGATGGCTGGCACCCGTTCGCATCTTCGGCTGATAAAGTTTCAGACTACTCTCAATCAGCTATCACAAAGCACTATTAGGGTTGCGACACACTACAATGACAATATCGGACGATAAGCCATGCGACTTTTTTCCACTCGAACACTTCTTGATGACCTGACTGCTTAGTGCGAGTTTTTTAACTACTCGATCGCGTTAACGTAAACTCATATTTCTATGGCATCGAGGAAGCGCCACCTAGCGACAAGTATGGAAATTAAAATTGGTGAGTGCGAGTTGTAATGGTTTACGTTGAGAAGTGAACACGTTTACCAGCCAAAACACGAATAAACGCGAGTGCGAGTTGCACTGTGACAGCTTTTTGCCAGTTCGAACCGTTAACTTACTCATACTCACTACTCAATGCTCGATTAACGCGGTAGTAAAGTTATTCGATTGGATCTGTCAAACTCGCACTAAGCACTCGGATCCCACGTTTGCGACATTTTAAAACCACATTCAGTCCTTTCATCCATCTAGTGTGAGTGCTGATGATGCCACTGGACGCTCTATAAATCAATAAATATTCTATAGCCTCCTGCAGCCCAAGCATTTTTGTCAGACTTCTTTATTACCGCCCATGTACCATATAATGGACATAAATAATTTGTGCATTACAGCCCAAGATACATTTAAAGATTTTTTATAGTTAGGCATTTTCAAATGACTTGATAATTTTTTTTGGTACTAATTACGTATGAAAGGACCTAATTGCATTAAAAAAAACGTATAACTATATTGGTCACCCTAAAGGACATTGGGCGTTAGTTGCATAAACTCATATGTTGCAATTGTGATTTAAAAGGAACATTGGGCTGATGAACAGTATAATAACAGTATAAGGTAGTTAAATAAAATATCTTCAAATACCAAAAATAAGAGATTTATTAAAATGTTTGTCGTAATTAATACTCAGTACTACGTCACTTATATAATTAATTAGGTATCTGCTTGGTAAATATTAGCAAACAGGTTAATTGATTTAATGACTTTGCTTATTGTAAACGTCCTAATTGTATAATTTTAATAATGAAAGTCAGATAAATAATTCCTTTGTTTAGTCAAGCATAAAAGGGACTGATTGACATGATTTGACTCAAATATTCGCAAATGTCAGATGAATATTTTTTTGAGTCAAAAAAATATTCATCTGACATTTGCGACTCTTCCTTGGATGGAGAAAGTTCAATTTCAATTTAATTCAAAAGTTAAATCTTACATGCCCGTAGCTGACCTATCTTCCTTGTTGCTTGTGGTCTAGTCAAATCGAGTGATTAGAATCAATGGCTTGAGTTATGCAACAACAGACGCGGACAGGTGTCGGATGTGTGACCATCCAGGGACTACTTCTAGTGGTATTTTTCCGAGCGATTCCGTGCTTCGCAAGGCACGTTTAGCCGTTGGTGCCAGCCGTCATGTCATGGTAGTCAGGTATATCAGAGGCCTTATAGACGGTTTGATAACTTCTGACAGTAAGGTCCATCACGACTACGACGACGACTTTGACTACCACTGGTACGACCGCGTATTGCTTGGCTTGATATTGATGGTTCCGACTCTGATTATTCTGAACTTTCGGTGTCCGGACTAGGCATAGTGTCTCCTTGTCACTCAAGTCATCCTTGCTAGGAATGAAGTCACCTGCATTGGTGTCGTAAAGGTGCTCAATAAATTTCTTCATATCTCAAATGTTCTGTAATAACGACCCAATGTTAATTACAAGACACAAATACGAACATGGACCTGATGTAAGTAACGCCCACGGTGAATCACAAGGGACAAAACATTTTTACTCAATTTATTGTCCAAATTAATAGCTATTCCAAAAAAAATATTTGTCACACTGTAGAGAAACACGTCCGAATATGCAAAAAAACACTAATTTTATAACAAAAACCACAAATAGCATATGATAAATGTCGATTTAACTTACCTCGCTTACGTGGATTCGCCATTTTTAAACTTTGGAGGGCTCTCGACTGTTTGTTTTTTTTTATATTGGTATGATAAGCACGAACTTCAATAGAAAAATCTTCACCAATCACGATGAAGGAAGCCAGGAGAAGCTACGGCGGCAAATTCAAAATCTACACAAGAAAACTTGAATTGTCCATTCTGAGGTACAAGGGCGGTAATCAAAGTGAACTAGTTTCTAATGTTGGGCTGTAAGCATGTTGGCTATTGTGAGAATTGCAAGGGACATTGGGCCGCACGAGGTTATTATAAATAGTAAATTCAAAAAGTCATTACATAAAATAGATTTCAAAGGCAAACTTATCTCTAACAGAGATCTCTTCCAGCCAACCTTAGCATTGGGTGTTTAAATTAAGATAGCGGGAGGAAGGGAGAAATATTTATAACTATACGAGTATAAATAAGTAATTATACGATAATACACTTACATATAAATATATACTTATATATACATAAACCTATCATCATCTCATTACGTAGATCTAGAGGCTATACCGGATTGAATGAAATTTTGTCAATACGTTTAGAGGACTTAGGGCCGTTTTCTCCATAGAACCAAATCTAGATTACGGCAAGCTAAATCCGGTTTTGGACTCCTAATCGAGATTACAATAACAAATTGGATTTCTCCAACATCGTAAACCAAAGTTTAAACTGAAGTCTCTGAACGGCCGATATTGGACGATTAGCTTCTAAAACCAGATTAACAGTCAGACAAATGTCAGATATCAGCTGCCAAAAGACGTCAAAGGTTTTACTTTACCAAATATTGTTTTCACTATTGAATGGTGAATGTTGGATCCCTTTTTCGTTTTAACATCATCTTTTATGATACCTAGCCGTTCAAAATTTATTTCGCACAAAACAAACCGCGCCAGAAAAAAAAAATTCAAAATTGCCGAAAAAATTTATGAAATTACACAGAATAACCGGAAATATCACAGAATTCTCGACATTTTAGACAGCTGCGTTTCGAAATAAAAAATTAACCCAAAATCTTAGCGTTTTTTGTCTAATCTGTAACTAGAACTAGATTTCGTGAACTAGATCAAAAAGTTACGGGAGAAATCGGATGGTCATAAATCTATTTTTTTAACTTCGTTCAAGCATGATCCGGATTATGAAATCCAGTTTTGCGCAGCAAATGGAGAAAACGGCCCTTAAATATTTGGGTGCAAAAGCAATGTTAACTTAGCTCTATAGTATAGTAGCACACATATTCAATACCGCATTTTAATAGACTGGATACTGTATAAATAATCTCAAATCAAAAGTCGTTCAAGCCTAGTGTTCAAGCCCAAAAAACTTATCTTTCACTCCTCATTCAGTCGCAGACCACAGCGAATCCAACTAAAACAATTCCAAACACAATCCTCCGGGACAAAAATACTTGGACGCCCGAGTGCCATTCCTAACGTCTTATCTAAAGCTACGGAACCCTATTCGGAAAATTAGAGCCATTAATTACCCAGTATCAAGGCTGAGCCGCTTAATGAAAATTTATTCCCGGGAAAATTAAACGGGAAAAAGTGGGAAGTTACAATTAAATGTCCCCGGGCGCTGTAGTCGTTTGCTGGGCCGTCATACGGATTTGTTATGGCGACCTCGGGAATAACTGTGGCGTCTGTGGAGTCGATTAATGTTTGGCGTTTTTACGGGTGATGTTTGAAATCTTTTTACAGTCTGTTAGCTTTTAGAATATACCGCGGCTACTATCGGATAGAACCGATTATATTGCAATAAGGTAAGGTTTATTTTTTATTGTTATTTCTAACTTTACCCAACTTTAAAAACCCATTTAGAGGCTAAAAATTCCACCCATGCCGGGACTCGAACCCGCGACCTCTGGCTATCCGTGCCAGCGCTCTTCCAACTGTGCTACTGGGCCTAACCTAACATAACCGGCATATCTTTATAATACTCTCTGTATTACCTACAGTTTTTTTTTTTTTTCATAAACATATTACACAGATCTCGTTAGCACTATACTAAGTACATCTAAATGACTTCTGTTATAGGTGCTAACTCGACGATAGAGTTAATACAATAAATACATAGATAACATCCAAGACCCGAGACAAACTAGAAAAGTTCGTTTACTAGTTTCACCCGGCCGGGGATCGAAACCGAGACCTACGGTTTTACCGTCAGCGAGCCAAACCGCTGCGCCACCGATGCCGTCAAGTACAGTATTTATACAACTTTTCAAAATAGTGAAGAAAAGTTTTATACAGAGCAGGAAATAGTATAGTACACTTGTGTCCTTTCGGGGAAAACCTAAGCTGACTCTAAAGCCCGAAGTATATTCTAAAAGCTAACAGACTGTAATTACATACATAACCTTATGCCAGAGGGGTAGGCAGAGACCAGGGACTGCCACTTGCCACGATCCTGACAGATCACCTTCGCTTTATCAACGTTCATAAGTCGTTGCATGCACGCACGGTTCCGGGTACTGTTTATCTTCCCTTTTGCTAATACATCCCCTATTGATCGATAAATGAAGCTGGGCTGGTAAGGGTACCAGCCCAGCTTCATTTCATTTCAACCATTCATTTAGAGACTCGCCCCTCAGGTCTAAAACTGGTATACCTCTTTTATAAACCTATTTAGAGGCTAAAAATTCCACCCATACCGGGATTCGAACCCGCGACCTCTGGTTATCCGTGCCAGCGCTCTTCCAACTCAGCTAATGGGTGACTCACCGGCATCAGTGAAATTTCGAACCCCTTTACAATATCCTCTGTATTACGTACAAGCAGCGACATCTGGCTGAAGTAATTTGCATCACTTCCAGCCCCGAGCACCTACTTTGCAGTTAGGTTTTACATCGGAATGATATCGCTGTACCCACATGATTATATTCTTTTTAATGCACTAACCTGTGCTACACTTTTACAAACCTATAAAAACATATGAACCTATTAAGGATACGAGTACCTCTGCTATAGTATAGATCTAGATTGTACAACGGATACCTAGTTTAACTTGTAACGTACACTAAAACGCAGTTTCCGTGCTCTTCAAAGGAATAAAGTATTTTTGCACCTTTAAACTTTGAACTACGGTAACCTAACTAAGGTACTACAAACACGGAAAAGTACTCAGACTGAGGCCATTTGTCCAAATCACAGTATGGCGGCTCCCAGCGGGAATTGAACCCGCGATCTCTCTATATAGACCAAGGTATTACGGTACGGCAGTCCTATGAAATAACGAAAGTCTCAGTGACTATTCATGTATTCTCAAAAGAATATGTCATATCATAGCATTAAAAAGTGAAAATTACTTTGTTAAATTTCGCCAAAAACCCCAAAAGCACCATGCGGTTAGTTGTGGGATTTTTGGCGGAATTAAGCAAAGTAATTTTCACTTTTTAATGCTATTATGAATTTCCGCAAAGTAACGCCTGATTCTATACAATGTCCTATTTACATAATTTCTCATCAATTCTAAGCAAAAGACGTACAAAACTTGTCAGCATTTGAGTTAAAATAATTTTAACGCTTTAACCGCAGAGCTAGTTTACATTTATTGGTTTTTGACTTTATTTCAAAGTGTTAAGATTCAATTTAGGGTAGGTACTATTAGCCCCAGCTGAGGGGACTGTCACGATGTCGACAACGGCTGAAAAATCAATTCAATTCCATTATTCATACGGGCAAAACGTTGTATTGTTTGAGTTCTTGATGGTAATTTTATAATTTTTTTTTACTAAATCTTAAGGTCATCTTAAGGTCACAATTACATAAGGCGTCCCGTCTCACTCGCAATTTTTTTTAAATATCATTATTAATTTATTTTAATGATTTAAGGCCGTGGGATTGGGATTAGAACCCACGTCCTCCCATTGAGAAGCCGATATTCTACCGCTTCACTACCACCGCTCCGTTTTCTGTATAATATTTTATACAAATAGTTTATTTCAAAAACAATTTCCAAATGACAGCTCTACTTCTTTGCATACACTTTTTTCACAATAACTAAAAATGAAAAAGATGAATGAAGAAAGATTGACGTGAAAGTGAGCGGAAAGGCCGATAAGGGACGTGCCAGGCGGACATACGTCGACCAAATAGGGGATGTATTAGCAAAGGGGAAGATAAAAAGTACCCGGCACCGGCGTGCGTGCATGCAACGACGTATGAACGTTCATGAAGCGAAGGTGATCTATCAGGATCAGATGGCAGTCCCTGGTCTCTGTCTACCCTTCTGGGATGCAGGCGTGAGGTTATGTAGATCTGTGTAGACTAAAAATGTTGGACTGTGAAAGACAAAACCAAATTAAAATATTGTCTCTCAAAATTTCAACCAAAATATTAAGAGATAGAAAGGCACCTCATTTCATTAAAAAAAATATCACAAAACTCGAAATTAAACTCGACGTTTCAAGATTAATTTCGGCTGTAATCTAAATTAATCATCACGTAATTACATTTTCGTTAATCACCTTGGCCACGGGAATAACAAGAAGTACTGCTCAACAAACATTACAATATTATATTCTTTTTAATGCACTAACCCGTGCTAAGGACAATTTTAGAAACCTATTTAGAGACCTATTTAGAGGCTAAAAATTTCACCCATGCCGGGATTTAGCCTCTAAATAGGTTTTTAAATTTGTTCCTTAGCACGGGTTAGTGCATTAAAAATAAAAATAGTGTAATCATGTGGGTACAGTGATATCGTTCCGATGTTAAACCTAACTGCAAAGTAGGTAGTCGGGGCTGTAAGTAATGCAATTTGCTTAAGTCAGATGTCGCTGCCTGTACGTAATACAGAGAATATTGTAAAGAGGTTCGAAATTTCACTGATGTCGTGAGTCGTCCATTGGCTCAATTGGTAGAGCGCTGGTACGGATAGCCAGAGGTTGCGGGTTCGAATCCCGGCATGGGTGAAATTTTTAGCCTCTAAATAGGTTTTTAAATTTGTTCCTTAGCACGGGTTAGTGCATTAAAAATAAAAATAGTGTAACCTATTTAGAGGCTAAAATAATAATAATAATAGGTGAGTCGCCCATTAGCTCAGTTGGAACGGATAGCCAGAGGTCGCGGGTTCAAATATATATATATTAAGATATATTAAGCTTGCCTGAATCGCGGTTCAAAAAATATGTTAAGCACACTTTGTGCCAAAAGGGCTACTATAACATATAGGATTTTTAGATGACAATGAGGTCTGGAATGAAAGCCAGTACAATGTATGAGTTCTATGTTTAAAATAATCATGTAAACTACGTTAATTAAGGACTTTTGAAAAAACTAAGTTAGGAGCTTTTTGTCCATTTTTTCTCCTAAATGATCTAGATTTTGAAATAGACACCAAAGTAAATAAAATGTTAATTGCCGCCAACAATACACTGGTTGAAAGAATAGGAAAGAATAAAATATATACATACATAACCTCACACCTGTATCCTAGAGCGGTAGGCAGAGGTCAGGGACTGCCACTTGCCACGATCCTGACAGATCACCTTCATCAACGTTCATAAGTCGTTGCATGCATTGCACGCGCGCTGGTTCCAGGTACTTTTTATCTTCCCCTTTGCTAATGCATTCCCTATTTGGTCGATGTCCGCCTGGGATCAGCCCTTCCACTCACATTCGCAGTATATATTTGTTTGGTCAATCTTTCTTCCTTCAACAGAATAAAATACACATTTTTACAAACTAATCTCAGCCAATGACTTATAGTGTCATTGGCAGTAATCACTTATAGTGTCATTGGCAGTTTTTATAATTTATATAAAAACAGTGACCCATGATATACGCAGTTGGCAGCAAAAGGCACAGTGCTCAGCGCGGGGATAAAATTGAAATTGCACAGATATTTCTTAACCTAAGAGTAGAGACGGCGGCCTTATCACTGAAAGTGATCTCTTCCGGGCAACCGTTTGATGGATTGGACTAATATATTGGAGAAGGAAGTAGATGTACAAATATACAAGTTTATTACAAAGGTATAAATGAATACATGCCTAAATAATAGTGTATATTTATAGTTATCAACGGATAAATACTAATAATTTACATAAATAAAAAATATACATGATTATATAAATACATAAACACTTAACAAAATATATATGGAAAGGACATAAAAAAACCACAAACAACAACAGATCAACATTACGATATTGATGATGACTATGGTATTTACAGAGCGTCGGCTAGTGTGTAGGAAAATACAACTTTTTGGAATGTCGACATTACAGCGGTTGACTAAACGCCTTGGCTTGCCTAAAATCCAAAAACAACCAACTTTGAATTGGTCTCCAAAGTGCACCATCTAAGTTTACATTTCACTGCCAGTGCCTCGGGTTTTTAACAAGAGCCCCCTTAAGACGTTGACTTTAGAAATATAATGCTGATAAATACGTCGCCAAGGCAACGGGCCGGAAATAATCTGATTATAGCCTGCTTGCAAGAAATCACTTAATGCAGGCCATTCACAGCGAGCATTCAGACTCCATTGACGATTGAGTCGATGGAGGACACAAACGTATTATTATCTTTCATATCGCATCTTCGCAAAAGTGAAAATCATAAATATCTATTACTATGACAGCTAATTATAAAACCTAGAGAAAATAAACTAGGCGTTAAAGCGTTTAATCCAGAACAGCCCGTTTTTTTCGGAAATGCCATATTAATGTTCAATAGAATAGATATTACTATTATTATAAATACTTTATTGCACCATAAAATTGTACAATGCGGCGAACTTAATGCCATAAGCATTTTCTACCAGTCAACCGCAGGAGGTATAACGAAAACTTGGCAGGCGTGCAAAAAAAAAAAGGAAAAAGAAAACCTTACAGATTAACTATATACTTACACATATAATACACTAAACATATATATGAAAATAATAGTATATAAATATATATATACATACTCATCACATTAAATACATATATATATATATATATATATATATATATATATATATATATATATATATATATATATATATATATATATATATATATATATATATATATATATATATATATATATATATATACATAAACATCACTATAAAATACATATGATATGTACACACTGAAAGAGACAAGGAATACCATATAAATTACCATACATATGAAATCTAAATATAATGAAAAGGGAGGACATACTCGTACATCGGAAAGACTCTTCACATAAGGAGTGGCTAAGGGAGTTTGGGGTAGCACTTCTCGAGGAAGTGTTCCCGGGCAAGAGCTTTGAAGGAATTTCGAGATGGGGCTTTACGGATATTATCAGGCAGGGCGTTCCAAAGCCGGACGGCTGAGACGCAGAAAGAGCTAGAGATGAAACCAGTATGGTGAGAGGGTGTCTAAAGAAGAAGATTTTGGGAGGAACGGAGTTCTCTGCTATGTGTGCAAGATAAAAAAGCAAATTGAGACTTAAGATATTGATATCACAGTATTTAATATTCATTTATTTAAATACGTTTATTTGTCATGAATAAAAAGAATACAATAGCAATGTAGCGGACTCAATGCTAAGCATTTCTTACTAGCCAACTTTAGGTGGACAAGTTAAAATAACGTGTTGTATAACAACATATTATGATTTTTTCTTCATTGAACTAACATTTCTTATTGACCATAAAAATTGGATGTTCATTGCATAGTAATTTTAGGAACCCTTTTTCAATCAACCACCCGGATTTAGACTTTGAATGATCTAGATCTCAAAATAGACCTAAGTGCTATTTTAAATTCTAGTCCAGTGTCATTTTAGACAGTAATTTTGACTAGTAGAAAGAGGAATTATAATAATCAGTATTTATTTAGTTTTATTAAACGCGGCTTTGTATTAAAATACCTGTACTAAAAAACATGTTTAATAATCATAATAAAGACTTTTCTCCGATTAATGCCTTTTTTTAGAGTTTATAATTCAGCTATATATAAAAGTGAATCAAGTCACGTGGTATCAAGTCGCAGTTACAACATTTTGGTATATTTAGTCCTCGGACAAAACCTCAATAACGCTCGATTGCTCCCCAGTGAATACTCGCCGCTGAGTTTGCAAAGTAAAAAGTCAGACTTTTTCAGCGCCAAAGAAAAAATGCCTTCAGACAACGGAGTCGAGATATATTGTTTAATGTTGTTGAAATCTTATTCATTGTAAGGAAAAGTGTAATAAAGTAGAAGGAAGAAAAGCGAAGCACCTTCTTTACTACCGGACGGATTTCCCAAGTTAATTTGGTGGTCTCCGGTTTCTTAGATCGCTTTGAAGGCGTAAGACGACCAGATAATGATTTAGTGAGACTTCTGTAAGTTAGGTTTCGCATTGTATCTTTGGGATACAATGTTTTTTGGGCACATACAATGGTCGTGGAAATAAATTCACGTAGTGAGCACGAATTGTGGTGAGAGGCGGTGAAATTTTGTAGAGAACTTTCACGGATTGGAAAGTCTGATTGACATTTGATACAACTGCGCTGCCATAGCAGATTTTTAGTTTTGGTAGAGGAAACCGAATTTTTCTAAATATTAGAGGTTTTTTTATCTAGCCTATACACGTCCCACTGCAGGGCACGGGCCTTCAGAGAGAGCGTGAATTTAATTACCGCGTGTGCCCACCGCGGATTGGCAATTTCAAGCGCTGAGGTTGGTATTTGAACACCTCAAAATCAAAGGTTCCCTCACGATGTTTTTCTTTACCGTAAGGGAGGGTGAGAGAGCGGTGGTCGCCTAGTGGGTTGAACAACGGACTCGGAAGCCAGAGATCGTGAAGCGTCCAGTGGATACACTTTTGGGCGCAAGCTCAGGGCATATCTGCTGGAGCTTCAGAGACCTCTGTTCCACTCCCTTCCAACCACTCACCGTAAAAACGCAACATTGTATATGTCTATATATCTTGTATTCTTTTCCTATTTATTAAGTATATACATGTGTGCGAATTGTATATGTAATTACATTTGAATTTGAAATTGAAAAATGGTTTAATTATCGCAAAAAAGTACAAAAACAACTTAAAATAGACTAAGTTAATTACATACTTAGTTACTTTAGTGAATACCTAGTTAAATAACGCTATCTTATTTATCTTTTTATCAATATAATTACAGCTTATTATTCATTTGCGTAAAACTTTATTTGTATATTATTGTAGCTTACTCTGTCATTTAATTGTAACATTTTAAGTATCTTTTTCATTCTGTATAGATAATATGTATTATTCTACACAACATATAAGTATTTTATTCAATATGGTACTGCCCATGCTTGTTCGCACCGCAGTCTGTGACGCTCGTGGGGTAGAATCTGGCACTGACTGAAAATCAGCGCTGAAGGCTAGTCCATCAGCATACTGCTGAGTCAGTTGCCATTTATAGCAGCAGGGACACGCCGTGACCTTTCGTTTTTCTTTTTGTTTCTTGTGAATGTCATGTTTAGTAATATGTTTTTTTAAGTTTGTTTTGTTACTGTGGCATGTGCACTGTTTCTATAATAAATGTTTTTCTTCTTTTCTTCGAACCTGGTTCGATTGCCGGTGCGGGCATGTAACACTATAACTTTGTTTTCTAAGTTATTTAGAATGTTCATATGAAGTTATAGCCTCCTAAGCCCTGGAGGTAACAGTTACTTCAAGTCTTCTAAAACTACGTAGATTTTGAAAAACTTTTTCTTCTTTTAAAAACCTATTCTCGTTGTCCAAAAAATTATGAGGAAAATATTAGACTTGGAACAGTAAGTTTTACGGACTTCCTAACTAATCATTGGGTGTGAATTAGGAAAATTATTCGTGATGTCCTATTTCTAGGACGCCAGGGCTTAGAAGGATAGTAGAGGTAACATTAGATAGATTTTTTTGTATCCAATAAACACCTCATTGCAGGGCACATACCGTCTCTCAGAGAGAGAGAGAGCGTAGGCTTAATAACTAAGTGCACACCGCGTATTAGCAATTGACTAGTTCTTGAGGATAGGATTTCAGCCACTGAGTTGTGTGTTGCGTCGGTTTGGACATGTGCACACTGGTTCCACGCCCTAAGAGTAGCGGTCATAGGGTTTCGCGATAATAATGACTGTCGTTGTCATAGCTGATTATTATTATTATGGTGTTTTGTAATACTTTAAGCCATAACACAATAAAAAAAAAACAAAATAATCTTAAAAAGCTTATTTTATTTACAAAATTATGCATTTTTATTACACTTAAAAGAAGGTTTGCAACTTAATAACTATTAAACCTTACTATTTACATTTTATATTACAAATAAAGTAAATACTTAACTAACATCTAAGTATAAACACACAATTGGACAAAAAATATTATATTTACATAATAGGAGTTATGTAAAAAATAACATAAATACCTATCTTATTTTTTACATTTTTTCCTAAACCGACAACAAATTTAATACTTCTTTTGATAGAATAGACTTCTTCTTCTGTGGTAACCTTCTTAAACTAGAAATATAAGGATCCGAATTAAGGAGAAGTCTATGTATCAAGTCGGTGTTTGTGACAACCCGAGACATTTTCCTCGTGTTGTCACGCCTGAAGAGTTTGATTAATTTATTGCAAGATTCGGCGGCCTCTTCCGAAAGCTCACCTATTGACAATAATGCGTGTTCAATTACTTCCGACCCATGAATGAGGACCTTATGTACAGACGATGGCAAGTTGTACCATGGATAGGTAGCAACAAGTTTACGTGCTGTTTCTAGAGAATACTCTTTAAAAGTGGCGTTATTAATTTTGTATCCCGACGAAAGACACTGCAGCAGATTATGACATCTGTCAATAAGGATTTTATCTAATCCAGTAATTTCCGCTGAAACCGCTGAGTTAGAAAAAAACTTTCTGGCAGTGTTTCCGTCGTTAGATGTGCCACTTCCTCCACTTCGCGGTTTGTCGACTATTAGACCAAGTTTCTGCCTAAACTGTTGCTGCACATGTTGTTTTTTTTGTGCAAGAAGAGCTTTTTCGTCTGAAGAACGTACCTGCCATTTCTTTATGTCTAATCTATAAGAAACGTGAATTAAATATTCGAAGAATCGGATATACGAGTGAAGAGGAGATAGTCCAAATTGATAGGTACCACTATCTGCAGTTTTGCTCAGCGATTTATCAATGTCATTCATCTCTTTTGGAGTTGAACCACAAATATAACATCTACTACAAGATGTATCGCTCAGAGCACTGCACACTTTACCATCAACCATGGTTAATTGTAAAGAATGCTGCACTTTTATTTCATATTCACCGTGAGTGAAAGAAGTCGGTTGTAAACTATCAATTTTAGTCTTGAAATAAGCTTCTTCTTGCACAGAAAGGTCTTTGGATTCTTTGGCAAATTGGAATCGAATAGGCCTACAATACCTGGTGGAAGAAGGGCGCGGATTTTTCCAAACTATTTGATCTGGGTCGGAGGTATTGGACTTACAAACCAATTGAAGAGGACAATATGAAGTAACAAACATACTGCCATCATCATCGATACCAGAATCTCCAAAAATCTGTTTATATTCGCTGTGCCCCGTACTCCCATCGAAACCCCATTTTCCAATCAAAACAAATTCTTTATTAGGGTCAATATTATTCAAAACGGGTTTTTGGGATTCTAGTATCCGGCAAGCAGTATGATCTAACAATGATTGTAATTCTACTTCAGCAGATGATTCCGTGATAAACTCTTGCGATGGATAGCACCGCTTCTTAGCTTCTAACACTTTTTGATAAGATGGTAATGCATTAGGTGATTTTGCATTAACGAAGTCTTTCACCAAAAGATACTGATGTTTAGTCAGTTTTGTCTCATTTATAAGAGACAAGACTTCGTCAGTGCTGAAATTTAAAGATGCAGCGGCGTTAGATAGACTAGAATCGTCCAACAAAGAATTTATCGCAGAACTGTCTACTTTACTTAACTCTGCAAGCCTGCGGCGTTTTGATCTCTTGCTACATTCCTCAAAGTCCTTCCTGTGCTGGTGCTGTTGGGTGCTTGTCGAAGCTTCTGCTGCTGGCCGTTGGGTGTTGTGGCTCCCTACTGTTGCACAAGTTGGCAGAACGCAAACTTCAATTTCGTTCAGCCAGTCTCCGTACTTAGAGACCATGCGAGAATGGTTGCGCGTGACTTGCTTCCAAATTGCTACCAATCTTGTACAAACTTTAGTAACTCTTTTTTCCAAGTCATCAGCAATGTAATTCTCAACATCAGGCAGCAATTGTATTAGGTCTCGAAAAACTCGATGCCAACGCTCCAGTTCAGATTTGCTGTCTTTAATAGACAGCCAAGTATCTAGTACAAGCATTCTTTTGAAAGAACACTTAATACTAGTACCTAAAACAAAATAAAAATACGTTAAAAGCGGATCAAAATAGATACATGTTTCGTAGCAAGTGCTACGCGCCTGCTACGCGTTCAGGCGCGCGGCGTAGCACCTGGCTGCACCTTACAGACGCAGCATGACGCAGCTAAATTTGGAGAGGCCTAGTAGTAGACATTGTAACCCATATTTCTATACCAAATTGAATGGTACAAGTAGGTACAAACATAAGTAAAAGCTTCAACGTAAAAAATATACAGACATAAATACATAAAAAATGCCACGTTGGCGTAGCACTCTATTTAAAAAAAAAATGTAGAAGGAAAAGGCAAAATAGTAAAGTAAATTAATAATACATACCTGTGACTTCAAATTCCATTGTAAAATAGCAGGTCACAGACAAGTTGGAACTTAAACACACGCGTCGCGTCTTGGGCTAATTAAAGCACTTGGTGATAACAGGTTGATGACTAATTACTTGTGTTCACTTCGGATGCCGAAAAAGGAATGTTGGGAACAATAGATTGCGAAACCTTTTATACCCTCAGGTAGTATGACAATTAGTGGGTAACTGAGCCAGATATCATGGCTTAGCTCAGTCATTGCCATCCGAGTCCTATGACCTACTACGGTACCACCGTGATGTGGAGAGGATGAAGGAAGAAAGATTGATGAAACAAATATATATTGTGAATGTGCGGGGAAGGGCTGGTAAGGGACGTCCCAGACGGACTTACATCGATCAAATAGGGGATGTATTAGCAAAGGGAAAGATAAAAAGTACCCGGAACCGGCGTGCGTGCATGCAACGACTTATGAACGTCGATGAAGCGAAGGTGATCTGTCAGGATCGTGGCAAGTGGCAGTCCCTGGTCTCTGCCTATCCCTCTGGGATACAGGCGTGAGGTTATGTATGTAGATAGATAGATAGATAGAGAACACTTTATTGCACAACCAGAAAAATATTACAACCATGATTCTTAAATCTAAGTAATGTTATACAATTGGCGGTCTTATCGCTAAGAGCGATCTCTTCCAGACAACCTTTGTATGTAGTTGTGTGTATGTATATCTATGTGTGTCTGTGTTTGTGTGTGTGTGTGTGTGTGCGTGCGTTTTTTTCGAGCTCTCAACCTACGTCCTTTCTATATGACCCAGGCCTAAGTAACATTATGTGTCTCCCGCCAATGTGACCGAACGTTCATGCGAAGTCAAAATCATTTGGTCAAGTCATTTGTCGGCCGCTATATTATATCATAGACTCGATATCAACCCTTTATATGTCCCCACTGTTAGGGCACGGGTCTCTTGCTGTAGGGCAGGAAGGTTAGGCCATACAGCCAAGTCCGGGTTGGTGGAGGAGTGTAAGACAGTGGCGGGCCTTACTGCCAGAAGTTATCAAGCCGCCCATAAGGCCTCCGACATGGCTTAACGACTGCAATTACATGACAGCCGGCACCAACGGCTTAGCGTGCCTTGCGAAGCACGGAAGCGCTCGGAAAAAATGCTACTAGCATTAGCCAGATGGTCACCCATCCAGTACCCGACCGCGTCTGTTGTTGCTTAACCCAAGCGATTGATTCCAATCACTCGGTGCCGCTAGGCCACGAGCGCTTCTATTCTATATTGTAGACTCAGCCAATCCAATATCTCTAGAACAGGTTTACTAAAGTCAGGCTTTCTATTTTCGATTAATCAGCCCTAAGTGTATGCGGCAATCCCTAGACAATACGTCGCGAAAAACATTTGCTCTGATTAGGTGGGATTTCAATTCTCAAAGGTTGTTTGCTCGCGATTTGCGACGCTACGTGAACTGTGATACGAATAAAGAGTTTACTAAAAAATAATTTAAAAAACTATTTAGAGGCTACAAAATTCGCCCATGCCGCGATTTGAACCCGCAACCTCTGGCTATCCATGCCAGCGCTCTTTCCAACTGAGCTAATGGGCGACTCACCGGCATTAGTGAAATTTCGAACCTCTTTACAATATTCTCTGTAATTCGTACAGGATTTTTTAGCCTCTAAATAAGTTTTTAAAATTATCCTTAGCACGGGTTAGTGCATTAAAAATAACATATTATCCACAAACCAAAGGTTGACCGGAAAAATATGCTACTTAGCTTAAAGGTGATACTTACGGGGCTGCAAGTGATGCAATTCCTTCAGCCGAATGTCGCTGCCTGTACGTAATACAGAGAATAGTGTAAAGAGGTTCGAAATTTCACTGATGCCGGTGAGTTGCCCATTAGCTCAGTTGGGGAGAGCGCTAGCACGGTTAGGCAGATAATCTGCAGATAATAGCAGTATAATCATGTGGGTACAGTGATATCGTTCCGATGTAAAACCTAACTGCAAAGTAGGTAGTCAGGGCTGTAAGTGATGCAATTTGCTTAAGCCAGATGTCGCTGCCTGTACGTAATACAGAGAATAGTGTAAAGAGGTTCGAAATTTCACTGATGCCGGTGAGTTGCCCATTAGCTCAGTTGGGGAGAGCGCTAGCACGGTTAGGCAGATAATCTGCAGATAATAGCAGTATAATCATGTGGGTACAGTGATATCGTTCCGATGTAAAACCTAACTGCAAAGTAGGTAGTCGGGGCTGTAAGTGATGCAATTTGCTTAAGCCAGATGTCGCTGCCTGTACGTAATGCAGAGAGTATTGTAAAGAGGTTCGAAATTCTACTGATGCCTGTGAGTCGCCCATTGGCTCAATTGGTAGAGCGCTGGCACGGATAGCCAGAGGTTGCGGGTTCGAGTCCCGGCATGGGTGGAATTTTTAGCCTGTAAATAGGTTTTTTAAATTTGTCCTTAGCACGGGTTAGTGCATTAAAAATAAAAATAGTATAATCATGTGGGTACAGTGATATCGTTCCGATGTAAAACCTAACTGCAAAGTAGGTAGTCGGGGCTGTAAGTGATGCAATTTGCTTAAGCCAGATGTCGCTGCCTGTACGTAATGCAGAGAATAGTGTAAAGAGGTTCGAAATTTCACTGATGCCGGTGAGCGACCCATTGGCTCAATTGGTGGAGCGCTGGCACGGATAGCCAGAGGTTGCGGGTTCGAGGTTTTTATAAACAGTCCTTAGCACGGGTTAGCGCATTAAAATAAAATATGATAACATTATGCTACTTAGTGTTAAGTATGCTTTTGCACCCTACATTAAGTGTCTTGTGCAATATTTTTTTTTGAATCATAATAAGTTTGTGGTAAACGCTCACTAGTTTGCGGTATTTAGTATCAACATTTGTACACCGCCGCGACTCAGAGCGGTGGTAGCGGAGCGGTGTAGAACGCCGGCTTCTCAATCGGGAGTTCGTGGGTTCGAACCCCGGCATGTACCAATGACTTTGTTATGTACATTTGTGAAATTATAGTAGCAATACTACTCGCTGACGGTGAAGGAAAACATCGTAAGGAAACCCTAGTGTCTGAGGTGTTAGCGAACCTCAACGCTTGCTACGTACAATGGTCCAACTATGAGGCTAAGTGCGGAAACTCAGGTCTAACTAACTATCGCCGCGACTCTGCAAACGAAGTGTAGGACATCCTCGATTATTTATTAGGCAAAACGTAAATACCTTCATTCCCGACTTCTCAGCAGCGTTGCACTTGCTCTGATCACGGGTAGACTTCAGTGACGAGTGGGAATAATAAGGTGGTTACGTTTTGCCTAATAAGCAGTCGCGATTAGACCCATTTAGTTTATAACTACTAGCTTTTGTCCGCGACTCCGTCTGCGTGGAACTTTGATTCAAAATGTTGCGACCCCGTTCACTCCCTTAAGGATTAAATAAAAAAAAAACCGGTCAAGTGCGAGTCAGACTCGCGCACCGAGGGGTTCGTACAAACCTGTATTATAGACCTGAGTATTTGGTATGAATTTCAATTTAATACCTCTACGCGTTTATGAGGAAATGGGTAGTAAGTTTAAAATTATTAAAAAAAAATATATTATGTGATGTAACTAAAAATTTATGGTTTTCGTAATTTTTCCTTTATCTATGCTATAAGACGTTGCTTCGTACCAAATTTCAAGATTCTGAGTTCACGGGAAGCACCCTGTAGGTTTTGATTCCCTTGCAAGTGTCGAAAATTTGCGGCATAAACGGCTGTATCTTTTGATTGCGTTGGCTTAGAAGTTTAATTTTTCACAGCTTTAAGGGACAGTAGATCTGAGTAATTGATATAAATTTCAGCTTCATACCTCCACGCGTTCCTGAGAAAAAGGGTCTTGACAGACGGACGGACGGACGGACAGACGGACAACAAAGTGATCCTATAAGGGTTCCGTTTTTTCCTTTTGAGGTACGGAACCCTAAAAACGGCGAAACATGTGTTCATTCAATTGATTCTCGCTGTCGTTAGCCTGTACTAGTCCACTGCTGGACATAGCCCTCCCCTAAAGAGCGCCACGTTTTGGTATTAAGGGGGGGGGGGGTAATGTCTATAATCTAAGTCTCTGTAAATTAGACGACATTCTTTATAAAAAAAATTGCGAAACACGTGTTCATTCAATTGATTTTAAGTCTCTGTAAATTTAGACGACATTCTTTATGCAAAAAGGCCAATATTATTATTATGCGCATTGCGAATCATTACGACGATGTTAAACCGTGAATGTATGAAGTTGCATTCAAAAAAATTGGTTCTTTCAAAAGTTTCAAGATACAAAGAGTAGCAGAACATTTTCTATTTTCCAACTTCCGTGATTTAAAATAAGCACACGCATTACCATCCACTTAAGACTCGGCGCTCGAGTAAAAAAACCTATTTGTTTTCCACCCTCGCAGTTTATCAGACAGTAATTAGCGAAAACACATACAAGCTCCTGCCCTGAGGTGGATTTCATCGACCCTCGATATTGCAAGGTGGCGAAATACGCGTACCCTTATTAGGGGCAGTGTTGGGCCTACTTTTTTATCGATTGTATCGACTAATAAAGTTTTTATAGTTATTATTTGTGCTCTTTGTACCAAAAGTTTGACCATAGGCATAGGTAAAACCTATACAAATTAACATAGAGGGAATATATATTATGATACACTAAACCTTTCGTAAGTACAACACATTATTGAATTACTTGATTGTTTTATTTTCTCGAAATACGCAACACTCGATACTACAAAACATTTAGACAAAAAATAATAAGTTTATCAATTACAAAACTATAATACCTATTTAGTCGTCCGAGACCACGGCACCTGTAAAAGTGCCGAAACGTCGGAAAATTGTAAAAATATAATAAACAAATGAAATCCGTATGAAAACAGTTTTAATTACAAACCTGTTTTCGTCTCAGTTAAATTAATTACAATATAATAAAAAAAAAAAATTATATCCAGATAAGCACCATAATTAAGCTCTTTGAAGCGAAACCTAGTCAGACCCTTACGAGAAGAAGCTTAGTAAGTATATCAGGTTATAATTCAATAATATATATTTTTAATAATATTAATAATATTATAAATTGGACGGCCTCTGTGGCGCAGTGGTAGCGCATCTGCCTACCATGCAAGAGGTCCCGGGTTTGATCCCCGATTGGGGACAAGAAAAAAACCCCAGGTCTTGGATGTTTACATGTTTGTGATGTCGTCGTTTCTGGTTCCCATGACACAGAGTATCCTAGTGTGGGGCCAGAAGCAATTTATGTGCCAGTATGTAAATGTTATGTTATATAATGCAGCTTAGACAGAAGAGACCGGGCGAAGGTCCGAGGGTCCGTCTGTGTGGTCAAAACGGCGAAAGCAAAACACAGTGAGGAAACCTGAGTATCTGAGAAGTTCGCATAGCTCAGAGCTTGAAATCGCCAATCCACGGTGGGCACGCGTGCTAATTAAGCCCGTGCCCTCACTCCGAGAAAAGGGCTGTGCCCTGCAGTACTTATAAAGGCCACATAAAAAATGTTAGTCAGCAATTTTACGAGCAATACTAGGACTTATCGATATTGGAGCCCAGCACTATAACTAGACTATCTGCCCACTTATTAGCCATCCGCGTAGGCACAATTTATAGGGGCGGACCCAGAAAATTGCCCTCGACTGTAGGGCCCTAGGTACAGGACAAGAGATTCATAGAAGGTTGGTTAAGGTGTAAAACCCGGGCTTGAGAAGATCAACATATTGATTGTAATACACATTGTATATTGGCCTTTTTGCATCTACTTAATGAGATGATTTATACAGCGTCTTCACTCACACACTAGATGGGTAAAGGGACCACTCCGACGCTGTAGTGATTTAGTATAGTACATACCTAATTCGATATCAACTCTTGTATGACCCCACTGCTGGGGCACGGTTCTCTTCCTGCATTGCAGGAAGGTTAGGCCATACTCCACTATGTGAGCCAAGTTCGGGTTGGTGGAGGATTGTAAGACAGTGGCGGGCTTTACAGTCAGGAGTTATCAAGCCGCCCATAAGGCCTCTGACACGGCTTAACGACTGTCATTACATGACAGCCGGCACCAATGGCTTAACGTGCCTTGTGAAACACGAAAGCGCTTGGTGAAATGCCACTAGCGGTAGTCACAGGATGGTCACCCATCCTGCACCTGACCGCGCCTGATGTTGCTTAACTCAAGAGATTGATTCCAATCACTCGGTTCGACCAAGCCACGAGCGCTTCAATGTACTGCGCTGCAGTTAATATATATAACAACATGTTTTAACACGATTATGTTAACTAATATTGCTGTCGCTCGACTTTTATGTAGAATTCCAAGTCATAAATGCTCAAGCAATGTGTCCCCGACCCGATTATACAAATAAATGCTTCTCATCTTAACTTAGACTAAAATTAATAATCTCACCTCAATCATCTCGTCCCCGACCCGATGATACAAATAAAGGCGTCTCATCTTATCTTAGACTAAGATTAAGATTCTCACCTCAAGCAACTCGTCCCCGACCCGATGCACGCCAAGTTTCGCCAGCTTCTAACAATGTTCTAGAACTATTATACAGAATCTTCTGTCTTGTTACCCTACACCCCACTTGACGAAAAGTAATGGCTTAATGTACCCTTGTATGTAAAATATAGCGGCCACTCGATTTTGACACGTATTGGCAGACCCTCAAATACCATTATCGGGCGTGATTTATGGAAAAAGTAGTTTGTTAGGTCACGTTGGACCTGAAATAGGTTGAGGAACCAAAGTATTGGTAGGGTATTGATATATGCTACTTGTGATCCTTCTCAATAGGCTATTAAGGATGGCTATTTCATTTTAACGTACCGGCTATTTGCCAAGGCCACCAACCGGGGCTAAGTCCGAATTGGTGGAGGATTGTAAGACAGTGGCAGGCCTTACTGTCAGAAGTCATCAATTGGTAGAGCGCTGGTACGGATAGCCAGAGGTTGCGGGTTCGAATCCCGGCATGGGTGAAATTTTTAGCCTCTAAATAGGTTTTTAAAAAGAAGTCATCAAGCCGGCCATTAAGCCTCTGATATGGCTTAACCACTGCTATAACAGAAGCACGGAAGCGCTTGAAAAAAATGCCACTAGGGTCTAAAAAAATGTCACGGGTTGGTCACCCATCCTGCACCTGAGCATCTCAAGTGATTGATTCTAATCACTCGGCTCGACTAGGCCACGGGCGCTTCTGGCAATACTTGCATTCAACCCCAAAGGGCGATAATAGATAGCGCCACTGAGATACTTTGAAACAGAGTCCATTATTACCAATTCCCAATTGATCTTTGACAAGGCTCGTGTTAGAAACTATAAGCTTCTACTTAATTTTAATTGGTAGAACTCAAAGGTCGCCGGTTCGATCCCCGATCAATCTATAGCCAGATCACCCTTCTAAACGATCCGTTTATAAAATCAGCGCCCATCCCGTACAGGAACGGAGCGTGCCGTCGGTAAAACCACGTCATAAAGTAACAATCAAGATCAATTTTGAAAACCTATTTAGAGGCTAAACATCTGTAAATAATGCAGAGAATATTTTAAAAAGGTTCGAAATTTCGCCGGTGTCGGCACTTGTCCATTAGCTTAGTTGGGAGAGCGCTAGTAACGGTTAGCCAGAGGTCGCGGATTCGAGTCCCGACATGGGCGGAATTTTTTGCCTCTAATTAGGTTTTTAAAATTTTCCTCAGCACGGGTTAGTGCAACAAAAAGAATGTAACAACCAAGATCAATTATTAGGGTTGTGTAAATTAGAACCAAGAACATCGTAAAGAACTCACGTTTGTCTTCCGGAGGGGTATACAGAGACTTGTAGAGACCAGGGATTGCCAATTGCCTTGAACCAAAGCCTCAGACCACTTTTATCACAATTTAGCTGATCCTTATACAATAATTTGACCTTGTAAGGGTGCAAACCTCTTTACACCATTTGTTATATTTCTTTTTCTATCTATCACTTTCAAATATTTAAAATTACGCATTTTTCGATTTCCCTCGTTTTTCATCATTACTACCTCACATTTTGACTAGGTCTGACTATTTTACCTGCTTATCCGTATTTATCCAGTTTTCTGTTTTATTATAAAATAAACAGTACAAATAAAGCAACAGTTGAAGTCGTTCCAGTTTTATTATTTATAAAAGTTTTACAACACAACAACCTAAAACATTTGTAAGTATGTGTGAGCTAGACGGACTGCCAGAAGTAACAGCATCCTTAACAGGCGGCAGGCGCCGTCTGTTAACATTCGAATCTTGCTTCGGCACGGAAATTTTCTTTCTACGAAATTTGTTTATAATTAAAAACAACAAACTTCGAACCTTGAAACAGAGTGGGCTCGCACGGTAGTTAAGTTGGAATGGTTCTTGGGATAAATAATATAATTTTTTGTAACTTCAAGAACACTGTGCTTAAGACTAAGTTTGGAGTTTTTTTGTCCATTTTTTCTCCTAAATGATCGAGATTTTGAAATGGAATTGTAACGTTCATTAAGCCGCAGTTTCTGCGCTACTTTGAATAAAACCTTTTCATTTCATTTCATTATTTTATATCTGTACAAATTATCCTATGCAGATTAAACATGAAAAATAATGAATTAGCAAGGTACAATTGGCAGTAGAAGTTAATGTTTTGTCAAAAGTTAAGGCAGCAAGTGACATTCCCAAAAGAATCTAAAATGGGTGACCTAATTTTTGAGGCCAACAATTGTATCTTCTTTTGTAACAGTTGTCTCTGTAATTATTTTCTGATGTGTACAATAATAGTTATTTGTTATACAAGAGTGCAAAGTTGCTTTTTAACCGCGTGTTCAATTTTGATGACCGAGCAAGCGAAGGATTCTAAAATTGAATCACGAGCGCAGCGAGTGATTCAAAATTAGAATCCTGAGCGTAAGCGAGGGAATCAAAAGAGCACGAGGTGAAAAATCTTTGCACTCGAGTGCAACACGTAACTTTTCATTCCACCTCAGCGAGGAAATGACTAAATGCAAAAAAAAACGTTTACAATCACAAGATAGGTACACTTTTTTAATTCACAAACTTAGGGCACACGATGTTCTAAATTCAATTTACTTTATCCTCTAGAGAATAAAAACGGCTTTTCCACTCAGATATTGACGATTAAAAATACACTTTCCGAGATGGTGGGATGAAAAGAATATTGTTACACTATTTTTTTTTTTATTTTTAATGCACTAACCCGTGCTAAGGAACAATTTAAAAACCTATTTAGAGGCTATTGTTATCTTACCTTGTCTCGTCTTGTCTCGTTTAGTCTCGTCTCGTCACAGCGAGACGTATTATAGTCATCTTGTGCTTGTTATCTTATGACGTAGTGTGGCAAACTGCGTGCTCCCGGTCTAGACTACGAGCCAAAACAAAGGGCTCCGAAACTAACCCCATTTCAAGTTATGAGAGTTAAGTTGTACGACGACCAAATCCGCGTTAAAGAGTGTCAGTGCGTAGTGGGGAACAGAAGGCGTGTTGTAGCACTGACACTTTTGCGATACTTAATTCATTCAAAATACTATCTAGTATTAAGCTTATAGAAGCGCTCGTGGCCTAGGCGAACCGAGTGATTGGAATCAATCACTTGGTTAAGCTACAAACAGGCGCGGTCAGGTACAAGATGGGTGAGCGTCCCGTGACTACCGCTAGTGGCATTTTTTCGAGCGCTTCCGTGCTTCGCAAGGCACGTTCAGCCGTTGGTGCCGGCTGTCATATAATGGCAGTCGTTTAGCCATGTCAGAGGCCTTATGAGCAGCTTGATAACTTCTGACAGTAAGGCCCGCCACTGTCTTACAATCCTTCGACCAACCCGGACTTGGCCCCCGTGGTGGAGTATGGCCTAACCTTCCTGCGATGCAGGAAGAGACCCGTGCCCCAGCAGTGGGGACATACAAGGATTGATAAAGAACGATGATAACGATCCGATTCTATCCGATAGTAGCCGAGGTATATTCTAAAAGCTAACAGACTGTACGTTAAGCAACATAGGGCACATTCAGTGCATGGATGGGTGATCGTCTATGAGTAACGCTAGTGGCATTTTTCTGAGCGGTTCCGTGTTTTGCAAGGCACGTTAAGCAGTTGGTGCGGGCTACCGTTGATAGATGGCAGTCGTTAAGCCAAGTCAGAGGTCTTAGGGTGGGCGGCTTAAAAACTTCTGACAGTAAGACCAGCCACTAGTCTTGCAAGCCTCCACCAATCCGGACTTGGCCCCTGTGGTGGAGAATGGCCTATACCTTCCTCGGGGAAGAGACCCGTGCCTCTCGGTCGGGACACAATTTGTTGATGATGATGATGGGTATGAAAAAAAGAAGACTTACTCCGCTGGCACTCCACTCCACTCATAAACTCATGCCATGTCGAAGGTGTGTATTTTCAAAGAGCACTTTTGGTATCCACGATGACCCCGAAATCCATCCCAGACGTGGAAGAGATCCGTTCTCTCTGAGACCAAAGAGAGGCGAGTATCTTTTCTAGAGCTGCCCTTCTTAGCTTTAAACAGAGGTTAATGTAAAGCCCTTATCCAGACTCCACGAAGCTCCAGAATCCACGGAGCTCCAGACTAAACAGAGCTCCAGACTCCACGGAGCTCCAGACTCCATCCAGACTCCACCGAAGAGTAAATGGATAGGAAGAAATAGTAGATTTTTTAACGAGGGTGGAAAGAATCAATTCCCAAGGTATTTAGGCTATAGTCCGAGTAGGAATTGATTATTTTACCCGTGTTAAACACTACTTTTCATTTCGAATATGAGGCAAATAGAAACTCGTTTTAAATATTCAAATCTTAGCATAAAAGATTATTACCATTTTTTTTAATTCCGTCACAGATACATATAACAGATTAGTAGGTACAGCGCCACCAAGTTATCTGTTCAGGTGGGCACAATTGTAACTACGGCCTTTTCATCCGCCATATTGAAAAGAAACATTTCGCTGTCTGTTGATTTATAGATATATTTTATTTACATTCAAAGACTGGCGTTTTACTTTAAATTTTCCATTTATTCTGAGTAAATTTCTTAAATGGCATGCCCAAATTCTCCACTAGCGCCGCTATCAACTGAACAGATAAGATGGTGGCACTGTACAGTGCGTTCACGTTAACTTAACGCGTGAGAGAATTGGTAGCACTTCTCAGTGCTGTTACCAGCACTGAGAAGTGCTACCTGTTTACTGTTACCATGTTAAATAAGAAATAATTCCCATTACTTGGGGAAAATAAAAGGGGGCTTGTTTTACCATCTTCCGATTAGCTCCAAAAGCTAATTCACATGTTATGTCCTTGTTACCAATTCTCTCACGCGTCAAGTTAATGTGAACGCACTGTATCCCGCCAATTCATGTCAACTTTTTAAATTTTAAATATGAAACTCACCGCGTAATTTTTGCGGCTTATTCCGCTCAAAGAAGTTTGCGCTAAGTTCATACTGGCAGTTTAGAAACTCGCATGGACGCAGCATTTTTTTAATAAGTTTTTTTACATAAAACTCTCTACAGCTTACAGTAGTTCTATTTATTATTATATAGTTTATTCCGCTCCTTAAGTGGGAAGTAATTTGAATGAGCTTTTCCCTCTCTAGGAAGGAAACCAGCATTTTCCACCCAATAATCAACACAAATTTCAAAACAACACAAATTTTCAAGTATAAGAAACGAAAAAAATATTTGTCCCAAATAACAGGAGCAGACATTTGTCCCTTGCAACTCAGTGGCGAAGTATACAAAGTGTTAATTAAAAGGAAAGTTTTCGACCCTCTATCGTTGCGGATTAGGACCCTTGCCCGTCCACTTGGAATTTATCATATCTGTTTGTTCGTTAAATCAATTTATTATCAAAAAGTCGTAATTCAATACGCCTTTAAAGCGCTACATAGTGCTTAGTAGCCCCACCAATGGAAAAAGACATATTTGGAATTAGTTATTTATCATTATAAATATTGATAGATGTTCGTTATCAACCCTAATATGTGATTAGATTAATATGTGACGGGGTGATTGAACTAATGTGAGTGAAATCAATTTTTTAATCCTATTTTCTTCGTTATCAACCCTTGTATGTCCACACGGCTGGGACCCGGGTCTCTTCCTGCATCTCTGGAAGGTTAGGCCATACTCCACCCCAGGGGCCAAGACCGGGTTAGTGGATGATTGTAAGACAATGGCGGGCCTTATAATCAGAAGTTATCAAGCCGCCCATTATGCCTCTGACATGGCTTAACGACTGCCATTAAATGACAGCCGGCTCCAACGGCTTACGTGCCTTGCGAAGCACGGACGCGCTCGGAAAAATGCTTCTAGCGGTAGTCACGGGACGATCACCCATCCGGCACCTGACCGCGCCTGTTTATCTGCAGTGATTGATTCCAATCACTCGGTTCACCTAGGCCACGAGCGCTTGATAGATGTTGTAAATCATTTTAACATACTTAAAAAAAAGAGGTTCGCAATTCGATGTGTATATCACTTTTTTGAAGCGATCGTGGCCTAGTGGACCCGGTGATTGGTCTCAGTCACTAGGCTTAAGCAATAACAGGCGCGGTCAAACACTCGGTGGGTGACCATCCTACGACTGCCGCTAGCGGCATTTTTTCCGAGCGCTTCCATGCTTGGCAAGGCACGCTGCGCCATCGGTGCCGACTGTCATGTAATGACAGCCACTAAGCCTTGTCCGAGGCCTTATGGGCAGCTTGATAACTTCTGACAGTGTTCTCCACCAACCCGGGCTTGGCCTACGTGGTAGAGTATGGCCTAATCTTCCTGCGATGCAGGAGGAGACCCATGCCCCAGCAGTGGGGACATACAAGGGTCGATATCGAAATCGAAACCTATTAAGATTTAGAAAATAAAATTATTACCCGGATTTTGAACCGAATGTGTAAGAATGCCCGCTCCACTACTACACAGTATCCTTGAAGAAAAACATCGCGTGGAAAGCCGCGCTTAGTAGTCTCCGCACGTTTGCAGACAGCTACAGGGTATTATCCCCTAAGGCACCGTTTAAGTAAGAAAGAGATCATTAACAAACGTAAATAACCATTAATGTTACCGTTAACAACACCTTCTTGGCTCACAGCTTATTTATAGACACTGGATAAATCGATTCCGCTGAAGAGGAGTGAAGGTAAATACAGTGGAGGAACCCGTAAATATACTCGGGCGGTCCGTGTAACGACTGCCCTTATATACAATAATGAAAAGGATTTGAACGATTATTTAGTCTTTGTTTTTGACTTTTTAGCATTTTTACGCGGGTGTGGCGGAGTAATTAAAAATTGAAATTGAAACATGTTCATTTATCACACACAGATTAGAGAACATATGAATACTATGACAAAAAATTAGACACAAATATGTGATAAACAGGATAGGGCTCAGCTTAGTGCTGTGAGTGCGTGCATCATCGCAGCGCTGATTTTCAGCCCGTCCTTGTTCTCACTAGGAGTGGGTCGTTGTCCGATTTTTCGACGACAAAACGCAACCGTTTTTTCTGGAACGAAAACAGGTCCTCGAAACGGTCTTCGTTCGCAACTGGTTTCGTTGTATGCGAACGAGCAAGGCGCAGAGGACGGTCAAACGAGTGCGAACGAGACGAAATCACGAAACATTGGAAAAAATTAGTCGTTTTACACGATATTCGACTGTATACTTATAGACATAAAGATTACTTTATTGTATCATAGCAAGGAGCCGACGACGACGTCGTAATGATCTCATTACGTTCTAGGCTCTATTAATATAGCACTAAAGGACATATCCGCGTCAAACAATCTAAGGACTGGTCTCGCGACGAACAAACGCTGGCACTGCTTTAGAGTCGCTGGCACTGCTTTAGAATGAAACGTAAAACGGTCCTATTGTCGCGGAACACAAAACGGTCTTATACAACGGTTCGTCTGTGCAACGATCACGCCTAGTTCTCACTAATTTAAATGTAATAAAAGTTTGCGGATTTTAAAAAGAGGACACCTCAGTTGTAATAAAACAAAATCTGTTAAGCATCATTTAGTAACATCCACCAAAAGGCACGAGGTGAATGCAGTGTACAACATGAAAATTATTACGCTTTATGGTAGTGAAGTGTTTAGCTTCTATGGCTGGTATAGATGCGGGGCAAGCCTATACCATGTAAAAACAATGTCCCATCCACTGCACCGTTCGAGTGGTCCCTTCACCCATCTAGTGTTAGTGAAGGTGCCATTAAACGCTGTATAAATCATCTCATTACGTAGATGCTAACGCCAAAGCGAATACATTATTATTAAAATCTTGCATTGAATTTCACCGTAAAATCTTGATATCGAATCCGTAGCCAATCCCATGCGAACAAATCCTCATATTAAAATAAAATTCATTAAATGTGAAAATTACTTTGCTAACTTCCGCCAAAAATCCCACAAGCACCAAGCGGTTGCTATTATGGATTTCGGCAAAGTAACGCCTGATTTATTAACAAAAATCTTCGTCAGAGCTAAAACTAGAAAATTACATTGAGAAAACATTGAAAGAAAAACAAAAAACACTAAGAGAATAAGCCGCCCCGGGATATATCTGACCCAAAGGTACCCACTACGGCGCGCTGGCGGCGTTACCTCGCTGCACTGCACGGGATATTCTTTACATAAGATAGGCCCCACCAACCCGGACTTGGCCCCCATGGAATATCGCCTAACCTTCCCGCGATGGAGGAAGAGACCCGTGCCCCAGCAGTGGCGACATACAAGGGTCGATATCAATATAGTATTTTCTAAGGTTAACACGAGCTGTAGACATAATTAAAACTGTTTTTATACGGATTTATGCTCGTTTATTACATTTTTACAATTTTCCAACGTTTCGGCACTTTTTCAGGTGCCGTGGTCATCCGGGACCACGGCACCTGAAAAAGTGCCGAAACGTTGGAAAATTGTAAAAATGTAATAAACGAGCATAAATCCGTATAAAAACAGTTTTAACGATATCAATATGTTAAGCAGAGCAGGCTCCGGGGGTTCAAAATCAAATCACCAAGTACACTGTTGCAGTTTATTGATGGCACCGAAACACGTTAATAGTAATTTGGAAACAGAGGCACTAGAATGGACTACATCTTGATACTAAGTCTAATAACTGGTAAAGACTATGCATGACTGCTCTTGACTACTGTGACTGCTGTGAGTGCTGTGAGTGCTATGACTGCTACTCGAGGTGCGCGGAAAAACACTTTTATTTGCTCGTTAGTGCTGACAATGACAAAATATAGGTGAGGCGGGAAACCGGACATAACAGATCGAAGATTGGCCCCAGAGCGGCAGGTCCTCAGACACACCGATTACTTTCACTCATTCAAGAGTATTTATGTCGCTACTGAGTTCACCCCTCAAATACCATTCATTCAGTCCCGGTTCGATTCCAGTCCCCTTGCTGTGACAATCGAGCTCCCGGAACGATCCCGGATCCCCAAAGTGTCCGGGAGCGATGCTACATCAGTAACTATTTTACAACCCTATACGACATCTTAGATGGGGCACTAGGGATGGTAAACTCGATTGTGTCTCGATAAACGATCGTCATTGTTGTGAATTGGGTTAGTTAGAACTGAGATTTTCACTTTTAACGTCATATTTAGACCATTGTGAGAAGCAGAGCGGTGGTAGCACAGTGGGTAGAACCATAGACTGGCAAGCGAGAGCCCCAGGTTCGATCCCGAGTGCGGGCATGTACGACTTTGTTTAATTTAGAATACACACGATAACACACGCTAACTGTGAAGGAAAACATCGTGAGGGAACCCGCGGCTTGGTTGGCTCCGCACGTATTGACTAGTCTTTCCTGTGGGCTAGGTCGACTAAGCTGTCAGGATGGTGTAGGTGCTGGGCAAGCCTACACCATCTATAAAACCATGTCCCAGGCACTACAGCGTCGGAGTGGTCCCTTCACCCATCTAGTGTAAGTGAGGATACCACTGGTGGCTGTATAAATCATATCATTACGTAGATGCAAAAAAAAAGGGCCAATCATCATCATCACGAAGCAAAAGCTGAGGTATTTAAAAACCTATTTAGAGGCTAAAAATTTCACCCATGCCGGGATTCGAACCCGCAACCTCTGGCTATCCGTGCCAGCGCTCTACCAATTGAGCCAATGGGCGACTCACGGCATCAGTGAAATTTCGAACCTCTTTACAATATTCTCTGTATTACGTACAGGCAGCGACATCTGGCTTAAGCAAATTGCATTACTTAAAGCCCCGACTACCTACTTTGCAGTTAGGTTTTAACATCGGAACGATATCACTGTACTCACATGATTATACTATTTTTATTTATTTTTATTTAGCCTCTAAATAGGTTTTTAAATTTGTTCCTTAGCACGGGTTAGTGCATTAAAAATAAAAATAGTATAAGCTGAGGTATGTTAACACACCGGATGCTAAGGTTTACTCACCCTTCACGATTAGCGAGTGATATTGCTACTATAATTTCACAAATGTACAAAACTTAGAAAACAATGTCATTGATACGTGCCAGGATTCGAACTCACGACCTCCCGGTTGAGAAGCCGGCGTGTTACCACTCCCCTATCATTGCTCTTTTGTGAATTTTGACGGCCTCGATGGCGCAGCGGTTTGGCATGCTGACTGTAAAACCGAAGGTCTCGGGTTCGATCCCCGGCCGGGTCAACTAGGAAATGAACTTTTCCAGTTTGTCTCTGGTCTTGGATGTTATCCATGTATTTATTGTATTAAATATATCGTCGAGTTAGCACCTGTAACACAAGTCATTTAGTGATACTTAGTATAGGGCTAACGAGATCTGTGTAATATGTCCATGAATATTTATTTATTAGTTGGGTGCAATTGGATCAAGAATCCTGTTTTTTTATGTATTCTATTTACGGACCACTGCAAGGCACAAGCCTTCCTTCAGAGAATTTCGTTTCATTTTATTTATAAAGACTTAGTAATAGCACGAAGCGCTCGTGGCCTAGGCGAACCGAGTGATTGGAATCAATAACTGGGTTAAGCAACAACAGGCGCGATCAGATACGGGATGGTTGAGCGTCCCGTGACTACCGCTAGTGGAATTTTTCCGAGCGCTTCCGTGCATCGCAAGGCACGTTAAGCCGGTGGTATCGGCTGTCATATAATGGCAGTCGTTAAGCCATGTCAGAGGCCTCATGTGCGGCTTGATAACTTCTGACAGTAAGACCCGCCACTGTCTTACAATCCTCCACCAACCCGGACTTGGCCCCCGTGGTGGAGTATGGCCTAACCTTCCTGCGATGCAGGCAGAGACCCGTGCCCCAGCAGTGGGGACATACAAGGGTTGATAACAACTAATAGCACACGCACATTACAATTTGATGGACACTTACAGCACACAGTGCTGTAATGCACTTGTAATTGGCACAAACGCCAGCGCCCTCTTATTTGTTTCAGGACCATAAAATTGTAATGTGTTTGTGCTATTGGGTTTAGCACCACTGACGCTTTTTAATACGGAATCTTATGTAAACATAACACAGCATTACCTCACGCCTGTATCCCAGAGGGGTAGGCAAAGACCAGGGACTGCCACTTGCCACGATCCTGACAGATCACCTTCGCTTCATCAACATTCATTCATCGTTGCATGCAGGCACACCTTTATCTCAAAAAATATTTATATTAAAAAAATATATATGTTAAACTAAAAACCTATTTAGAGGCTAAAAATTTCACCCATTTTTAAATTTGTTCCTTATCACGGGTTAGTGCATTAAAAATAAAAATAGTATAATTATGTTAAACTAGTTCAGTTTAACATGTAACGTTTTTGTACTACTTGGAAAAAATTGCCCAAATACGGGATGTATTAGAAAACGGGAAGATAAAAAGTACCCGGAACCGGCGTGCGTGCATGCAATGACTTATAAACTTTGATGAAGCGAAGGTGAACTGTCAGGATCTTGGCAAGCGGCAGTCCCTGATTTCCGTCTACCCCTCTGGGATAGGTACAGGCGTGGGGTTATGTATGTATGTTGAATGAAATGTGCTACTTTTTGCTTTGATTCGATCAATCGATCGTGAAACGGTGGCACCGCAGTCTAGGCCCAATATTCTAGGTTTATTACACAGTGCCCCCGAAAAGTTTTGCCGAATAGCCCTACAGGGACGGCCCGGAGATAACTCTGATCGTATTAACGGAACTACCCTCCAAACTTCATATTGACTGGCACATACGTACCGTCTGTCAAATTGTGAGTAAGCAGTTTCACTGCGTATCAAATAGTTAGCTTCACCGTTCTGGGTCCTGTTTCATAAACGTACAATGGACATTATTTCTAGGGTCATTGAGAAAGTTTCTTCTGAGATTTGGATATGAACGGTCACTAAATGAGAATATGAGAATGAGAATGAGCTATTTCGATAAGCAAAGTTACATGCCTCTGACATGGCTTAACGACTGCCATTACATGACAGCCGGTACCCACGGCTTAACGTGCCTTGCGAAGCACGGAAGCGCTCGGAAAAATGAACCACTAGCGGTAGTAACGGTACGGTTACCCATCCCGCACCTGACCGCGCCTGTTGTTGCTTATCTACGCGAAATAAGACACAACAATCACTCATACTAGAGGCATTAATGACAGTTTAAAGAGACTTTTATTTAACAGTATATAAATTACAAATGAAGACAAAACGGTCTGTGCCTCGGCTTGTAACTAATGTCCACCAATATACAACTAGTTGCCGATTTTCAGGCAAGGCCTTTGTGAATGGCAATAAAAGTATTTTTATCCTTATTCTAGTTGAATTAAGGTATCAAATAGTATCAAAAGGGTAATTTGATAGTTTCCAAAATTAAAATATTGTACTTGGTCCAGAGGTGCTGACGCTTACAATATTATGCGTCTCCGCTTTCAATTGACGACCTCTATGGCGTAGCGGTAGCGCGTCTGCCCACCATGCAAGACGTCCCGGGTTCGTATCCCGGCTGGAAACAAAAAAAAAAGCCCAGGTCTTGGATGTTTACATGTTTGTACTGTCGTTGTTTCTGGTTACCACGACACAGGGTATCCTAGTGTGGGGCCAGAAGCAATGTATGTGCTTGTATGTACATGTAAATTCGCATGGGCGAGAGTTGCCCCACTAATCTTCTATCTCTCTCTCTCGGCAGTGCCCCCGAACAAGATCTCCGTCTCCGGAGTAGGCGAGCACGTGACCCAGGGCACTATCCTGACCCTGATATGCGCCGTGAGCGGAGCCAAGCCTCCCGCCCGGCTCCAGTGGTTCAACGGGAGCGAACCTGTGGACCGGGAGCACAAGGATATCAAGGTAAGTCCGGTACCAGTCAGTCGGCGATCAACAACGAGCACAACAACTGTCCTTTTAACCACTCGGGTGCCTGACACAAATTAGTATTTTTCGTCTCCCCAGGTATTTCAATTCGTGTCAGTTGCTAGCAAATACTCGGGATGTGCTGAAAATCTGCGCTGCGCTGATTTTCGCAGACGCAGTATTTAGCTGAGCACGTCCTTATTATCGCATAGCGTATCTATTCACTTAAATGAACTAAGTAATTAACTTAGGCTATTTTAAGTTGTTCTTGTATTTTTTTGCGATACTTAAGCTATTTTTCAATTTCGATTTCAATCTTGTGTTTGCTACAGTTTTCGGTCGCTGTTCACGACGACATTGACGTGACGACTTTCGTTAACAAAAGCGCTTGCCATAACCGTTTGTTTACATACGTGGTAGCTTGCCTGAAACGCCGCTCAAAATATGGGCTATAAGACAAAAGGACTACTATAAGATAAAGGATTATTTCTATGTGAATGATGTCTGGAATCAAAGCCAATACAATGCAGGAGTTCTCTGTGTCTTAAAATAATTATGTTAAGTCTGATAATGAAGGACTTTGAAAAAACTAAGTTTGGAGTTTTTTGTCCATTTATGACACTTGTTATGGCCGAATTTTCTAACTTACAGTCTATTTATTCTTACTTGTCCAATTTAGTAAACAAGATTCTAACCTTAAAATTTTGATTAGATGCCTAAACTAGACATTTTGTCGCAAATTCATGAACTATGTTTATAAAATTGGCAGCGTGTTATCTAAAAGAGTGTCCCAGGTTACTTCATTTATGGAAATATGGCAGTTTTGGACTAAAAAGTCACAGTTTAAGGGTAGAATCTTGTTTACTAAATTGGACAAGTAAGAATAAATAGACTGTAAACACTTTGGCCTTTCATCTAGTAGTAATTAATTAGTAGTGAGAATGAGGTACAAACTTTTTGGATGGAGAAAAAAAAATGCCTTCCATAGCCGACTTATTTGGTGACATTACAAAATTAAAAAAACTTTGCCTTTGCAGCTAAGGGTGCGTAATAAGCTGGTAATAAACTGTAAAAATGAGGCATAAACTACTTGAATAGGGAAAAAGGAAACACTGGCATGCATGGCCCGCTTATTTCTCGACATAATGAAATGAAAAATGTTGACTTTGCATCAAGGGGTGCTTAATAAGCAGTAAAAATGAGGTATAAACTCCTTAGATAGGGAAAAAGAAAATACTGGCAGGCACAGTCAATTTGTTTGTCGACACAATAAAATAAAAAAAACATACATGCTCTTTTGTTTTGGTAAATTATGTAAGGTGAATTTTAAAAACCTATTTAGACGCTAAAAATTTCACTCAGATTCGAACCCGCGACCTCTGGCTGTCCGTGCCAGCGCTCTTTCCAACTAAGCTAATGGGCGACTCACCGGCATCAGTGAAATTTCGAACCTCTTTACAATATTATCTGTATTGCATACAGATATTAAAATCTTCCACAGTTCCTCCCCAAACATTGACTCTACGTCTTCCCCAACAGTCCAATCAATGGAAGAGCCCCCTCTTGGGCACAAACGGAAAGTAGCTGATGAGATAATGTCTGCCCATTATCAAATATTTGAACGGACGCAAACGAGAACCCTTTTTAATTCATTAGAAACAGACTTCCAAACGAGATTGTATTAGCCAATGCTCTTTTATCATTTTCCTTTTTCTGGGATTTTAGCCCGTTTTATTATTTATTGTAATCTTCCCAATATTATCATTGAGTAAGTTTGTATGTCTGTATCATTATCAACCCTTGTATGTCCCCACTGCTGGGGCACGGGTCTCTTCCTGCATCGCAGAAAGGTTAGGCCATACTCCACCACGGGGGCCAAGTCCGGGTTGGTGGAGGATTGTAAGACAGTGGCGGGCCTTACTGTCAGAAGTCATCAAGCCGCCCATAAGGCCTCTGACATGGCTTAACGACTGCCATTATATGACAGCCGGCACCAACGGCTTAACGTGCCTTGCGAAGCACGGAAGCGCTCGAAAAAATGCCACTAGCGGTAGTCACGGGACGCTCACCCATCCTGTACCTGACCGCGCCTGTTGTTGCTTAACCAAGTGATTGGTTCCAATCACTCGGTTCGCCTAGGCCACGAGCGCATGTCTGTATGTATGTATGTATGTATGTATGTATGTATGTATGTATGTATGTATGTATGTATGTATGTATGTATGTATGTATGTATGTATGTATGTATGTATGTATGTATGTATGTATGTATGTATGTATGTATGTATGTATGTATGTATGTATGTATGTATGTATGTATGTATGTATGTATGTATGTATGTATGTACTTATGTATGTATGTAAGTATTTATATTACTAGCGCATTAATATTGATTTAGTTATAAACAATATAGAAACTCCAAAGTTATCAATAGCAGGATGGAATAGATTTACTGCCATTCCGCCTTCAGACCATCAAGGTAGTTATCATATTCCATCATCCCGATAGTTAATTATTCATACGTTAAGTGGAGTACCATTTCGACTTGTTGATTGAGTGGTGAATCGGTCCAAGATTTGAGTTGTCAGCGATGTAAGTGGAAATTCATGTCCTGTCAATATATATGAATATTCTTATGAAAGCTTTGATAGTCGTATGTTCAGACTGTCTGCATGCGAATGCTCATTTTGACAATAAAACTCCCACTTACCAATTGTCTATCTTTGTTTAAATTTTCCATTTTTAGTTCAGACGAAGCTTTTTGTAAATGGATTTGGTTCAATGTTATATATATAAGTTATAAGTTGACATTTTTGTAGTAAAATTATTTATTTCATTATACTCTTTTTTTATGCACTAACCTGTGCTAAGGAAAGGTTTAAAAACCTATTTAGTGGCTAAAAATTCCACCCATGCCGGGAACCCGCGACCTCTGGCACGGAAAGCCAGAGGTCGCGGGTGCGAATCCCGGCATGGGTGGAATTTCTAGCCTCTAAATAGGTTTTTAAAATTATTTATTCCATTTCATTTTTGTAGTAATAGTGCTACAATAACATAAAGGATTATTTTAAGGACAATGCTGTTTGGAATTAAAGCGGCATTAATCCCATTACCTTAATTCCAAACTGCCTTAATTAACAAATTCACTTTACTTTTAAAGACTTAGTTTGAAGTTTTTGCTGTCAATTTTTCTCCAAAATGATTTTACATTTTGAAAGTAAGACTTGTATATATACTATTTTTATTTTTAATGCACTAACCTGTGCTAAGGACAATTTTAAAAAAGCCTCTAAAAAGGTTTTTTTAAAAAGTTAGACTTGTAACTTTTATCAAGCCGCCGGGTGACGGTCCCGTGCTGCCGCCAGTGGCATTTTTCCGAGCGCTTCCGTGCCTCGCAAGGCACGTCAAGCCGTTGGTGCCGCCTGTCATATAATGGCAGTCGTTAAGCTATGTCAGAGGCCTCATGAGCGGCTCGATAACTTCTGACGGTAAGGCCCGCCACTAACTTACAATCCTCCACAAACCTGGACTTAGCCCCCGTGGTGGAGTATGGCCTAACCTTCCTGCGATGCAGGAAGAGACCCGTGCCCCACCAGTGGGGACATAACACAAGGGTTAATAACGATTCCAGGAGACAAAAGACCCTGTAGAGTTCTTAGGAAGTGCCGAGTTCGCGGCCCGTCGATACCTCTGCGAGGCGTTATTGAATTTGACTTATTGCGGACTCTGGCCGTCCACACCTCGCCCCGTGGCACAAGGAAAACTGTGGAGACCATAGAACTGTTGTAGAGACTAAGTTTGGAGTTTTTTTTGGCCATTTTTTTCTCCAAAATGATCTAGATTTATTTGAAGTGGACACCTAATTTTAATTGTAACGTTCATTAAGCCGCAGTGTCTGCGCTACTCTGTAATAACACTTTTTTATTTCATTTCATATAAATAAATAAATCGGATTCAATAAATCGTGTACAAGTCCCATAATAGTTGATGTAATGCGGTAAGATGTAGGTAGGAGGGTACTGCAGGTTTCGAAGTTATTTGAAAATATATTTTTTATACGTAACTGGTTTTGTAGTAAGACAAATAATTCTTGTCACGTGACTGGCTACGTAGCGTTGGTTTCGTAGGCCGATTGTATGTTTTAAAGTATGTTTTACAATCACACAAGTCTCCATAGCTTTTCCTGTGCCTGCCCACCTCTCGGGCGGTTAGTTGACTTTACAACAGCGGAAATTTTCATCCGGTGGCCGCCTTGAATTGCAACACCTGTTCGTAGAGATGGCGTAGACATTTTGCTTTTACGGATATTTATTATTGGAAAATAATCCGTACTTCGCAAGGCACGCTAAGCCGTTGGTGCCGGCTGTCATGTAATGGCAGTCGTTAAGCCATGTCAGAGGCCTCATGGGCGGCTTGATAACTTCTGACAGTAAGGCCAGCCATTGCCTTACAATCCTCCACCAAACCGGACTTGGCCCCCTTTGTGGAGTAGTCAGGAAGAGACCCGTGCCTCAGCAGTGGGGACATACAAGGGTCGATATCGATTGGAAAATATTAAAGAAAAAATTAAAAAAATAAATTAAGAAGGTGTCGGGTTCGATCCCCGGCCGGGTCAAACTGGAAAAAGAAACTTTTCTAGTTTTTGTCGGGTCTTGGATGCTATCTATGTATTTGTTGTATTAAATCTATCATCGAGTTAGCACCTGTAACACAAGTCATTTAGTTGTACTTAGTATAGGGCTCACGAAATGTGTGTAATATGTCCATGAATATTTATTTATCTTATTTTTATGGTTGTATTCTTTTTCCTGGTTGTGCAATAAAGTATTTATTCTCTGTGTCTATCTAAATACCCGACGGCGTCAAAAATTGTAAATACAAAAAGATTTTATAATTTTTAGACCTAGGTTTGGTTCTCAATGCGGGCATGTACCAGTGACTTAGTTTTCTAAGTAGTTATGTGCATTGTAAAGTTATCAAGTCGATTGTAAGTTGATTGCCAATGAAAGTCGATACTATGAAGACGTACTTAAGTTCGGATTATCAATACTCAATACTTTATTGAAGCCATAAGTTTTGTAGGATCTTAAATTACTCTATCATCAGCATCACATCACACTAATATCATAAAAAAATTGTGAGTACGTATGTTTGTTACTTCTTCACGTCTAAGCGGCTCGAGCGATTTTAACAAAATTTGTTATGGAGTTAGCTGACACCCAGAGTGCTTAGTGCGAGTTCTTTAACTACTCGATCGCGTTAACGTAAACTCATATTTCTATGGCATCAAGGAAGCGCCACCTAGCGACAAGTATGGAAATTATAATTGCTGAGTGCGAGTTGTAATGGTTTACGTTGAGAAGTGAACACGTTTACCAGCCAAAACACGAATAAACGCGAGTGCGAGTTGTACTGTGACAGCGTTTAGCCGGTTCGAACGGATAACTTACTCATACTCACTTCTCAATGCTCGATTAACGGGATAGTAAAGTTATTCGATTGGATCTGAAAAACTCGCACTAAGCACTCCGGCCTCGAGCGCTTCGCTAATAATTAATCAAAATTAAATGATGCAATGACGATTTTATCACTCAGATGCCGTCTCAGCACCTCCTCCTTGCACCCTGAGCAATGCGCTCAAATTAAACTAGTGACGGACGAGACGAACGAATTTATCGATATCGATAAATTCCCAGGAATTGCGCGCCCGTTAAAACCATAGAGCAGTTCCTTCAATTGCTGCTCGGACGTGAGGCTTTTCATCAGAAGGCGTGCTGCGCTCTGAAGTGCCATTTAAAATATTGATGTTGAGGAACGCTGGAAAATTAAATCTTTCAACGGAAAGTCTATTTATTGCTCGCCGGCTGTGTTTACGACTTCCTTCGCGTCTAGGGGTGGCCTTCTATCCGGATTCGTCCGGACTTCGGGTTTTGTCCGGACATTGTTTACTTTTTCATGCCCGGTTTCTTCGACTTTCAGGTCTGTTTTACTAGTTTTAAGTGCTATTTCCTAAAATGATTTCACTAACGTTTATCCATGTAGATATGTAAGGTATGTCAGAGAATGCTAGAAGGTGTATGACAGGTAGTGCTCTAAAAATCTATTTAGAGGCTAAAAAATCCACCCATGCCGGAACTCGAACCCCACGGGCTATTCCCTCGTAATCCTATCTCTGGGAGCCGCTGAGGGCGCGGTATTTATTTATTCACTAACCCATTGTCGCTGACAAAGCTTCTGATTATCCTTCGCCGCGGAACAATGAGTGAGGTTTCTAACACTGTGACACAATAAATACTTGAGGACTTAGAAGAAGAGGCGCAGAATACCCAATCACTGTGGCACGGGGTGATTGAATTAATGAAGTGAAATCAATTTTTTTTATCCTATTTTCTTCGTTATCAACCCTTGTATGTCCACACTGCTGGGGCACGGGTCTCTTCCTGCATCGCAGGAAGGTTAGGCCATACTCCACCACGGGGGCTAAGCCCGGGTTGGTGGAGGATTGTAAGACAGTAGCAGGCCTTACTGTCAGAAGTTATCAAGGCCTATGAGATGGCTTAACGACTGCCATTGCATGACAGCCGGCACCAACGGCTTAATATGCCTTGCGAAGCACGGAAGCGCTCGGAAAAATGCCACTATCGCTAGTCACAGGACGTGCATCTGACCGCGCCTGTTGTTGTTTAACTCAAGTGATTGATTCCAATCACTCGGTTAGCCTAAGCCTCGAGTGCTTCCTATTTTATTATTTTATTTATAAAGGCACCAACAGCACAAACACATTACAAAAAAAACCTTAAATTAATAACAGAGGTCTGGCGTTTGCGCCAATTGCAGGTGCAACCAATTACTGCACTAACGAGTTATTCTAACAAATAAACTGGTTGGGCTTACAAATATTTATACACGTATCTGAAAGCTAGCTGCGACCGGTTTTAGATTTAAAACACCCCAGTCCATCACAAAATATATATAATACAATACAAATATTCTAATTTACATTCTGTTTGCTGAATGTCAATGTAATAATGAATGTCAATGTACAATTTAAAATCTAAGCTGCTGCCTTCAGGCCGTGTAGTAGAGAAAAAAGGCAGCGGGAAAACAAACTCCACTCTGACCATCTTTTCTCAAACCATATTAAATCTAATGTATTATTAACCATATTAATCTTGTAATGAGGGAGCGGTGGCAGCTCAGTGGGTAGAACCAGGGACTGGCAAGCGAGAGCCCCAGGTTCGATCCCGAGTGCGGGCATGTACCAATGACTTCGTTTAATTTCAAAGTTACGTACATTTGCGAATTTGTAGTCGCAATACCACACGCTAACGGTGAAGGAAAACATCGTGAGGAAACCCGCAGCTTGGTTGGCTCCGCACGTATTGACTAGTCTTTCCTGTGGGCTAGGCCGACTAAGCTGTCAGGATGGTATAGGTGCTGGGCAAGCCTACACCATCTATAAAACCATGTCCCAAGCACTACAGCGTCGGAGTGGTCCCTTCACCCATCTAGTGTGAGTGAAGATACCACTGGACGCTGTATAAATCATCTCATTAAGTAGATGCAAATAGGCCAATATCAGTTTCCACCTAGATATATGATAAGATTTCGTGATTACCATTAATAAAATTGTATATTATATAATTTTTAAACGCACTAACCCGTGCTAAGGACAATTTTAAAAACCTGTTTAGAGGCTAAAAATTCCACCCATGCCGGGATTCGGAGCCGCGACCTCTAGCTATCCGTACCAGCGCTCATTCAAACTGAGCTAATGGGCGACTCACCGGCATCAGTGAAATTTCGAACCTCTTTACAATATTCTCTGTATTACGTACAGGCATGGGTGGAATTTTTAGCCTCTAAATAGGTTTTTAACATTTTATATGCCCAAGCATTAGTGAATTCTCTTACGAAAGTAAGTAAAACATAAGTGTTGCGACACACGAACTGTGTTCGTTTACGAGCGTAACGCAGCGGTCAGCCATCATCAGTTTCAACCATTTTGGAGGAAGATAGATGACCCGGCCACCACTCCATTCGAAAAGTGGATAGCCAGAGGTCGCGAGTTCAAATCGTTTTTAAAACACGGAAGGGTACCATTGAATGTATGCCTGTATGTAAATGTTATGTTATGTTGCAAGCGTCTACCGCGTCGCACCGTGTTGCGTCGTGTCCGTGCTTCGCAAGGCACGCTAAGCCTTTGGTGCCGGCTGTCATGTAATGGCAGATTTTAAGCCATGTCAGTGGCCTTATGGGCGGCTTGATAACTTCTGACGGTACGGCCCGCCACTGTCTTACAATCCTCCACCAACCCGGACTTGGCCCCCGTCGTGGAGTTTGGCTTGACTTTCCTGCGATGCAAGAAGAGACCCGTGCCCTAGCAGTGGCGACATACAGAGTGTTGATATCCAGCGTTTACGTGATGCCGGGAGTCCCCTTAAATGTTTGTACAGACTAAATGTACAGATTGAAATCGTGAGATTATGTAGACAAATAAACAGATTTACCAAAAAAATGTTTCATTCCAAAGTTATCAAGGTAGGTTAGCTAGGAATCTTACTTCTGAATAAAGCACTTTTAACTCTGAGGTCATTTGAATTGCTCTTTTGTTTAGAACAGCACATTCAAATAGGCACTCAAAAGTATAATACGTCTAAAATTGGTAGTGATTCACAGTGGCGCTATTGGTTTTTATTTAGACTACCTTGTACATTAAATTCCAATGAAAACCCCGAGGTTTCCTCACGAAATTTCTCTGAAACTCTCCGTTCTTCTGTTGATGCCGCTGCCGATGACAACAAACACTTGCGTGGAAGAGCGCGGATGTTTAATTAAAACACTCCAGAGATACGATGGGGATTGAATTTTGCACTCGACGCTTGGCCTGATAGCGACCCAACTCGACGCAAATCAACATTACGTATGTACTTGTGAACTAACGTAAATACTACATTTAATTGTGGCGAAAGAGATCGCTTTGGCGTAAGAGTGCTTAGTGCGAGTTTTTTAACTACTCGATCGCGTTAACGTAAACTCATATTTCTTTGACATCGAGGAAGCGCCACCTAGCGATAAGTATGGAAATTAAAATTGCTGAGTGCAAGTTGTAATGATTTACGTTGAGAAGTGAATACGTTTACCAGCCAAAACACGAATGAACGCGAGTGCGAGTTGTACTGTGACAGCGTTTTGCCAGTTCGAACGGTTAACTTACTCATGCTCACTACTCAATGCTCGATTAACGCGGTAGTAAAGTTATTCGATTGGATCTGTCAAACTCGTACTAAGCACTCAGAGCTATTGGCAACTTATTAAGGCAGACAGAGCGGGATTCAGGCGCTATACTCGGGTGTAGGAGGGTTTTGCTACAGTTTAAATAGTTTTTAAATACGATGTTGACAGACTTAAGGTTTGAATGAGTCTAGCCGGCTCGAAGGACCATTATGTGCGAGCAGAGGAGAGAGCGTGCAGTCCTCGCTCTGTCAGCAAGCAGATGTTGTATGTTGGACGGTGGTGGAAGAAGAAGACGTAAATTGTCTCTTTATTTTATTATTTTTTTAATGCACAAAAACGTGCTGAGGACAATTTTTAAAAACCTATTTAGAGGTTAAAAATTCCACCTATGCTAGGATTAGAACCCGCGACCTCTGGCTATCCGTGCCAGCGCTCTTTCCAACTGAACTAATGGGCGACTCACCGGCATCAGTGAAATTTCGAACCTCTTTACAATATTCTCTGTATTATGTACAGGCAGCGACATGGTGGAATTTTTGGCCTCTAAATAGGTTTTTAAAAATTGTCTCTTCATATTAGTTTATTGACTGAATTACACGGTTTTAGTAGTTAAAGTTAAACGTGTGTGTGTGTGGTTTTATCGTTGTGCCAAAAGGGCTACTATAACATAAAGAATTATTTAGATGACAATAAGGTCTGGAATTGAAGCCAGTACAATGTATGAGTTCTATGTTTTATAATAATTATGTAAACTATGTTAATTAAGGACTTTTGAAAAGACTAAGTTTGGAGTTTTGTCCATTTTTTTCTCTTAATTGATCTTGATTTTGAAATGGACACCTAGTTTGAATTGTAACGTTCATTAAGCCGCAGTTTCTGTGCTACTTTGAATAAAACCTTTTCATTTCATTTCATTGTATCTGGCGAGTGGCTAAAGCCGACTACCGGGCGGTGGCAGTGTGCAACACGTTGCAATGTCAGCACACGCAGCGATGCATGGTGCTTAGCCCGTACACAGATTATTTTAGGCAAAACTGACCAAAAATTACAATGCGATGCAAAATGTTTCCTTTATAAAAATTTGTTCTGATCAGAAACTTAAAATCAAAATTAAGAAAATAAACATTTTAACGTAAAGGACTCAGAAGAAGAAATACATTTATTTATCGCCACACAGACATATACAAATTGTAAAATAGAGACAAAATATAAAAAGTAATAAACGTTTTTTAAAAACCTATTTAGAGGCTAAAAATTCCACCCATGCCGGGATTCGAACCCGCAACCTCTGGCTGTCCGTGCCCGGAAGGACACGGACACGGACAGCCAGAGGTTGCGGGTTCGAATCCCGGCATGGGTACAATTTTTAGCCTCTAAATAGGTTTTTAAAATTGTCCTTAGCACGGGTTAGTGCATTAAAAATAATAAAGTAATAAACGTGGCAAGCGGCAAGTGGCAGTCCCTAGTCTCTGCCTACCTCTCCGCCTACTCCTCTGGGATACAGGCGTGAGTTTATGTATGTATGTATGACTTTACTGCTGGAACCGGTTGAACTGCGCCAGACCCACCATCACGCTAATGCCCCCCCGAAGTAGGTCGAGTCAGTAATTTTTCAACATGTCACAGGGCGCGTTAATAAGAACTGCGACGAGATCCAACAGCCTCCAACGTTGGCGCAACGGTGGGGAAAATGCCATTGTGAACGGTGGATATTGAAAACCATAATTTTCAGCGGATTTTATTGCTCCTCGCCGCGGTGCGATGCACTTCTACTGAAAGATGTTTTTTATTGGGAACCAATAAAATTATCAGAGAATTAATATTTTATATTGATCGCCCAGTAGGTAGAACAATGGATTCGGAAGCGAGAGACCCAAGTTCGATTCCCAGTGCGAGCATGCACCAATGACTTTATTTTCTAAGTTATATGCATTTTTGAAGTTATAGTATCAATATCACTCGCTAATTGTGAAGGTAAACATCGTGAGTAAACCTTAGCATCCGATGTGTTAACATACCTCAGCTTTTGCTTCGTGATGATGATGATTGGCCGTTTTTTTGCATCTACGTATGATATGATTTATACAGCGTCCAGTGGTATCCTCACTCACACTAGATGTATCGACGTATCAAAAACCACTCGCTAGCGGAGAAGGAAAACACCTTGCGGAAACCTGAGTCTGAGATGTTCCAATACCTTAGCGCTTGAAATTGCCTATCCGGGATGGGCACGCGTGGTAATTAAGCCGATACTCTCTGATACTCTCTCTGAGAGAAGGCCTCTGCCTTAAAACATAGAACGATACTATCCCCCCCTACCTTTCTTTCTTTCTTTCTTTCTTTCTTTCTTTCTTTCTTTCTTTCTTTCTTTCTTTCTTTCTTTCTTTCTTTCTTTCTTTCTTTCTTTCTTTCTTTCTTTCTTTCTTTCTTTCTTTCTTTCTTTCTTTCTTTCTTTCTTTCTTTCTTTCTTTCTTTCTTTCTTTCATTCTTTCTTTCATTATTCTACTCATTAATACAAGAAACCGCATTAACTTTTGTTTGTCTGACTCCGTAGGTATTGTCTCGTCATTTCTTTGGACGCTGAAAAGCTCCTAAAATGCAGTTTTTCTTAATTAAAATATATATCTACCACACAAATAAAAGTAGATATTTATAAAACTACAATGAAGTAATCTTTTAATAACTTGTCCGGAAATCAATATTTGAACTATTTTCCCTCCTTCCAAGACACTTTGTATTCCTATAGAAGGCGTCTAGCAGGATGATGGTGCCAGTATTCTGAACGAAGTAATTCCTCAGCTATTTCCAAGTGTACAAAGAGACTAGGCCAATTAAAACACTATTCTTGAACTGCAAAGTTTATGCGCAAGAAGACGAGAGAAAACGACGAAAAACTAAACGGAAAATAATGAAATTTGAGACGCCTCAGTCCGCTTTTTCTGAAAACAATTAAAGCGCTTTCTACAAAGGGCCGGGAGGGTGGTTCCATAGAATAAGAAATGTTACAGAAGGACTGATTAAACGAACAGATTGCCACGTGACAGACAAGAAAAAGGAAAAAAAGAACTGCCATCCTCTATCTACATAAAGTACATGTATTCCGTCCCAAATAAGTGTTTATGACTACGAATAACAGTAAAAGTTTTGTCATGAAGTCATTTAATTATTTTTTAAACAATTGTTTATTAAACAATCTTTGGACAAGGCGTGCATTCATTTTATTTGTTATTTTAATAAAAAGTATGCGTTTAATTTATATTTTGTATTTTTTCTTTTTTTTACATTAAACTTCTTTTCCCAAGATTCATTGTACTTATGTTTGTTGTTACTAATAAATAAAATTGATAGTCGCCTAATTTAATAAACGGAAACTTCATACAAATTTTATATATTTTTTTAAGATATAAACGTTATCAGTTAAGCTCTGAATGAAGATATCTATAATATAAAAATGGATCGCTGAATGTGTTGTCTCGTCAAATCTCGAAAGCAGCAGAACTGATTTCACAAATTCTTATTTTAGAATATTCCTTGAAGTACGAGGATGGTTCTTACGGAGAGAAAAAATTAAAGAATCGATGGTAGGTGGCACAAAGTTCGCTGGGTCAGCTAGTCTATAATATAAAAATGAATCACTGAATGTGTTGGTAAGCGCAAATCTCGCGAGCTAGTTATTTTTTTGTTATTTTTTTTATTTTTTCGTTAAGTTATTTTTTTGCTAATTATTTTTTTTGAATATTCCTTGCAGTACAAGGATGGTTCTTACGGAGAAAAAAAAAATAGGAATAGATGGTAGGCGGTACGAACTTCGCTGGGTCAGCTAGTTTATTATATTAATACAAAAACCGTCTTTCTAGTTCGCATATTTTGCTGCGCGTGCCAAGCCCGCATTTGGCCAATTCTTACTGAAGAAAGATATATTTATTTGACGTCACAATACTCAAAAATATAAAATCACACAATAAAACACAAGTCAAAGAATACTTGCAAGCCGAAAATCAGTTATTAAAATGTATGCCTTATGAAGAAAACTTCCTCCCCATGTACTTTTTATAATATTTATTTCCAGCCTTAATAGTAAAAACTCATTTTGTGCTCCTTAGTTGAGAGGCATAGAAACTATAAAAATAACGAAAAATAGTGAATTTTATAATATTTTTTATAACAGAACTAAAAGGAAGAAGACTAAAATTTAATAATATTTCTTAATGATTCGCGATACTCGGTTATATCTTAAACGGGTCAAATCGCGATTATTTTGGGAGAGTTAGACTGTATCCTGGTCTCTGAGTCATGGCTAAAACCTTCAATTCCTTCAACATCTTGTTCTCTCCCAGGCTATAGAATATTTCGCAATGACCGCACTGGCGCTAGGGGTGGAGGAGTATGTATTATTTATTAGGTAAAACGTAATTAACGTATTTTCCGTCGTTTTGGCAGCATTACAGTTGTCGGGAAATAAGATAATTACGTTTTACCTAATAAATAATCGCGATTTGACACGTTTAATATATAACTATAAAATTCAATAAAACCAAAAGAATCACTATGTGACTACTGTTATTTTCTACGTCCAGTGCCCTCCTGTAAAACGGCACAACTTTTAAAAACTACTTCGTTAAGAATTAAAGTTGTAATTTAATGGAACAGGCCCTTATTAATGTTTCTGACTGGTGCGATTTTCTGCTGGAATAGGGTTGGGGTCATTACCGGCATGACTTGCTATGGATTTCATTTTATTACTATCGTCAATGCTTTACTGTTACATTTCATCTTTTCTTTATGAATTGGGATGGTGGTGTAAAAAATTAAAAAAAAAATTTCAAATTCTTGCTTAATATGTATTAAAAGTTGTTCAATTAATATTAAAAGGTATTTGGAGGAATTATGTCTGTTGTGTTCCAGACGTTATTGTCAACCAATTATGTCCCCACCGAGGGGCACGGGTCTCTTTCCTAAGGAAGGTAAAGGTCATACTGCACCACGGGGGCGAAGTCCGGATTGGTGGAGGCTTGCAAGAGAAGTGGCTGGTCTTACTGTCTGAAGTTTTCAAGTCGCCCTAAGGAATCTGACTGGGGCACCAACTGCTTAACGTACCTTGCTTAACGTAACGTACCGCACGACACCGCTCGGAAAAATGCCAGTAGCGTTAGTCATAGACGGTCACCCATTCAAGCACTGCACGCGCACTATGTTGCTTAACCTTTGTGATCGTTTAAGATCACTCAGGCAGCCAAGCTACGAGCGATTCAATTCGTGTTCAAAACATTCATGAGTAATCATGATTGTTAAATAGGTTTTTTATAATTATTATTATGTTAAAAACTCCGTTAATAAACTTCCACTTTATTTTTAAGTTTCCTTATTAGCTTCGTCTCTCTAATAAATTCGCAGTGCACTTACATTCCTTGCATGTTTCTTTTTAATCTAAAATTTATAATCCTGTACATTGTATTTATATTCTGTCATTGCATTGTGTTTTAAGTGAATAAATTATTTCTATTCAATTCAAAAAGAACAATTTTAAAGTGACACTTTGTGACAGTACCACTGCCTGTTTTATCGATATATCTAAAGTTGTCGCAAGCACCCCATCCCTACAATTACAAATTTTATTGGAACCACCAACTTGTTCAGTTTGTTTCAGGCCTCCTTTCTTTCATCCTCTTCACCCTTCATTTATTTTTTCATGGTCTCCATCTCTTTCTCTCTTTGAACTAATATTTTAATTCGTCTGCCTAAACACGGATAAGTGCAGCCATTCCTTCAAAAGTGCAGAGTAAAGTTATTCTTTCTCATGCGCAGATAAACTTACCTAAATGGTCAAATGATAAAAGCATGTTTCAAATTGCTGAGTGCTTAGTGCGATTTTGACAGATCCAATCGAATAACTTTACTACCGCGTTAATCGAGCTTTGAGTAGTGAGTATGAGTAAGTTAACCGTTCGAACTGGCAAAACGCTGTCACAGTACAACTCGCACTCGCGTTTATTCGAGTTTTGGCTGGTAAACGTGTTCACTTCTCAACGTAAACCATTACAACTCGCACTCAGCAATTTTAATTTCCATACTTGTCACTAGGTGGCGCTTCCTCGATGCCATAGAAATATGAGTTTAAAATACTTTAACGCGATCGAGTAGTTAAAAAACTCGCACTAAGCACTCTGTTTTTAAAAGTCATGTTTCTTAGAGTCTGATTACATTATTATCATATTTTTGTATTTCTTCTTTGAGATGGCACTCTATCGTAGGGCAGCTATCATTGCAGCCATTTTGTCCCGTGATTCAAAAGTACAGAGCAAAGTTATTTTTTTACGTTGAAATATCATGCGTAAATGATGTTACTTACCTCGGTGGCGCAGCGGTTTGCCACGCTGCTGTAAAACCGAAGGTCTCGGGTTCGATCTCCGGCCACGTCAAACTAGGAATCGAACTTTTCTAGTTTGTCTCGGGTCTTGGATGTTATCTATGTATTTATTGTATTAAATCTATCGTCAAGTTTAGCACCTATAACAGAAGTCATTTAGTTGTACTTAGTATAGGGCTAACGAGTTCTGTGTAATATGAAAATTACTTAGTTTATTTATTTATTATTATTATTACCTAAATAGTCAAACGTAACAAAACATATTTCAAATTGCTGTTTTTTAAAGTCACTGCTCACTTTGTGATATGATAAACTTTTTCTTCTTATTATTTCTTATTAAAAAAAAATGTTGGTGCTATCGCACGTAATCAAGTGTCAATTTAGCAATGAAATACCTTGTTTCTTGAACCCCCTAACAATAAAACGTCTGAAGATTTTTATTTTTTACTGCCTTTTGTTTCGCGCGGCACAATTGGATTTTTTATCTGTTGCTCGTTTCAAAGTTAACTTTTCTTGACTCTTCCATTTGAGGATCTACTTTAAACACTTCGGAGGTAAATAATTTTAAAAACACATCGTGAGTAAATCCAGGTGCGTGAAGTATTAATGAAATGAAATGAATATACTTTATTGCACACCAGGAATTACAATTTAGAAAATAAGAAGATACAGATTAAGGTACAATTGGCGGTCTTATTACTAAAAGTAATTTCTTCCAGACAACCCTTGATGGAAAACACAAAAGAACTGAAAGACGGGTAGTTGGTGCAACTAATGACATAATTAGGAAAAGAAGGCAAATTTTAATAAACATCTATAGACAATACATAAATAAAATATAAAATAAACATACATAATATATACAAATAATATCATCCGGGAGAAGAAGATAGGTGAATATAATACACATATGCAACATTTGAAAGAGGTAATATTTATTGTACCAGTTTTGTACTCAGGTAGTAGTCTCTGACGCTTCCTTTAAAAATAGAGAGAGATGGCGAGCGTCTTATTGCAAGAGGAAGATCATTCCACAGTTGGACAGCTGTGATTGTAAAAGAGCTGCTGAAGAATTTAGTCGAGTGACTCGGTATCTTCAGCGTCATATTCTGTGATGATCGTAAGGTCCGACTGTGGGAATCACTTAAAAACTCCAGGCGCATCTTGAGGTACTGGGGAGTGGCGGGATTGAACAACACCGAATATAGAAGAGAAAGTATGTGAGCATTCCTGCGGAGGCGGATGGGGAGCCACTTGAGTTTGACGCGATATTCGGAAACATGGTCATATTTTCTCAATCCAAATATGAACCGGATGGAAAAGTTTTGTAGGCGCTCAAGCTTATTAAGTTGCTCCTCTGTGAGGTCAAGATAGCTGGCATCAGCATAGTCGAGGATAGGAAGTAAGAGTGTCTGTGCGAGTGCAATTTTGGTAGAAATTGGAAGGAAGTTCCGTAACCTCCTCAACGAGGCCGCTGAGGCGAACATTTTCCGGCTCACCTCGGCTAGCTGTGGCACCCAAGACAGACGCCTGTCCATGATGATTCCCAAGTTCCTCACCTTCTCACTATATGGAATTAGAATGCCTTCAAATTGAACTTGTGGAAGCTGCTGCCAGTCAATCCTAGATATCATTCGTGAACTCCCTATTATGATGACCTGAGTCTTATTTGGATTAACTTTTAGGCCATGCGACTGACTCCATTGTGATATGTGCTGAAGATCACAGTTGGTTTTTCCAATTGCGAGGTGTAAATCATCTATAGGAGATTGCGTATAAATCTGGAGATCATCTGCGTAAAGGTGGTAGGAAGAAGTAATTTTTTGAGAAATACCGTTGATGAAGATAGCGAAGAGGAGAGGAGACAGCACACCACCTTGCGGGACGCCAGCAGTCGTATTACACCAATTAGAATAGGAATTCTCAATTCGTATACGCTGTCGACGCCCGTGTAGATAACTACGAAACCAGTCAATAACCGTCGGAGATATGTTGAGGGAGCACAGCATCCCCAAAAGGATATCAAAGTCCACCGTGTTAAAAGCATTACTGAAATCCAGCAGCGTGAGGACCGTGACGTGACCATTCTCCATCCCAAGTCTGATGTCATCAGTTATGTTGACGAGCGCCGTAACAGTACTGTGACCTGGACGGAAGCCTGATTGGAATGGATTAAGGAGATGATTTTTGGTTAGGAAAGTGGAGAGCTGGTGATGTACGAGTCGTTCTAGTACCTTTGATAGGAACGGCAGAATGGAAATAGGGCGGTAATCGGTAAAGGAAGAAGGATTGGACTTTTTAGGTAGTGGGGTTACTTGGGCTTCCTTCCAAGCGGTTGGAAAAACACCAGACACGGCCGATTCATTTAGGATTCCAGCAATAACGGGAACAATGACATCCATGATGGGTATGATCATTTTCCTAGTGATAGCATCAGTACCAACAGCGTTGGAAATGATCGACACTATGCTCTTCTCGACATCACGGTCGGAAAATTGACTAAGACAGAACGGAGAGAAAGTAGGAGTTGGAAGTGTAGAAAGATTATTTATAGCTTTGGCTTTAGTAGTTCCATCCAGGGTGGAAGCAGAAGAGAAATGAAGGTTGAGAGAGTTAATATCTAAGTCTTTGAGGGTGAGATCTTGTCGTGCTTTGCCAACTCCTAGAGATCTAAGAAATTTCCAGACTTTGGCTGGATCACCGTTTTGAACTGATTCATGAATGTGGCGGCGTTGTGCGTCCCTACACACCTTGTTGCAGTGATTCCTTAGATTCACAAAACGAGCTCTGTTGTAGTCCGTTGGCCTAACTTTGTAAATCGATTTGGCTACTGCTTTTTTATGTATAGCTAGTCTGATATCGTCGGTAAGCCACGGCGCTGGCAAGTGCTTAACTTTCACAGCTCTGACGGGCGCATGTACGTCATAAAGGTTAGTGAGAAGGGTGTTAAAAATGAGAATCTGTTCGTCAACGGTGTCTGCATTAGCCACCACAGACCAGTCGGTACACGACGCGTTCTCCCTGAGTTGGTCAAGGTTCATGCCACCAAAACTACGCTGCATAAGAATCCTCGGCTTTGCCTTGGGCGGACGAATTTTATACGAGAGAAAAATCAAGTCATGATAAGAGAATACATCAGCAGGAAATTGGCCGTGTGAGGCAACATGTTGGGGTGAAGATACTAGTATAAGATCAAGAAGAGAGGGGGCACAATTAGGAAAATGATGAGTAGCATCAAGGGGAAGAATTGAAACGTTACTCGCCCGTATGAGCGATTCTAAAGAACAAGTACGATGGTCATTTTTAATTAAACATGTATTAAAGTCACCCATAATTATAGTGTGAGTGTATGAGGGTATAAGATTTTCTAGAAGATTTTCAAAAGAGGAAAAAAAGTTGACTCGAAGTGAGGGGCAGTAGTAGACACCCAGTAATACTTTGGTGTGGGATAGGAGAACTTCTATAAATAAATGCTCTCCAGCATTAGATGGTGGGGGCTGAACTGACGAGCTAATAATTGAAAAGGAAATATGAGCTCTCAGATAAATTGCCACGCCACCGCCACCACTGCCAATACGGTCGTTTCGAATGAGTTGGAAGCCTGGAAGGGAGTAAGATGTTGATGGAAGACAGGGCTTCAACCAGGACTCCGAAACAAGAATAGCATGTAAATTCTTAGTATCGAAATAAGCCAGCATATCGGGAAAGTGTGCAGGAATGCTTTGGGCATTGATGTGAATGACATTAAAGTCTTTGTGTGAGTCAGAAAATTGGGAAACGAGAGAGTCGGCTAGAGAGGGGATGCTATGGAAGCTACATTCACTGCTGCTCAATCCATCCGAAGAGGAGGTAATGGATGCGAATTCACTGACATCGCAAGCAACGTCAGGCATTTAAATATAATTGCAGGATGATGGGAAGTATATAGATAAGTGCAATATAAATATAAAAATATATATATATATTATAAAGGTACCTAACGGATAGGTAGGCACACGAAACAGTTGGACCAACCACCCGCCAGCCGTGCAGCAAAGTTATACAAAAGAATGAAACCCGAAAAACAAGGAAGCGATATCCACACGAAAAAGGAAACAAAATAACATATTGAAAGGTACCCAACTCAGTCGACTCCAATTTGCCACGCCACCGCCAATCCAACATTAGTAAAATCGAGTTTTGCAAATAAGACCGTTTTCCTTATTCTGTGGCTGTCGAAAAACAGAACGCAGCCTCACAAAAAAAAAAAAAAGAACAACTTGACATAACAGCTGTCAGTTGAATTTGACGTTTAGACTACAATAACAAAACAATGATTTTGTGGGTTGATTAAGAATTTTCGGGTACAAATATTATATGTTCGGGACGTCACACATTATTTAGAAAAACAATTCAAAGATTTACTTTTTTACCACCGTTCTTTTCGGACGGCCGACATTGGGTTTTACAACCTGGGAATGCTTCGTGCCAGTAGCCGGCGCCGATGGACCCTTGTTGTCCGTCATGGCAAGTTTCTCTACCTCCGCCAAGGAAACCACTTTGTGCCGCGAGCCGTCAGGTGCCAGAATGTGTATAGTGCCCTCCCGAGTCCAGCAATTGGTGATACCAAACCGCTGTCGAGCTGCCATAAATGTTTCATGCCGAGACCGAGTGAGGAACTCCGACAGCGTGGTTCCGGTACCTTTAAGTCTGGTCTTGGCAAACCACACCTTATCTTTTGCCTCAGTGGAACCAAATTTTACCAAGATAGGCCTAGCACGACCTCCCCCGGCACGTCCCATACGTTGACACTGTTTGATGTCACCCGCAGCGATGTCGACATTCAGTGAGGCAAACACTTGACGCACAGCTGAAGTTAAAGATTCCTTGTCCGCTTCTTGCAATCCGTGGATAAGAATCATCTTTTTGCGGCTGCGCATCTCTATGCTATCCATCTCTCTGGCCAACAAGTCCAACTGTCGCTGCAACGTGTTGAGAGATAGGACAACAAACGACTTGAAGACAGAAAACTGGGATTGGAGACTGGACTCTGTCGATGGCGAAGCAGCGCCTGCACTCAGCTGGCTTTGGAAGGCCTGCATCTGGGCAGAGAAATGGGCCGAGAGCTCCGATACTGACTTTTTAACTTCCTCCATAGTGGTCATTTGTTTGTGATGTCAAAGTGTGGTGATTTGTGTTGCTACACAGCTGGCAGGTAATAAAGTTATTTACTAAACACTAAACATGTAATATTTGCCACTAAAACTTCCAAATTTAATTAATAAAATGGAGCAACAATCAAACTTGTGTGTTTAGTTCAACTACCCACATAACTGTCTATTAAAAACTGGAAATTGTCTATGTAGAGAACAAAATCATATTGATTAGCATTACTGCCGCGTTGGTCCTGCGGTATCACGTCTGATTACCATGCCGCAGTTCGTGGGTTCGATTGGGGCGCTACCGTACATTTGTACCTGACCTTTTTGTACTTCGCCTCAGTCGGTATGTGATGTCATAGCCTAGTTGCCATAGCACAGGGTATCCTAGTTTGGGACCACAACAAGCTATTGTGTTGTTTGGAAGTTATTTAGACGATCTCTGTGGCCCAGCGGTAGCTCCTCTGCTTACCATGCGAGACGTCCCGGGTCGGTCCCCGGCTGGAGTAAAAAAAACCCCAGGTCTGGGATGTTTACATGTTTGTGACATCGCTGCTTCTGGTACCCACGACACAGGGTATCCTAGAGTGGGGCCAGAAGCAATGTATGTGCCGGTATGTAAATGCTATGTTATTAGCCGACCCGGTAAACAAAGTTTTTGCATATTCATTAGCCTAATAACTCAAAACATTACGTAAAAATCGGTGAATCCGTTTTAGAGTAGTTCGATAAGAAACATTGCGATAAGAGCTTTTCATATATTTTTACCCTCTATCTGTCAAACTCACACACTTACACACTCATACGCACTCACGCATTCACATTTACATTCATTATATTATTATTTTTAATGCACTAACCCGTGCTAAGGACGATTTAAAAACCTATTTAGAGGCTAACAATTCCACCCATGCCGGGATTCGAACCCGCGACCTCTGGATATCCGTGCCAGCGCACTTTCCAACTGAGCTAACGGGCGTCTCACCAGCATCAGTGAAATTTCGAACCTCTTTACAATACCCTCTGTATTAGGTGCGTACAGGCACGACATCTGGCTGAAGTAATTCCCATCACTTGCAGCCCCGAGTACCTACTTGGCAGTTAGGTTTTTAGGGTTCGAATCCCGGCATGGGTGGAATTTTTAGCCTCTTAATAGCTTTTTTAATTTACATTCATTTTTTTATGAATTATTTTTATTTACCGGACAGGTGGGCGAAAATCGCTACCGAGTGGGTGCCACACGATGGACATCGTAATCGAGGCTGGCCTAAGACGGTGGAGAGATGATCTCGACAAGCATCTGCCGGAGTGGCCTGAGATGGCCCAGGACAGGAAACTCTGGACTGAATTGGGGAAGGCTTTTGCCCAGCAGTGGGACACAAACATAGAGGCTACGTAAAAAAAAATCATTTTTTTACTCTCACACGTAGAGGGAGGGCAATTAGCACTGAACACTTTTCCTTAAATACTTTTGTTTTTAAACAGTAATTCATAGATTTTTTAAAACCATCATAGTTAGGATTTGGTGTAGATTATTATTTTTAAACGGAGGAGGTAGGCGCTGTCTGCTGTAATACAGGTGATGAGCCAAGCACAGCAGCGGATGCTCAATAATTTTAATTATAAACCAAATATATATGTCAAAATTTTGTTGTAGTCTAGTATAAGTCTTTTAAGTCACAAATAAATTACTTACTTGAATTCTTTATTACACTAAATACATGCGTACAAGGGCGTGCTTAGTGCAAAAATCTTTCTCCTTTGGTGTTGCCAGTCGGCGGAGGGTAGTTCAAGAAAAAAGGTGAAATACAACAATAAACTTACAAAAACATAGGGAGATACATTAACTTAGACCTAATGGAGAGGAGGGGGGAAAGGTATGATAGAAAATATGATAAAGTTACAAAAATGATAGGTATTATATATCACAAATATCATAAAAGCTATACCTTGTTGGGCGTGCAATTTTTTTTGTATACATTGGTGGTTGGTTGAGTTAATAAATAATACAGTAAAATTATTCCTAACTTTTGGAATTTAACATAAAAGTAATGGAGCTAATAATAATTATTGGGCACCCAATTTCTTATTATAAAATAAGAAATTGGGTACCCAATAATTTGATTGCAAGGTTTATGAATATAAAGCTAACGCCAACGCTACCTGATCGGAATATCTATCTAGCTTTTTATCCATGGGTAAGATCTATCCAGTTAATAAGTCCCAAAATGACACAATGACATTTGCATCAGATATTTACAGTGCTACACAAGAAAGAAGTCTCGCGGATGTACCTGCGCAGATGACCAAATTTTAGATGTGCGGCAAGTTGATCGATCAATCAGATCAGTTTCATTTTATGGCAGGCCGCGCGCCTTTGTTGCTATTGGTTGATTCAACGTCATCGATGCAGTTGACTATTAGTTTGGCAATATTAGCGTGAGCGAAATAGGTAGCGCTACTGCGGCAATCAATTCTGCACCTTAACCGTATTGGTTAAAGATCATGTTGAATGTACTTATAGCTTTGGGTACTTTCGTTACACTTCTTCCTAGTCTGCGCGAACGAAGATTCCCGAAGGGACTTTTATGATGTGTAGTTTATTTTATAACATATACGTATGTATATAAATATTCTACTAATAACTACCCGTCTCAATTTCTCCTTCATCTTTCCGATTTTAGGTTGCCTGGAAGAAATTGCTATCAGCAATAAGGCCGCCAATTGTACCTCTTCTTTTGTAACTGTTGTCTCTGTAAAATTATTTTCTGGTGTGTACAATAAAGAATATTCTTATCTTATCTTATCTTATCTTATCTTACTGTACCTATCTGTTTATCCCTGGATAACTATGTAACAAGACTGATTAGCGCCAATTTGCTGGAAAAGTAAGCAAGCAGATCTGCTTACTTTTCCAGCAAATTGGCGCTAATCGGTCTTGTTACAAATATTGTGCCGTTGTGTGTACAATCTCTCCAACTATGTTTAAAAAAAATCTCCATTGTTATATAACTTAACTTGTTTCATGTTGCCTCGATTGTGTCCCACTTCTGGGCAAAGGCCTGCCGTTTTGTCTTCCACTCCTCCCTATTAATGACCACCTCCTGCCAGCCCGGCAGAAAGGTCGTGAGGTCGTCCCGCCATCTCGGCTTGGGTCGGCCACGTTTGCAATATCCGTCGCGCGGAACCCAGTCAGCGACGATTTTTGCCCACCTCTCTAAGCCCATAAGGCTTAGGTGGCCCGTCCAATTCCACTTCAGCTTAGTGGTTGCAGCTCCAACATTGGCAATTTAATATTAATTTGTTTAATAATCTAGTATAACATTTTATTTTAATAAATAATGTTACATTATTAATTAATATACAAATGGCCTTAGTCAGACTGTTCGTTTTATTTGTTATGACCTTTCTTTTCTGTTATTGTTTCACAACCTTACATTTTCTACAAGTCGACACACAGAATTTTCACCTTGATACTCTACACAAAGCAGTCTACCCAAAAAAAAATTATAATCGTCCCACTGAAATGCAGATCTCCCCACGGTATCGCCTACGCGCGGATCAAATTAAGCCTGCACAAGACCGCACATTAATTATTTTGAAAGCAGAACGTTGTGGAGGGATTCCAACTCCCTTCGGGCGAGCCGGAGAAAGAAAGTTGAATTGATGTACTTGTAACTCTTTGGCGATACATTGGCGGCCAAGGAAATCGAATCTATCCACCACATTTATGGTTTCGGACTGCTGGTTCCATTGGAAAGTTCCATTGATGGGTCCAATAGGTTTCTCAAGTTTTCATGGCTCCATTGATGGGTCCAACAGGATTTACAAATTCGCATGGTTCCATTTAGATGGTGGAGTCAATAATCGAAATTTTATTTGGTTCAAATCCGGTTTCGTGGTTCCATTGTCAAAACATTTACTTAAAAACAAAATAGTAATTAGGTATTAAAATGCATATAAGAATGAATGTTTATCGCACTTGCTCTAAGAAATGTCCGACTGTTATTTCTTTGTGAATCAATTTCATCTGAGCATTTAAAATAAATGCATCTCTGTCTTTTTGTAGAATGCTCCTGTTACGTTGTGAATGGTTACTTGTAGCATTACCAATTTGCATTTTATTAATAGACACATCCTTTTCCAGAACGGAAAGCAACTTAGCAATCGTCACATAATTTTTATTTATCGCACGGTTAATTCGAGCATGCCAGCCTTCCGCAAAGTTATTTGTACGATGAAGTTGATTATATACACACCATTCTTTCATAAATTGTTCATTTTTAAACCAATATGTATTCATATAATCCATAAATGGTTTTAACTTTCGCATCTCATTGCATTCTGATTGAATATAATTCCATCCCTCATACATACAATCCACAGGTAATAATGGGAGTGCTGTACACAAACCTACTATGCGACGATACATTTTTGCTTTCAAACCTAGATATTTTGCTTTTCGCCACAGGGAATTGATGTAATGATAATAGCACCGTACTATTTTGATAGTTGGAAACACATTTTTTAATGCATTTGTTACTGCTGTTTCAAAATCGCAATGGAAAACTCTTGGATTCCACGCTGGGCATTGTGTTTTTAATAATTCAAAAAGTACGATGTAAGACTGTTCAGTTTTATCGCTCATAAGGCAATATATCAGCGGTACTATATTTGTTGTTCCTGACGTACTTTTAAAGTTACCGTGTAAGGTGTATAATTGAGAGAATGGAACAGGTGTGCTTCGAAAAGTACCATCCCCATAATATTCGTCAATATTTTCCAATAACTGCTTAAAATATTCTGTATAAAAAATCATAACTCTCCGTCCGTCACAGTAGTAATCTGCTTTTAAAAATGATTTAAATTTTGCCGGGATTTCCGCTTCCTGGATATTATTGTAGACCAATTTTTTAACTTCGAATTCTTGTTTTCTTTTAGCATATATTGATGTTTTTGAACTCTCATATGAAATTTTTGTTACTTTGTCGAGTCCCATATCATATAGTGGTGCCATGACTTCCTTGAAAATAACAGGGATTGGTTCTGTTGTAATTGCTGCTCTTGCTTTCACATCATCAAGAGCAAAGGCTACCATATTTCTAGCCTCATCGGGCAAACATTCTACAGCGTGCTCGGTAATCTTTTCTATATTTGCACCCTAAAATAAATAAAAATATAGATATTACATACATTTTATAAGCCAAACAACTTATACATTGGTTAATAACCGTAATGTTGGTCTTGAAATATTGGTTCAGGAAAGGTTTTAAGCGCCAACTACTATTACAATCCTGGTGTTCCTCTCGAGAGACAATCGAAATTCGAAATATCAACATGGTTAAATCAAATTAGTTTTAGACTCACATGAACTGTAATCGCACCAGGGCATTTGTCCTTCTTTTTACGACTGCAAATCCAACGGGTTCTGGTATTTTTATAAACCGTGTGTTTATAAAACTGGTAACCATTGTAAATCAAAACTTTACCACCCTTTCTTTCCAAAAAACGGAGATCTTGGTCCATTTTAGTAAATACAAATAGAAGTGTGAATAGTGAATTACTTACAAATAGATTATCAAATAGTAATCTATTTATTAGATCAAATGTCAATCAATGTCAATTACACTTACATGGCCAGTATCTTAACAGTGGAGACAACAGTACTGAATAAATCCTAATAGCTCCACCTATTTCGAACAATGGAGACATGAGAACCGTCAAAATCCTATTGGACCCACATGGAGACATGAGTACCGTAAAAATCCTGTTGGACCCACTCATCCTAAGTAGTGGAGACAAAAGGACTAGAAAATCCTGTTGGGCCCATCAATGGAACTTTCCAATGGAACCAGCAGTCCGAAACCACATTTATCCATTGTCGGACACTGGCCTCCCAAGACACGCCACTTCCTTATATCCTCGTCCATTCTCATCCAGACCCTATGTTCAAGCTGACAGCTCAGTAAAATTACGATTTCAAAATTAATGGACGCCCGCCACGCAACGAAGCGCTCGTGGCCTAGTCAAACCGAGTGGTTGAGTTAAGCAACAACAGGCGCAGAGATTTTTCCGGGCACTTCCGTCCTTCGCAAAGCACGCCAATCCCTTGATGCCGGTTATCAACTAATGACAGTCATTAAGCCATGTCAAAGGCCTTATGTGTGGCTTGATAACTCCTCACAGTTAGGCTCACCACTGTCTTACAATCCTCCACCAACCCGGACTTGGCCCCCGAGGTGGAGTATGGCCGAACCTTTCAGCGATAGAGAAAGAGACCCGTACCCTAGCAGTGAGGGCATACAAGGGTTGCTATTGAGACGCCCGCTTGCTTTATGCCGGGTTAGCAGGTATAATACGACTACAACATGAGTGGTAGGTTGTCAGAAATTGACAATGTACTGGGAAGTCATGACTTTAGACGTTTAAAACATGCAACTAGTGCCGTATTACTCAAGCGGGTTAGTGGTCAACTCGGAAACTTGTTTGTCGATTCTCGGTTTTTTAGCCAAGAAAAAGGATCTTCTAATATACAAAAATCCCATCCGTGTTACTGTGTTGTTATCGAACTCTTCCGAATCTGCTTGACCGAATTTTAGGTTTTTTCTGTATAAGTTGTGTAAGGCTGAAAATAGATTATAGGCTAATCAATATAGAAAAACAACTTTTGCGGGGTCAGCTAGTACATATATAAAAATCTCGTGTCACAGTGTTTGTTATCGACCTATTCCAAAACGGCTTCACCGATTTTAATGATTGTTTTTTGTGTATTATTATTTGTGTATTATTCCTTGTAACTCGTTTGTGTTACAAAATGATAATTCGATTAAAATAAAACAATCTTCGTTCGCCTTTTTTCCGTTTTCTAACCCCAGCGAGAAGATAAGGTAAGATATTTATTGAGCTTTCTTGTTGTACGTGAGATGTCTTATATGGTAAAAGTATCAAACAAGAACCATGCTAGGGCGCTGCCAATATAAAATCGTTAATAAAACATTATGTAACTTAAATAACTAGTTCATAGTACTTATATAATTACAACTTTTCTTGAGAAGGTGTGAGCTGTAAAATCTGACATTTCATACTTCCCTCTCGCTCGCACACTCCCACGCTCATTTTTATGCCTCTATCTTCAACGTTCCATTCCTCGTATTTTATCTCACACGTATATCTGGGATAAATGAGGATAAACGACCCCATAACAACGGTTACAGGGTCGGCTAGTATTTATATAAAAATACTGCTTGACCAAAACAGTTGTAAAAATTGCAATTATTGAAATCTCCCATCGCACGTTTTTTCCTACTCGCAAGTGCGCATTTTCGACGCGTGTGGAGTGAATTAGAAGCGATTAATTACAAATTCTGCAGGTGCGGGCCACGTTAAATGTATAATTTTATACGAAACGCTCTGCCCGGGATATGGATATGAGGCTGGAAGACTTAGAAAAGCCAATATTGCGTGCTAAACTTATAGAAATAATTTTCAATGGGTCTTGTTCCAAGGCAAGACTATGTTAGAACTCATAGTTAAGCTATTTCGTAACATTTTTAAAACAAATGTGCTCGCAAATCTCGAAAACAATTTGCCAAATCCGTGTGATGCTAAATATAAATCATCAACAAATTAATGGAATTATTTTTCGTAATGGTATTTTTAAAGTTAAATAAGACAAGTAGCCCAAATACAATTACGTGACCAGAATTTATATGCAATGTTGCGTACTTTGTAACATAATTTACATAGCAATATTTACATACAAACACATACATCGCTTCTAGCCCCACACTAGGATACCCTGTGTCGTGGGAACCCGAAAAAACGACATCACAAACATGTTCATTTATGTTCGTTTGTTCGTTCATGAAGCGATCGTGGCCTAGTCGCACCGAGTGACTGGAATCAATCACTTGAGTTGAGCAACAACAGGCACGGTCAGGTGCAGGATGGGTCACTTCTCGTGACTACCGCTAGTGGGATTTTTTCCGAGCGCTTCCGTACTTTGCGAGGCAAGCTAGGCCGTTGGTACCGGCTATCATGTCATGACAGTCGTTAAGCCATGCCAGAGGCCTTCTGGGCGGCTTGATAACTTCTGACAGGCCCGCCAGTGTCTTACAATCTTCCACCAACCCGGACTTGGCTCCCGTCGTAGAGTATGACCTAACCTTTCTGCGATGCAGTAAGAGAAACGTGCCACAGCAGTGGAGACATGCAAGGATTGATAGGTATACTTATCAGAATAATTTATGTCATACACAAAAGCTGTGTAGGAAAAAAGTTAAGAAAGCAACTCAGTTACTAGTTTCACTTAATTTTTCTTAAAACGTTCGTAAAATCATAGCTATTCATTTTTATATTATAGAGAAGATAAGACTTCTCTATAATATACCTTAAAGTACGAAGATAGTTCTTATGGAGAGAAAAATAAAAAAATAAAGAATCTACTGTTAGGCGGTACGAAGTTCGCTAGGTCAGGTAGTCTATAATATAAAAATGAATCCCTGAATGTGTTGGTAAGCGCAAATCTCGAGAGCAGCTGAACCGATTTTGCTTATTATTTTTTTAGAATATTCCTTGAAGTACGAGGATGGTTCCTACGGAGAGAAAAAAAAAATAAAGAATCGATGGTATGCGGTACGAAGTTCGCTAGATCAGCTAGTCTATAATATAAAAATGAATCGCTGAATGTGTTGGTAAGCGCAAATCTCGAGTGCAGCTGAACCGATTTCGCTAATTTTTTTTTATATTCTTTGAAGTACGAGAGAGAGAAAAAAAATTAAACAATCGACTGTTAGTAGGAAAAAAAAAATCTTTTAATGTCTTTAGTCCAGAATCCGAACTGGGGAGTGGGCAGCAGCGTCCCCTGCAGTACAATTCCACCAAACTGCGATCCCCAACCCGCATGCCCAGCGTGGGGATTATGGGCATTACCCCCCAATAATGGCACAACCTTGCGCTATGGCGCTCATTAGGGGAGGGCTATGTCCAGCAGTGGACTAGCCTGTAGAAGAAGAAGAAGAAGTCCAGAATCCTACCTAATTATTGCAATAAAGATTAGAATTACTTCAATAATTCACCCTTGAAGTGTGAGAATATTATCAAGAAATAATATCATAATGTATATACTTCCCATCACTATGTGTTGCATTTATTTTGTAAGATAGGCGTTTCTCCCAGATTTCGACAGTTCTTGAACAAGGCAGGCGTTTTCCTGACACAAATATAACTGGGAATTCTGTGAGAGATTTTTCCAAGAGCCATTACCAGTGAAGTCTGTAATGAATGCTAAATGCTAGTATTAATTTTCATGAGCTCGTTGGAATAAAAGTGTAGACCCTAGGTGCGTGAAATTACGCAGGTTTTATGAGGAAAGGCTCGTCATTATTTATGCACGGTATTTAAATGCAAAATTGCTGAAGGATCGTATACTCTTTCAAACAGCCATTGAATTCATTACAATAAATAAATATCGCAGGCCTTTATTAGAGAGGATGTTTACCTTTTTTATTTTTTTGTTTCTTTTCTTTACATTGCTTCTGGCCCCACACTAGGATACGCTGTGTCGTAAGAACCAGAAACAATGACGTCACAAACATGTAAACATCCAAGACCTGGGGTGTTTTGTCTCCAGCAGGGGGTTGAACCCGAGACCTTTTGCATGGTAGGCAGATGCGCTACTGCTACGCCACAGAGGCCGTCAATACGAATAAAAATAAATAATTTAAATCGTCGTCGTCGTCGTCAGGCTATAGTAATCCACTGCTGGACATAGCCCTCCCCTAAAGAGCGCCACGTTGTGCTATCATAGGGGGTAATGCCTGGGCTGGGCATGCGGGTTGGGGATCGCAGTTCGGTGGAATTGTACTGCAGGGGGCGCTGCTGCCCACCCCCCGGTTTGTGTCCCTTAGTCGCCTTTTACGACACCCGCGGGAAGAATTGGGTTGGTGCTATTCTCTAGGCCGACACCACACAGCAGATAATTTAAATACACAATAAATATAATTATATAATATAATATAATAATATAAATAAATATATAAATATTCATGGACATATTACACAGATCTCGTTAGCCCTATACTAAGTACAACTAAATGACTTGTGTTATAGGTGCTAACTCGACGATAGATTTAATACAATAAATACCTAGATAATATGCAAGACCCGAGACAAACTAGTAAAGTTAGTTTCCTAGTTTGACCCGGCCGGGGATCGAACCCGGGACCTTCGGTTTTACAGTCAGCGTGCCAAACCGCTGCGCCACCGCGGCCGTAAATTAGTTTATGTCTCCATTGTTTGCCTGTGTATGCGTTTTCCTACATAATTATTGAAACTCATTGTGTATGTATAGAACTCATTCTTTTTTCTCTCGCACCTTATTATTGTTTCTAGTTGACAGCTGTCTTCATTTTTAGTTATTCTTTTGTGTATTTTACATACACTATACATTACACACAGAAGTAAATCCGAAAAAAAAAACGAAATAAAGATAGTAACGTAAATCCGAATATTTATTTCAAATTAAATAATTTTTTTGGCCTTTGTATGACATTAATGAACACAATTTAATTTTGCGAAATTACGCATATAAGTGTTAGATAGATAAATAACACTTCATTGCACAATCAGAAAAAAATAATCTAACCACGATCTCAAGTATTATTGTAGAACGGCGTAGCGATGGTAGTTCAGTGGCTAGAACCATGGACTCGCAAGCAAGAGCCCCAGGTTCGATCCCCAGTGCGGGCATGTACCAATGACTTTGTTTAATTTCAAAGTTACGTACATTTGTGAATTTGTAGTCGCAATACCACACGCTAACTGTAAAGGAAAACATCGTGAGGAAACCCGCGGCTTGGTTGGCTCCTCACCATCTTGACAGCTCCGACTGAGCTGTCAGGATGGTATTGGTGCTGGGCAAGCCTTCACCATCTTAAAAAAACAAGTCCCAGGCACTACAGCGTCGGAGTGGTCCCTTCACCCATCTAGTGTTAGTGAAGATGCCACTGGACGCTGTATAAATCATCTCATTAAGTACATGCAAAAAGGCCAATATTATTATTTATTCTGCCCATTGGGCGGACAGAACAATGGACTCTAAAGCGGGAGACCCAGTTTCGACTTTGTTTTCGAAATTATGTTAATTTGTGAAGTTTTAGCAGCAATAGCACTCGCTAATTGTGAAGGAAAACATCGTGAGAAAACCTGGGTGGCTGAGGTGTTCAAACGTGAGCCCTTAAAATTGCCAATCTGCGGTGGGCATGCGCTTAAACCCTACTCTCTCTTAAATATATTTTTTTTCTGTAAAAGAATAAATTTAGACTAGTATTTGAAGTCTGAAACGTCGAAACGTTGTGGACTGAAAGAGGATGTAGTGACTAGAATTGAGAAAGGAAAGTTGCGTTGGTTTGGACATGTGGAGAGGATGAAGGAAGAAAGATTGACGAAACAAATATATATTGCGAATGTGAGTGGAAGGGTTGGTAAGGGTCGTCCCACATCGACCAGATAGGGGATGTATTAGCAAAGGGAAAGATATAAAGTACCCGGATCCGGCGTGCGTGCATGCGACTTATGAACGTTGATGAAGCGAAGGTGATCTGTCAGGATCGTGGCAAGTGGCAGTCCCTGGTCTCTGCCTACCCCGCTGGGATACAGCCGTGAGGTTATGTATGTATGTATTTGAAGTCTGTTGACCTTAATAAAGTAAAATTTGTTGCGGAGGAGCACTGGTCATCCTAAATTCACAGGTTTTAGCCTTTTTTAGGGAGCAAGGTACTGCCTTAGTGATAAGGTCACTGTAAGGGCACGTGTCGACGAGCACGGTTCCTACCCGGCACGGCGCCGGCCCGGCCAGGCACGGCTCCGAACCGGACCGGCACTAGCACCGGTGCATGTGCGCACTTGTATGGAGCTTTATACATAACTGGTACCGGCCCGACGCCGGGCCGGCGCCGTGCCGGGCAGAAACCGTCTCGTCGACACGCGCCCTAAATGTTGGTTAAATCAATTATCTTTTATCTTATCTCTTTTTCTGCGATCAGGCCTGTGCTCTGCAGCTCTGCAGTTTGGTATGTAACCTATTAACGCAACGTTAATAGGTTACATACCAAATAATATGATTGTATATAGTAATCCTGTACCTATAGCAAGATATGTGCATAAAAAGTCAAAAGCAAACAAGGTGTTCGCTTCGCTCGCTAACGTATGTGTTTTTATCGTCCTGAAAAGAGATTAATATCCATAATTCACGGCCACTTCGGAACGCAAACAGATTTCTGCCATTTTCAACACACCCGACCGCGCCGAAGCTGTAAGGTGGAGTGTGTTTCGCGCGGGAGTAAATATGTTTGTCAGTAAACATATTCAGTAATTCAACTCAGTAACGTTAGAATATAGTACAAATACAAGTTAATTCTTAATAAAAGAAAAATAGAGAGAAGAATTAGGTCTTTGCCTTGCAAAGCACTGAAGCGCTCGCAAAAAATGCCAAAAGCGGTAGTCACGACATGGTCACCCATCCAGTACCTGACCACGCCTGTTGTTGCGTCACCCAAGCGATTGATTCCAATCACTCGGTTCCGCTAGGCCACGAGCGATTCTTACGTTTGAGCTTCTAACGTTATACAAATAAACTAATTTAGGAGGTAAAATTAATGAATATCATTGGTAACGAAACGTTGGGAATGAATGTAACTTAGTTTGCCTATTAAACAATTGCAATTGAACTCGGAAAAAGTAAAAATTTATAATAGCACCAGTATTTTTTAATCAAAATTCTAAACGGTTACACATCAAATGCATTGCTGTTGGCAATACTGCAACATTATACTATTTTTTTTATTTTTAATGCACTAACCCGTTCTAAGGACAAATTTAAAAACCTATTTAGAGGCTAAAAATTCCACCCATGCATCCCGGCATGGGTGGAATTTTTAGCCTCTAAATAGGTTTTTAATACTGCAACAATGAGTGAATGAAGATGGCTGAGTGAATGATGAATGAATGAGTGAATGAACGCTTCTTTTTAGGGTTCCGTACCTCAAAAGGAAAAAACGGAACCCTTATAGGATCACTTTGTTGTCCGTCTGTCCGTCCGTCCGTCCGTCTGTCAAGACCCTTTTTCTCAGGAACGCGTGGAGGTATGAAGCTGAAATTTATATCAATTACTCAGGTCTACTGTCCCTTTAAGCTGTGAAAAAATCAAACTTCTAAGCCAACGCAATCAAAAGATACAGCCGTTTATGCCGCAAATTTTCGACACTTGCAAGGGAATCAAAACCTACAGGGTGCTTCCCGTGAACTCAGAATCTTGAAATTTGGTACGAAGCAACGTCTTATAGCATAGATAAAGGAAAAATTACGAAAACCATAAATTTTTAGTTACATCACATAATATATATTTTTTTAATAATTTTAAACTTACTACCCATTTCCTCATAAACGCGTAGAGGTATTAAATTGAAATTCATACCAAATACTCAAGTCTATAATACCTTTAAGCTGTAACATGTCGTAATGAACGAACTTTGTAAACCTTGCAGGTTTGTACGGAACCCTCGGTGCGCGAGTCTGACTCGCACTTGGCCGGTTTTTTCTTGTTTCTCTCTCTGTGCGTGCGTCCGCCGACTATAACGTTTTTGTACAGTGTTTCTAAAAGTGAAGCATAAACGGCTAGGCCAGCCTACTTGAACCAACGGCATTTTATTATATGCAGTCCACTTCCCGCTATTGTACCTTCGATTGCAGTATTATTTCGAACAAAAGCATTTTGATTTAGACTTCAAAAAAGTGCAGCTAAATTCATTAAATTCATTGCAGTGATGATTTAAAACATTACCCACCTAAGATTTTTCGCAGTTGGACTTTGATAATTTTTCATTACGCTTTTAATTAATCTGTAATTATTTACCCGCTAGGCCTACACTGGGTTATCTGGCTAATTAATTTTGGCTTTTAATTAGAATTTTCCGTCAGCAATGTTGTGTTTTCAGGCCCGGACGCTACGCACAATTTTTAGGTAAAAATGTGTTAAGTGTATTATTAATTTAGGCGGCCATTGTAGCGCGATAAAATGCAAAATAAAACGTTCTGGAAATTCATAGCTTTTTTATGACTTAACAAGTACAAGTAGATAAAAAGAAAATGTTACCCAACTTGTAACAATTTTAACAAACAATTTGTACTCTATATTGTGAAGCGCTCGTGGCCTAGTCGAACCGAGTGGTTGGAACCAATAACTTGAGTTAAGCAACAACAGGCGCGGTCACATGGGTGACCGTCACGTGACTACCGATAGTGGCATTTTTTTGAGCGCTTTCGTTCTTCGCGGGGCACGTTAAGCCGTTGGTGCCGGCTCATGTAATGGCAGTCGTTAAGTCATGTCAAAGGCCTTTTGGGCGGCTTGATAACTTCTGACAGTAAGGCCCACCGCTGTCTTACAATCCTCCACCAACCCGGACTTGCCCCCGTGGAGTATGGCCAAACTTCGTCGATGCAGGAAGAGACCCGTGCCCCAACAGTGGGGATATACAAGGGTTGATATCGATTGTGAGTGGTAGTAGTGGAGAGGTAGAACTTCGACTTCTCAATCGGGAGGTCGTAGTTTCGAATCCCGGCGTATACCTTTGTTTTGAAAGTTATCTACGTCTGTGAAGTTATAGTAGCAATAACACTCGCTAACGTTAAAGGAAAACATCGCGAGGAAACCTGAGTGTCTGAGGAGTTCCACTACCTCTGTGCTTGAAATTGCTAGTTGGGCAGGCGTGGTTGTTAGGCCCACACTCTGAGGCCTGTAAAAGGATGGGCAAAACATCATACTGCGCGAAGGAATCGCTCGTGGCGCCGGCTGCCTAAGAGATCTTAAACGATCTCGAAGGTTAAGCAACAAAGGGCGCATTCAGTGCATGGATGGGTGACCGTCTATGACTAGCGCTAGTGGCATTTTTTCGAGCGGTTCCGTGCTTCGCAAGGCACGTTAAGACAGATGGCAGTCATTAAACCTTGAAAACATTAATGCTTGAAAACTTTTGACAGTCAGACCAGCCCCTAGTCTTGCAAGCCTCTACCAATCCGGATTTGGCCCCCGTGGTGGAGTATGGACAATACCTTCCTCAGGGAAGAGACCCGTGCCCCTCTCTGGGGACATAGTGGGTTGATGATGATGATGGTACTGGCTTAAGCACTAAAATTGTCGATGTTGGAGCTGCAAGCGCTAATCTCAAGTGGAACTGGGCAGGCTACGTAAGCCGTATGGGCCCAGATTACGTTGAAAACTATCGTGACCTAAAGCACCTTAAATTTATCTCACGTACATTAGTAAAAGATAATGCTCCTCGCTCCATTTCGTTTCATAGCAAGCGAATGGAAGTCAAAGTATTTCTTTTACAAGAAAAAACTCGAAGCATTATTTCTCTCGGACTATTTGTAGACAATTCACGGGCTGGGAGAAAAACAACATGTTGTGATTTGGTCTCACAGTTTGGTCTCTTTTGTGACTGAAAAATACAAATTTAAACGCTGGCTATTACCTCGGTCTGAGGATAAGTCTCGCTATTAAGCGAGACAATGTAGCTAGCATACTGGCGACCCTTCCCAGAGACAGCCTTGATCTCGGTGCAATATTAGTTTTCTATTATTCATCAATTATTATTGTCACGATTTATAAATTGTAAATTAAAAATCGACACATAAAATACATAGTATTTTCACGTAGTTTTTACACGGTTTTATGCTCTTTTATTACATTTTTACAATTTTTCGACGTTTTGGCACTTTTTCAGGTGCCGTGGTTTTAATTACATACATACATACATACATACATACATACATACATACATACATACATACATACATACATACATACATACATACATACATACATACATACATACATACATACATACATACATACATACATACATACATACATACATACATACATACATACATACATACATACATACATACATACATACATACATACATACATACATACATACATACATACATACATACATACATACATACATACATACATACATACATACATACATACATACATACATACATACATACATACATACATACATACATACATACATACATACATACATACATACATACATACATACATACATACATACATACATACATACATACATACATACATACATACATACATACATACATACATACATACATACATACATACATACATACATACATACATACATACATACATACATACATACATACATACATACATACATACATACATACATACATACATACATACATACATACATACATACATACATACATACATACATACATACATACATACATACATACATACATACATACATACATACATACATACATACATACATGCATGCATGCATACGTAATCTCACGCCTGTATCCCAGAGGGTTAGGCAGAGACCAGGGACTGCCACTCGCACGTTCGCTTCATCAACGTTCATAAGTCGTTGCATGCACGCACGTCGATTCCAGATATTCTTACCTTGCCCTTTGTAATACATCCCTTATTTGGTCGATTTATGTCCACCTGGGACATCCCTTGCCAGCCCTTCCACACACACATAAAATAAAATATATATTGAAAATAACTAGGTAGACATAATAAATACCTGTTTTTATTATTAAATTATTAAACAAGTTGAAAAGTGTAATTAATTACATGTAATTATGAATTAATTATTATTACGAAATATTCAGTTAAAATAACCCTTCTTATTGCATAAAGAAGTGAAAAAATAGATTTAGAATAAAATACAGAAAGAGTCTCTTTACATAAAAATATTTTAGTTAAGTATTACATAATTTTTGTATTACATGTAACTAATATAGAAAAAAAATTGTCACAAAGTCTCAGACCATTGCAGTTTTAGAGAAAAATAAAATACAACAATATTTTTGTTTGTAACTGGCGACAAAATGTGGGCTGCAATGGAAACAAAAATACAAAACAAGTAGGAAATGTTGCAAAGTACGTACAGAGGCTTGTTTGTGTTCACTCGACGGCGTAATTGAATTAAAACTTAAGTGAAGGCTGAACTTCTTGTCGATAAAGTATTTTCATCGACATTGACCATAATTGTCTGAGGTGACAAAACCCTTTTGAGACACGATCACGGGCTCTATTTCTCGTAACGAATAAATATTTGAGATTTTGTATGGAAAAACACTATTGTTACAAGAGAAGATCTAATAAAGAAAAACATAAATATTAGAAAAAAATAAATAAATTTAACAATAAAATTATACTAAGAGGGATTGTGCTAATTATCATAAGCAAAGAAGCAAAGATAATTGGCACAATCCATATGGTCGAACAGTGTCTTTTGAAATACAGGTCTACACCTAGTTTAGGAGGTAGAGTAATTTTTTTGTATAAACCTACAGCTACCAAATCATTGTAAACTCCGGGTGTACTCAATAACTTTAATGTGGTGAGAAATTAATTTCATTTCATTTCATTAATACATAAAAATCTCATGTCCATCGATTCCTCCGAAATGGCTTCAACGACTTTATATTCGGCAGGTCGAAGAACTAATTAAAATAGCAAAACAACGTTTGAGAGGTCAACTAGTTTGTATATGAAATAATTGTTAATGACTCCTTTGAACCTTATAACGTAAATAAAAATTACCCTTTCTCTATTAAATTGTACTTATAATTTAATAAATTGATTCTGATTTACATTGTCACAAAACTATCGGTCGTGATCTTGAAATATTTTTTTATTCCAAACAACTATAACACAACAGGAAAAGAGCTCTTAACGATTCAGAACAAGATAATTGGTTTATTTATTTCTTTATTTATTTACAAGAATATTGTATCTATTTATTTACATGAACATAATACATAACAGTAAAATCTATCAAATTGGTCTAGAATGACTGATTTGTGGCTTGTTGAGATTTATTTCTCTTATAGGAAGTTGGTAACTAATGGGGCTAACAGTTTATCGATATAAGAACTAGACTACGTCCCATCCTTAACCTATAAAGAGACCGGCCAAAAGTCCACAACGTTAAATTCTATCCAATTAATTCTACAAAAAAAAAACTAAGTGAGACTTCTTATTCAGAAATTGGAAAATACATTGCGAACGTGAGAACACTTAGGGTTTCTAGGGTTCCGTAGTTAACGAGAAACCTTTTTAATTTCGCCAAACCAGCCTGTTCATTTGTGAGCATCCCCTATCCAAAATTATTGTTCTATTGAGCGATAAAACGTTATGTCCATCTTTCTTTCGGCTGGAGAAGTCTTTGTTCTGTGTGGCACCGTTAGTGCCATAAATAGTTATCTATCTATCGTTATCATTACAAACGGTTATCTTTCTATCCTCCTAAGCCCTGGCGCCCTAGAAATAGAACACATGATTACATGAATTACTTTAAAAACCTATTTAGAGGCTAAAAATTCCACCCATGCCGGGATTCGAACCCGCGACCTCTGGCTATCCGTGCCAGCGCTCCAACTGAGCTAATGGGTTACTCACCGGCATCAGTGAAATTTTGCTGGAATTTTTAGCCTCTAAATAGGTTTTTAAAATTGTCCTTAGCACGGGTTAGTGCATTAAGAGTAAAAATAGTATAATCATGTGGGTACAGTGATATCATTACGATGTAAAAACCTAACTACAAAGTAGGTAGTCGGGGCTAGAAGTGATGCAATTTACTTAAGCCAGATGTCGCTGCCTGTACGCAATACAGAGAATAGTGTAAAGAGGTTCGAAATTTCACTGATGCCCGTGAGTCGCCCATTAGCTCTGTTGGATAGAGTTCAATATTTTCCTTATATTTTTTTAGATGATAAGAAGAAAAAGTTCTTCAAAATCTACGTAGTTTTAGGAGACTTGAAGTAACTGTTACTCCAGGGCTTAGTTGGATACGGTTATCATAACAAGAAATATTTACCATCTATATATTTCTGGCTTTAAAAAACGACAGCTTAGAACGAGCCAATTATACCAGCCTCCTTTGACATCAAGTCCTCAAAATCAAATCCCCAGTGAAAGAAATAACGTTAAATGCTTCATTTAATTTGTAAATGGCAGGTTGTTAATGAGGTATACTAATTAATACGGACTCATCCACTCGGCGGATGTCTTAGCTAGGAATGGGTGCTTGGCGGTAATAGCAGTTAATGGCTGGTAGATAGTTATTAGCTGAGTCGACGATGAAAAGACTGTGCATAGTTTTTTTTTCGCTCCTTAAGACATAATCTCGTCCACTATTCTCCGCTCCGCAGATTAATTTATTTTTAACTTTTGGGTAGGTATTAATTTAATATTTTTTTTTATTTAAAAAAAAGAACTCTCTAATTATCTTTTGAATTGAAAGATAATTTATTACAAGCCTTTATTTTCTCCCGCAAACAAATTTAACAATAAAAATATTCATCATGCATTATAAAGTCAAACAATTGTTTTTATCAGAAGTGTAAATAATTAAAGAAAATCAATTGAGCATAAGATAAATAGTCATAATTAATTTTATGATATTGTAATAGTGAATATTAGAAGTTCTCTTACAATTGAAAGAATTCAAAAAATAAAAAAAAATTTTTTTTATTAATTGGCAATCTTTTGAAAGACAACAAATTTGTGTGTGTGTGTGTGTGTGTGTAAGTGTAAGAGTGTGTGTTAGTACCATAATAATCATGCTATATTATAGGTTCTTATTTTTTTTAAGACGCAATTTATTATTTTTCCGGTGAAATTCCTAGCCCACGCTACTTTTAAAATTTACTGAATTAACAATAATAACTTTCCCGCAATACTATTTCTCCTGCTATAAAAAAAACAATGGTATAAATAGCATATTGTCCTTAAAGCAGTATTAATTTATACTCAAAGTTGAATGAGATGATTTACGCAGCGTCCAGTGGCACATTCACTCACACTAGATGGGTGAAGGGGTCACTCGGACGCCACAAGACTGGTACTTTGTTTTACATGGGGTGAGTACACTCAGCTTTGAATACCTTTACCCTTAATTGACCGCTTCGCATAGTAACACATATTTCAATAGCTGCTATTGGGATTATATAGTTTCTGTAGCCATTATTGGTTTGAAAAAGCGGCTATCTCGCCCACACCTAGTCTAAGATGAAATATTATCTCCGTCTTGCTTCCGGCTAGGGAAGTCTTTGTTCTGTAATGTAAGTAAAATTCTCTGGAGGTAGGGAAAGGAAATGGGGGATGGGCAGGGGCACCGAATGATTTGAACTAATTATTTGTTTATTTATTTTCATTCTTTATTGCACTAATTACATGAGTAAATGTACAAGGGCGTGCTTAATGCAAGAAGCATTCTCTTCCAGCAAACCTTTGGTGTTGAAGAGACTCGCAAAGGGGTAGTGCAGGAAAAGAAGGTGAACTACAATAATGACCTTACATAAACATAGGAAGATACAATAACTTATACCTACAGGGCCATGCCGGGATTCGAACCCGCAACCTCTGGCTATCCGTGCCAGCGCTCTTCCAATTGAGCCAATGGGTGACTCACCGGCATCAGTGAAATTTCGAACCTCTTTACACTGATGCCGGTGAGTCGCCCATTGGCTCAATTGGAAGAGCGCTGGCACGGGTAGCCAGAGGTTGCGGGTTCGAATCTCGGCATGGGTGAAATTTTTAGCCTCTAAATAGGTTTTTAAATTTGTCCTTAGCACGGGTTAGTGCATTAAAAATAAAAATAGTATTAATATAATTATACCTACATAGACATTGAGCTGTGTGGTGTCGGCCTAGAGAATAGCACCAACCCAAATTCTTCCCGCGGGTGTCGTAAAAGGAGACTAAGGGACACAAACCGGGGTGGGCAGCAGCGCCCCCTGCAGTACAATTCCACCAAACTGCTATCTCCAACCCGCATGCCCAGCGTGGGGATTATGGGCATTACCCCCTAATGATGGCACAACCTTGCGCTATGGCGCTCATCAGGGGAGGGCTATGTCCAGCAGTGGACTAATATAGCCTGAAGAAGAAGACATTGAAGATAATAACTAATCACGTTTAGTTACATATCAATAAGTAATGAAAGAACTAATGTTGTGTTTTTTTGTTTCATGTAACGCTGAGCAGCAGTTAGAGACTGTGGCGGTAAGTAAATATCTGGACGAGTGCGAGTAAGAGTCGAGCTCTAAAAGACTTCAAACTTTATTCTGGATTCACTCAGAATTTACGTAACGCAACACTTACATTTACATACAGAAACAGCGACATCACAAACATGTAAACATCTAAGACCTGGGATTTTTTTTCCCTAGTTCGAACCCCGGACCTCCCGCATGCACTACCGCTGCACCACAGAGGCAGAGGCACCATAGAGGCACCACAGAGCATAACATTTAAATACAGGCACATACATTGTTTCTGGCCCCACACTAGGATACCCTGTGTCGTGGAAACCAGAATCAACGACATCACAATCATGTAAACCTCCAAAACCTGGGGTTTTTTTGGGGGGGATAAGACATGTTTCTATTTAAATTGATTAAGCTAGTGTTTTGGAGCCCCTTTTACGGGAAATGCTTGTCGTTTCTAATGCTTTAATGGTGTTGAACTTTGTAACTAAATACTAACACACCGCATTTTCTCTAGAGTCGCAGATTTCCCCACCACGTTTTTCTTCCTCCCTCGAGATATAAAAAAAGAGACCCTCGTTTGAGCCGGAGCAATGTAATTGCTCTAACCGTTAACCCGGAAAGGGAGCGATTCACACGCGTTAGGGCAAGTTTCGCAATAAAATCTTGCCAAGACCGCAGGCCCTTAACTAAGTGACAAAACTTCCCTTGAGCGCATTGAGGTAGGAGAAAAGTGTACCTTATGAATTCTTCTTCCTAAAGCGTCTCTCAATTACTGTCTGGATATATTAACATGTTATTGTCTTATATTTAAATAGTATTTATATACTAATGTTCCGGACTTGGCCCCCGAGTTGGAGTATGGCCTATACCTTCCTCAGGGAAGAGACCCGCGTGCCCCTCGGTGGGGACATAAAGGATTGCTGATGATGATAATAAATGTTTGATAATTGATATCAACCTTAGTATGTCCCTACTGCGGGGTCACGGTTCTCTGCCTGCATCGCAGGACGGATAGGCCATACTCCACCACGGGGGCCAAGTCCGGGTTGGTGGAGGATTGTAATACAGTGGCGGGCCTTACCGTCAGACGTTATAAGCGGCCCATAAGGCCTCTGAAATAGCTTAACGACTGCCAATAGATGACAGCCGGCACCAACTGCTTAACGTGCCTTGCAAAGCACGGAACCGCTCGGATAAATGCCTCTAGCGGTAGTCACGGGACGGTCACCCACCGTACACCTGACTGCGCCTGTTGTTGCTTTGCTCAAGTGATAGAATCACTCGGTTCGGCTAGGCCACGAGCGCTTCAAATATAACACGATCTATGTGAGTGGCTAGGAATACTAGGAAAAGATCCTAGCAATAAGGCCGCCAATTGTATCTTATCTTCTGTATCTGCTGTTCTGTATCAATTTTCCGGTATACAATAAAGAATATTCTTATCTTATCTTAAGATCCTGTGTGACAGATCTCCAGGCCCTCACTAAACTTACAGTACCTACATTGTTCCTCAATTGTATTTTTTTTTCTTTAGTTGAGTTGAGATGTTAAAGCACCTATCCATCACTGGATATTTTAATATGGTATTAAAAAATGACTTATATAATAATGTTAAGAAACATGGGCGCGTTCAGTGCATGGATGGGTGACCGTCTACGCTAGTGGTATTTTTCTCAGCGGTTCCGTGCTTCACAAGGCACGTTAAGCCGTTGGTGCCGGCTGTCATGCAATGGCAGTCTTTAAGCCATGTCAGAGGCTTGATAACTTCTGAGAGTAAGGCTCGCCACTGTCTTACAATCCTCCACCAACCCGGACTTGGCCGCCGTGGTGGAGTATGGCCTAACCTTCCTGCGATGCAGGAAGAGACCCGTGCACCAGCAGTGAGGACATACAGGGGTTGATATCGGTTAGTCTCGATATTTCTATTACACGAATATATCGGATTCTGTCCGATCGTAGCCGAGGCGTATTCTAAAAGCTAACAGACTGTAGGTACTTTAAGGCATGATGGCCGTCTAAATCCTACCTCTCTGCCCTTATGTCTAACCCCAAAATGCGTGGTTAAGTATTTGCAATTTAAATTGTATTAATTATATATGCATGGGCGAAATAACAGGCGAGTCTCGGTAATGGCTTGTATGGTTTGCGGGGCGCGTAATTTATTTAAAAGCTTCTTATAAAACAAGCGGTAAATTAAGTAGAGAGTTTTGTAAAGTACAGGTAGGTACGTAATACAGAGAATAGTTTAAAGAGGTTTAAAATTTCACTAATGCCGTTGAGTCACCCATTAGCTCAGTTGGAAAGAGCACTGGCACGGATAGCCAGAGGTCGCGGGTTTGAATCCCGGCATGGATGGAATTTTTAGCATTTAAATAGGTTTTTAAAAGTACAGGTGTTAATAACAAGGCGGATCGGAAAGAGGTGGTAGCGGAGCGGTGCTTCTCAATCAAGAGGTCGTGGATTCGAACCCTGACATGTACCAATGAGTTTGCTTTCTAAGTTAAGTGCATTGTATTGCACCGACTACCCGTCTCTAATTTCTTTCTTGTCTCCGTCTATGGTTGCCTGGAAGAAATTGCTTTTAGTAGTAAGGCCGCGATTTGTATCATATTTTTTTATATAATTTCTGTTACTGTAATTTCTTTGTACAATAAAGAATATTCCATCTCTCTATCTATCTACATATGTGAAGTTATAGTACATTCGCGCTTGCTACGTAGCATGGCCCAACTATGAGGCTAAGTGAAAGAAATGTCAGGTCTAACTAACTGAGGTAGATTGCACCGGCTAGCTTGCTATGTTACCCGATCGAGAACGTTTCTTGCGTCCGAAAGAAAGAATGAATGAATAACCATTTATTGCCAAGAACAAAGAATATCTTACACAATAAACTCAGATTCTAAATTACTTTTATCAGATTATAATTTTAAACAAGTACTTAAGTAAGTAAGAGCTTGGCAAAAGAACTGGACGCTCAGCGTATGCTGGGGAATGCTAGGCCTCCTACAGCGCTGATTTTCAGTGGAGTCCGAATCTTACAAATAATAGTGTAGATTAAAGGTAGATAATAAGTAGAACAATGCAACCAATTAAATAATAAAAATAAAAACATAAAAAAGTAGTAAAGCCACAAAAGCAAAGAATTATTTGAACAAAAATCTGGGCCCTCGGGATAACTTAGCATTATATTTTTTTACCACTTATCTTTCTGGAATAAAGATGGGCGATTGTGAAAGACAGTAATGGCATTATTCGACTGTGTTTTTTAAAGTTACTATCATGGAATCTAAAACGTTCGTAAGCACAACACATTGTAGACTTTTAGTCCGGATCTACTTACAGGTGTTGTTATATCGGAAGAGTCCGACGACGCGAGCTCCGTCTCTGCTCACCATGATTAAGCTCTGCGAATCGGAGCGAAACTTGGTCGGACTCTTCCGATATAACAACACCCGTAAGTAGATCCGGACTAAAAGTCTACAATCATGGAATCTTATCATACGTTTAGGTGACAACTGTTAATAAGTTTTATGATTTGGGAAAAGATGGTCAGAGTGAAGTTTTTTCCCGTAGCCTGTTTCTCCACCACACTACGGCCCGAAGGCTGCGGTTTACATTTTACAGTGACATTCAACAAACAGAATGTTTATGTTAATACGGTGCATACTCTGCTTTGTGAGCATCCATGACCTCACGGGCGACCGTCCCGTGACTCTAGTGGCATTTTTTCCGAGCGCTTTCGTGCGTCGCAAGGCACGTTAAGCCGTTGGTGCCGGCTGTCATGTAATGGCAATCGGTAAACCATGTCGGAGGCCTTATGGGCGGCTTGATAACTTCTGACAGTAAGGCCCGCCATTGTCTTACAATCCTCCACCAACCCGGACTTAGCTCCCGTGGTGGAGTAAGCCCTGTGTTTCAGGAAGAGACTGGGGCATGGCCCAGTAGTGGGGACATAAAAAGGGTTGATATCGTCATAATTTTTCGTCACAACTTTCACATCGGTCGCCTAACCTACCGGGGGAGGTAGTCAAATTAGAAAGTCCTTGCCGCCCTATTAATAAATTAGAGTAAAGACTGTGAAGACCGGGTCACAGCCAGCTGGCCCAAAAGTACCGTTAGCAACGGAGCCATTGTAAAATATTTAGCGCAGGATAATTAGAGGGATGCTGAATTGCTGCCATGGAGAAAGCGTCGGTGGATGCGGTTTCACAGCTATTGAAAGTGCCAATGAACGAATGTTTAAGAACGAATGAAAATTCTTAAGTCATTCATCATTCATTAATTCATTCATTCGTTCGTTCGGTCGTTCGTTCGTTCGTTCGTTCGTTCGTTCGTTCGTTCGTTCGTTCGTTCGTTCGTTCGTTCGTTAGTTTGTTCGTTCGTTCGTTCATTCATTCTTCATTAATTTATTTTGAGGAGGAGAGGAGACTCGTAAAGGGTAGTGCAGGAAAAGAAGGTGAACTACAATAATAAAGTTACATAAACATAGGAAGATACAAAAACTTATACCTACAGGGGCAAGGTATAAGGTACAACCTGCTGTGTGGTGTCGGCCTAGAGAATAGCACCAACCCAATTCTTCCCGCGGGTGTCGTAAAAGGCGACTAAGGGACACAAACCGGGGGGTGGGCAGCAGCGCCCCCTGCAGTACAAATCCACCGAACTGCGATTCCCAACTCGCATGCCCAAGGGCAAGGGGAGGGGGGGGGGGGATGAACAATAAATCATCTCATTACGTACATGCAAAGGCCAATGTATCTTCACTGTTATTTTCTTTTTCTAATTTACCACATCCAGTGTTCCCGCATCCGTTGCCGCGGTGGACCGCTCCCAGCTGGCAGGGGATCGTGGCCCGTACGCTGTGTACTGTGTACTTGTATAATTCACACACCACTTCACGGGTACCACGAAACCGGTGCGTGCAGAAGGATGACTGAAGGCGGAATTAGCTCGTTCAGTCTGTTAGATACATAGGTAGAGATGGATAGAAAGCACTTTACTGTACAATCAGGAAAAAAAGAATTCACAATTATATTTTTTTCATAACGGATTGCGATACTCATACATAATTATATATTAAACGGGTCTAATCGATAAAGTCGCCTACCTAATAAAAAAATCGCGATTTTTTTATTAGGTAAAACGTAATTACCATATTTCCCGACGTTTCGGCAGCGTTACAGTTGCCGTGGTCTCGTGGTGTACCCGAAAAGTTGTCATGACGGTGTAATTTTTTACGGAACTAATCGATATTAACCCTTGTATGTCCCCCACTATTGGGGCACGGGTCTCTTCCTGCATCGCAGAAAGGTCAGGCCTTATCCCACCACGAGGGCATAATCAGGATTGGTGGAGACTTGCAAGACTAGCGGCTGGTCTTACTGTCAGAAGTTTTCAAGCCGCCCTAAGGCCTCTGACTTGACTTAACGACTGCCATTTATCGACGAAAGCCGGCAAAAGCTGCCGCTCGAAAAACGCCACTAACGTTAGTTATAGACGGTTACCCATCCATGCACCGAACGCGACCTATGTTGCTTCGTAATTGTTTAAGATCACTCAGGCAGCCGGGGTTACGGATGGCTCTCATGAAAATCATTGCAATTTGAAGGGGAGATAAAGATGAGGCTAGCCTTTTAGCAGTCTTACAGCGACGAAGCTAAACATCTGGCACAGATGTGTGCGAATATTATTGTGTGCCGTTATGAATATTTCGGGTTGGTTATTGTCTAGGCTGAACGTTTCTTTAGCTCGCTAGGGCAATTTACTGGGTCATTTTGTGGACAAATTTTGGCTATACGGGAACTAATCACTATTAATTTACTCTATAGACTATTACTTTTTTTTCTTGGCTAATTTACCAAGTTTACACTTATAATTTTGAAATGAAATGAAAAGGTTTTATTCATAGTAGCGCCGAAGCTGCGACTTAATGAACGTTACAATTCAAACTAGGTGTCCATTTCAATATCTAGATCATTTTGGAGAAAAAATGGACAAAAAAACTCCAAACTTAGTCTTTTCAAAGTCCTTAATTAAAATAGTCTACATAATTATTATAATTGTTCTGGCTTTAATTCCAGACCTCATTGTCATCTAAATACTTCTTTATGTTATAGTAGCCCTTTTGGCACAAAGTGTGCTTAACTTATTTTTTGAACCACGATTTAGGCAAGCTTAATATATCTTCAGGGATTTTATTATAGAAGCGTATACAGTGCCCCATGAAGGATGTTTTAAACTTTGCCAGCCTAAATAGTGGGAACTAACTAAATAGTGTAACTTGTTGTTCTTCTTGAAAAAGTACGTACCCATCACTATCACTACATCGAAAGTACTACTCACTCTCATTAAGCTCTACGAATCAGAGTGAAACCCTATGACGATGATGGATGAAAATGGCCCTAGGTTCTGATAATGCATTGCAGTACTATGACAGATACATGGTCGGATCACGTGGGGTGTTTTTTCATACCATTGACGCCTAGAAGGTTCGTTGTATGTGCGCGCGTAGACTTGAAGCAGCAACGAAATTAAATCACCATGTTCATGCAATTGTCATTGTAACACAATGCATTAGCAGGATCTAAGCCCTGGTTGGTCTCATCCGACAAGTGGTCAAGTATAAGTGAAAATAAATTTGTAACGGTGCAAACCTCTTTATACCATTTTTATTTCTTTTTCTATCTATCATTTTCAAATATTTAAATTACGTCATACATATTTCGATTTCCCTCATTTTTCATCATTACAACTTTACCCTTCGACCAGATCTGACTATTGTACCTGCTTATCCGTTTTTATCCAGTTTATCTGTTTTATTATAAAATAATGCTACTAATCTACAAATAAAGCCAATTGAAATCGTTCCAGTTTCTATTATTTATAAAAGATATACAACATTTCAAACTCGCAATAAAGACTAAATTCTAATACAAAATGGATTAATTAATATTTTTTTGACATCCGCCATCTTTGTTCTTGGCCACGTTCTTCCATCTCTTTTAGTATTCCTAATTGTACACTACAATTAACGTTAGCTTAATTGTTCGGCTACAAGCAAGGTCAGGATCAAAGGAGAAGCTACGTCTTTTGTAAATAACCTATAGGTCTCTTGACGAGAAGTAGTTTTTGCATCTGACGAAAAATAAAAGATAATATGTTTTTTTTCTCCTTCTAGATAAGATAAGGTGTGCCGAAAGAAATCGCTTACAGAGCTAAGCTCGATTTGTTACGTAATATGCAGTGTCTTGATTAGCCATTCAAACGTCTACGTAACTACAGCTACATGTAACTTTCCACGGAAACATTTGTGTGCGAAGGCAGAGTATTTCTTAGCCCTCCCATATAAACATGAAGCGTGATATATCACACATAGTGGATACCGCATGTCCACAGGTATCTGAGACGTCAAAATGATATTGCGCCATATAATTTTACGACACAATTTTGTTACGACGACGTGTTTTGGCACACAGATATATACGTGGAAGTGAATCAGGCCGCTGTTTAATGTTGTGTCAAGAATAAAATATAATCTACCTTTCTAATCAGCCCATAAACAAAGCCCCCAGTGGGCTAGGCCAACCCGTCCGGTCTTTTGCTGGTCTCGTCCAATGTTTCCCAGCTGCTTTCACAATGTCATCGGCCCACCGGCTGGTGATGAGTCCACTAAGATAATTAACTAATCAGAATAACCCAAAAGTGGTAGTGGTGGCCACAGCCAAGAGAAAATAATGTCATTGGTATACGCCGGAATTCGAACCTACGACCTTCCGAATGTGAGGTCTTTCTACCGCTACCACCGCTTTCTCTTATACAATATTTGTCGTAACTGCGTGAACAAGTGCCTTCTAAAATTAAAAGTGCTTTACTGCTATGAAATTAAATTTTTTTTATACGTAAACAATTTACATTCTGTTTGATGAATGTCAATGTACAATGTAATATGTAAGCCGCTGCATTCTCGCCGTAGTGTAGTGGAGAAAAAGGCAGCAGAAAAAAAATCTCCACTCTGACCATCTTTTCTCAAGTCATCTTAAATCCAATACATCAGTTGCCACCTATACGTATAATAATATTTCATGATCGTCATCAATAACTTTTAACAAAATTTTTAAAAACCTATTTAGAGGCTAAAAATTCCACCCATGCTAGGATTCGAACCCGCGACCTCTGTTTATCCGTGCCGGCGCTCTTCCAACTGAGCTAATGGGCGACCCACCGGCATCAGTGAAATTTCGAACCTCCTTACAATACTCTCTGTATAACGTACAGGCAGCGACATATGGCTGAAGTAATTTGCATCATTTACAACTAAATGTCAAAGCATTGGTAAATTGTCTTACAAAAGTCAGGAAAACATAAACTCCAGATTCGGTTCTATTATATCTGACATCAATTTACCGGCATCACAGTGCTTGAAAAAGACCTATACTTAATACTTTTGTGAAATGCCCTACCGCGACCTATATTCGGTTAAGGGTGGTTAGCTCAGCCTCAGGCGAACTTTAAGTTGACTAATTAAATAAAGACTAAAATGTCAGTCATTATACAAGAATAAACATTTAATAGGGTGATCCGTTTTAATTTTCCATACTCTCGTTAAAAGAAAAACATGTACTATGCAAAATTTTATTACTTATTTATTGTATGGAATCAGGCGTTACTTTGCGGAAATCCATAATACCATTAAAATGTGAAACTCACATTGTTAATTCCGCCAAAAAAAGTTACTGATGTCCAATCCATTCAATCAATCACTAGTATTAAGCAACAACAGGCGCGGTCAGGTGCTGGATGGGAGACCATCCCGTGACTAGCGCTATATAGTGGCATATTTTCCGAGCGCTTCCGTGTTTCGCAAGGCACGCTAAGGCGTTAGTGCTGGCTGCCATGTGATGCCAGTTGTTAAGCCATGTCAGAGGCCTTATGGGCGGCTTGATAACTTCTGACAGTAAGGCCAGCCACAGCTTTACAATCCTCCACCAACCCAGTGAAGTATGGCCTATACCTTCCTCAGGGAAGAGGCCCGTGCCCCTCGGTGGGGATACAATGCGTTGATGATGATGATGATGGAGTTGGATCATCCTTTATGTTTAAAAAACCTATTTAGAGGCTAAAAATTTCACCCATGCCGGGATTCGAACCCGCAACCTCTGGCTATCCGTGCCAGCGCTCTACCAATCGAGCGCTGGCACGGATAGCCAGAGGTTGCGGGTTCGAATCCCGGCATGGGTGAAATTTTTAGCCACTAAATAGGTTTTTTAAATTTGTCCTTAGCACGGGTTAGTGCTATAAAAATAAAAATAGTATAATCCTTTATGTTTACAATACGAATTGGAAACTTTGTCTGAAAATGCAGGAGAAGGCTCTAAATGCAGTTCGTGTTGGCGACATCGAAAATGTTACCTGATTTCTTGAAAGTTTGTCATTTTAAGAATAAGCCTTTTAGCGATCTGGCCGCAGGGCCATTCTGTGGCTCATTCTGTGTAATTAGGCATTCGGAGAATAAGCCATTCTGCGAACTAGACTTTTTTTTATATTGTCATTAGCTCAATTGGAAGAGCGCTGGCACGGATAACCAGAGGTCGCGGGTTCGAATCTCGGCATGGGTGAAATTTTTAGCCTCTAAATAGGTTTTTAAAATTGTCCTTAGCACGGGTTAGTGCATTAAAAATAAAAATAGTATAAATGTACATAACTTAGAAAACAAAGACATTGGTACATGCCGACATTCGAACCCACGGCCTCGGTATCTACCACCGCTCTAAAGCACGTAATTAAAAGGCAATGTTCTTTGATGTCTGCATCTGTTTCTCTCTAACTTATGTATCTCTCTCTCTCTTCCCCAGAGTGACACAACCTACGAGACAATCTCGAACTTCACCTTCGAGGCCAGCCGGTTCGAGAACGGCCACAAGTTTCGCTGCGAGGCAGAGAACGATGTGCTGCGGCAGACCAAGGAGCCTGCGATACATGCCACCAGAGAATTGGAGGTTTGGTGTAAGTAGCACATCACATAATTCACATCACACAATTAAAAAGTAAAATTGTTTTTAGTTTAAGTTTGCTATAATAATAAAAAAAAGAAGAAAAACATCTATCATAGATACAGTACACACGCCACAATAACAAAACTAGCTTAGAACTTAGTACTAGATTCAAAGTCTCTTCTGAGTGCTTAGTGCGAGTTTGACAGATCCAATCGAATAACTTTACTACCGCGTTAATCGAGCATTGAGTAGTGAGTATGAGTAAGTTAACCGTTCGAACTGGCAAAACTCCGTCACAGTACAACTCACACTCGCGTTTATTCGTGTTTTGGCTGGTAAACGTGTTCACTTCTCAACGTAAACCATTACAACTCGCACTCAGCAATTTTCATTTCCATACTTGTCGCTAGGTGGCGCTTCCTAGATGCCATAGAAATATGAGTTTACGTTAACGCGATCGAGTAGTTAAACAACTCGCACTAAGCACTGTGAACCGACAGTGGTTTGAGTACTACAAATGTCTGAAATCCCGAAAGTCATTTCCCATACGTTTCAGTAAAAGAGTCAAACTTCAAAATTACGGTATTTCATCCATAGTTATATACTAAACGGGTCAAATTGCGATTATCTATTAGGTAAAACATAATTACCTTATTTCCCGACGTTTCGGCAGCGTTACAGTTGCCGTGGTCTCGGGACGAAAGGTCGGCCCGTTCGGGAAAGGTTTACCTAATAATTAATCGCGATTTGACCCGTTCAAAGTTATAGTCAGCAATGACTATACATTTTTAACTCAGCTCCTAACTTAAAAATTTATGGATAGTCTCCTAAAAACCTTTCCCTGTAACTATAATATCGGTTAAGGAATCTTTTCTAGTCAGCTCGTTTCAAAAATTACCCTTTATAATTTTGTTGTGTGGCCTAGAAACGTCCCACTGCAGTGCACAGGCCTTCTCTCAGAGAGAAATAACACCTCATAATCATCATCAGGCTATACTAGTCCACTGCTGGACAGAGCCCTCCCCTAATGAGCGCCATAGCGCTCTGTCTTCAGCTTGCAGCACCATTCCATTGTGCTATATATCGTTACAAATTATTGTAAAGTTCTCGGGTAAACAATATTCTTATTTTATCATGTAATTTGTTTCTTTTTCAGACCCTCCGATAGTCCACGTGAGTCCGAGCAACATGACAGTGGTGGAGGGAACGAAGATCTTGCTGAAGTGCGAGTACGAGAGCAACCCGTCTTCGCTCACCGAAGTTATTTGGTAAGAACCCCTTCGTTTGTATTATTTGTAGTAAGAGTCACTTCGTTTACCGAAGTTGTGTGGTATTGAGCTCATGTTTTTTTATAAAATGCCTTGTTCAACGTTTCGAGTGAAATAACATAACATGACGTATAATAAATAATAAATCACATCTCTTCGTTTTTATGTTTGGCTTTAGTCACTTCGATCATCGTTTCCGACAATAATGTAAATAATCGCTAGAGAAATTTCAATTACAAGAAAGTTTCGTAGAGTCGCTTCTTTCAGTAAAGTAATTTGCTAAGAACTTTATCGCTAAGACATCTGTGACTAGAATTTATTTGCAAGAAGTATAATAAGAACTTATTTACAGTAAGTTTTATTGTTTTATAAGTTTTAAGAGGAGGTCTATGTCCAGCAGTGGACTACATAATATAGCCTGAAGAAGAAGAAGAAGTTTTACTAGACCAGGTGGGATGACGATCTGCGAAAAACTGCCGGCAGATGCTCCAACATCCATGCGGCAAGCTGAAGACAGGACGCTATGACGCTCTTTAGGGGAGGACTATGTTCAGCAGTGAACTAACATAGCCTGAAGAAGAAGAAGTTTTATAAAAGAGAGATTTTATTTGCAAAAAATATGTATTTCGTTTGTAATTAGTTGGTAGCTCAGATCTGAGTCACGAAATTAATGATATTATTCGTTGACAAGAAATTTGGTCAGACTCACTTCAATCACCGACAATCTTCGTTTATCTTCTTTGCACCACTCTTAGTTAATCATGCTTATGAAAGTTTTAAAGTGTCTGTTTGCGCACGAAGATTTAATATTGTCTTCGCTTACAGATTTCGTAAACAAGTTAGGATATATTAGATTTTATTTGTATGTCAATTTCAAACAGAAAATTCCTTTAAATATTTTTTCATCAATCAAGCAATCAAAGAATTGGTAGTTACACAGGAGCTGTGACTTATTGAATGTTACATGTTAACCTACAGTCTTTTTATTCTTACTTGTCCAGTAAACAAGATTCTAACCTTAAAATTGAGATTAGATGCCTAAACTAGACAATTTCTCGCAAATTCATGAACTATGATGAACTACGTTTATAAAATTGGCAGCGTGTTATCTAAAAGAGTGTTTCAGGTTACTTCACACCTGGAAATATGGAAGTTTTGGACTAAAAAGTCATAGTTTAAGGGTAGAATCTTGTTTACTAAATTGAACAAGTAAGAATAAATAGACTGTAGGTGTCCATTTCAAAATCAAGATAATTTTGGAGAACATGTGGAGAAAAAATTTTGGTTTGCAGTACATCCTTTTTAAAGAAGACATTGTATTTCCCCCATTAGGTAAAATAGAAGCCTTTAAAAGTTTGCAATGTTCAAGTAGCACATACCCGTCAAAACATTCAAATAAGTTTGCATCTCTGCTTACCTCTTCCGCCAATAAGAGGACTTTAGCGAATCCATTTTCCCTCCTCGAGGTAATATGGCAAAAGTTTTCAGTACCCACTTAATGGGGTGGTTAAGAATTCATTGTTTTTCGCACACGGTAAAAGTTTCGCTAATCCGAGAAAAGGGGTGGAAGTTTCGGGAGATTATGGGCCCTTTTTACTTTTAAACTTTTATCGATTCTTTGGTAAGTGGAATGAGTGAGAAGAATGTTGTTAGGGAACCGAGAATGTTTTAAAATTTGTTTACAAATAGTAATGATACATCACCATGACCATCGTCAAGTGATTAAATCTCATTCCTGACCCTGGAAATAACAATGGTTTCTCATTGATCCACATCTTTCGGTCTAGTTTAGGCTCCCAGTCTTTCCATTAATGGTGAACTGCTTTGCTTTGGGGCAGTTTTTCAATTGATAGCTTATCTGTAGGTAGTGCTCTCCCTTCGAATTTCTCAGCAAAGAGCATGACAGAATGTTACTTAAGTATTTGCTTAGTGAAAATTTCAATTTAGAAACCGGCCTTATGTATCATTTATTCAGTCTAGTTTCATGCGTTAATTAAACACCAAAATTTTAAAAACTAAGCTCGGAGTTATCATTCCATTTATCGTTAAATTTGTTGAATTAAATAATATCGACTTCACATCATACAAATATTATAAACGCGAAAATTTGTGAGTGTGTATGTTTGTTAGTTCTTCAAGTCTAAACGTCTGGATTAAAAAAATATATTATGGAGTTAGCTGACATCCTGGATTAGCACATAGACTACGTTTTACTCTGGAAAAAAAAGGAAAAGGAACTTGCCGTAAAAGCGTAAACATGCCTGCATTACCTAGCGAGTTATTTCTTACTATTTTGGAAGAAATACTCTTCAGCGCAGCTAAATAACTATTAAATTACGTCGAGTAAAGTGTGAACTATAAGTACGACCCAAAGTTTACAAGAAAAAGCAGAGAATTGTGAGTAAAAATATACATTTCCTAAACATCTTACCCAAAATTTCGGAAGGTATAACCAATAACCGTCTTGGTAAGAAAGAGAAAGAAGGTGTAAAACGTCAAAAATCAAGACACTGACAAGCAGCAGTCACCCTAACAGCCAATCACAACAGCAGAAGAGTTGTCAAAGTCCCCGACGTTCCTCTCTAAGCAAACCTGCTAAGACACTGACCAGTCACCAACCTATCGATCAACTTAAGCCGCACTAGTACCGACCACTTGGTGGCCCTCGCGGCTACCCCAACTACTATCATCGGAAGCTCACCAAAGGCTCAGCAAATCGGCGCATCTACAAACCGATTACCGCATTACAAACCGACTGGTGACCCCCTACTTCAACTGTACTTAGTGTAAACTGTAGCTCACTACGGTTTTTGAATTATACTTACGAGTCGACGCGCTCGAACTATACGGTACTTGTGGGCAGGTCGACATATTTGGTTCTCTGGGTGAGATCATACGAGCCTAGCGGAGCGACTAGCGGAGCGTGAACAAAAATGGCACTCTTTATGCGCTCTCCTTCTGAGACCCCAATCAAGGGAGTCAATACTGGATCGCAGTCTCATCCTGATCTGTCAAAGTTACCAAACCTAGAAGACGTACAACAAATTACTTACCGAAAGAGGAAAACTCCAGATGACGATTATCTGCATCAGTTTAGCGTATTTAAAAATGAAATTAAGGAAATGTTGATAACTTTTACTTCTTCCCAAAATGAAAACATGCAAACAATTTGTCAAAACATTTCATCGATTAATGCACAACTTGCTGAGATTAAGTTTACCACTGAGTCGCTGGTCTTGGAGAACAATAAGCTAAAGCAGGACATAGCGGAACTGAAATCCTCCAAAACAACTACAGATGAAAAGATCATGGCAATGGAAAATGATCTAAAACAACTTAAATCATCCACAGAAGTCCAACCGCCTTCCCAATCTGCTACACTTACTTATGCTGACATAGTCACTGAGGTACAGGAACGTCTGGTCAGAGATAAAAATATCGTAATAACAGGTATCCCAGAAATTAACTCGGAAAATATTGAAGAGAAACGCGAACACGATTGTGCCGAAGTGACCAAAATTGTAGCAACATCCTTCCCAGAACAAACGATCCCCAAGATAACAAAAATATTCCGGCTGGGCAAACATAATAGTGAGAGGCCGCGCCCCACAAAGGTATGCTTTGAAAACTCGCATATAGCAAAATCTATGCTGAAAAATAAAACACAAGCCGAGAACATTAAAATCTATTCTGATCAAACACAGTACCAGAAAGAATTTATGAAGAACCTACGAGCAGATCTACAAAAACGAACTGAAAATGGAGAAAGCGACCTAACTATCAAATATGTTAAAGGTACTCCAAAAATAATAAAACAGACGGCAAAAAACTACAAGCACCAGTAAATGAGGATCAATCAGAGACCACAAATAAAGTAACTTACAAAGTCGCCAGCACTTACGCAAACATACAATCAAATAAAAAATCATTAAAAATTTTATATGCAAATGCACGAAGTCTAGTTAAGCCCGGAAAATTTGATGAACTGAGATGTATGATAGAATCACTTCCAAAAACACATGTTATAGTTATTGTCGAAACTTGGATTAAGAGTGACGATGAAGCAAAAAGATTGAAACTCCCTAACTATACACACTACTACAACTTTAGAAAACATACTATAGGGGGTGGAGTATCTATCTATGTAAATGATGATATGAAACATGAATTAATGGAAGAAAAGTGCGAAGATGACAATCACTATCTGTGGGTTTATATCGAGAAATTTTCACTTAATATTGGGGCAATTTATAAACCAGAAAGAACTAATAATAGTAAATTTCTTGAGACTTTTGGAGAGTACCTATCAAAAAGGCGAAGAGTTATTATTATTGGAGACCTAAATTATGACCTACTAACTAATGAGAAACCGGTCAAAGACTACAAAGACACTCTTAAAGAAAATGGGTACAAAATACTCAATAAAATAAGCAAGGAATATTGCACGCGCGAAACCGCAACTAGTAAAACAATCCTCGATCACGTCTCCACCAACTTAAATGAACATCCATGTCAATTAACCTTGATTGACTCATCTCTATCTGACCACAAGCAAATTTACCTTGAAGTTCTGAAGTACAAACCTGAACCACTGAAACACGTTGAATACAAATCAATTGACTATCAAAATCTATACATAGACATACACGAACAAAATACACGACTGGAAGACTCTGACTACATGACTATTGAAAACACTATAAAGGAAGTAATAAACAAAAACAAAGTTACGAAAACAAAAATACTGAATCCACCAAAAAGCGAATGGATAAACAAAGACATTATAGCAGGAATCAACAGCAGAAACATACTATGGCAGAAGATTAAAGTAGTACCTGACGATAAACAGCTTGAAGAAGATTTTAAAAATGAAAGAAACTTAGAACTCAAAATGATCCAAAACGCCAAAAATCAATACTATTATGAATCTTTCAAAAAGTGTACGAGGAATCCTCGCAAAATGTGGCAGCTTATAAACTCCTTAGCACATAATAAAAATAAAATCGATACAGATCCCTCCAGATTAGACACCCCAGCTGGAATTTTAACTGATGCTATAGAAATATGCGAGTATTTTAATTCATTCTTTGCAAGTATTGGCTCAAAATTGGCACACGAAATTAGCATTAATAGACCCACTACGACAGCGAAATCTATTAGCCCAAATATTATTAACCAAATATCTCTGTTTACTCCGACATGCAGCAGTGAAGTAGCCAAACTAATAGATAAAGTCAAGCCCCACACTAGCACAGGTATTGACGGAATAGGTTGTAAAGCACTTAAATGTATAAAAACCTGCATTGCTGAGCCATTGAGTAGAAGCATTAACCTATGTCTCCTCGAGGGCAACTTCCCCGACTCGCTAAAAGTTGCTAAGGTCAGACCAATTAACAAATCGGGTAAAAAGACGGATCCTGGAGACTACCGACCCATATCAGTACTGCCAACACTATCAAAAATTTTTGAAAGCATACTCTACAAGCGCTTAGAAAATCATCTTTCCTCTATTGATTTTTTATTTAAGAAGCAGTATGGATTTCGCCCCAAATCAAATACTCTCTCTGCTTCAATTGATCTGATAACATCAATAAAATTAAATATTGACAAAAGAAATATTGCTTTGGGAATATTCATTGATTTAAAGAAGGCCTTTGACACCGTTAGTCATGAATTGCTATTGTTGAAACTTAAAGACGTAGGAATTACCGGTAGCGCTTTTAAAATTTTTGAGTCGTATCTAAGTAATCGATACCAAGTGGTTAAATTACAAGATCATCAAAGTGACCCGCAACTCGTAACATTCGGCGTCCCACAGGGATCAATATTAGGACCGCTCCTATTCTTAATATACATAAACAGCATCAAGGACATTGGCTTGACTGGCGACATGACGTTATATGCAGATGACACTTGCCTATTTTACTTTGGACCAGATATTAACTCTATAATAGAAATAGCTCAACGTAACTTAAATATCCTCCATGAATGGCTCCAAGAAAATCTTCTTACCATTAATACATCAAAAACCAAATATATAATCTTTGCGGCAAAAAATAAACCAATAGCATCACATAATCCATTAATTATCAATAAACAAAAAATTGAAAACTCTACTGAGGAAAAGTATCTAGGCCTAATTTTGGATAGTCGTCTAACATGGAGACCACACCTAGAAAAAATAAGGTCGAAATTATTATCCCTGGCAGGGGCTTTGCGTGGAATTGCTCGCTGTCTCCCAAAAAGGGTCCGTTACACAATCTATAATTCACTTGTTAAGCCTCACATAGAATACTTGACTGAAGTGTGGGGGTCAGCCGCAAAAACTAATGTAAAGCCCTTGCAAACTGCGCAAAATAAAATTATAAAAATTCTTTTTGGCTATAATTACCTTACTAAAACAACAAAAATCTACCAAGAAACTAAATTACTGAGTATAGCTCAAATGTACAAGTACAATCTATGTATACTGATACGGAAAATTTTGACCAAGGATATTCACACTCAAATAACCTTCTCCAAAAGGATACAACTACAGACTCGATTAACAAGACAAGCAAATAATATACACATACAGATGCAAAGAACGAATTATGGAAATAGCAGTATAGTGGCTGAAGGAGCCCGCATGTATAACAAATTACCAAAAGATATCAAGGAAGCCAAATCATTGCCTATCTACAAAGGATTACTGAGAAGCCACATTTTGAGGGATACTTCATTGTTGAAGCCTTAAGGCTCTCCACTATTTTTGTTTTTTTTTTTTTCCTTTTTTGTTTTTAGTATGCACTCACACCTGCCTTCAACTTCTTGCTTGCTTTTAACTCTCAACAATGTGAACGCAACCTTATGTTCGTTTTTATTGCAAACTGTTATTATCAAACTAACAAAAAAAAAAATCATATGTACCCACTTTCTACTTACTTCCAAGAATTATACGCGAATTGCAACGGCGCGTTTTGCTTTATATAACATTTATTAATATACATAACTATTGTTTCTCAAGTAAGTGAATCAATGTATTCTTATTGAGAAATAAATTTCTTAAATCACAAATCACAAAAATATCAAATTCCCATGGGAAAATCGATAAACTGCGGGGGTAACACAGCGGGGCACAGCTAGTATTGAATCGATATCAACCCTTGTATGTCCCCACTGCTGTAGCACGGGTCTCTTCCTGCATCGTAGGAAGGTTAGGCCATTATCTACCACGGGGGCATAGTCCGGGTTGGTAAAGGACTGTAAGACAGTGACGAGCCTTACTGTCAGAAGTTATCAAGCCGCCCATAAGGCCTCTGACATGGCATAACGACTGCCATTACATGACAGCCGGCACCAACGGCTTAACGTGCCTCGCGAAGCACGGAAGCGCTCGGAAAAAATGCCACTAGCGGAAGTCATGGGACGGTCACCCATACTGACCCTGACCGCGCCTGTTGTTGCTTAATTCAAGTAATTGATTCCAATCATCCGGTTCGGCTAGGCCACGAGCGCTTGGTATTGAATAAATCGGATAAATATAAAAATGTTTCAATAGAGAGTTTCAACAAGAATCTTTCCCCATTTTCAGGTACCTCAACGACACTCAGGTCCAGACTAATGACTCCCGCTACTACCAAGGCGGGACTACAGACCAGCAGGCGCTGATCATACTCAGCGCTCGCGGGCAAGACTTGGGCAACTACAGTTGCCTACTGGGCAATGTCGTGGGCAATGGTACAAGCGACGGCGCCATTGACGTTAACGTGCTGTGTAAGTAAGGCTTATTGAATAAACAATTGAATAATGCTTTAGCAACCTATTTAGAGGCTAAAAATTTCACCCATGCCGGGATTCGAACCCGCAACCTCTGGCTATCCGTACCAGCGCTCTACCAATTGAGCCAATGGGCGACTCACGGCATCAGTGAAATTTCGAACCTCTTTACAATATTCTCTGTATTACGTACAGGCAGCGACATCTGACTTAAGCAAATTGCATCACTTACAGCCCCGACTACCTACTTTGCAGTTAGGTTTAACATCGGAACGATATCACTGTACCCACATGATTACACTATTTTTATTTTTAATGCACTAACCCGTGCTAAGGAACAAATTTTCGCAAACAGAGGTTGCGGGTTCGAATCCCGGCATGGGTGAAATTTTTAGCCTCTAAATAGGTTTTTAAATTTGTTCCTTAGCACGGGTTAGTGCATTAAAAATAAAAATAGTGTAATATAATGCTTTAGCATTTAAAATTATTAATGGCAATCATGGAATCCTATACGTATAGATGGTATCTAATGTATTAGATTAAAGAGGACTTGAGAAAAGATGGTGCGAGAGGAGTTTTTTTTTCCCGCCACCTTTTTCTCCACTACACTACGGCCCGAAGGCAGCGGCTTTCACTTTCATGTTACATTGTACTTTGACATTCAGCAAAGAGAATGTAAATTCTTTACGTTGAAATAAATTGAATTTAATTATTGTAATGCAGTACAATTCCACAGCGTGGGGATTATGGGCATTACCCCCCAATGATGGCACAACCTTGCGCTATGGCGCTCAGTAGGGGAGGGCTATGTCCAGGAGTGGACTAATATGGCCTGAAGAAGATTGTAATGCTTGGTTACGTCTCAAGCTGTAATTGAACCGTCTACTGAAGCAGGCAGGTCTTCGTTATCAACCCTTGTATGTCCCCACTGCTGGGGCACGGGTCTCTTCCTGCATCGCAGGAAGGTTAGGCCATACTCCACCACGGGGGCCAAGTCCGGGTTGGTGGAGGATTGTAAGACAGTGGCGGGCCTTACTGTCAGAAGGCAGGTCTTATTTTGGTTAAATTTCTTTAAAAAAAAAGCGAAGATGATCCGTCAGGATCGTGGCAAGTGGCAGTCCCTGGTCTCTGCCTACGCCTCTGGGATACATACCTGAGGTTATGTATGTATGTAATTTAAAAAAGTGGCAAACAATTTTAGTAATTGCCAGGTCCAGGTGTGCGGTTCTCCTTCGAACAAACTTCAAAGTTTTTGTTGCGTTTAAGGCACTTTAAATAACGCCAGTTTTTCTGCGAATCATTTCTTTTTTTTGTGTGCCAAACAAACGATAGTAGTTACCGTTGCTGAAGTTAATTATTAAGATATTTAAGACATTGCTTTTACTAATATGGCCGCCAATTGTAATATATTTTTATATAATTTCTGTTACTTTAATTTCTGTGTACAATACAGAATATTATATTATGTATCTAAATCCACTTAAATCAATCAATATACAACAAAACTTAGACATTTAAGCCTTTTAATGTATTCTGTTTTCTGGTGTGTACAATAAAGAGTTCTTATCTGATCTAATCTAAATCTAATCTAATCTGACCTAATCTAAATCACACATCTGCTTAAAGTCTTTACCCAAACCTTCCGAAAATTCCAGACAAGCCTGAAGTGCGCCTTATCATGGACTCGCCCAGCCCAATCCTGGAGGTTGAGCACAAAAATGTGACCTTGACCTGTGACGTCATCTCCGGGAATCCCCGAGTATTGGACGAAGTGGTCTGGTACCTCGACGGGCAAGTGCTGAAGCATTTGCCGGAGTGCAACGGGACTGATGACGGAGGTAAATATTTGGCTACTGGCCAGTTTAGATGTTCTATATATCTATATCTATAATCAGCTCACATCACCCCACTGCTGGGTATAGGCCTCCTTTTTACTGCGCCATTCCTCACGGTCCTGTGCTAATCTGATCCATCTCTGACCCGCAACCCTCATGATGTCGTCTGACCATCGTGTCGGTGGTCTGCCTCCCAACCTCCTTCCCTCCCTTCACCACCACTCCGATATTGCCCTGGTCCACCGGCCGTCTTCCCTTCCCTATTGGGAATATAGTTGTCAAGAGAGAATGTCGATATCGATACCAACCCTTGTATGTTCCCACAGTTGGGTGGCTGAATCAATCACTTGAGTTAAGCAACCACAGGCGCGGTCAGGTGCAGGCTGGGTGACAGTCCCTTGACTACCGCAAGTGGCATTTTTTCCGCGCGTTTACTTGCTTTGCAAGGCCACGTCAAGCCGTTGGTGCAGACTGCCGTGTATTGACGGTCGTTGCGCCATGTCAGAGGCCTTATGGGCGGCTTGATAACTTCTGACAGTAAGCCCCATCACTGTCTTACAATCCTCCACCCCGGACTTGGCCCCCGTGATGGAGTATGGTCTAACCTACCTGCGATGCAGGAGAAGACCCGTGCCTCAGCAGTGGGGACATACAAGGCATGATATGGTGTATCTGCAAATTATAGAAGCAATAACCCACGCTAAATGTAAAGAAAACCCCTTGAAGATACCCGCGGCTTGGTTAGTTCCGCACGTATTGACATTTGGGGACATGTGGGTTAGCTTGACTGACATTTAAGGGTGGTATAGGTGCTGGACAAGCTTACTCCATCTAAAACAATATCCCAAGCACTGCAGCGACCGAATGATACCTTCACCCATCTGCAATGAGTGAAGGTTGCCACTGGACGCTGTAGAATCTCATTACGTAGCGGCAAAAACCAAATGTTTTACTTTGGCCAATTTATTGGGGTCTCTAACTTGGTATCGTCAATATAATTTCCTCGTTTGTTCCAATTCATTTGTTTGGTCACACCATGTATTCATCACACCAATTCCATTGCCTCAAAACAGAGAACCTCTGCAACGAAGTGGACCCCTCAATGCTGCTGCTGCAGGACACCACCAAGAGTTTCCACGGCAACTACTCCTGCCAGGGCAAGAACGCGGCCGGCTGGGGAGACAAAAGCAAGGACACTGAGCTGGTGGTCATCTGTAAGTAGGCTTGGACATATAAGTTCGCCACGTGGGTCTGATATACATGCGATCTGTAATGAAATGAAATAAAAACTTCCATAGAACACAATCACTTTTCCTGGTCTAAAACTAGGTTTTCAGCTGCTGTAGTTACCAGGCAAGGTCATCACGAAAGGCGGAAAACATTTAGATTAAACCGGTACATCCTCAGGGGCAATTTGCCACACCCATGTAATTTATGGCTTTTTGGCACTTGCCGTACTTTGTATGGCAACATCGTTTTTTCTGTCTTTTCTAAAAGTTCTTTATTAAGACTTTTTTATCGCTCTTTTATTATTATCATCCGAAATTTCCATTTCCAGACCCGCCCGGGCCAGCCAAGCTCACATACTCACCCTGGAGGGTAGTAAAAGGCAGATCACTGATCCTCACGTGCAGCATTCAGGAGAGAGGACGTCCAGAAGCTAACAGGTTCGTATCTATCAGCTTGGAATCAATCAGCGTGGTCAGGTGCTGGATGGGTGACGATCCCGTGACTACCGCTGGTGACATTTTTCCGAGCGCTTCCGTGCTTCGCATGGCACGCTAAGCCGTTGGTGCCGCCGTCATGTAATGGCAGTCGTTAAGTCAAGTCAGAGGCCTTATCGGTGGCTTGATAACTTCTGACAGTAAGGCCCGCCACTGTTTTACAATCCTCCACTTACCCGGAGGTGGAGTATGGCCTTACTTTCACGCTATGCAGGAAGAGACGCGTGTCCCAGCAGTGGGGACATCAAGGCTTGACATCGTAGTAAAGCGCTTTAAGCGTCTTTTATGTACCCAATACCTTGTCTGGCGCACCCTGCGCAACAATTAGCGAATCCTTTATGCTGATTAGCAAATCTTTTCACCACGATGGCTTGACATCGACTTGCTAAGAACAAAATAGAACATTCCTAGAAAATAATACATTGTCAGCCTAGGGGTGTTAGTTACTTTTTCGGTCACAAGACGGGATTTGGGGTTTAGTTCGAGGGAAAACATTTTTTTTATAATTTCACAGCCGTCGCTTGCAAGCGATTCTCCCCAAGGCTGAAAAGTTAGAATTCAAGAAAAATGTGAAAATAGAACTGGTTTATTTTTAATAATTTCACAGGTGTCAGTTGAAAACGTTCCTCCCTAGACCTGAAAACTCCGTTCTACCCGCTCCTCAGGCAATTTCAGATCTACGTTACTATTGGAAGTGCATAACGATAGTGGGCGGGGCATATAGCTTGGAGAACTGATGGCCGTTGGGGCGAAAAAGTTCTGTCCTGGCAACTCGAACACGGACCGGACGACGCAGCGTGGGTAGGACCTTCTGATGGTCTGACGACCTGGTTACTGTGGCGGGAAGTCGCTGAATGCGGACGGCACAAAACCGGGCCCTGCAGTCTAATACTTACATAGTTTTTCAATAGAATGATATAGGCACGACAGTGATTGACTATTAGTGATATTTGCCTCAATTTGGTGGCCTACAAAGCAATAACAGTACAATGTTATTCCAGAGGTATAACCCGCGCAAATTAAATAGGCATCCCTCGCGAAGAAGATTGAGGCGCCGCCTCAATCGCAAGGCGCCGAGTTAAATAGGACGGGTTACATGGCAATGCGATTGGTTTCTTTTGAGATTGAGACTACCGATAGTGTGAATGAAACGACCATTACCGGACTAATATGGGAAGCTTGGAAAACCATAAGGGAGGCCTATATCTGGCATTGGGGGTCGAATGGCTGATTATGATGATTAATAGTTAGAATATTTTCGGGGCCTAATCGCGTAGTAATTTATGCATAGCTTATCGTCCGACATTGTCAGTGTAGTGTGTCGCAACCCTAATAGTGCTTTGTGATGGCTGATTGAGGGTAGTCTGAAACTTCATCAGCCGAAGATGCGAACGGGTGCCAGCCATCAGTCTTCTCGTGACCACGTCGTCGAAATGTCGAGGTAAAATAGCAATAAATTACTACGCGATTAAGCCCCGTAAATATTCTAACTATGTGTACAAGTTGCGAAAGTTTAAAATATGATGATTAATTAGAATATATAAAAATACCACGTAACTTAATACAACGTTATACGTATTTCCAGGTTCCGCTGGCACCGCGGCGGGCGTTTGGTCAGCGACATCGTGTCGCAGAACTGGACCATCGACCCGGTCACCCTGGATCACAGGACCAACTTCTCCTGCCGCGGCATCAACGCTGGCGGCGAGGGAGAGCCCGGGATTGCTTCTGTTGATGTGCTAGGTAAGTTGGATTGACATTGAACTAAGTTGATTAATTATATTCTTTTTAATGCACTGACCCGTGCTAAGGAATAATAATTTTTAAATACCTATTTAGAGGCTGAAAATTCCACCCATTGCCGGGATTCAAATCCGCGACCTCTGGCTATCCGTGCCAAGTTGATTAATATTAGTAGTATTATAGTATTATAGTATTATAGTATTATAGTATTATAGTATTATAGTATTATAGTATTATAGTATTATAGTATTATAGTATTATAGTATTATAGTATTATTAGCTTTAGGTTAGGTCAAAAAAAATCTGTTAAGGCCAATATTAGTACGTCTAAGTGTGGAAAAGTGGAGCTTTCTCACATAGGTATTTACATACCTAAAAGGAAATTCATGTTAGTGTAACATTTTGTAAAGTAAATAAAGGAATTTATTTACTGTTAAATATTTCCTCTATTGGCATTTAATAAGTAATTTACATGACATCGAACAAAAATGCATTTGATGTTTCAGAGCACATGAATAAATGTTTGTTATTATTATTATTATTATTATTATTATTATTATTATTATTATTATTATTATTATTATTATTATTATTATTATTATTATTATTATTATTATTATTATTATTATTATTATTATTATTATTATTATTATTATTATTATTATTATTATTATTATTATTATTATTATTATTATTATTATTATTACTATTATTAAAATTCTTTATTGCATAAAAATTTTGCACATAGGCGAGCTTAATGCTACTTAGCATTATGTACCAGCTAACCTAAGTTAATTTCTTTGAAAATATCAATAGTTTTCTATTGAAACGAAATGAAATCCATTTTATTTCACAATAAAGAATTTACATTCTATTTGCTGAAAGTTGTTGTTTTCAAGTCAGGACTAAAAAGGTTAACTTATCATAGAATACAATAGAAAATATTACAATACTTGCGAGACGTGCGCACCGCCGCGGCGCGCCGCCGCCATAAGGAAGCAGCGCGCCGCCGCCGCCGCCGGTAGTTTAAAATTCGCGCCGGACATAACCCGCAAGAGCGTTTATCATCGTTAGCACAGGCTCTGTTATGCATTCCAGCAACCAGCACTCCGAGCGAAAGAGTGTTTTCGGTTGCTGGATTGGTTTTAACAGCCAAAAGATCCCGGCTGAGTCCATTTAGGGTAAACAAAATCATTTTTGTGCACGACAACTATAAAAGTTGCAAACAATTTCTGTCAAGCAATTTCTGTTAAGAAAAGTGACTATCATCTTTTAAATAAAGTTCTTTTGTTTAAGCGTGGTTTTTTAAACGTAAACGTATAAACGTTTACGTTTATTGCAAAGTCGAGAAATCCCACGCCGCCGGCGTTACGCCGCCGCCGTGGATTTTTTCGCGGCGCGCCGCCGCTCGATTTTTTTCGACCGGCGCGCACGTCTTGCGTATACATAGTTTATATGAATAGTTTAACGCAAATTTTGTCTTTAGATTAACAATAATAATAACGTTAAAATTCTCTTTAAGAGCGATGGTAGCGGAGCGGTGTAGAACGCCGGCTTCTCAATCGGGAGGTCGTGGGTTCGAACCCCGGCATGTACCAATGACTTTGTTTTCTAAGTTATGTACATTTGTGAAATTATAGTAGCAATACTACTCGCTGACTGTGAAGGAAAATATCGTAAGGAAACCCTAGTGTCTGAGGTTTAGCGTACATCAGCGCTTGCTACGTACAATGGCCCAACTATGAGGCTGAGTGCGGAAATCTCAGGTGTAACTAACGTTAAAATTCTTAAAAATATTTCGAAATGTGTAATGTTGTTGAAACTCTTATTACTCGCAACATAGTATTGATAAACATATTTTTTGTTACAATTTGTTTTATGTACCCTCAATAATGGGTGCAGGGCAAAGGCCTTCCCCCTTTTAGACCAAGATAAACGGTCATTTGCTACCTCTGACCATCCGGCAAGAATTTGTTGAGATCATCAAATGGTGATAGTAATCAATAAAATTATTCATATCACATCATCATTCATGTAAAGAACATTTACCGATAGCAAAAAAGGATTCCAAAATCAATTCAAAAATTTTGTATTTTTTTTTCTACTCTAGCCGATGTTTATCCCACTTCTGATGAATATAAAAACTACGGGCTACGGGTTTGGACCTAAAATAATAGCGGGATTTGTTTGTTTTCAGCTCCGCCCAGCTTCAAATATGCGATGAATCACTACAGCGGTGCTTTGTACAAGTCTGAAGTAAGTTAATTTTATTCATTATGTCAGATGTGTTAAATAAATCCGATACCAAGTCCTTTGATATCTGAACATTTCCTATAATGCTAGAATCGTACTATCTACGTTTATTGACAGTTTATTATTTTTTCTGTTAGCTTAAGGTTATGTCCGTTCAAAATCAACCCTCTTGGGTTGATTGCCCGATCTTGCGATTGGAAGCCCATATCGTTATCAACCCTTGTATGTCCCCACTGCTGGGGCACGGGTCTCTTCCTGCATCGCAGGAAGGTTAGGCCATACTCCACCACGGGGGCCAAGTCCGGGTTGGTGAAGGATTGTAAGACACTGGCGGCCCCTACCGTCAGAAGTTATCGAGCCGCCCATAAGGCCTCTGACATGGCTTTACGACTGCCATTACATGACATCCGGCACCAACATCTTAACGTGCCTTGCGAAGCGCTCGGAAAAAGTACCACTAGCGGTAGTCACGGGATGATCACCTAAGCAACAGCTGTACGAGCGTCGGTTGTTGCTTTACCCAAGTGATTGATAGTATTTTCTAAGGTTGACACGAGCACTAGACATAATAAAAACTGTTTTCATACGGATTTTACTCGTTTATTTTACATTTTTACAATTTTCCGAAGTCGTAAAATAAACGAGTAAAATCCGTATAAAAACAGTTTTTACCAAGCGAGCACTAGACATAATAAAAACTGTTTTTATACGTATTTTACTCGTTTATTTTACATTTTAACAATTTTCCGACGTTGTAAAATAAACGAGTAAAATCCGTATAAAAACAGTTTTTACCAAGCGAGCACTAGACATAATAAAAACTGTTTTTATACGGATTTTACTCGTTTTTATTTTAATTTTTTGCAATTTTCCCACGTTGTAAAATAAACGAGTAAAATCCGTATAAAAACAGTTTTTACCAAGCGAGCACTAGACATAATAAAAACTGTTTTTATACGGATTTTACTCGTTTATTTTACATTTTAACAATTTTCCGAAGTTGTAAAATAAACGAGTAAAATCCGTATATAAACAGTTTTTACCAAGCGAGCACTAGACATAATAAAAACTGTTTTTATACGCATTTTACTCGTTTTTTTACATTTTTACAATTTTCCGACGTTGTAAAATAAACGAGTAAAATCCGTATAAAAACAGTTTTTACCAAGCGAGCACTAGACATAATAAAAACTGTTTTTATACGGATTTTACTCGTTTATTTTACATTTTAACAATTTTCCGAAGTTGTAAAATAAACGAATAAAATCCGTATATAAACAGTTTTTACCAAGCGAGCACTAGACATAATAAAAACTGTTTTTATACGCATTTTACTCGTTTTTTTACATTTTTACAATTTTCCGACGTTGTAAAATAAACGAGTAAAATCCGTATAAAAACAGTTTTTACCAAGCGAGCACTAGACATAATAAAAACTGTTTTTATACGGATTTTACTCGTTTATTTTACATTTTAACAATTTTCCGAAGTTGTAAAATAAACGAGTAAAATCCGTATATAAACAGTTTTTACCAAGCGAGCACTAGACATAATAAAAACTGTTTTTATACGCATTTTACTCGTTTTTTTACATTTTTACAATTTTCCGACGTTGTAAAATAAACGAGTAAAATCCGTATGTGATTGATTCTAATCACTCGGTTCCACTAGTCCACGGGCGCTTCTTGCTATTGCTATTATTATACTTTATAAACTCTCGATTTTCCAGAACATCTCACTGTCCTGCACAGTGGAATGCGCGCCGCTGTGCAGCGTGCAATGGCTGAAGAACGGCGAGGTCATCGACCCCATGAAGACAGACCTGTACTACGTGGTCGAGACGAAGATCGAGCCGCAGGTCAACAGGAACGACTTTGAGGCGACGGAGAGTATACTGGTGAGATATTTTGCTTTTACGTCCCTTCTAAAATGCTAAGGCGCTAACGAGTCCTAACTAGCGCCACGAATAGAAACTGTTTTTATGCCACACCTGGCAATAAAGTTTTGGCCAAGTGTAGACATAAAAAGATGTACACAACACGGGAGGTAATAAAGAAAGCTCTCGATCGCATATTTATGTCCCTCGCTTGCAGCTCGGGCTGCAAACTTTTGCGATCTCGGCCTTTCTTTGTATTACCACCAGTTGTGTAATGTACTATTTTAATACAGTTGCTCAAAAAGTGGCGTATTACAGGGACGTATAGTGTGCGGGATGTGGGCTATTACACACTCGTGCTTTTTTTTACCTTTCCCGCACTCATGCGTTTTCTTTCCCAACTGTCAAAATAATGTCTATTAAAAAGAAAAACCAACCATGAAGTTTTTACTAAAAAGACTCATAGAAGTTTTTATGAGCTACTAATTTGTTTTAATATCAGATTTCATGACTTGATTGAATGAGTTAAGTTAGGTTTCATTTCATCTCATTAAATTTCATTTTCATTTCATATCAATAAAAAAAATCTACTGAAGACTTGGCTGTATGGGCATATTTTGCCTACTATTACCCTTTGCCTACTAGAATTGGTGAAGAAAAAAAATCTCTGCTTATATTTTTTTACGATTGGCGCCATTTTCCAAATAATTTTTCTTTATTAAATTGCTTCATTTTTTCGCAACTGTATTAAAAATAGTCGTTCAGTACACGTGCGGAACCGTCATTGCAACTTGTTCCGACTGTTCGTTCGCCAATTAGCTCAGTTGGAAAGAGCGCTGGCACGGATAGCCAGAGGTCTCGGGTTCGAGTCCCGGCATGGGTGGAATTTTTAGCCTGTAAATGGGTTTTCAAAATGTTAAGGAAGCCAAAACTGTATAAACCCTCACCTTTCGTCCCCCTTCAGTACTGGAACATGACGGCGTGGCCGAACCACTCACTCGATCGGCACGAGAACAGCACGCGGTACATGTGCCGCTCCTCACGCAACGACGCCGGTCCAGGGGTTAACAGCACTACGAATTTCGGAGTAGAATGTAAGTACAAAAATTCCAAGGTCCATTGTTTTTTGTAGCCTCCCACTGCAGAGCACTTCTCTTTAAGAATCATCATTATCGTCATCAACCCATCATGTCCCCACCAAGGGGCACGGGTCTCTTCCCTGAGGAAGGTATAGGCCATACTCTATTACGGGGGTCAAGTTCAGATTGGTGGAGGCTCGCAAGATTAGTGGCTGATCTGTCAGAAGTTTTCAAACCGCCCTAAGGACTGGCAGGACTTGCCATAACGACTGGCATCTATCGACGGCAGCTGGCACCAACTGCTTAACGTTCCTTGCGAAGCACGCAACGGCTTGGAAGAATACCACTAGAGTTAGTCATGGCCAGTCACCCATCCGCGCCCTGAACGCGCCCTATGTTGCTTAAGCTTCGTGATCGTTAAAGATCACTCAGGCTGCCGGAGCTACGAGCAATTAGAAGAGAATGTATGGGCCTAATTACCATCCGTGCACACCACAGATTGGCAATTTTCGGACTATCTGGTTTCCTCACGATGTTTTCCTTCACGGTCAGCGAGTGGTATTGCTACTATACACAAATGTACATAACTTAGAAAACAAAGTCATGTTCGCACTGGGAATCGAACCTGGGGCTCTCGCTCCCGAGTCCATTGTTCTCCATTGGATCCATCCATTGTCCATTCTAGCCACTGTAGCCCAGTGGGAAGAACAATGGGCGCCGCCCTATTTTTTTTATTCTACAATAAAATCTAAATGCTTGAAGCGATTCAAAGTATCCAGCTTATGTCACCAGTTCATCACAGACAACATAGACAGCAGAAGAGGAGCAAAAATAGCAGTCTTCGTTTGTTCTCGTGATAATGCTGTCCGTAATCCAGAAAGTCTTCAGGTTTCTCAACTATTAATTACTGTTTATTTTTTGTTTGACAGTTGAGCCGGAAAACATCACCGTCACCCCCAAAGTCGTATCGGTCAACGAAAATGACAGGCCTAATAATGCAGTTTGTGAAGCCAGGTTAGTCTCTCTGCAACTTCTCAGTCATAGAAACGGAGGAGCTTCTTAAAACTATGGGTTAATGTATATGTATCAAATACATATAACACATAAACGTGTACAGACACACAAAACACACACACTCACGCAATTACACATACTACTGAAAGTAAAGACAACCTCTTTTTTTACGTTCTATAATATTGTAACATATAACTGAGGGTGAGCACTGCTTACCCTAAGCTACAGGGTCTTACCCCTCTTTTAGTTTACGTTTCGGTACTTTTGCTTTAGTAAACTAACAGTAAATGCTTTCAAAAAACGCCTGTAACCTAAGTCTTTTGGGACCACGGTACTTATACACGAAAAGTGCCGGATTGTTGGAAAATTGTAAAATGTAAAATTAAACGAGTAAATATCCATGCAAATACAGTTTTTATTATTATAATCGATTCCTGAAAATCCTTTCCAGCGGCTTCCCCAAGCCCTCCTACACGTGGAGGCGGGAAGCGCCCAAAAACAGCAAGGAGAACTCCACAGCAATCCTCTCCAGCTCCAACGTGTTGATGCTGGATCCTGTGCAACGGAAACACGCCGGGAACTACCTATGCGAGGCCTACAATCGCCATGGGTCTATCAGCACAGTTATGATCTTGGACGTCAGGTGTAAGTGTTATTAACAATAGCATAATCCTCTCGGTTCAAGCCTGCTTGTTATCATCAAAATTGTCATTCTTATCATCAAAAACCCATTTAGAGGCCAAAAATTCCACCCATGCCGGGATTCGAACCCGCGCCCTCTGGCTATCCGTGCCAGCGCTCTTTCCAACTGAGCCAATGGGCTACTCACCGGCATCAGTGAAATTTTACACTATTCTCTGTATTACGTACAGGCATCGACATCTGGCCCAAGTAAATTGCATCACTTACAGCCCCGACTACCCACTTTGCAGTCAGGTCTTTAAATCGGAATGACACCACTGTACGCACATGATTATACAATGTTTATTTATTAGCACGGATTAGTGCATTAAAAATAAAAATGTTATATTCTTATCATCAGCATCATAATCCAGAGCATTCGAGAACTTTCAGTCTTAAAGTTTTAGTCAGTGTTTTTGAGTGGAGACCGTGACTCGGCAAACGTAGTGTAGGACGCTCTCCGACCAGGCGGGATGGCGATCTACGAAAATCTGCATGCAGATGCTGGATGCGGCAAGCTGAAGGCAGGGCGCTATGGCACTCATTAGGGAAGGGCTGTGTGCAGCAGTGGACTACATAATATAGCCAGAAGAAGAAGAAGTCTTACACACTGTCATATACTTCAGATCACAAATTTGGAAAAAATGAGCAAAAAAATTAATTCAGACACCCAATACAGTCTCTTACAATTAATACTGATGGGAAAAATCGCGGGCAAGAAATGCGTATCGCGTATCCCGGAGAAGCAAAAATCCTGGTTGAGAAACTTACGGGAGTTGACCGGAATCCCAAGTGCTGCCGAGCTCTTTCGCCTTGCGAGATAGAGAGGAATATGCAGAGCTGACTGCCTACCTTCGCTAGTCGGAGAGGTACCATAAGAAGGAGAAGAAGTGCATACAAAGCTTTGATAAGTTGTTTCTTTTCAGACATTCCTGAATGCGGCATCAAGCAAAGCGAATTGGAAGGGGAGCAGGTCTTAATTTGCACGGCACTCGCCAATCCTAGTGAGGTATGCCAAAAGAATTAAATCTTAGCAATATATTTTTTCCATTTTTATCCAGATTACATTGCTTTTTGAATACCAAATTTTCCTAGAATCAGATGCTTGTATTAAATAGTAATTGTGAGACTTGAGCACTACATTAAAATCCTTTTCTCAGTACTAGAAGCGTGTCCATCCGAATTGACAGATTGGCGCATGTGACTTGGTACATTTTGGTATCTTCATTATGTTTTCCTTAGTCGTAAATACACAAATGTAGGTTACTTACAAAACTGCCGTATCCATTCACATTTTCTCGCTTACATATTTAAGAAAAATGTAGCTTGCAAACGCCATCGACTTGAATCACTAGTTTCGATTTTACACTACAAAATTCTTTTCTCCAGGTCTCCTTCACCTGGAAACTGAAGAATGACAACGACAGCCTGACGGATGAGAAGATCTGGCAATCTGGACAGCAGAGCTACCTGCGCCTGAGTACCAGCGTGGATGTTCACAGGACCTACTTGTGCTATGCGAATAACTCTGTGGGGGTTTCCAGAGCTTGTGAGCGGGACGTTATAGGTAAAGAACTGGGTTTCGATGATTCCCATACAGTAGTAGTTTTGTTTTGATTGTACCACTGATCATTGTATTTACAATTGAGCATTAATAAAGTCTTATTTTAATATATGTATATTGTTTTCTATATGTCAAGTCTGTATTTACTTGTTTGAGTATTTAATTACATTTTATATGGGTATATTTTAAGCTTGTGTAGATTTATTTAATTACACCTTATATGCATTTTTTAAATTTTATTTTACTTTTTTATTTTGCACGCCTTCCAACTCTTTCATCTACGTTGACTGATAGAATGTGATTTTTTTTATTGGAGTACAACGTAAAGTATAAATAACTTAAGATTATTAGCACATTTAGCACATTAATTATTAGCACTTTGGACTAATTTTGATGTCCTTGACCGTCATAAAAATATTGTATTAAAATTATTTCTTTTGCTCATTAGCTAACCTGGAAAGCTACAGTAAGTAAACGTCTCACTGATTTATTAATGAGTGAAGTTAGACCAACCATTAGTAAAATAAGTTTAACATCTTCTACTACGAGTACCTAACCCATTTTCTCGCACTGGTGGGTCAGCCTGGATGTAGTTAATCCAATATCAGAAGTGGGATCTAACAACTGGTCATTAGTCACGATCTGATGACAATGGTATGACAGTCGAGAAATTATGTTAACGAGCAATAATATATTAAGGAACCTATTTTAATTGCAGTGTCGTGTCGGCCTAGGGAATAGCACCAACCCAAATTCTTCCCGCGGGTAAAATGCGGCTAAGGGACACAAACCAGGGGGTGGGCAGCAGAACCCCCTGCAGTACAATTCCAGCAAACTGCGATCCCCAACCCGCATGTCCATCGTTGAGATTATGGGCATTACCCACCCAATGATGGCACAACCTTGCGCTATGGTGCTCATTAGGGGAGGGCTATGTTCAGCAGTGGACGAATATAAATATCCTGAAGAAGAAGAAGGAAGTTAGACCAACGATTAGTAATAAAAGTGTAACATCTTCTACTACCTAACCCATTTTCTCGCACTGGTGGGTCAGCCTGGTCGTAGTTAATTCAATATCAGAAACGGGATCTAACAACTGGTCATTAGTCACTATTCGATAACAATGTTATGGCAGTTGAGAAATGATGTGAACAAGCAATAATAATTATATTGAGGAACTTACAATTTAAACTAATTGGCTTAAAATTGCCAATCCGCGGTGTGCACGCGTGGTAACAAGCCCATGCTATCTCTCTCCGAAAGAAGGCATATGCCCTGCAGTAGGACGTTTATAGGCAACATAAAAAATGTGCCTACATAAAAAATAATTTTCACTGTCTTTTTTTAACCTAAAATAAAAAAAAAAATTATGTGAAATAAATGTGCCACATAAATCTGTTGTTATTTTCAAGGTAAACGTGGCATCAGATATCAGAGATATTTTTTCGTCCAGAACTAGGTTTAAATGGAAGGATTTGAAGTGCTCTCTCTCGTGATCAAACACTTGAATGTTCGGTTGGAAGGCTTTATAGTGTTCTTTTACCAATCTCCAGGTACGAAGGTCTGGTGGCGTGACCAGCAGAAGCTTATGCTGATCGGCGGCATCGCCTTGGCCGTGCTGGTCCTCACCGTGATCCTGTGCATCATCATCATCTGCATCTGCCGCCGCATGCGGGCCAAGTCCAAATGTGAGTCACTTCTTCACGACTGGAAGTAGTCCGGTACACGAATGCTCAACACTTGGCCTACATCGTCGAGGAAGGCCAAGGACAGGAGGCTACGTAACTCGATATCAACCCTTCTATGTCCCCACTGCAGGGGCACGGATTTCTTCCAGCATTGCAGGAAGGTTAGGCCATACTCCACCAAGGGGCTAAGTCCGGGTTGGTGGAGGATTGTAAGACAGTGGCGGGCCTTACGGTCAGAAGTTATCAAGGCACCCAGAAGGCCTCTGACATGGCTTAAGGACTGTATGTATATGATAGCCGGCACCAACGGCTTAACATGGCTTTTGTATATGCTTTAATTGCTCTTTCCCGCTGTCTGTATAATTAAATCCGTCTTCACTCGTAAGTACAGCCAACCTGTTCTTAGGGATTTTCATTCTGTGTATTACAACAGATATTCATTAAGAGACGATGCTTTACGGAAGCGCTTGTGGCCTAGTCAAACCGAGTGATTTGCATCAATACTTAAGTTAAGCAACAACAGGCGCGGTCAGGTGCAGTGTGGGTGACCGTCCGGTAACTACAGCTAGTGACATTTTTCCGAGGGCTTCCGTGCTTCGCAGAGGACGTTAAGCAGTTGGTGCCGGCTGCTGTCGATATGTGGCAGTCGTTATGCCAAGTCAAAGGCCTTAGGGCAGCTTGAAAACTTCTGACATTAATACCAGCCACTAGTCTTGCAAGCCTCCACCAATCCGGACTTGGCCCCCGTGATGGACTATGCCCTATACCTTCCTTAGGGAAGAGACCCGTGCCCCTCGGTGGGGACATAATGGGTTGATGATGATGAAAAAAATTATTACTAATTGCCTTCGAAACAAGATGTCGTGTGCAATTCTATTGAATAGTATCATTCTATTGAAAAACTATGCGTTAAGTAGATAACACATCCTGTTATATAGTTCACGATAAGGCTGCTTTCACATTCAGTTTTTCTCTCGCTGGCATGGTCTTTAATTTTCAATAACAGTAAAATAATGAGTTTACCTTTGACAAAATTAAGTAATCAAATCAAAGTATCTTATTCAAAATAAAAATTTTAGGTGTCCATTTCTTTTCAAAGTCCTTAATTAACACACTTTACAAAATTATTATAAGACACTTATGCACTGTACTGGCCATAATTCCAGACGTCGTTGTCATCTAAATAGTCCTTAATATTGTAGAGGCTATTAGGCCCACAAAAAACAAGGAGGAGAATAAATAACACAGCCTATATGCCCCACTGCAGGGTAAAGGCCTTCACTATGAGAAAGAGTACGGGCTTAATCTTCACGCGTGCCCACCGCGCATTGGCAATTTCAAGAAAGAGAAATCGAAAACTTTTTAAATATTTGTTGTGATTTTCGTACTGAAAATTGGCTACTAAAATTATAAACTTCTTCATGAACTAAGTACCTATATACAAAAACATATTTAGAATGTCCGTACTTTTATTTTCTAGCCGATGCCTCAGACCATATTTCTTAAAAGTTAACTTTTTTTGTAATAAATAGATACGTTACAATGTGCAAACGACAGGAATGTCATAATTAAAAGCAGCCTTGTCTGAACATTTCGAGATAATTTTGCCTGTACCTATTTGTACTGATGAAAATCCCCATTATTAGATGAAAAGTCAAATGTAATACCATGACGACCTCTGTGGCGTAGCGGTAGTGCATCTACTTACCTAGCAAGAGGTCCCGGGTTAGAATCCCGGCTGGGAACAAAAAAAAACCCCAGGTCTTGGATGTTTACATGTTTGTGATGTCGCCGTTTCTGGTTCCCACGACACAGGGTATCCTAGTGTGGGGGCAGAAGCAATGTATGTGCCTGTATGTAAATGTTATGTTATTAGTATTTTTAGGATGCGTGGATTGTAGTTTTTTACATAAGATTCAAACCATAAATCATAAAATGTAATCGGCAGCCCCTAAAAAAATTCATCTTTTCTACTGACTATTACAATGACTTATCTTAAATGCTGTAACATGGATGTTTTAATTTTCCAATAATGCTTAATTTAAATGGGTTTAGTCACTAATAGTAACTTAAAAGACACTTCCGAAATAAAAATGGCTGCGCTAAAAATCACTAAGCTTATTAAGTAAAGAATTTTGTTTTTCTACTGTCTAAAAAATATCGACAATACTTACAATTCACAGCACATTTTTTGATGTGAGCACGTTTTGAAGTTTTGTTTACTTAAAACTAATATTGTTTTTGTTTCTTCCCTTTTTCATTATTTCCTGGAACGCCGCTAACCAAACACGCACTAACTGACCAAATTGGATTACATCGTACATTAACAACACCATTGCAACGGCATATCTGTTTAGACAATAATCCAGTGGAGCTGGAAGAGCGAGAAAAGTAAGTTCCTTAGAAATTTATTTTAAAATCTTTGAAAATCTCTTGAAAAATATTACTTAACGACGTGAATATTTTTTTTACTTTTAGATGAATGTGTAACTTAGCGATCTTTCTCAATTGTTTTAAGTATTTTATGTTGATTTCTTTAGTTTTTGCTTTAAATTTAATCTTTTGTTTATAGTTGAATAGTTGTTTATTTTAATATTTTTTATCGTAAGTTCGGCACCGTATAATTCAAAAATAGAATGCACATCTATTAATATTACCCCTAATTTCACTTTATTATTTAGGTGAATATCTAGTTTGTATTCTTTTATTATTTGTTTTTATTTATTTACATTATTTTTCACATTATCACTTTTATAGGCTTATCAAACTTCGAAACTAGATTTTGAAAATTTATTGGTGGAAATTAAAAGTTAACGAATTTTTGCAGCTTCGCCATTGGTCCGAGCGGATTCCTGGCACACCTTGTCAATGCCCCCCTCAAGATCCCCCCTCATTGTACCCATGCCGAAGTAACTGTCAAATGTCAAGGTTGTTACTGTCAAATGTCAGATTTGCGTTTGGCGGCTGTAAAATTACGCTATGCGCTTGGACCAAAGGTTGAAGAGTTGAATTTTGTTATGATTTTCTTAGGCGTTAGTTTAACCGTTGTTTTGTTTCATAATGGAACGTAGCGGCATGAGTTTCTAGTCTTCAACGACCTAACCCTATATTGTTTATGGTGATACTTTATTATTTCTAAACGAAACCATATATTTGTGTAGGTTCCTAACAGCACTAACACCCGATGTACTGAGACTGACAACAATCAATAGCTCAGGTATTTGTTCCAACTAACAAATCAGTAATATTTATCTGTCAAGTTGTGTTTCATGGAGAATGCTTTCTTATTTTTTGCGCCGTACGCTCTTTAGGTCATTTTTGGCTGATAAGTTTTTGTGAAGTATCAGTAGTCGCTATTGCAAAGTGTAGATACAAAAACGTTTTTCAAAATTTCTTCCTTAATGCATGAGAGATTTCTGTAAATTTTGGAAAGCATTCTTCTAGTGTGACGTTCAAATATATTTTTATATCAGTCAGCACTATTTTATGTACTTACGTAACTATTTGAGTAACTGTATTTATCAATATTGCAATGTGTACTGTATTTGTCTCGTAACTATCCTTTATGTATTATCTATTAAAAAAAGGCTACTCTTTACACTTTTTATGAGCCTTAATTATTTTAGGATCATTATTCATCATCATTTTATTAAAATTCAACAGAAACATGAGTGCATGGATTAACATCAATCATTTATTTTCTTTTTTCATGATTTACTTTAACACGATCAGTCCGGATGGTAGCTGTCTGAACGAGGTCTCAATCGCTCAGTCCATTATTTCGCAAGCTTTACCCGCTTTATCACCAAGACTGAACTTGTCCTTCAGTCCACAAAAGCCGTCCGACAAGACCAGACTTGTCGACTCACAGAACTACCCGCAAAGCCACTTAGAGATGAACAAATTCAACATGAGCACTGACAATCCAGTAACTAGTAGCTTGCAAGCGAACCTATCACAATTAGAAGCCACAATTAACGCTAATAGAAACAAAGACGCAAACAAGAGCGTGACACCGAAAACTGACCCTAAAAACGAGACCAACAGAAGTCAAGTTACTGTGACACCAAGCAAATGGCCCTTGAAACCAGGAGTATTGGTTCACGTAAATGCAAACCATACGCTTAGTCCGAAGAATCAAGCTAGGCTGCAAACAACAGCCAATAAAGAAAACGAGGTGACAGAGCAAGAAGAAGCTAATCTAGGTTTGTTAGAAAGAAACAAAAATAATGACGGCGAAGGTGACAGACAAAGATCTTCGCCCAAAAACGACTATTCCAGAAAGAACGGTAAACCCAGAAGGCATACTCAGAATGTAGTAACCGGGCTGCTAAAAAACCTAAGGAGAAAAAGCTCGGATTCGGACGATGAAAGTGGCAAATATAAAAAAATAAACAAATCTAACAAAAGAGCTGTGTCGTTGGTGAATTTGAATAAGTCGGGTTACACGCTACCAAAACGTAGACTGAGGTCACTATTTCAGAGTGAAACACCTAATGTCATTGTCACTGAAGGAGGTAGTTATTTTTATGATCCTTTTAAATTTTCTAAATAGAAGAAAGGGAAACGTTGCAATTTTATATTTTCCTGTGACTTACTCGTATCACCACATTTATCACTGATCACGAATTTTCATTTTTTATATTATCACTCATTTTTCACTCACTACAGCCACTACAAAAATATTTTAATTCCTACACATGAAAGTTGTTTCCGTGCTTGAATAAATACAGATATTTATATTTAAAATGGCAGATATTTACATAAGATATGTCAAATTATATTTATTTTAGAGTTGCTAGTACTAAAAAAGATAAAAATCTGCAAGAATGTTGTTATAATGCTTGAGCATGCTGTTTTTCTGTTCCTCTTGTGTGGCTCTGAGATCTAATTTTTGTTTTGCTTTTTCGCATGATGTTTTAGTTGTAACATTCAAAAGGCCTGATAAGATAGCCGCTACTAGTGTGTGCAAACCCTTGCCTATGGATGGAACCCCAAAACGACTGGAAGGCACGAGGAAAAGGAAAAAGCCTGGAGACAGTAAGTTCTGCATGCCGTTGTTGGAAACTTGTTTTCTGAAGATGCTTATTTCTTTTTCCAAAACCAGACCTCCATTTCTCGTATACTGTTATTCAATCACTAACAAGAAGTGCGTGAAAAAAACATAGGACCGCTGTTAACGATAGATTAACAGATTGTTAGTATACAAGGAACCGGGAGTTTGTGTACCAAGGAATCAACAAATATGTTACAGAAAATAAGTTAAAATTCCCACAAGCACCAAATCTTTAAGTTCAATTTCATATTGTACCCAATTTTTAAACACCACCTCTTTTAGTATCAAAAAATAATCTAAAACAGTAACAAAAAATGCGTTTCTAAACTAAACTACAAAATGCGTTTCTAAACTAAATTTGTTCAACCGTTTTTCACCAAAAGGTATGTAGGTCGAATAAAGTTCTTCAAGCTTTGCAATCTGGAGACGACTCTAATCATGATGATAACGATGTCAATTAAAAAAAAGTCTCATTGACTGTAGTCTAAGACACAAGCTTGTCCTAGTGACGCTGGTTTCAAATTATTGTATAACTACCAAATAACTACCAAACGTATAAATTTGAAAGTGGGTGAACCACTATTTTTGTACCTGCTCTAAACAGAACTATTCACAAACCTAAAATAGGAACTTCAAAATGTACTCCCTGAAAACGACCTTCTTGTCCAGAAATTAGAATACAGAATTCTAACACCAAGTCCTTCCACAGGCCCACCTACGAATGGCATAGATAATGCAGCGAACGGCCAGCTCGGTGCAGACCCTGGTCTGTACGAGAACCTGCCGTTCCATGGTCTCCAACAAGCCCCTAATAAGGTAAGTCCAGATGAGACTAAGCGAAAACGAAGTCTAGTGACGGCCTAGTCAGTTTTTCCCACCGACAGAAGTTTCCATCTGAATGAATTGGTTCCTGCATATATATTTTGCATTACCGCAATATCCAATTTCGGGTATCAACTTAGAAAAACTTTAATTACCAGGTAATGTTATTAACCATGTCCGGCTCAGCGAAATCTTTGTATATAAATTGTCTTTATACCTAACTAAAGTATAATAACTAATATAATAAACGTGGTATCCAATATTGCAAGGAAGACTCCGTTCCTAAAACCTTGTCGGCTCTTGAAATAAGGGTTTTGGCCAAGCGGTACCAACCTATGATTGTATGACATTTCATTTTGATGGTGGGCAAAAATCTGAACAGTTACTAGATTTTATTCGTTGTAAATGTAATCTTTGTTTGTGCTTTTTTTTTGCATTTTACTTTTTTTGTCGAAAGCATAATTATTAATCTCCTAATAACTCATTATTATCAAAATTAAAGGAAGTATATTTTTCTTTCTTAAAAATGTGCTATGGACCATGATATTTGGTTTTTCTCTTAATTTCTAACAATTAATTTTTTTTTTTCATGTTTTGTGTTTTTGGCATGTCTAAAACAAAAAGCCCGTGCAGGCAATCCAACCGAGAGTTGTCGACACGAATCATAAGGGTGACAAAGGAATCGAAGCTTTGCAAAGACAACTGACGACTAATCCTTCGTTTACACCAAGAATAGTATCCTGTCCTCCATTCGTGCAAAACACTATGTCCTATTCCGTGGGATCGCCAACGAATTCACAGTATTCATACGGAATATCCGTGCTATCACCTATTCAGCAGATGTACCCGATACATCAAACAGTATTACTCAATCCATACTTGCCTCCTATGCAAACATCATTTCTAAAGCAATTTCCTACGATTGAGGAAGAGATGGAACCTGAGACAAGGAAATTTTCATCCCTTAACACTAGGAATTCGAGGAAACCACCGCAGTTTCAGTCCATGAGATTAGTGAGGAAGAGAAACATTGAAAGATTTTACCCTAATACGGAATACGGGGAGAATTTCACTGAAATCAATAACAATAAAGATAATCAAGAGAATTCACAGACGGAAAAAGAGCGACAGACTGAAAATGCTATCTACGCAAATTGTTCATCGTTTATAAGAGGGAATTTTGACATTAGCGGTGTGGACCAACTGTTTGAGAACCTCACTGATTCCATTCAGGTTTGCGAAGACATAGACGACCCTATAAACCAATCAAATGAGTCGTTGAATAAACCAGTACCCGCGCCAAGAACAAAAGTATCTCCTATCTCATCGCCTGAAAAAAGTGATCACGTCTACGTAAACTTATCTATGCCTTTGATAAATACTTCCAAATTATATTTCGATGCAGTAGACGCTCCTATAAGACCCGCGAGGTCAGTCGAAAATGTGTCTAAACCTGCTTTGAGTTTGCCTAGAAAGTTATTCAGCAACTATAACGATAGCACGTTGACAAGAACCACCAAGAATGGACTAGCGCATGAAAAAGATGAAGCTAGTGTTTTAGATGATAAGAATGATGAAGATGAGAAAGTTGACAATACAGACGCGACAAAACCGAATATAATAGGAGCGACACCAAAAAAAAATACCTCCGTAATTTTACCGTCAACGTCTTTGGTAAAATCAGCTGTAAAAAAATTGAACGCCGAATCTAGAGACATGAACAAACTTGGATTACCGAAAAAGCAAGTGATATCGCCAAACAAAACTTTGCAAATACCAAAATTATCCGAAAAACCTGTACCAAAGAGACCTCTAGTAAGGAGGAGCAATTCTGTTCAAAGTCATTTAACTGTTTCCTTGGATAGTAGAGATTCGCAGGTATACTAAACAAAACATGCTTTTTCATTTCTTTTTATGTTACGCTTTCTTCATGTTTTTTTTACTTTACGTCTTTGTGATGCTCTTTTCTAACTCTGCTTGTCTCACTAACAACAGCTTGTATCTCTCATTTCAGAATACTAACATACTGCAACAACAATACCTTCAAAAACGCAATCACTTCGTTAACCTAAATTCCAAAGGGAAAAACAAGAAAAACTTCCAAATACCCTTGCAAAAGCATCACAGTTTCTGCTATTTTCAGCCAGTTAGAGTTGACAAAAGAATGCCAGTTGACCAAGAAAGGTCTTACAATAACACCATTGGACCGCTAATCTACCAGCCTTCAGAAGCCCAGTATTACACCAAAACCCTTAACCGAAGTAGGGATAAGTCTGGACATAAGACGAGCAGACTAAAAAAATCCGAAAGCCTCAGAGAGAAACTATCCTGTGTCGGCGTTTACGACAACTATGAAAAGCCAAACCATCTGGAACAAGATTACAATGACTCTGAAAGAAGATCCTATCTCCAGCTCCTAAAAGGGAACTACATATCAAATTCCACTAGAAACCTAGGCCCAGAGCACAATTATAACCAAAACTTTAACACAATGGGTCCCCAAGACAAAGCGCATAAAGAGGCGAAGCATAAAAAACTAGTGTACGCAGACTTAGCGTTAGGTAATCACAATTTAAAATTTAAAAATACTGTTAATTCTAATAGACATTTGTATGATACTTACTCGATAACGAATTCCGAAGGGACTAACCGAGATCAGACTAACCCGAGTTTCAATAACGGCATGCTGTCAAGTCAGAGGAAGGCCAACCAGAATCAGCAGAGAAGCGACTACGCTACGCTGAAATTCAACGAGATTGACGTCTGAGAGGTAAGTGGTATTAGACGAATGGGTCACGTTAGTCTTAAACAGATTGGTCATAGTAACAAAGTGCTTCTGCGTATTTCGTTGGTAATTTTATGGGCTCTAGCAGCAGAAGCAGTAAGCGGTGGTAGCCCAGTGACCAGATCAATGGTTTTAGATGGTAGAGACCTGGATTCCATTCCCAGTGCGGGCACCTATGACTTTTTTTATTTTCGAAGTTACATACAACTGCGAATTACCACACGCTACCAGTGAGGGAAAACATCGTGAGGAAACCCGCGTCTAGGTTGCCTACGCAAGTATTGACTCGTCTTTCCTTTGCGCTAGGCTGACTGAGCTCAGGATGGTATAGAAGCTGAGCAAGCCTTCTTCATCCAGAAACAATGACCCAGGCACTACAGCGTCCGGTCCGAGTGGTCCCTTTACCCATGTAGTGTGAATGAAGGTGCCACTGGACGATATATACCGTCTCATATCTCAGATGTAAAGGCCAAAGATCCATTTAATTAAAGGATTTAATTTCAACCACTACATGTGTATTTAGTATTCAAAACAAGTTTAAAATGACTCCAAAATAAATTCCATTATCTAAGATGATCTAAAAACGTATATTATTTTCATTTAATAACTTGTAACATTATTGAGTTTGGAACTTAATTTTTTTGGTATTTTTATATAAACAATATTGTACCTATGTATTTTTTTAATGTAACCTATAAAGGTCCTACTGCAGGACACAGAGCCTTTTGTCAGAGACAGAGTTTACTTAACTTTAAATTTTTTGGCTGCTCATTTTATGTGTCATATTTGTTATGTTTTAATTTTCAAGCTGATGAAATTTTGTTCCTTCCTTGCATACGTGACCCATATCATATTAGCCGCGACCAATTATTAATATTTCCTCTCCCTTGAAAGTTTTAATGGTAATATGTGTTAAAATTCATAAAAAAAATATCTGCATTCTCCCACCAGTGCTTGCTTTAGAACGTAAATATATTCTCTATTTGTTTGAGTTTTTCTGCGAATTTTCCACTCAACTATCGGCTTATATCAGATATAAAAATATTATGTTGTAGATTTTGCCCAAGTTTTTTTTTAGAATATACAATAGAACCATCTGCCAACCAATAATTTTCGTTTTCTGGTCGCACCCAGACACGGACCTTGACGAGTTTCTTTATTTATTCTTACTTGTTTAAACTGTCAGTGGAATTTCGCAAATTAATTTGAATAAATAGCACTTTTTGAAAAAGATCTTGTTCGCAAACTAATTAGAATAATATTTTTTTTCTTAAAGAGCACAAACTAATTTGAATAAGTAATATTCAATGGAAAAATTACGAACTAATTTGGATGATCAGTGTTTTTTTTGGAAACGCGAATTATTTTTAATCAATAATGTTTTTTTTTATTTTAAGGAAAAGATCGCGAACTAATTCGGTAAATTTTAAAAACCTATTTAGAGGTGTCCTTAGCACGGGATAGTGCAACAAATAGAATATAATAATTTGGCAAAATAAATTTTTTTTGGAAAGGATCTTGTTTCTCTCCCTTTACATACTTTACCATTACGAAAGCATGTTAAGCTCCTGTTGTGACGTTTTGCATTTTTATTTCTAGGCCCACTTTGCCAAGAGCAACACGTACATTTATTAAAAGGTAATCTCCCATTTTTTCCAAATTTCGCTCAATTGTTTAACGCTTTTTAATGTCACTTTTGGCTAAATACGTAGATAAACAATACAAACAGTTACTGTATTACATACTAACGCTTCAATAATATTTATTTGCTTTCTATGTTAATACATATTACCATTAAATTATTCAGATAAAGATTCCTAAATATTTAAGATCAAGTAAACAATGTCTTCATTTATACAGGGTGTAATGCTGAGTAATGTCTATTACTTTTGTTCCCGGGTAATGTTAACAATGATCTGAAATGATCAATAATATTTTGAATGCTAAACTTTTACGATAGTAAAAGTTTAGCATTGATAAAAATTTTGCAATTTAGCAATTACACTAATTTAACGCCAGTCTGTATAACAAATAATATCTTTTATACAGACTGGCATTACATATTAAAACTTTTTTACATATTATGTAAAAACTTTTTAATAGTTGGCTCTTTTAGTTTCATGACACGTTTCTATTATTTTCATCTCCTTGATTGCAAAATCTCAGCACGAAAGCCATGTTGATTGAAGATAATATATACTAATGTTATTAAATTATTGGTTCGACAATGAAATTATGTGGGTTTTAAAATGAAAAACTAATATACTTCAGTATTTCTTTTCAAAATATTATTATTTTGCTAACTTCAAAAATGGTGCGTTGGTGAAAAAGAGCGTTGAAGAAATTCGACGGACTATATTTTCAAAACAACTTAATAATACTACAAATAGAGTTAATATAACAGCGTATTGATTTGGCTAATGCGAGTTATATTCTACTTATAAAAAATCCCAAATGTTGCAGTAGACTTTATTGGTGTTCTTCATGTCTGTTTTGTATGTTATCTCTAGTAAGTAAGACTAAATCTTGACGACTTATTTACATTACACCATTTTAAATATTCGTGAATATTCGTGTTTACAAAAAAATCTTTACCCGTCTAAAGCTTTAAAATAAAACATTATGTTTATTTTTTACATTGCGTCGTAGATTTTCACAACGTTTTAGCCAATCTCGTACGATTAAAATCAATTTTGTAATTTTATTTACTTTTGACGCCTTTGGCCATATTTTTCGTAAAAGTATAATATAATTACGAGTGCCTATTTTTATAGACATATACATTTTTTGTTATTATTGAAAGATACCCGTCGCGTAAAAACCTTCTTAGAAATAAATTTACTTGATTATTGTCACATCCCTCAGGGGCTCCCTGTAATGATAGTTAAGTTTGTTGAAATAAATAAAATAAAATAATAAAAAAAAGTTTTAATAAGTACCCCAATTTTTTTCAGTCTGACACCGGCTTTATCAAAAATGTGCTTATTCTTCTATAATCGAATGTAGAAAATGAAACAAATGACAGTGGGATTTGCCTTAAGTGACTACTAAACACATTACTGACCAACACCTTTCCACAGGCCTTCAGACCAGAAGACGCATTCGTGTACGCAGACGCGGATATGAAAGACTACGGCCCCATCAACTACAAGGCAGCCTCCATATACGCCCAGATGAAGAAGGTGAAGGAACAACAAAAGATGCAAGAGATCTACGACAAAAATAACCCAGATGACGATTTGCTTTGACTTTTGAACAGCCATTGGTAGGAGTGGGCGAGAATGGTCTTTTTGAATATAATAATAGCAGCTATTGCAAACTGTTAGGTTAGCAGCTATTGGAGCTAACTAGAGCTACCAGTGGAAAAAAATCATATCTTCTGATTATGTCCCTATTTAGGTACTAAATAATAGTGGGAAAATACTGTAATAATGAAATAATGAACAAACGTATATTTTGTCTGGTGCAGGAAAAGCAAGCACATGATTTTCGTCCATAGACTCTTTTGTAACAAGTTTTTTCAAAAAGTGAACCTCATTTCAGTAATTTTGGTAGCTATTTGTATAAGCCTAAAACTTTTGACTAATGCTTTAGCATTTAGGGTTGTTAATGGCAATTATGGCATAATGGCAACTGATGTATTTGGTTTTAAGAAGATTTGAGAAAAGATGGTCATAGTGGAGTTTTTTTTCCGCTGCCTTTTTCTCCACTACAATTCGGCCCGAAGGCGGCGGCTTACATTTTACATTGTACATTGACATTCAGCAAACAGAATGTAAATTCTTTACGTTGAAATAAAATGATTTGAATTTGAATTTGACTAGTGTCCACAACCTCGGACTTTGAAGCATTGTGTTTACCAGAAGTTGATAAAAGTTGATATTAGTTCATGGCTTCTAAAATACCTAACAATAATTGACAAATGTTATATTGTTAAATTAAGTCACTTTTTGCAAGAATGTATTATAAAAGAAAATATGATTTTTTCCATTAGTCCCTACTTAGCTCGGGTCTCCCATTAGCGGCTAACACAACTATCTAATCTTATAAGCATATTTTGTCTCGTTGCTAAACGAGGCATCGCTCAAGTGCGAACCGGATGGCATGATTGCAAGAGCCTCCCGCTCTCGATCCCCGAAGCTGATCTGACCGAACCCATCCGAAAATTCTTCGGCATTTTTCGGAAGTTTTAAGATAGTCGCTTTCATACGGGTAGCTTCGTAAACTGTCGTGTAAAACTGCTTTGAGATTAGATAGTTATTCTGACAGCTTAAAACCAGTTATTGTTTATTAGAGCAATAACTAGCTATCAATAACGTATAATATTATGAGAGCATGCTCCTACTATAAAGTTCAATAACAATAATCCATTAGTCAGGCTCTAGATTTAGTTAATAAAAAAAATTAAAAATCCGTTACCATTTTGATTTTGCGCGCATGCTGTATTTCAGATGTCAATGTAATACTTTGATATTATTTGATACTCTTTATAATCTTTATTCCTTAAGATGATAACGTAAAATTACTTCAACAGTATGTTCGATGTAGGGCTTTATATATCTGTTCCGATTTTGACAATTTTGACAATCCATTTCTTTTGATGTTTTTGACGAGTGAGGTGTTGTTTTACTCCACAATTTTATATGGCTATACTTCATGAACGATGACATCCGCTACTATGTTATTGTTTCAACGACATGATATGCTCAGATAATAACTTAACTTTATTTGAATAACTTTAATGTCCACCTCATTTTTGGAAATCGCTCCAGTGTAAGGTTACATAGAAATCACTCATCATTCAAGCGCGCAAAGTTGTAAGCGTTGGTATCTTTTTATAATACGAGTTTTTTATTACATTGACTCTCAATGCTGTATTCTTCAACTCATTATTGTTGTAAGGTATTCAAAGTCAAAAGAATTTTATTTACTTTAAAAATAAAATATTTACTAATAATTTCCCTGTTACGTGGAGTAGAAACTGACAAAGAAACTCCACATTTATTTTTGTGTATATACGGTAAATAAATTATTTCTACTTGGACTTTCAAGGACTTCATGCATTGTTTACGAAAACATGAATTGTACTGCATTGCCCCAGTAATGGGATATCTGTATGAGATGTCTGTTAATGTCTGTAATATATTATGTTACTGTAGTAATTTCGGTTACACGCACAGTTAACCAATTATAACTGAACGCATTTACCGCTTAAAGACATTTACAAAATCTAGGGCCTGTGTCAATTAAATTTATAAAATGGAATTTATTGTTAAAATATACAAGTAATGGTGTTGACAACCACGCTATGATATAATTCATAACACCCAGGTCAAGAGCGGTTCCGCTTAATACGAACTTTGATCATAAGTACCTATACTAATATAAACTTAATCGCCATTTTTTACCTATTTACATAATGTCGCAAAGTTATTTATAATTAACGCGATCAATAACATGTGGCTGTCTGATCCAATTAAATTTTTAATTGAAAAGTCAAAGCTCATAGTCATCGTAATAAGTAAACGCTAAAATAAGAATTTACGGTAACATTTTAGTCATCCTTTGTTATTCCAATATTTTGTTTACTAAAGTAGTCGGTATCAATCCTTGTATGTACCCATTGCTAGGGCACGGGTCTCTTCCTGCATCGCAGAAAGTTAGGCCATACTGCACCACGGAGGCCAAGTCCGGGTTGGTGAAGTATTGTAAGACAGTGGCGGCCCTACTATCAGAAGTTATCAAGCCGCCCATAAGGCCTTATGGCTTAACGACTGGCATTACATGACAGCCGCAACCAACAACGGCTTGGCGTTCCTTGCGAAGCACGGAAGCGCGCGGAAAAAATGCCCCTAGCGGCAGTCACTCTAATCACTCGATTCGACTAGCTCACGAGCGTTTCGTATGAAGTATGTATGTCGTAGTGAGAATACACAAATACGAAACTTAAAAAATATCTAACTAATGTCAACATAACATATTTTAAACTTTCGCGACTTGCACACATAGAATATTTTCGGGGCTTAATCGCGTAGTAATTTATTGCTATTTTACCTCGACGTTTCGTCCATCAGTCTTCTCGTGGTCACGAGAAGACTGATGGCTGGCACCCGTTCGCATCTTCGGCTGATGAGGTTTCAGACTACCCTCAATAAGCACAAAGCACTATTAGGGTTGCGACACACTACACTACAATAGCAATAAATTACTACGCGATTAAGCCCCGAAAATATTCTAATAATGTCAACATTCGTTCACTCCCGGAAATGGAACCAAAACACTAAAATGTTGCCGTGACTTGTTTATGAAGTGGAAACTTAGTTTTATCAACGGCCTAAATGAGGACGTATTTTGTAAATAATAACTTGTAGGATTTTTCAGCAAAACGTAATGGTGTTAAAGTATTGGCATCCCTCTTCTGTGAACAGGGTACGTGGTCTAATAATGCACTGTAGAAGGATACGGCACTAGTTCGCTTTTCTTACGTTGAAAAATGTATTCGCTTCGTTTTTCCTGGAAATATATTCAAATTCAAATAGTTTATTTTTTATATATATTTTTTTAAATTTACTTGTCTTCCTTGGACAAGGAAGACAAGCTTGTCTTGCTTGTTCTTTAAGCTGAACAAGTAAAACTATTTGCTCCTTTTCCATTGTTATTGATTTTACATAGTAATAAACTCCTCTATGCTTTTTTTCTAAATTAATTTCAATTATCATACATACATACACACATAACCTCACGCCTGTACCCAGAGGGGTAGGCCAGGGACTGCCACTTGACACGATCCTGACCTTCGCTTCATCAACGTTCATAAGTGGTTGCATGCACGCACACCGGTTTTGGGTACTTTAATGATCAAACGTAAGAAAAGCGAAATTGTGTCAAAATGCACCGCTTGAAAAACATAGAGAACAAATATGTAATACAGGTTTAGAAGTTCTTCCGTCCATGCGGGATAGAGGGGTTGTGTGATTGTACTTCTTAATAGTGAATTTTATTATTACAATTACAGCGAAATTACTGCTATTAATAGAAACATACAAAGGGTATAACAACATCCCTATCGTTATCGTTATCAACCCTTGTATGTCCCCACTGGTGGGGCACGGGTCTCTTCCTGCATCGCAAGACCGAAAGAGAGGAAATTTCCTTTATCTATCTGAAAAGGAGGGTTTCATAATACCCTTATCTATCAGAAAAGAGGGATAGTAAAATCCCCCTTTTCTGATAGATCCCCTATCTATCTATCTATCTGAAACGGGGGACAATAAATTCTCATTATCTACCTGATACTGGAATGCCTCATTGAAGACTAATTAAATCGAGCAAAATTTTAAATTTTTTTAAGTCGCGTTTAATATATCGGCAGCTCCAAAAAATACGATGCAATAAACAATATTAATATTGGCCTTTTTTGCATCTACTTAATGAGATGACTTATGCAATAATATATTATTATGGAAAAGCTGATAATTATATTTTTTCCATTTTTAAGTTGTCTCCGTTATTTTAGAGTAGGTAATTATTATAAATGAGTATAGGGTGCCCCTTTTCAAGCAGATATGGATTTTGTGTCAATGCACCCTGTATAACCATTGTAAGTTTAGTAAACGCCCGTTTAGGTGTTTGCGTACAATTAGACATACGGCCAACACGTCACCATATTGACCTGATTTCACTTTGTACGCAAATTTTTCAGAAAAAATATGCAAAAGAAGAAAATAATCACACATCCCCCAAAACTGTAGGTTGATCCTCGGATCATAGAGTATTTGTCGTCTGGTGAAAGTGTAAAAATACTAATTGTATTGTAAAAAAATAAGATCAAAGAATCTCCAAAGAGAACCTAGGACTTAAAATAAATGTACATTGTACCAACTTTGTACGCTTAGTACCACTGTTTTCGTGTACAGACTTGGTACGATCATTTTGAGTAGATGTGTTCACTAAAACAAGTACCTAGTTTAGTACCGCAATCATATAGTGCAAATCAACAACAATGAACAAAAATCGGCATTTATTTTTTTATTACTTTTAATTATTATTTTCCACGAATATTTTTGTACGCATTCGCAACGAAATGTACGAATTTTAGTTTAACCTTTGTGTCTGTACGTGAACTTGTTGTACTTAATAGTTTTAATTGTTTTTTTCTTATACTTTTTTAACAACGCTTAAAAATAACATTGTTATTTTAATGTAATGATGTGATAATAGTCTGAACTGCTGCTGTTATTGTGTTTCGAATAAATGTTAAGTTTTGTATTAATAACTTACGGAATGTACGTATTTCACTAACATCATTAAGGGTTAAATACGGTTACTGAAGAATTTAGCACTTTTTAAAATAGTGAAAAATTCTTCTTTAGAAAAACAAAATTTCACTTTTTTATTAAATTGAAATACGTGCGTTTTACTTTAAGTAAATTTGTGAGACTTAACCCAGCTGTTGTAAGTAATAATTTAATAATATACCTACTGAATTAAATAAAAAAACACTACTGTACACCACGGGTAAAGGTCCTAAGGTATCGGCAGTCTTTTAAGTAAAAAGTAAGATTTTTTACAGTACTTAATGATTTAAGTTCTGCCACTATTCTATGATCTTTACTTAAAATCGAAACATAGATGTCAATAGCACTGAAAAAACTCTGTGCTCAATTGTAATAAAATATTATTAATGTACTTAATTGCTATAGCTGTCACGTGTTGGATTGGTCCCTCTGACGATATAACTGAGTGGAAGTGACCAATTCAAAACATGCCGATTAAATAAAAATTTAGGAAAAATATAATGTAAAGATATGGTTTTGTACATAAAGTGAACTTGTTATAATATTGTCAAAAAATAGTGTTAATAAATTAATTTATGGATTTTTACTACCTGCCTTTTAATTAACAAATAAAACCTCAATCGAATTGCGTAAATAGAAAAATTTAATTTTCTTCGACTTAATAAATAATTTTCACAGCCATATTTTGAGGCAATTTTATTCTGTTTGCAATAAAATTCAATGATACAAACTAAAATTATAAAAAATCACATTTAGCCATTATCACAAAAAAACTCCAATATCAGGTAAAGTAATAATTTACGAATTAAGTACCAACTAAAAAAAAAAAAATATTCACCTAATTCCGGATTCACTTACTTCCTTTTTGATGGATTAGCATGATTAACTCTGTGAATCAGAGCGAAACCTTGTCGGACTATTCCGACAAAAAAGTAAGTGTATCCGGAATTATCTAAATAATGTGTAACAAAAGTATTAAATAAAAAAATAAAAACTTAAACACACCCATAATTTTAGTCAAATAAGCTCACACCAGCCTTTTTTATATACCAATTCACAAACTGTAATGAAACATTATGAAACATGAAATTAATTTTTCAGTCGTTGAATTTGGTAAGTAACCATTTATTCTCGACACTAGCTTTCAATACTCCAATTTGGAATACCTATTAAGTGAAATTATAAATTCATAACGCGTCAGCGATAAAACCAATCAGATTATGTAACTGACAATATGGTAATTTTAATAACGTTTTTTTATTAAAATTATTCATTACACAAAATAGAAGTGAAAAAAGCGTCTTCCACTTCATCTAAGTGTTGTTGAAATTTAAATGGGGTAGTGTTTGTATACCTAAATATAATAGACATAAACAGATAAGTTAAGATAATAGGTACAAGGGGGCAGGGAGGGGGTGACCTTGAGACTTCATAACGAGCTCATAGGCCTATACTTCCTATATACTTACATACAAAATATTTATACATAAATTAAATACTATAACTAAAAATATAATAAGAATAGATACATAATTACAATAAGTTACTGTTTTATAAATTAAGAAAAAATAGGTAAAAAAATTTGGTCTTGAATGCAGTCAGAGATGGGGCTCGACCAATGTCCAGAGGAATCCATAAATGAATTGCAGTCACCGCGTGAGACTCTGACTATTAGGCCGTATATGTTCTGTGGTGCGTAGATGAAATTCCTGTTTGGAGAAAATCAAAACGGTCCTGAGATAAGAAGGAGAGCAAGTGTTATTCAACACGCTATAGAGAGTGGACGGAATTCTGTCATCCCTGCAGAAAGAAATATTAAGAAGCTTAAACTCGAAACAGAACTGAGAGACGTGGCTATACTTACGCAGTCCGAGGATGTATTGCATGAACATTTTTAAACCTATTTAGAGGCAAAAATTCCACCCATGCTGGGATTCGAACCCGCGACCTCTGGCTATCCGTGCCAGCGCTCTTTTCAACTGAGCCAATGGGCGACTCACCGGCATCAGTGAAATTTCGAACCTCTTGTAAAGACACTATTCTCTGTATTACGTACAGGCAGCGACATCTGGCTTAAGTAAATTGCATCACTTACAGCCCCGACTACCTACTTTGCAGTTAGGTTTTTACACCGGAATGATATCACTGTACCCACATGATTATACTATTTTTATTTTTAATGCACTTACCCGTGCTAAGGACAATTTTAAAAACCTATTTAGAGGATAAAAATTTAGAGGCTTAAAATAGATTTTTAAAATTGTCCTTAGCACGGGTTAGTGCATTAAAAATAAAAATAGTATAATTGCATGAACATGTAAAGCAGTCTGTCAAGTTGATTTAGTAGCTCCTCACCCTAGTCTGGATAATAGACGTCAGCATTATCAATAATGGAATCCCCATCAATAACAGAGGGCAAAAGTAAATTAAAAAACATAACTTTGGCAGAGAGTTGCAGAGATTTCTGAACTCACAAACTTAAGTGAGGCAGAGATCTTCCTGGCTAACTCAGCCACGTGCAGATGCCATGACAGATTACTTTGAATATGCGAGCCCAGATTCTTAACTCTGTAGGGAAGAATTTAAAAACCTATTTAGAGGCTAAAAATTTCACCCATGCCGGGATTCGAACCCGCAACCTCTGGCTATCCGTGCCAGATTTGTCCAGATTGTGTCCAGATTTGAAATTTGTCCTTAGCACGGGTTAGTGCATTAAAAATAAAAATAGTATAATCTGTAGGGAAGAGTTGTTCCGTTAATGTGCGGACAGAATATTATACAATATATTATACAATCCGGTTTCGTTGTGTGAGTGAGATCAAGGAGGGAGTCAGTATCATTGACATGATACGTGGGGTTGAGATCGGAAATATGAAATTGGGGTTAGGTATTGTTATATAGGGTTCATGTTACAGTGACAGGCGTCATCACGCAAGGAAACAGTCATTAAAATCACCTAAGATAAGTGTTCGTAATTGGGTAGACGTTTGAGAAGCTAGTAATCCAAACGGTCGAAGTAATCTAATTTTAGGAGGGCCTATCGTCACTTTTAAACATTACATATTCATAATCTTCCCAATCAGCCATCAATACAATACGTTATACTTGATCCCACTTTCCATTTCTATAATTCAAGCAGGCTTTTGGCACTTTCACACATACATGGGACATACATACGATTTTCTGTCACATTAATCAACCTATTTGAAACATTCATAGATACATGTAATCAGAATGCCAATTATCCGTTTAATTCAACCAATTTTTCCTAATCTGACCTAATCAAGGACATAATCGTACTGGTCCCTACCGAAGTAAACGTAATCATAACACCACTTCCTGGCTTCAATATCAGTGCTGCAACAAGCAGAGTAGGCAATTGGGGACTTTGTCAGCTTGGCACATCTTTGGCAGAGGTCTAGAAGATCATCCTGTGGACAAAGAAGGTAAAAATAATAGTCTCAACTATTACTTTAAGTTACAAAATAAATTTTATCAAAAAGTGTAGACCGCTGCCATTGGGGAGAGTTCCCAGGATGCTGACAGTACTCCCCATTTGAATAGGGAGGCTGATGCGTTCCTGGGTTGCCTGAAAAGTTTATGAGGCGCGTCGATATATCATTTGAAATTTACGCTCCTCGGGCCCCCAAGAACCCACCTTTTCTGTGTTTTGCCCCTAAAACAAAAGTAGCTTCTCTTGAAACTGTAAATAAATTAGAGAAAGATAAATTGTTTTAATTTATATCGCTGTTCAGCACACATTTGACAGCACGACTAACATTTTAATTGGAAAGTCGACTGTAACATTATAAGTGAGTTGTGTGCATAAAAGTATAGGTGGATGTGCTGATGAGCAGCATCAGGCAGCATTGTGGTGGATCACCTTAACCCTTTACCCTGCAATGGTAGAATAGTTTCCCCCGTAAATTAAACTTTATCACTTTGAAATAAAGTCTAAAACCAATGGAAAATGGAAACTAGCTCTGCCCGTTCAAGGGTTAAGGTTCTTTTTCCCTGCAATGCCCAGGTGCACCAGAACAGTGGTCACTCATCAAACAAATGGATTTTGGAGGTCGACAAAAAATAAACAAAGTCCATTGTGCGGGACCAGCTAAGATCCTCGTGTGCAAGGTGCAAGCAAAACAGTTTCAAGCATGATTCACCGCAACTCTAGCTCATACTCTTATTACATCGCAGCTATGCTATGGAGTGGAGTCAAAAATTATCGTTGCTCGACCTTTACTCCCGGAATCTAAAAGCCGTGAGTGTTATTAAAAGTTTAATGCCACAGATATAATTATTATTAGTTCACGTAAGTTCCATGCGTTCGTAGCGTGTTTCACTTTAAATTGAAAAACAAATAACACCAAAAACCTTTCCATTCCTTAGTCCCTATTGAAGCGTATCTATCTAAGTCGTCGTAACAGCTGTTAACTATAAATTAACAAAATGTATAAGAAAAAGAAGGGGACACATAATTGTTTACTTGTATAGAATCAGGCGTTACTTTGCGGAAATCCATAATAGCATTAAAAAGTTAAAATTACTTTGCTGAATTCCGCCAAAAATCCCACAAGCACCATGCGGTTAGCTAATGCACCGCCCTCCCTCCCACTTTTTCAAGCAGAAGCAAGACACGAACACACCACCACCAACACCAATACTTGTGTGAGAAAACACGCGACGCGTTTCGCCTCTAACACGAGGCATCCTCAGGCTCCCAAATGCAAGTACTTGCTTGGTGTGTTCGTGTCTTGCTTCTGCTTGAAAAAGTGGGAGGGAGGGCGGTGCATTAGCTAACCGCATGGTGCTTGTGGGATTTTTGGCGGAATTCAGCAAAGTAATTTTAACTTTTTAATGCTAATTGTTTACTTCCAACTTGCTACTAAAAAGCTTTTTGAATAGTAGTTTGTATGAAAAGGGAGCAAAATAGTAATTTTACGTGTAGGGCGCTACTTTGGACGAATTCGATGAATGATACAAACTAATTTTGTTCCAAATCCAAATCTTACTTCCGCCCGATACAAAGTTTGTCTCGGAAAACAGCTATTTTGCCCCCGCTTAGGCCTTACAGAGTAACAAAGCTACACTCTTGAAAGAAAAGGGATGAAAAAACTATTTAGATAGATATAGATAGAGAACACTTTATTGTACATAAAAATGGAAACTACACAGATATTTCTTAACCTAAGAGTACAAACGGCTATTTGTACATTCTAGGACTTATTTAAAAGCCTATTTAGAGGCTAAAAACTTCACCCATGCCGGGATTCGAACCCGCAACCTCTGGCTATCCGTACCAGCGCTCTACCAATTGAGCCAATGGGCGACTCACGGCATCAGTGAAATTTCGAACCTCTTTACAATACTCTCTGTATTACGTACAGGCAGCGACATCTGACTTAAGCAAATTGCATTACTTACAGCCCCGAATACCTACTTTGCAGTTAGGTTTAACATCGGAACGACATCACTGTACCCACATGATTACACTATTTTTATTTTTAATGCACTAACCCGTGCTAATGAACAAATTTAAAAGCCTATTTAGAGGCTAAAAACTTCACCCATGCCGGGATTCGAACCCGCAACCTCTGGCTATCCGTACCAGCGCTCTACCAATTGAGCCAATGGGCGACTCACGGCATCAGTGAAATTTCGAACCTCTTTACAATACTCTCTGTATTACGTACAGGCAGCGACATCTGACTTAAGCAAATTGCATTACTTACAGCCCCGAATACCTACTTTGCAGTTAGGTTTAACATCGGAACGACATCACTGTACCCACATGATTACACTATTTTTATTTTTAATGCACTAACCCGTGCTAATGAACAAATTTAAAAGCCTATTTAGAGGCTAAAAACTTCACCCATGCCGGGATTCGAACCCGCAACCTCTGGCTATCCGTACCAGCGCTCTACCAATTGAGCCAATGGGCGACTCACGGCATCAGTGAAATTTCGAACCTCTTTACAATACTCTCTGTATTACGTACAGGCAGCGACATCTGACTTAAGCAAATTGCATTACTTACAGCCCCGAATACCTACTTTGCAGTTAGGTTTAACATCGGAACGACATCACTGTACCCACATGATTACACTATTTTTATTTTTAATGCACTAACCCGTGCTAATGAACAAATTTAAAAGCCTATTTAGAGGCTAAAAACTTCACCCATGCCGGGATTCGAACCCGCAACCTCTGGCTATCCGTACCAGCGCTCTACCAATTGAGCCAATGGGCGACTCACGGCATCAGTGAAATTTCGAACCTCTTTACAATACTCTCTGTATTACGTACAGGCAGCGACATCTGACTTAAGCAAATTGCATTACTTACAGCCCCGAATAATTTGTTCATTAGCACGGGTTAGTGCATTAAAAATAAAAATAGTGTAATCATGTGGGTACAGTGATGTCGTTCCGATGTTAAACCTAACTGCAAAGTAGGTATTCGGAGCTGTAAGTAATGCAATTTGCTTAAGTCAGATGTCGCTGCCTGTACGTAATACAGAGAGTATTGTAAAGAGGTTCGAAATTTCACTGATGCCGTGAGTCGCCCATTGGCTCAATTGGTAGAGCGCTGGTACGGATAGCCAGAGGTTGCGGGTTCGAATCCCGGCATGGGTGAAGTTTTTAGCCTCTAAATAGGCTTTTAAATTTGTTCATTAGTACGGGTTAGTGCATTAAAAATAAAAATAATGTAATCATGTGGGTACAGTGATGTCGTTCCGATGTTAAACCTAACTGCAAAGTAGGTATTCGGGGCTGTAAGTAATGCAATTTGCTTAAGTCAGATGTCGCTGCCTGTACGTAATACAGAGAGTATTGTAAAGAGGTTCGAAATTTCACTGATGCCGTGAGTCGCCCATTGGCTCAATTGGTAGAGCGCTGGTACGGATAGCCAGAGGTTGCGGGTTCGAATCCCGGCATGGGTGAAGTTTTTAGCCTCTAAATAGGCTTTTAAATCTGTTCATTAGCACGGGTTAGTGCATTAAAAATAAAAATAGTGTAATCATGTGGGTACAGTGATGTCGTTCCGATGTTAAACCTAACTGCAAAGTAGGTATTCGGGGCTGTAAGTAATGCAATTTGCTTAAGTCAGATGTCGCTGCCTGTACGTAATACAGAGAGTATTGTAAAGAGGTTCGAAATTTCACTGATGCCGTGAGTCGCCCATTGGCTCAATTGGTAGAGCGCTGGTACGGATAGCCAGAGGTTGCGGGTTCGAATCCCGGCATGGGTGAAGTTTTTAGCCTCTAAATAGGCTTTTAAATTTGTTCATTAGCACGGGTTAGTGCATTAAAAATAAAAATAGTGTATTCTAGGACTTGTCCCCCACCGGTCCCCACCGAGGCACGGGTCTCTTCCCTGAGGACTGTATAGGCCACACTCCATTACGGGGGCCAAGTCCGGATTTGTGGAGGCTTGCAAGACTAGTGGCTGGTCTTATTGTCGGAAGTTTTCAAGCCGCACTAAGGGCTCTGACTTGGCTTAACGACTGCCATCTATCGACGGCAGCCGGCACCAACTGCTTAACGTGCCTTGTGAAGCACGGAATCGCTCGGAAAAATGCCACTCGCGTTAGTTATAGACGGTCCACCATGCATTGAACGCGCTCTATGTTGCTTAACCTTTGTGATCGTTTAGGATCACTCACGCAGCCAGGCCTACAAAGGATCCAGCGAGCGCGAGCCCGGGAACTTACGCGTGTGAATCCACGCTTGTCCACTGAACTGTCACCGCTCATTAATCTACTATCCAAGCAATAATTGGGGCCACCGGTTCAACAGATAAAGGCGGAATGTGCGATTAATTATTAAGATTTCATGGAAATAATTAAGCGTTTCTGCGCACCGCGAATTGGCAATTTCAAACGCTGAGGTAGACACCTCAGGCACTGATTTCATCACGATATTTTCCTTAACAGTTTGAGTTGACTTACGTAAACATTGGTACGTGCTCGGCCTCAAACACTTGGTCATCCGAGTATGATGCCGAATTTGTGAATGTGTATTTTTATTCCTTATATCATTTGTTTAGTAGCCTATAAACGTGCCACTGCAGGGCACAGGCCTTCTTTCAGAGAGGGAGTATGGGCTTAATTACCGCGCGTGCCCATCGCGGATTGGTAATTTCAAGCGCTGAGGTATTTGAATACCTCAGACACTCAGGTTTCCTCCCTTCCTTGGCATTTCGTCGTCAGGCTATACTAGTCCACTGCTAGACATAGCCCTCCCCTAAAGAGCGCCACGTTGTGCTATCAAAGGGGGTAATGCCCATAATCCCCACGCTGGGCATGCGGGTTGGGGATCGCAGTTCGGTGGAATTATACTGCAGGGGGCGCTGCTGCCCACCACCCGGTTTGTGTCCCTTACTCGCCTTTTACGGCACCCGCGGGAAGAATTGGGTATCAATCAGATCATACAAGCTACTTACATCTGTATGACACTCTGTGGACTCGTTGAATATGCGGCTGTTGTTGGACCACGGGGGTCGCGCGTTCGATTTTTGGACGAGAGTTGCCATGCAGAAGAGGCACAGCCATATGGCTAGTGAGATCTGTGAGGTAGAAAGATAGCAGAGTTAGGGCCGAGAAGATCACGAAATAAACACTTGTATATCCCCACTGCTGGGGCGCGGGTCTCTTCCTCCATCACAGGAAGGTTAGGCCGTACTCCACCACGGGGGCCAAGTCCGGGTTGGTGGAGGATTGTAAGAAAGTGGCGGGCCTTGCTGTCAGAAGTAGTCAAGCCGCCCATAAGGCCTTTGACATGGCTTCACGACAGCCATTACATGACAGCCGGCACCAACGGCTTAACGTGCCTTGCGAAACACGGAAGCGCACGGACAAATGCCACTAGTGGCAGTTACGGGACGGTCACCCATCCTGCATCTGACCGCGCCTGTTGTGGCTTAACTAAAGTGATTGATTGCAATCACTCGGTTCGACTAGGCCACGAACGAGAAGTTCACAGATAGCCACTAAATAATATTGAAGCGATCAGTTTCTCTCATAATATTTTTTAATTACTCGCAATGCTGATACATAGATATTAAATATTTAATGGGTCTCATAGATACTAAATCACGATTATTGTTTGATATGAACGTTGATAAAGCCAAGGTGATCTGTCAGGATCTTGGCAAGTGGCAGTCCCTGGTCTCTGCCTACCCCTCTGGGATACAAACGTGAGGTTCTGTATGGTTCTGTATGTATTGGTTGATATCAACCCTTTGTATGTCCTCAGTGCTGGGGCCCGGGTCTTTTCCTGCATCGAAGGATGGTCGGACCATACTCCACCACGGGGGCCAAGTCCGGGTTGGTGGAGGATTGTAAGACAGTGGCGGGCCTTACATTTAACCTATACAAAAATCCAGCTCGTGGGGGCCTTAACGCAAACCTGAATGTCTATTTCGTCTTTTATGTATGTTCCGCCCCGAGTGGCCTCCACATGACCCACGCTACGCCTCTTAGGGTACACAAAAAAATACTATTATTAAAATATACCTAATTAACGTGTTATCTCGATAATTATCGGAGTAAATTACGTCTCTATCTACCTATATTCATATGCGTATTGGAAGTAAAATATGACTGATAGATAGGTTATTTTCTATACCCGTAACGGGTCGAATAAATTACTTTACGAGTACTAGCAAGTAATTAGTTTCGTAATAAATTTATATCTACTTCCGTCTAGCCTTTGGTAAAGAAGTGACCTCGGCATTGAGAGAATTGATATCCGGGTCATCATATAATACAAAGAACTTGGTTGTTCATCAACTGAAGACAAGGTGCTGGATATTCGCATGTCCAATTTTTTTGGGACCTTTTTTCTTTTGCTGTATTATTTTCTTCTACTAACTAGACCCGTTGTCTGCCCTAAAAAAAGTTTACGCTCTTTTTAAGTATTTATTATTAGACTAGCTTTCGCCCGCGACTCCGTTCGCGTGGAGTTTAGTAGCTACAAAATATTGCAACCCCGTTCACTCCCTTGAGGGTTAAATAAAAAAAAAAACGGCGAAACTTGTGGTTAATTAATTGTGTTGAAGAGTATCTATTTTAAATTTCAAGAAAATTAGACAACATTTTTTAAGCCTCCCATGCAAACTTTGGAAACCCTTTTCTCCCCCTTAGGGGTTGCATATCAAAAATCTGGTGTTATTCCTTACCTACCTATATTATATGGCTACCCTCTGTGCAAAATTTCAGCTTCCTAGGTCCAACGGCTTGGGCTGGGCGTTGATGAGCGAGTCAGTCAATCAGGACTTTGAATTTTATTTCGATAGATAACTATAATATTAGCTACTCAGACTGCTGTGATAGGCATGAGGTACACAAGTTTGACACAGTTTCAGTCCAGTTTTCGAAAGCGAATGGTAAGGGACCGTGAGGGATGGCAATTGGGGGAAACGGCCCAGCAGTGAGCAGTAGTGGGCTAATGGCACAGTTTCTGACATTTCTAAGTTTTTTGGCCTACATCCGGGGTAACTTACTAGATGACTATACACGAGAAACTGACGACGCGAGCTTCTTCTCTACTCACCATGATTAAGCTCTGGGAATCAGAGCAAAACCTGTTCGAACTCTTCCGACGAAAAATCAAGAAAGTGAATCCGGAATTGAGTTAATAATGTACCTATAGGTAGTGCTTACGACTGACATCATCATCGTCATAAACCCATTATGTCCCCACCGAGAAGCACGGGTCTCTTCCCTAAGGAAGGTATAGGCCAAACTTCACTACGGGGGCCAAGTCCGGACTGACAGTAAGACCAGCCTTACTGGCTGGTCTTACTGTCAGAAGTTTTCAAGTCGCCCTAAGGCTTGGCTTAACGACTGCCATCTATCTACGACAGTCGGCACAAACTGTTTAACGTGCCTCGCGAAAAATGCTACTAGCGTTAATCATAGACGGTAACCAACCATGCACTGAACGCGCTCTGTGTTGCTTAACCTTCGTGAGCGTTTAAGATCACTCAGGCAGCCGAGCTACGAGCGATAGCAGAGTGGGCGCAATAAATTATTCTAGACTTATTAAGATACCAAATGCTTGTACTGAACTTAGAGTCATCGACCGCTCTAAGAAGGCAACTAGAACTATTTTAGGAAAACTGTAGCAGCCGACGAACTGATAAAGGGCATCTAAACATAACTCAAAGTCATATTGACCTAAATCTGGTAACCAAGCGATTTAGCTAAGTAATTTAGAGATACAGCTTGTCGCTAGGTAATAAAACTATTGAAATAATCTACTTGGCGCAATGTGCTTAACTTACGTACCTATCATTATTATATTCTATTTTTAATGCACTAACACGTGCTAAGGGCAGTTTTTAAAAACTCGGGGCTGCAAGTGATGCAAATTACTTCAGCCAGATGTTGTTGCCTGTACGCAATACAGAGAGTATTGTAAAGAGGTTCGAAATTTCACTGATGCTGGGAAGTCGCCCATTAGCTCAGTTGAGAGAGCGCTGGCACGGTTAGCCAGAGGTCGCGAGTTCAAGTCCCTGCTTGGGTGGAATTTTTAGCCTCTAAATAGGTTACGTATCATGATTTTACTGGTAGCCACATTTACATCTAAGCTGGACAACTTATACAGCGACAAGTGGCAACAGCTCTTAATTTTTTTTCTCTATAGTCCTCATCATCACCATCACCAAGTTATATTCGTCCACTGTTGGGCATAGCCCCCCCCACCCCCTAATGAGCGCCATAGCGCCCCGACATCAGCTTGCCGCATCCGGCATCTGCCGGCAGTTTTTCGCAGATCGTCATCCCACCTAGTCGGAGGGCGTCCTACGCTACGTTTGCCGAGTCGCCGTCCCCACTCAAGAACACCTTTACTCCAACCGTTTCGGAAAAAATGCCACTAGCGGTAGTCACCGGATGTTTGCCCATCCTGCACCTGACCGCGCCTGTTGTTGCTTAACTCAAGTGATTGATTCCAATCACTCGGTTCGGCTAGGCCACAAGCGCCTCAATGCCTACATCTAACAGTGGACGAAACCAGCTGATTTATTGATACAAATGTAAACGTATCAATATATATCAGTATATCAATATATCAATATATCAATACATCAATATATCAGTAAATGGAATTTACTTTGAGTTACTTTATTATTGTGTGTGTGTTGTGAGCATTTTGGGAATAAATGCTCGTGTACATCTGAACATGAGGATTTAAATTGTCGATACGAATACCCTTTACCACATAGATACATAACTATAAAATCGCATTAGAGATATCAATTGTTCCATAAGAATGTGATATATTTACTACAGGGATGGGCAAAAGGATTGAAGAGTGCAAGGTAATGCTACGTTATCAACCCTTGTATGTCCCCACTGCTGGGGCACGGGTCTCTTCCTGCATCGCAGGAAGGTTAGGCCATACTCCACCACGGGGGCCAAGTCCGGGTTGGTGGAGGATTGTAAGACAGTGGCAGGCCTTACTGTCAGAAGTTATCAAGCCGCCCATAAGGCCTCTGACATAGCTTAACGACTGCCATTATATGACAGCCGGCACCAACGGCTTAACGTACCTTGCGAAGCACGGAAGCGCTCGGAAAAATGCCACTAGCGTCAGTCGTAGACGGGTCGGTGCCGGCTTCCGTCGCTAGATGGCAGTCGTTAAGCCAAGTGAGAGGCCGTAGAGCAGCTTGGAAACTTCTGACAGTAAGACCAGCCACTAGTCTTGCAAGCCTCAACCTATACCGTCCTTAGGATGAGACCCGTGCCCCATGGTGGGGACTTTTTAAGTATACTCTTTAATATTTACTGTTTCTTGTCACGCTTTACCACATTCAAGGCTCTGTCCTTTATCGTTCTAATATCATTTGATAACTAGCTTACGACAGATTATGAACAATTGCACAATTGTCGTGTCAAAATGGATTAATATGATAATCCAAGAATAAGGAGGTAGGTACATCCCAAAAAACTCAGGTGTTCTACTCATCGAAGTAAAATGCTGTTGCTATGGGAAAGACATTGAATTTCTGATGCAGTTTCGTCTAGACCGCGAGCGCTTCGACTGTGACTACCGCTAGTGGCATTTCTCCGAGCGCTTCCGTGCTTCTCAAGACACGTTAGGCCGGTGGTGCCGGCTGTGATGTAATGGCAGTCGTTAAGCCATGTCAGAAGCCTTATAGGCGGCTTGATAACTTCTGACAGTAAGGTCCGCCACTGTCATACAATCCTTCACTAAGCCGGACTTGGCCCCCATGGTGAAGTATGGCCTTACTTTCCAGCGATGTAGGAAGAGACCCCTACCCCAGCAGTGGGTACATAGAAGTGTTGTATCGACTTTATTGGTTCCTTATGCATCGTACATTAGTATGACTCTACAACATTCTGTTTTCTATTCCACTAAACACTTAAGAAAGGTAGGTACTTCAAATACGTACTAACAAAAATATAATGTACTGTGTGACAAAAAACTCAATGAAATGAAAATGGTTTTATTCAAAGCACCACAGAAACTGCGGCTCAATGAAGGTTAGAAGTCAAACTAGGTGTCCATTTCAGAATGAAGATGGAGAAACACTGGACAAAAAAACTACCGACTTTTCAAAGTCCTTAATTAACAAATTTTGAATAATTATTATTTATACTTAATATAGAAATCATGCATTGTACTGGCTTCAATTCCAGGATATCTTTGTCATCTAAATAATCCTTTAATTGTTCTCTATCTATCTTTTATGGTATAGTAGCCCTTTTGGCACAAAGTATACGTAACACATTTTGAACCGTGTTTGAGGCAAGCTTAATACATCTTTAGGGATTTTATTATAGAAGCGTATACAATGCCCATGGAGGATGTATTAACCAGACTAAATCTTGGGAACGAAAGTTTATGCTTATTCATAGTACCTACGAGTATTTACATATCCAACGTACAGTTTTAAAGTTATTGATATTTTTATTTTAACTAAAACATTATACTACGGAATGCTCAAACCAGATCTCTATTTCATGGAAGTATGATTCATGGTTAACTATGACAATTCAATCGTCAATGTCTATTCCGCTTTGTATTTTTCTTAATTTTACTGAAGTCAGTAGTATTAATTTGGTGGATCCGGGTTCGATTCCAGAGTAAAAACAGTTTTTTTTTTGTTTTTTTTTTGTCTCCAAAACAATTTAGATTTTTAAGAGGACATGTAGCTTAACCCGTAATGTTTATTAAGATGTTGGTCCTGTGTTACTTTGAATAAAAAATAAGAAAATAAAAATAATTTTATTTGACTTAATTCAAAGTTAATACGAAAGCAAATTAAGAGTAAGTTTTTGAGAAGACGATTTGTTTTTAGTTGTTTACCGAAAAAATACAGATATTTTTTTAAATTTTAAAGATCATAAGTTATAGCTAGAAAGTTGCTTGAAAAATATATCCCATCTATGTTGCATGCCTTAAAAACGTTCAAAATCTTCAAGTTTACGAAATATGTTAGATATCAGGTATTTACTTGATTCAGGTTAAGGGCATAGATACAGAAAAAATGTGCGTTATCAACGTGCCATACTTAGATGAAAATTCGGATCACAGAAATATTATGACAATTTTTTAAAAGTACCTTTTTATTATTTGGTTATTTTCTTGTCGTATCAGTTAGCAGACGGAATATTCTTGACTGGTTGACATGCAATTATTGCGTGTGTCTTTTGACAGTCTTCATGAAAACAATGCGTGTTTTACCCTCATCACATTGAGCGTAACACTTGTAACCTATTTGGTAAATAAAAAATTTTGTTTTTTTTCTCTTAGTAAAAAAAAGGCAGAATTCGCAGAATGGCTTATTCTCTGAATGCCTCATTCGCAGAATGGCCCATTCGCAGAAAGGCCAATTCGCTGAACTTTCATCGAATCAGGTAACAATTAATTATCTGATTAGACCTAATTAGCTGTATCAATTTAAATTTGGAAACATTTTGATGGCGTGTTTATAATTATTCTTATATGGCTCTGTTGATAGTTTGGTGAAAGATGTGCAACGGTCCAAACCTCTTTACACCATTTTTTTTAAAAACCTATTTAGAGGCTAAACCATTTTTTTGTGTTTCTTTAATTCTGTCGTTGATCGTACTTGCCCCTTGCAACTACCCACACTTTAAAAATAGTACATTACACAACTAGGGTGGTAATACAAAGAAAGGCCGAGATCGCAGAAGTTTGCGGCCCGAGCTGCAAGCGAGGGACGTAAATATGCGATCGAGAGCTTTCTTTATTACCTCCCTTGTTGTGTACATCTTTTTATGTCTACACTTGGCCAAAATGCCGCTTTCTGGCCAGGTGTGGCAAAAAGTTATTTTTATGTTTTTTAACTGCTTTTTTTAAGTAATACTTATTAGAAGTGGTTTCAAATCCAGTTTATTTACGCATTTGACGTAAAATAAATATAAGAAAACTTGAGAGTAACTTTTCACTCACGAAGAAAGGTGTATTTACATATTTATTGTTTATAATTATGTTTTTTTAAATTTGAAAAATGAATAAAGAAAAAAAGTGGTTTAAAGTTTAACATTTAATTCATAGTCGCTGTCTGCTTTCACTATAAGCATGCCTACGTATGATTTACAATAATGGTGATATAATAATCAACTATCGAGATTATTGGCTTAAAAGCGCTAAAATCCAAACAATACTAGATGCAAAAAAAAACAAACAAAAAGAAAAAACTTACCATAAATATCGGAGATCGAGCCGCCATTTTCGAAAAAAGCAAAAATCCGCACTCCAACTTTAAATATCGAACGCCAACTATTTCGCGCCAAACTTTGTTTTTTTTTTCTTTCTTACGACCCGGAGTTTTATTTATTATTTATTTTTATTTACGACAGACTTTTTCTCGTATGCCAGACAGTTTTTCGTATTTAATTTCGTCGCGTCAAGTCGGACGTTCGAGATGATTATGTGAGGAACGCCTCGAGATTTGTTATATTAATAACAGAGGATTTGCACGTTATCAACAGAGGCGGGGTCAATTGTCTGCGTGCCAGTCTAGTGATATGTGATTAAAAAAATAGGGGCCAAGCGCGTGTCGACACACGCTGAAAAGGTTCTGTGGTTAAAATGAATTTTATTTTTATAAAAAATAAATATTTTTAATAAATAAGTATAAGTAGTTAGCTTATAAGGTTAGATTACAAACTCTTTGGTCAAAGTGATTTATTAAATATTTATTTTTGTTTATTTAATATTTAAAAAAAGTTTATTTTATTTATTAAAAATATTTATTTAAAAAGTTTATTTCATTTATTAAAAATATTTCTTTTTTATAAATAAAATAAACTTTTTTTTATATTAAACAAACAAAAATAAATATTTAATAAATCACTTTGACCAAAGAGTTTGTAATATAACCTTATAAGCTAACTACTTATCCATAAGTGTTTTATTACCTGGACGATTCGAAAAAAAAGCAAACTGTACATTAAGTTTAGGAAATTTTTGCAACGTATAAACTAGTGAGTTTTGTTGGCAGGAGATACGATTTTTTCCTAGTTTTTGAGTATTATTTATAGATACTTAAATTCATGCAATAATAAGTATTTCTTACTTACTCGCGATACTTATACACAGTTATATATTGAACTGGTCGCGATTATTTATCAGGTAAACGTAATTACATTAATCCTCGATGTGGAACTCGTCAATTCGGTCTACTCGTGACCACGAGTAGACCGAATTGACGGTTACCTACGCTTTACCTCATAAATAATCGCGATTAGACCCGCTTAATATATAAATAGTATTATACATATTGTAATAAATAAAAATCAAAGATTGTGACATATTGATAGTGACAGTCATAACAAGTATTATGCGGAAAAACCAATAGAAAACCGATGCTTAATCAGGACACGCGTAATTAACATCTTTCACTATCACCTTATTTGTCACAATCATGTGTTAATACAATTATCGAATTATAAAGATTTACATCATTTAATTAATAAAAAGATAAGACCAGTTTCTTTAACCAGTGCGTCCCGCCAGTTATGGCTTACGGAGCTGAAACGTGGACACCGAACGGTAGGACTAGTCTACCGATTCAAAGTCCCTTAGCGTGCTATGGATCACATAGGAAATGAACCAATGCACGAAAGAACTAAGGTGATAGCATAGAATTAGCAAGCTAAAGTGGCAGTGGGCTGGTTCAAAGATTTGCTAGTGGAGACCACGAACTGGCAAACGAAGCATAGGACGCCCAGCGGCTTGCCGGACTGGCGATCCGAGGCAGAGTGCTGGATGTAGCTGGATGAGGATGGCAGAGGACAGAGTCTTCGCCTAGGTCTAGCAGTGGAAGAGTGCAGGCTGATTGATTGAAATTAAATGAAAAGGTTTTATTCAAAGTACTTGATTGAAACGATATGAAATAAAATGAAAAGGTTTTATTGAAAGTAGCGCAGAAATTGCGGCTTAATTAACGTTACAATTCAAACTAGGTGTCCATTTCAAAATCTACATCACTTTGGAGAAATAATGTACAAAAAAACCTCCGCACTTAGTCTTTTCAGTCCTTAATTAACAGAGTTTACAAAATTATTCTAAAACTAGCTGACCCAGCGAACTTCGTACCGCCTAACAGACGTTTTTTTTTTATATTTTTCTCTCCGTAAGAACCACCCTCGTACTTCAAGGAACATTCTAAAAAACGAATCACCGAAATCGGCTTACCAACACATTCAGCGATTAATTTTTATATTATAGATAGAAGACTAGCTGACCCAGCAAACTTCGTACTGCCTAACAGTCGATTCTATATTTTTTTACTTTCTTTCCGTAAGAACCATCCTCGTACTTCAAGGAATATTCTAAAAAAAGAATTAGCGAAATCGGTTCAGCTGCTCTCGATATTTGCGCTTACCAACACATTCAGCGATTCATTTTTATATTATAGATACGTATACGTAGAACCATGAGTTCTGTATTGTTCATGGTTTTTCAACTTTTTAGTTGCACTTTTTGATAGACATGTCTCAAAACCTTATGTATTAAAAGAAATGGACACTATTCTATGCAGGAACTGATCTAGATTTAGATCAACGCGTAAAACGCGAATTTAAAATAATTATACATGCATTGGAGGAGAGCTGAAGATTGGGCTTAGTCCAGCAGAAGACTGACAACGGTTGATCATGGTGATGATGATACATAAAGAAGCGCTCGTGGCCTAGGCAAACCGATTGATCGAAATCAGTCACTTGAGTTAAGCAACAACAGGCGCGGTCAGGTGCAGGATGGGTGACCGTCCCGTGACTACCTATAGTGGCATTTTTCCGAGCGCTTCCGTGCTTAGCAAGGCACGCTAAGCCGTTGGTGCTGGCTGTCATGTAATGACAGTCGTTAAGCCATGTCAGAGTCCTTATCGGCGGCTTGATAACTTCTGACAGTAAGGTCCGCCACTGTCTTACAATCCTCCACCAACCGAGACTTAGCCCCCGTGGTGGAGTATGGCCTAACCTTCCTGCGATGCCGAAAGAGACCCGTGTCCTACCAGTGGGGACATAGCAGGGTTGATTTCTATATCTAGGTACCGTAGACATCTGATCAAACGGCATATTTTTGCACGTGCATGGAAATTTTGGCAGCTGAAGAATATCACACCTATAAATAACAACAGGATTTAAGCAAATGGCACCGAATTGAACAACACGCAGATAACACAAAGACAAAACAATACACAGTTCAACGGGTTCTAAAATTAACGCAAAAACTAAAACGCCTTCAGTAATTAATAAATAAATATTCATGGACACATTACACAGATCTCGTTTCCCTGATTCCCTGGCACAGGTATTTTATACTTACAAGGGAATCCCAGCCAAAGTGTATGTAAGAATAATTTTGGTTGTATCAATAAATATTTTGTATTTGTTTTGTGTTTGTTAGCCCCATACTAAGCACAACTAAATGACTTGTGTTACAGGTGCTAACTCGACGATAGATGTAATACAATAAATACATACAAGACCCGAGACAAACTAGACAAGTTCGTTTCCTAGTTTGACCCGGCCGGGGATCGAACTCGAGACCTTCATACAGTCAGTATGCCAAACCGCTGATTCATCAATCAGCCAGTACTACTCCGCTTCTGGGCATAGGCCGCCCCCAAAGCACGCCAGTACCTTCTGTCCTCTGCTATCTCCAACCAGCCAATGCCAGGAATCTGCCTCAGATCGTCGTTCCATAAGTCTGGGCGCATGCTGGGACGCAGGCAACGCAGCACAGCGCCGCGCAGGGTAGCGCAGATTTTGTAAAGCATGGAACATCGTTGAGTACGTACGCTGCATCGCAGGCACGTGCGACGCAGACATGTGTCTGCCTTGCTCTGCGTCTCGTTGGAGTGCCGGCACAGATTTCTGCGCGAATTTTTAATCCAATGACAGAACATTTAATTAAATTAGTTCGCTGTGAACCTTGTTTGTTTGATACAAATCATCCAGACTATTCAAACAAGACATTGAAAGAGTTATTATGGGTGAGAATTGCCAAGGAATGGAGCGAATAGTGGTGTCGCAGCATGCGGTGGGCCTATGTCTGCCTCAACTGCCCTGCCCTGTACTGAACTGTGCTGCGCTGTGCGTCCCCTGCGTCTCAGCATGCGACCAGCCTGAAGCCTGTGGGCGTCCTACGCTGCGTAGGCCATTTCCTGGTCTCCACTCGAGAACTTTTGCACCCCAGTTAGTGTCGATACTTCTTCACTTCAGTAATTCAATATCAACCCTTGTATGCCCACGCTACTGGCGCAGTCTCTTCCTGCATCGCAGGAAAATTAGGCTATACTCCACCACGGGGGCCAAGTCCGGGTTGGTGGAGGATTGTAAGACAGTGGCGGGCCTTACTGTTAGAAGTTTTCTAGCCGCCCATAAAGCCTCTGACATGGTTTAACGACTGCCATTACATGACAGCGGGCATCAGCGGCTTAACATGCCTTACGATGCACTAAAAATGCTACTAGAATGGTCACCCATCCGACACCTGACCGCGCCTGTTGTTGATTAACTCGAGTGATTAATTCCAATCACACGGTTCCATCAGGCCACGAGCGCTTCTCTAAGTCCGGGTTAGTAATTATCTCTTCAGTAATGATCTGTAATTAATTAAACCAATTATAACGGAGTGTTTCAGAAGTCGTGCTGTATAGACTTATCCTAATTCTGCTGACTCTCCAAAAAGTCCCTCCGATAAGGGAATGATGTAAGTTTCACTGAATTAGCATCATTGCAGTGCTGCCAGTCTAAAATAGGCTATTTGACAGTGTGAAAATAAAGGATTAGATATTATATACAGTTATGAGTTTTAAAACTATTTAAAAACTTTAAAACTATTTAAGACATTTTACCAAAAATAATTGTTCATATCTGCAAAAGCACCAGGTAAAACATAGTAATTTAGCATTTGTAGCAATTTTATCGAAAACATGCAGGATTGGTCGAACTCATAATGACGTCACAGCTCAGTAAACATAGCGCTCCGAGAACCCAGGAGTTGACTTGACATTTGTTTGTGTAATGAAAAGTGACGTCACTAATTGATTTCTGTGCGACGGCATATTACTCAAGAGAGTTTCGGCAGCTTATTTTAAAAATTAATTTTTATTTGATTTCTTAGAAAAAATACACGAATGATTTAAAACTTTCCGAGCACTTATTAAACAACAACGAAAAATCTAACCCCGCTGTAATAAGTTCATATCCCCAATTTGCCCCGTTTCGGGCATATTCCCCGCGACTGGCAACCCTGATCATACGGGTCATGCTCCTAGCACGTGCCAGACGCCGGATGTTCATATGATACGGATCAGTCGTATTCTAGCCCGTATCACGCATTACAGAGTAATACAATTACAGAGTACAATCAGCGAGCCACGCTTTCGCAGGAGCGTATTCAGTACTTTTTAAACGACTTCAAAAAAGGAGGTTTTTTTTTAAATCTTCATTTATTTCGGGACTTTTGTCCTAGTGGGACAATGACAGTGCAGCCAGATTTATTTATTTTTTTAGCCATAAGGTTATCAATTAGACGCGTATATTACTTTTTTTTACAAAGTTGATTTTAATCAGACTGCGAAAGAACTAAATATAATTAAAACTTTCGTGTTTCTTTTTATGTCGTGTGCCAGACGGACGAAACTATACAGTTTAATTTTTGACTTGATACTAACACTCTATATGTCCCCACTGCCCGGGCACGGGTCCTTTCCTGCATCGCAGGAAGGTTAGGCCATACGGGGCCACTGGGGCCAAGTCCGGCTTGACGGAGGATTGAATGACAGTGGAGGGCCTTACTGTCAGAAGTTATCAAAGACAAAGACAAATTTTGTTTATTGCCAGATAAAAAAAGAACATAAAAGAAAATGAGCAAGGCACCAAGCCGCTCATAAGGCCTCTGTCATGGCATAACGACGGCCATTACACGAAAGCCGGCTCCAACGGCTTAACGTGCACGGAATTTTTGACTTCGTAACAACAAAAAGGCAAAATGCTGGCTGTGGCTGAAAGAGGATGACTGAGGACGGAGGGGGATGCCGTGCCTTAGGGGCCTATGTCCAGCTGTAGACGAATATGGGCTGATTGATCGATGAAACCCTAAAAGTTTATCAAAATGAATAAATAGAAAAAAAAATTTCAATTTCTGCTGCCGGCGAGTTTTACCGAAATGACTTGGACACCTCACGCGGACACTTCTGCTAAAACTTGAAAGCTCGGCGCATAGGTATCCGGTTTTTGTATGGTCTAAATACATCCCTGTACCAAAAGATAAAAGTTGTGCCGCGCCTTATGTCTCGTGATGACTTATCAATTTATCGTGACGTTTCAATAAGAATATCCTTGAACATAATGAAGGTTTGCCTGAAATGCGGTTCAAAAACTGTGTTAATGTGTACACCTTACCAAAGGGACTGCTATAAAATAAAGTATTATTTAGATTATACTATTTTTATTTTTAATGCACTAACCCGTGCTACGGACAATTTTAAAAACCTATTTAGAGGCCAAAATAGGCTGTACGTAATAGAGAGAATAGTGTAAAGAGGTTCGAAATTTCAATGACCATTGGCTCAGTTGGATAGAGCGCTGGCACGGACAGCCAGAAGTCGCGGGTTCGAATCCCGGCATGGGTGGAATTTTTGGCCTCTAAATAGGTTTTTAAAATATTATTTAGATGACAAAGATGTCTGGAATTAAGGCCAGTACAATGCATGAGCTCTATGTTTTATGATAATTATGTAAACTCTTTGAAATTACTTTGAATCACTCGAATCACCAGTTGTCCTGGTCCCAAACTAGGATATACTGTGCTTGGTAACCAGGCAAGGACATCAGAAACATGGAAATACATACAGACTGAGCACTCAGAGTGCTTAGTGCGAGTTTGACAGATCCAATCGAATAACTTTACTACCGCGTGAATCGAGCATTGAGTAGTGAGTATGAGTAAGTTAACCGTTCGAACTGGCAAAACGCTGTCACAGTACAACTCGCACTCGCGTTTATTCGTGTTTTGGCTGGTAAACGTGTTCACTTCTCAACGTAAACCATTACAACTCGCACTCAGCAATTTTAATTTCCATACTTGTCGCTAGGTGGCGCTTCCTCGATGCCATAGAAATATGAGTTTACGTTAACGCGATCGAGTAGTTAAAAAACTCGCACTAAGCATTCTTTACTGTATAGAAGTTATTAGTGCGGGTTAGCAGCGTACAATTTTGTAGGTGCACTGCGCACAGTCGAGCGGGCCTTGTTGTCTGCGTCAAACAGTTGGCTTGCGAAGTTTTCAATTCATTATTCCACTAAAATGCTCTTAAGTGACAGTTAATAGCAGGAATGACGTAACCTGCATTAAATCCGTCTGAAGAGTATTTTAGTGCAATCAACTTTTTATAAATAATACTGCTAGACGTTCTGGACCGCTGCTAAAATACTTACGATATACGAAACGATATCAACCCTTGTATGTTCCCACTGCTGGGGCACGGGTCCTGCATTGCAGGAAGGTTAGGCCCACCACGGGGGCCAAGTCCGGGTTGGTCCTCCAGGATTGTAAGACAGTGGCGCGCCTTACTGACAGAAGTTATCAAGCCGCCCATGACGGCATCTGACGTGGCTTAACGACTGCCATTATAGGACAGCCGGTACCAATGGCTTAGCGTGCCTTGCAAAGCACGGAAGTGCTCGGAAAAAATGCCACTAGCGGTAGTCACGGGACGGTCACCCATCCTGCACCTGACCGCGCCTGTTGTTGCTTAACTCAAGTGATTGCTTCCAATCTCTCGGTTCGACTAGGCTACGAGCGCTTCACTAGGCCATAGGCGCTTCAAAACAATGCTAAAATACTTATCACTTATGATAGCCGTATCAACTTATTTTGTTACATAAGTTGACTAGTTATCAACTTGAGTTTTTATTTCCGTATTCCAAGCGAAAATAGGTAAGTAAAGTACTTAAATGTTGCGACATTTAACATTGCAAAGTGATACGCGAGTTTGACAGATCGAATCGAATAACTTTACTACCGCGTTAATCGAGCATTGAGTAGTGATTATGAGTAAGTTAACCGTTCGAACTGGCAAAACGCTGTCACAGTACAACTCGCACTCGCGTTTATTCGTGTTTTGGCTGGTAAACGTGTTCACTTCTCAACGTAAACCATTACAACTCGCACTCAGCAATTTTAATTTGCATACTTGTCGCTAGGTGGCGCTTCCTCGATGCCATAGAAATATGAGTTTACATAACGCGATCGAGTAGTTAAAAAATTCGCACTAAGCACTCTGGCTATATTAGTCCACTGCTGGACATAGCCCTCCCCTAATGAGCGCCATACATAGCGCAAGGTTGTGCTATCATTGGGGGGGGGGAATGCCCATAACCCCCACGCTGGGCATGCGGGTTGGGGATCGCAGTTCGGTGAAATTGTACTGCAGGGGGCGTTGCTGACCACCCCCCGGTTTGTGTCCCTTAGTCGCCTTTTACGACACCCGCGGTAAGAATTGGGTTGGTGCTATTCTCTAGGCCGACACCACACAGCATTAATTGGGCTTAATTACATGCATGCAACCGTAGTTTCATATTTATTTACAAAGAACATGCCTTAAGCTTGAAACTTTGCTCTGAGAATGCATCTGATGGTATCAGAATAAAATAAAAACTATACGCCTCATACGACTTTTCATAGTACGTAACATAACATAACATTTTACAAGAGATAAAGATAGAGAACACTTTATTGTACGTAAAAATGGAAATTACACAGATATTTCTTAACCTAAGAGTTCGGACGGCGGCCTTATCACTAAAAGTGATCTCTGCCAGGCAAGCTTTGGATGGACTGGACTAATATTTGGAGAAGGAAGTAGATGTACAAACATACAAGATTATTACAAAAGTATAAATGAATACATGCCGAAACAACAGTGTACATATAGTTATCAACAGATCATCATCTTAATCATCAACCCATTATGTACCCACTGAGAGGCACGGGTCTCTTTCCTGAGGAAGGTATAAGCCATACTCCAACACGGGGGTCAAGTCCGGACTGGTGGAAGCTTGCAAGACTAGTGGCTGATCTTACTGACAGAAGATTTCAAGCCGCCCTAAGGCGTCTGACTTGGCTTAAGGACTGTCATCTATCGACGGCAGCCGGCAACAACTGCTTAACGTGCATAGCGAATCACGGAACCGCTCGGAAATGTGCCACTAGCGATAGTTAACGTCACCCATACGGGCACTGAACGCGCCCTGTGTTGCTTAACCTTTGTGATCATTTAAAATCACTCAGGCAGCCTAGGCCAAGAGCGATCGGGCATGTTGTTTATAAATAAAAAACAAACTACCTGTATATGGGACTTTTCACCCGTATTCTAAGCCGTTCCTCGAAGTTTTTCTCCGCTCCACTCTTGCTCAACCGAGGAAAACAGTATTTTAAACCGTATTAAATATCCTCTAATCGAGTAAGTTTCTCACTCGTATCGAGGAATCGACTGACAAAGCTAAGGTACCTTGGGACCTACGTTAAAGCCTCCTCGAGAAAGAAAAACTTCTGCCTGGCCAACCTTAGCAATGACATCGCCATTGCCAATGTGGCGAGCACATGTGAACTCTGCGCGCGCACTACAAACTCCAATATTCTTGCATCGCGCAATCAAAGTGTTTCAATGACATACCATAAATATAACGTCCGACTAACAATAGTTGGACCGGCCGTCCCTAGGCATACGATCTGCCTGGCGGGAAATTTCCCTTTATAGTGGAAGAGCACGATCACCCGCTCTTCCCTATACCAACATAAAAAACCAAATTCTCACTCGAGTTAAACCACAGATTATATTGATTGTACTCACTCGAGTACACTCCAAATACTGACTAGTAACACTAACTCAAGGAAATGCCTAAACCTATCGTCAACTCCACCTCCGTTGAGTATTGAGTTGCGGAGACTTTGAAGGCCGTCGTGGAATACGGGTGTTTCTCCTTGAGAAGCGGCCTTCAGTATTTATTTCATAGTATTTCCTATGTGTTTTATAATTGGAAAATTGTTTAGTCTTTATCGAGCGAGGTTAAATATTTGCACTTGAGCACACGAGCAGACTTTGACCGAACGATCAATTAACGCGATATAACGGTGATCTTAACGCTACCTACTAAATTAGTTATCGAAATTAACTGTGAGACCGTGAAAGCGGTCGATTCGTGAGTCATACCATACTCATTACTTGCGAAATGAAATGTAGTAACATGATGTCCCCACTGCTGGGGCACGTGTCTCTTCCTGCATCGCAGGAAGGTCTCCACCACAGAGGCCAATTCCTGGTTGGTGGAGGATTGTAAGACTGTGGCGGGCCTTACTGTCAGAAGTTATCAATCCGCCCATAAGGCCTCTGACAGAGCTTAACGACTGCCATTACATGACAGGCGCCACCAATGGCTTAAAATGCTTTGCGAAGCACGGAAGCGCTCGGAAAAAATCCACTAACGGTAGTCACGAGATGGTCACCCATCCAGCGATTAATACCAATCACTCGGTTCCACTAGACCACCAGCTCTTCTACAGAATTCCCTGCTTCTAAATGGAGACTACCCATTTGAGATAAAATAACAAATAATAACTTTCGAGCTCGCTAAACAAAGTCTCGTGCTGGTAGGCGCACATGTCGTGCCATTTACCAATTCTTATAAGCAAAGCAATGAATCGGCGCTATAACTAGCAGTCATTACTTCAAACTAACCTAAGTGAGGCACGTGGTTGAAAAACATTTCGTGGAATCAGGTACACGAATTCGTTTGACACTCATCAAACTTAAAGGTCCAGTTTCTGAGTTGAACATTTCACTTAGTCTGTAAAATATTTCGACGCAAGGCGTCTCTTCCGTCCGACTTCCGTAGAAATCTGAAAGGCTGGATCAAAGTTATGGAGGGAATAAACATAAGTATGTATGTATGTATGTGTGTATGTATGTACTTTGTTAAATCCCGCTAAAAATCCCTGAAGCACCATGCGGTTAGTTAAGGCAAAACTTTGAGGGACCAATACTTCTGTGAAAAAATGCGACGGTGTCGGTGGTGGTGTGTTCGTGTCTTGCTTCTGCTCGAAAAAGTGGGAGGCAGGGCGGTGCATTAACTAACCGCATGGTGCTTGTGGGATTTTGGCGGAATTAAGCAGTCATTTTCACATTTTAATGCTAAATACAAAGCTAATGTTTAATGTAATAATTTAATTTTAATCTTGACTGACAAAAGTAACGCATACATATCTACATACATACATATATATATCCCAGAGGGGTAAAACAATGTCTGTCTAAAAATAAATTACGTGTCTAATTCTTAATATGCCTAGAATAGGTAAAATATGTTGGAAACTCTATTTAGTTGTGGCATCTGAATTTTACCATATTTGACGCAAATAAATATCTTGTATCTTGAAAAAATCCCTAAAAAAAAGTAAGGAGACGAAAATATGAAAATTAAGGTAACGTTCCGTCACGCTATTGTCTAAGAAGTTCGAAGATACAGCACAACAGTTAACTATTTACTTAGCGAAATTCTCAATTCGGAAATTGGCCCCAAACCGTTAAAGTTAAGCTAGATTACACAAGGACAGGGTTGTGGTGCGCTCTATGGCGCGTGTGGTACGCTCTATGGTGCGTGTGGTACGCTCTATGGCGCGTGTGGTGCGCTCTATGGCGCGTGTGGTGCGCTCTACGGCGCGTGTGGTGCGCTCTATTGCGCGTGTGGTGCGCTCTATGGTGCGTGTGGTGCGCTCTACGGCGCGTGTGGTACGCTCTATGGTGCGTGTGGTACGCTCTATGGTGCGTGTGGTACGCTCTATGGTGCGTGTGGTGCGCTCTATGGCGCGTGTGGTACGCTCTATGGTGCGTGTGGTGCGCTCTACGGCGCGTGTGGTGCGCTCTATGGTGCGTGTGGTACGCTCTATGGTGCGTGTGGTGCGCTCTATGGCGCGTGTGGTACGCTCTATGGTGCGTGTGGTGCGCTCTACGGCGCGTGTGGTGCGCTCTATGGTGCGTGTGGTACGCTCTATGGTGCGTGTGGTGCGCTCTATGGCGCGTGTGGTACGCTCTATGGTGCGTGTGGTGCGCTCTTCGGTGCGTGTGGTACGCTCTATGGCGCGTATGGTGCGCTGTATGGCTCCTCTGAATCGGGCGGTGGGTCAGGGGACCCGCCACCTGATTCAGAGGCCCCGTGCTGGAAGGCGCTCCATGTGTTGATATCGATTCCATAATTGTTTTTTAAAGGAAACTCTCTCTCTCTTTCTGTCTCTGAGGGAAGGCTGTGGTCTGAGGTGGGACGTATATAGGGTATTGTTATACGATTAACATAACTCCCTGTGAAGGAAAACATCGTGAGGAAACCCAGGGCGCGGTTGGGTCCGCACGTATTGACTAGTCTTTCCTGTAGACCAACTAATAATCTCTAATCTTTAATCTCTTGCACCATCTGTGGTTAACTGGTAGAAAATGCTTATAGCATTAAGTCCGCCACATTGCTATTGTATTTATTTTTACTTCTGCAATAAACGTATTAATGATAATAATAACTAAGCTGTCAGGATGATATAGGTGCTGGGCAAGACGAAACCATCTAAAACCATGTCCCAGGCACTGCAGCCTCCGAGTGGTTCCTTCACCGATCTAGTGTGAAGATATCACTGGACGCTGTATAAATCATATCATTACGTAGATGCAGATGCCAGTATGTCAAATGACGACCTCTGTGGCGTAGCGGTAGCGCATCTGCCTACCATGCAGGAGGTCCCCGGTTCGAACTCCAACTGGGGACAAAAAACCCCTAGGTCTTGGATGTTTAAATGTTTGTGACGTCGTTGTTTCTGGTTCCCACGACACCGGGTATCCTAGTGTGGCGCCCGAAGCAATGTGTGTGTCTGTTTGTAAATGTTATGCTATCTTAATATTCTCCGAAGAATGTGAGTCACCGCTTTCAATCACACGTGGAAAGTCTAGACTTCGACGGATGTCCAAGCTACAAAGATAATTATCTCGTTTGATGTTTATTTAAGATCATTGGAAAATGACCCTTGAAGAGCTTGTAAACAAGCTGGGGTTAAGGGTGACATTCCCCGACGGTATACCTACCTGTCTGTCTTGCGCTTGATTGATTAAATGTCACAGAGCTTATTTATCGGACTGTTTACTTGGTTCTGCTTAAAGCGCAGTGCTATTGGGTTTGAATTAAAAAAACGTGCAAAAAAAAGAACTGTTATATGTTAAACTATTATTATGTTAAAATAAAATATAAATTGTTATATATTAAAAGGGTCGTAGTGCGATTATTTATTAGGTATAACGTACGATATCATGATATCAACCCTTGTATGTCCCCACTGCTGGGGCACGGGTCTCTTCCTGCATCGCAGAAAAGTTAGGCCATACTCCACCACGGGTGCCAAGTCCGGGTTGGTGGAAGAGTAAAGCAGCGGCGGGGCCCCACTGAAGTTATCAAGCCGCCCATAAAGCGTCTGACATAGCTTAACGACTGCCATTACGTGACACCCGGTACCAGCGGCTTACCTCACTGTTAGCGGCGGGCCTCACTGTCAGAAGTTATCAAGCCGCCCAAAAAGCGTCTGACACGGCTTAACGACTTCACTCTCATTACATGACAGCCAGCGACACCAACGCCTTGACATGCCTTGCGAAGTTGAAACGCTGGGAAGAAGCGGGATAATTAACCATCCAGCACCTGACCGCACCTGCAGAACGACAACGGTTGTTTTTTGTCTCAATTTGGTAGTCTACAAAGCATCAGCAGTACAATGTCATTCCAGGGGTATAACCCGGGTAAACTAAAAAGGCATCACTCGCGAAGAAGATCGAATCGCGCGAGGGGCCGAGTTAAGTAGCACGGTTACACCATTACAATGCGATTGGTTAAGACTACCGATTTACCGACAATGCTGCGGCCAGACACACGAACAATTAGTCGGTATTTAGTTCACGAGCATAACGCAGAGGTCACCCACCATCAGTCTCAACCATTTTGGAGGGAGATAGATGACCCGGCCACCACGCCACCATTCGAATGACCTTTAGCAAACCTGCAAATTAAGTTCTTGTCAGTTACGGAATGTATGTCATATTTACATATTGGCAGAGAGCAGGACTGCCACTTGCCACGATCCTGACAGATTAGTTTCGCTTCATCAACATTCATTAGTTGTTGCGTGCACACACGCCGGTTTCAAGTACGTTTTATCTTGCCCTTGGCTAATACATCCCCTATTTGGTCAAAGCATTTCCGCTTGGGACTTCCCTCGCCGGTCCTCCATCCATATTCGCTATATAGGTATAGATTGTTTCGTTAATCTTTCTTCAACCTCTCCACTAATCCTCTCCGCTTTTTTTTTTATTGTGAAATGAAATAAAAAGGTTTTATTCAAAGCAGTGCAGAAACTGAGGATTCATAAACGTCACAAGAACACCCGCCCACGTGACTATCCAGTGTGAAGGCGTGGAAGTGCAACGGACAGCCACCATCGGAAAGCTGGGATCCATTGGGAAACATTGGTGCACTGCTGGCTTTCTGGAAAGAAATTGAATGGCTGGAGTGATCTCACAGCCCTCCTACGTACTATGAGCCGTCCAACTATGAGGCTAAGTGCGGAAACTATAGGACAAACTAACTAAACGTCAGAAGTACAACTACACGTTAGAAGGTGTCCATTTCAAAATCTAGATCTTTTTGGAGAAATAATGAACAAAAACACTCGAAACTTAGTCTTTACAAAGTCCTTAATTAACAGATTTTACATAATTGTTATAAAACATAGAAATCATGCATTGTAGAACTGGCTTTAATTCCAGACATCATTGTCATCTAAATAATCCTTAATATTATAGTAGCTCTTTTGGCACAAAGTGTAGATACTTTACATATTTTTTGAACCGCGCTTCAGTCAAACTTAATATATCTTCAGGGATTTTATTGTAGAAGCGTATACATACAATGCCCCATGAAGGATGTATTAACCTTTGCCAGCCTAAATCTTGGGATCGAAAGCTTATATCTATTTCCAGCATTTATATTTTATTACCTACCTAAAGTTGTTGCAATAAGGTCATGTAAAATGAATTCCTTTCTATGAGTGGGATTATCTTGTTTACAATATTGTTTACATTGTAAACGATACTAATCCCACATATAATTCAACACATGACATTATGTTATCAGAGAATTAACTTAAAATGTAAAGCAAATGTAGAGTAAATGCTCGTTGGTTTACTAATTAATTATTGGCATGCGTTTAAAAGTAGGAACTAATTATTTATTGGCATTCATCTTAGCTGCGTCAGACGATAAGGGTAAGAGATTAACGACACTATCAATAAACCCTATTATAATACTCGCCAGTAAATATTATTTTCTACTGTGTTGCAATTAATGCAAGTTGGGATTGGAAACGTGTAGGAGAATGCTCAAAGATCAGATCTTTGATTGATTTCATTTTAGAGGAGTAGCTATATAGTTAAAATATTCTCGGGGCTTAATCGAGTAGTAATTTATTGCTATTTTACCTCGACGTTTCGACGACGTTACAGTCATCGTGGTCACGAGAAGATTGATGGCTGGCACCCGTTCACATCTTCGGCTGCTGAGGTTTCAGACTACCCTCAATCAACTATATTTTTAAATGAGGGTAAGATTACTATTATTATTAGAGAACGTTGTGTACTGAAAGAGGATTTAGTGACTAGAATTTAGAAAGGAATTTTGCGTTGGTTTGGACATGTGGAGAGGATGAAGGAAGAAAGATTTACGAAACATATATATACAATAGAATAGAATATGTATTAGATGTTGTAAGATTATTAGATGTATTAGTAAAGGGGAAGATGAAAAGTACCTGGAACCAGCGTGCGTGCATGCAACTACTTATGAACGTTGATGAAGCGATGGTGATCTGTCAGGATCGTGGCAGTCCTTGGTCTCTGCCTACTCCTCTGGGATACAGGCGTGAGGTTATGTATGTAAGTAAGCTTCATTAATTAGACAGATAGATAGATAACACTTTATTGTACATAATAAAGGAAATTACACAGATATTTCTTAACCTAACGGACGGCGGCCTTATCACTAAAAGTGATCTCTTCCAGACATCTTTTGGATGGACTGGACTAATTTGGAGAAGGAAATAGATGTACAAACAAAACATACAAAATAATTATTTGAGAGGAACATAAATGCCTAAATAACAGATATTCGATTTAAAAACCTATTTAGAGGCTAAAAATTTCACCCATGCCGGGATTCGAACCCGCAACCTCTGGCTATCCGTACCAGCGCTCTACCAATTGAGCCAATGGGCGACTCACGGCATCAGTGAAATTTCGAACCTCTTTACAATATTCTCTGTATTACGTACAGGCAGCGACATCTGACTTAAGCAAATTGCATTACTTACAGCCCCGACATATTCGATTGATTTCATTTTAGAGGAGTACCTACCTGTATATTTTTAAACGGGAATGTTTATTTAATTACCACTTATGTAAGCATGGGAGCGGCGTTAGCCCAGTCGGTAGAACAATGGACTCGGAAGTGAGACCCAGGTTCGATTCCCAGTGCGGGCATGTAGTAAAACGTCACCAATAGGGATTTTCAATGGGGATTAGTGAGAGGGTAGTGGATTAACCCGCGACTTGAATGTCACGTTGGTGTAGCGGTTAAGACGCTCTATACAAAACTAGCGTTGGTGGCGGAAAAAATTATATATTTTTAACCTTTCGTATGCTGCCAGGTGGCGCTATAGAAGTTGCTAGTATGCCGCCATTTTTCAATCAGTAGAGAGAGAGTTAGATAGGTTCTTATTATACTAAAATTATTCGAAAATTTCTTTGATACATGACCTAATTGCAAATGTTTTTGGATGTCAGGTAAATAATAAATGTTTCACTGTATTTAGTATTTCTGGTAGCGATTTTATTTATTTTTTGTAGCTCTATAAATCAGCATTCAATATGAAAATTCTCCCATCGAGAGAAACGAGAAAAATTCAATAAATTTTCACATAAAACCTGGTTATTTTTATTTTCTAAGCTAGGTAAACAGTAAAACAATCCACTAATATAAAAGTTATTAGCACTATCAAAGGAAATTATTCAGAAAATCTAATTTGAAAACTGCTTATGAGATAAACAAGGCAGCCATTTTCACTTTGAAGAAACTAGAAAGAAACAAACGACCATTGTGTTGTGTTTTCCAAATAAGTGAATGATGTCTATGGTACATCGGTTCATTCATAACAACTTACAAATGATTTTAAACCTTAAAACCAACGGGATAATAAATAAAATTGTCTAAAAGTGATCAAAGTTTATTGAGCACGGATCTGTGACAAAGCATTCGAGGGATGGCGCCCGGATCCGTGACAAAGCATACGAAGAGTTAATACAGTTGCTTAAAAATGTGGCGTATTACAGGGACGTATAGCGTGCGGGATGTGGGCTATTACACACTCGTGCTTTTTTTTACCTTTCCCGCACTCGTGCGTTTTCTTTCCCAACTGTCAAAATAAAAAGAAAAACCAACCATGAAGTTTTTCCTAAAAAAAATCATAGGAGTTTTTATGATTCATGCAAATACGTTTATTTCTAAAAAGAAGCTATCAATTTGTTTTAATATCAGATTTAATGATTTGATTGAATGAGTTAGGTTAGGTTTCATCTCATTAAATTTCATTTTCATTTCATATCAATAAAAAAATCCTACTGAAGACTGGCTGTATGGGTTCCCTTTGCCCACTAGAATGGGTGAAGAAAAAAAATCGCTGCTTATATTCTTTTACGATTGGCGCCATTTTCCAAATATTTTTTCTTTATTAAATTGCTTATTTTTTTCGCAACTGTATTAAAAATAGTCGTGCTCGTGCAGTACACGTGCGGAACCGTCATTGCAACTTGTTCCGACTCTCAACCCTCGCCTTCGGCTGCACCTCGACTGAACTCTTTTCAATGAAATGAACTCTTTTCAATGACAGCCTTTCCGCACTTGTAATGAAATATTCTATTTCGGTGAAAAACCGGTTTAGTTCATTTTAGGCTAAGCGCAGTGAAGGGTATTTTGAAAAATGGCGTCGTGAGGAAAGGCCCTATATCCCATAGTAGGCAATGGTGAACTGATGTAGTGTCCCGAAGGGGACAGACAGACGACAACCTAAATTTTCCGACATTTTCGAATAGGATTATTTACTTAGAGAAACAGAAACATTATAAGTGTGCACTATGTATTTGTTGCGGTGGTAGCTCAGTGGGTAGAACCATGGACTAGCAAGCGAGAGCCCCAGGTTCAATCCAGAGTGCGGGCATGTACCAATGACTTTGTTTAATTTCAAAGTTACGTACATTTGCGAATGTATAGTCGCAATACCACACGCTAACGGTGAAGGAAAACATCGTGAGGAAACCCGCGGCTTGGTTGGCTCCGCACGTATTGACTAGTCTTTCCTGTGGGCTAGGCCGACTAAGCTGTCAGGATTGTATAGGTACTTGGCAAGCCTACACCATCTATAAAACCATGTCCCAGGCACTACAGCGTCGGTGTGGTCCCTTCACCCATCTAGTATGAGTGAGGATACCACTGGACGCTGTAGGTATATACCATCTCATTACGTAGATGTAAAAAGGCCAATCATCATCATGTATTTGTTGATACTTTTACTGCACTTAAATTTTAATAAGAAAATAAATCATTCAATGCGGCCCCGTCTCTTGTTGATCGTACGGGCATGTCATACTATAATATGCCCAGTGACTAAGATACGCCCATGGGGATTTTCAATGGGGATTAGTGGAATAACCCGTGAGAATCGCTTGTATTGGTGGCCAAATAATTTATTTATTCTATTCTATTTATATTTATTTATTTTTTCAGACAACTCAGCTCTAATAGTACTTATTAGTAAAACAGTTGTTCAAAATCTATGTTAATACACATCTAGGTCATTATTCAATTTATTTTTTCACATTTAAAATTTGACATCTTATTTGCTACAATACGTATTAATAAAGTACAATTCGCTCAAAGTTCAAAACAACGGTTTTATTTGATTTAACGAAGCTTTTCTAAAAAAAATCCAACGCTTATCTCATTATGTAATAGTGCAATGCAATGCAATCTCACTAATGGTGTTAAAGCGACCTGTTATGTCACTAAAGTGTGCAGTATTTTTTAAAGCTGTCTGTACCTCTATAACATAGCATAGCACAGCACAGCACATCACAACACAACACAACATAACACAATATAACATATAACATTTACATACAAGCACATATATTGCTTCTGGCCCCACACTAGGATACCCTGTGTCGTGGGAACCAGAAACAACGACATCACAAACATGTAAACATCCAAGACCTGAGCTTTTTTTGTTCCCAGCCGGGATTCGAACCCGGGACCTCTTGCACGGTAGGCAGACGCACTAACACTACGCCACAGAGGTCGTCATATTTACAGGGGCTAAGAAAAATATGTTTAGAGGCACAATGACAAGTATGACCAATACAAGCGATTCTCACTGGTCATACTAGTATGATTATCAAGAAACGGGGCAATGCGGTGGTCTTATAGCCATAAGCATCTTCTGCCAGTGAACCGCAGGAGGTAGAAGAAAGTGTTGGTAGGCGTGCAAATATAATTTTTATTAAATTAAATCCTGTGTGGTGTCGGCCTAGAGAATAGCACCAACCCAAATTCTTCCCGCGGGTGTCGTAAAAGGCGACTAAGGGACACAAACCGGGGGGTGGGCAGCAGCGCCCCCTGCAGGACAATTCCACCAGACTGCGATCCCCAACCCGCATGCCCAGCGTGGGGATTATGGGCATTACCCCCAATGATGGCACAATCTTGAGCTATGGTGCTCATTAGGGGAGGGCTTTGTCCAGCAGTGGACTAATATAGCCTGAAGAAGAAGAAGAAATTTAATTTTAGGGCATGCTTACATTTTTTTTGTAGTCTATAAACGTCCCACTACAGGGCACAGGCCTTCTCTTAGAGAGAGAGTGTGGGCTTAATTACTACGCGTGCCCGCCGCGGAGTGGCAATTTCAAGGGAGGTATTTAAACACTTCAGACACTCAGGTTTGCTCACGATGCTTTCCTTCCCAGTTAGCGAGTGGTACTGCTACTTAGTCATTGTGGAACAACCAAGTCGCTACCAAAGACAGGAAAATCCGGGGCAATCGCAAAGTTATTTTATCCCAGCAACAACCTCATAAAGTAACAGACAACTGTGTTTTTGTTTACATATGAGAGAATAAAGAATCAACAGCTCACAACTAAAATTTTCTGGTCAACTACAATTCCTTGGACCCGACTTCCTTCACAAGATCACCAGATAAATCCGTTCACCGCGGTTAATCTCCTCAGTAAAGGTTGAGTTTTGAACTGGGGGTCCGGCTATATTTTTGCTAGTTTACTGGCTTAGATAATGGTAATGTGTTGTTTACTGACACGTTGGTCTAGCGGTCAAGAGGCTTGACTACGAAAAAGAAGCTACGGGTTCTAGTCCAGCTGGAGGCTGCAATACTTGATTTAATTTTGTTTTCTTGTTAGCGTTTGGTTACCATAGCATACGGTATCCTAGTTGCGGACGAGTGGCTTGATTTTGTAACTTTCCATGTACCTACAGTTTGTCTAAAAATACAAGAGATCGGAAGTGAAACTTAATTTAATGGTAGGTACTATCGAAAATTAAGACCATTTACTACATTTGATAAAGCACAATACATTTTTTAAAAACCTATTTAGAGGCTAAAAATTTCACCCATTCCGGGATTCGAACCCGCAACCTCTGGCTATCCGTGCCAGCGCTCTACCAATTGAGCCAATGGGCGACTCACAGCATCCGTGAAATTTCGAACCTCTTTACAATATTCTCTGTAATTATAGTATAATTTGTTCCTTAGCACGGGTTAGTGCATTGAAAATAAAAATAGTATAACAATACATCTTTTTAATTGAAGTCACTGTATTCTTATTTTTATAATGCTTTTAATGGCAATAAATTTACTAATACAGACCAAAAGTCTTAACAAAACCTTACACATCAATTTCTAAATTTTTTGAAAACCTATTTAGAGGCTAAAAATTCTATTCATGCCAGGATTCGAACCCGCGACCTCTGGCTATCGGTGCCAGCGCTCTTTCCAACTGAGCTAATGGGCGACTCACCGCCATCAGTGAGATTTCGAACCTCTTTACAATATTCTCTGTGTTACGTACAGGCAGCGACATCTGGCTGAAATAATTTGCATCACTTGCAGCCCCGAGTACCTACTTTGCAGTTAGGTTTTTACATCGGAATGATATCGCTGTACCCACATGATTATTCTTCTTAATGCACTAACCCGTGCTAATGACAATTTTAAAAACCTATTTAGAGGCTGAAAATTCCACCCATGCCGGGATTCGAACCCGAAAAATATTTGGACAAAGTATATACCTACATCTTATATGTCAAAGAATGTTTACTGCGAATCTTACTGCGTTTATCTTAGCACTGCGGTAGATATATATGTGAGGCAAAGGGATCAAAAGGAAACACCGGTAATAACACGTACTGGATATCTGATACCAACGTGACTGTTATACTGAGCCGCATAATTGTGCGACACAGTCCAGTAGATATTTCGTTTTTGCACACTTATGCCTACGTGGAAAGTTACATAATCAAAGCGCTGGACAAGTGATTGTGTTGTGGAAAAGAGTGATTGGAATCATCACTTGGGTTAAGACATCACTTAATGATTTGCGAACCTCATACATAATAATAGAGGTGCGTCGGGAATTCAGGTAATTACCTGAAGCGCTCGTGGCCTAGTCGGACCTCGTCGTCCTCGTCCTCAGGCTATACTAGTCCACTGCTGGACATAGCCCTCCCCTAAAGAGCGCCACGTTATGCATAGGCGGTAAGGCCCATAATCCCCACGCTGGGCATGCGGGTTAAGGATCGCAGTTCGGTGGAATTGTACTGCAGGGGGCGCTGCTGCCCACCCCCCGGTTTGTGTCTCTTAGTCGCCTTTTACGACACCCGCGAGAAGAATTGGGTTGGTGCTATTCTATAGCCCGACACCACACAGCTAGTCGAACCGACTCATTGGAATCAATCGCTTGGTTCAGGCAACAACAGGCCCGTCAGGTGCTGGATGGATGATCATCCCGCTTTTTCCGAGCGCGTTCGGGCTTCGCAAGGCACTTCAAGCCGTTGGTGCCGACTGTCATGTAATGGCAGTCGTTAAGCCATTTCAGAAGCCCTATGGCCGGCTTGATAACTTCTGACAGAGAGGCCCGCTGTCTTACAATCCTCCACCATCCCAGACTTGATCCCCGTGGTGGAGTATGGCCTAACCTTCCTGCGATGCCGGAAGAGACCCGTGCCCCAGAAGACATACAAGGGTTGATATCATCTATAGAGGAGTAGGCAGAGTAACAAAACGCCACAATTTCCAACAAAACCTCTTTATTTCCTCAGTTCTCCTTATAGTAGTGTGGCGCAATCTCCAGAAGCCAGGTCTTCTCTATCGTCATCAGATCTCGCATGTTTGTCTTGTCCCCCACACTCTGGACTGACGCGAAAATCACCCTGTAGGCAAGAGACATATAAGTACTATTAATATTTTAAATGTGGAAGTTTGTGAAGACAAAGAGGTCTGGTATTTAAATAATGTTAACGGGGACGATTGCGGCCTCTGTGGCGCAGCGGTAGCGCATCTGCCTACCATGCAAGAAGTCCCGGGTTCGATCCCCGGCTAGGGACAAAAAAAAAACATCCAGGTCTTGGATGTTTACATGTTTGTGATGTCGCTGTTTCTGGTTCCCACGACACAGGGTATCCTAGTGTGGGGCCAGAAGCAATGTATGTGACTGTATGTAAATGTTATGTTATGATTATGTCTAGATTGTGTAGTGTGTAACTTTAAGTCGAAAAATCTGTTATTATCTGTTTTGAAAAGAATTAAATATAGTCTCTTTGTTAGCAAAGCACGGGTGAAGTTTACCAACGTTAACCTAAGCGTGACGTCACGCGGTGTGATGGGTGTTTCAGTCAAAATGTTTTAAAATAATCTTTTATTATATTGAAAATATTGGTAATCTAATTTTTGAAAATAAAACTAATTCAGTGTTTTAAATCCTATTAACATGTAATTTCCCCTATATCGTTAAATCTTTCATTATTTCAGTGTTGTCACGCCTGTTGCAAGTTTGTTTCAAATGAAAAAAAATAATAGCTGTACGAACCTACTAAATATTAAAATGATTATTGTGTTGAATAATAATAGTGTAAAAAAGAAAAGTTGTAATTATATAAGTACTATGAACTCGTTATTTGAGTTACATAATTTTATATTAACAAATTAACATTGGCAGCGCCCTAGCCCAAATTAATAGTGCAATGTAATCGGTTCTATCCGATAGTAGCCGAGGTATATTCTAAAAGCTAACAGACTGTACTCGCCGCGTCTTGCACTTGTAAGCCTGAGGATGCCTTTAGAGGCGAAACGCGTCGCGTGTTTTCTCACACAAGTATTGGTGTTGGTGGTGGTGTGTTCGTGTCTTGCTTCTGCTAGAAAAACTAGGAGGGAGAGCGGTGCATTAACTAACCGCATGGTGCTTGTGGGATTTTTGGCGGAATTTGGCAAAGTAATTTTAATTTTTTAACGCTATTATGGATTTCCGCAAAGTAACGCCTGATTCTATACAATTTAAAAAAAAAACCTACTTAGAGGCTAAAAATTCCAACCATGCCAGGACTTGATCCCGCGACCTCTGGCTATCCGTGCCAGCGCTCTTTCCAACTCACCAGCATCAGTGAAATTTCAAACCTCTTTACACTCTCTGTATTACGTACAGGCAGCGACATCTAGCTGAAGTAATTTGCATCACTTGCAGCCCCGAGTACCTTACTTTGCAGTAAGGTTTTACATTGGAATGATATCGCTGTATTCACACGATTATATTCTTTTTAATACACTAACCCGTGCTAGGGACCATTTTAAAAACCTACTTGTTAGACAAGATAAGAATACACTTTATTGTACACCAGAGCACACATTATAAAACTTGTAAAGATACAAAGTACAATTGGGGGTCTTGTAGCTAAGAGCAATTTCTTCCAGACAACCTCACGACGGAAAGTTGCTGAAGGAAATAAGAGACGTTAGTCCAGTTTCTCACCATTTCGGCTGCTGCTGCGTGTAGAGACAGCTATCGGAGCTGATATGGAGGGTGGCGCCCCGAATGCCGCGGTAGGAGCCGTCAGGAGCGAGGTAGGCCGCTTGCGGGAAGAACCCGGAGAGGACGCACTTCATTACGCGTTGGCATTTCACTGTGAATCCAGGTCTTGGATGTTTACATGTTTGTGATGTCGCCGTTTCTGGTTCTCACGACACAGGGCATCCTAGTGTGGGGCCAGAAGCAATGTATATGCTTGTAGGTAAATGTTAATGTTAAATAGACAGAGATTATTGGGCGCTATGGCGCTCATTAGGAGAGGGCTATGTCCAGCAGCGGACTAACATATAGCCTGAAGAAGAAGACATTATTCATTTCTTAATGAATCGCGATACTCGTACATAGTTATATATTGTCGCGGTCCTATCCCGAACCATATAGAATAGAGCCTTCTGGAAGCCTGTCGAATACTCGCCGCATGCTTCGTTTTAGTAACGTTGCAAGCAATAATGACTCGTATGTCTACTAGTTTAAGGCTCAAAACTCTATGACAACGTTAGTTAGTTGGACCTGAGATTTCCGCACTTAGCCTCGAAGTTGGGCCATTGTACGTAGCAAGCGTTGAGCTACCGCTAACACTTCAGACACTAGGGTTTCCTTACGATGTTTTCCTTCACCGTAAGCGAGTAGTATTGCTACTATAATTTCACAAATGTACATAACTTAGAAAACAAAGTCTTTGGTACATGCCAGGGTTCGAACCCACGACCTCCCGATTGAGAGGCCGGCGTTCAACACCGCTCCCCTACCACCGCTCAACTCTATGACATGAAACTGTTCTAGAGTCGTTGCCGCGTGCACCGAGTGTAGGTACGTACTTGAATGTTCTAGAACCCTTGCCGGCGGATATAAATAGCGGCCGCCGCGGCGACCTGTCAGTTCCGTTTGGAATAGAGAAGAGTGAACTTCGAGCGAACATACCTGCGATACGAGCGATAACCTACGACCTCTGCGATACTATTGGACTTCGATTGGAATCTACGTGTGGACTTCGTGTCGTGAAGACTTGCAGACCAGACCCTGCGTGAATAAATCCTAAAAAGTTGTCATTGGCGTTTTACCTCCAACCCTAGCCCGTAACAATAGTTATATATTAAACGGGTCTAATCACGATTATTTATTACAATAATTGACTGTACTCGCCACTTCAGTCTACCGTTACGGTTGCCGTGGTCACGGCAACTGTAACGCTGCCGAAACGTCGGGAAATAAGGTAATTACGTTTTACCTAATAAATAATCGGGACTAGACCCGTTTGATATGTAACTATAAATCGTTATCAACGATAGTATGTCACCACTGCTGGGGCACGGGTCTCTTCCTGCATTGCAGGAAGGTTAGGTCATACTCCACGGGGGCCAAGTCCGGGTTGGTGGAGGATTGTAAGACAGTGGCGAGCCTTACTGTCAGAAGTTATCAAGCCACCCATAAGGCCTCAGACATGGCTTAACGACTGCCATTACATGACAGCCGACACCAACGGCTTAAGGTGCCTTGTGAAGCACGGAAGCGCTCGGAAAAATGCCACTAGCGGTTGTCACGGGACGGTCACCCATCCAGCACCTGACCGCACCTGTTGTTGCTTAACTGAAGTGATTGATTCCAATCACTCGGTTCGCCTAGGCCACGAGCGCTTCTCTTCGTAGCTATGTACGAGTATTGCGACTCATTAAGAAATACTTAAATGAAACCAGTTATTTCATTACCTGTCCCCAGATCGGGTCCTTCGAATTCTTTGTTTTCTATCTGGAACTTGTTTTTCACGAGTTTCTCTAAGCTGCTTCGTATCTCATAAGCCTGCAACAAAAGCAAAACATTTTAGAAGGTAATATTCTTTTTAATGCACTAACCCGTGCTAAGGACAATTTTAAAAACCTATAAAACCTAACGCTGGCACGGATACCCAGAGGTCGCGGATTCGAATCCGCGACCGCGTTCGTGTCTTGCTTCTGCATGAAAAAGTTGGAGGGAGAGCGGTGCATTAACTATCCGCATGGTGCTTGTGGGATTTTTAGCGGAATTTAACAAAGTAATTTTAAATTTTTAATGCTATTTAATTCCAATCCTAATCACGATCAAAACCTCCATATGTGTCCTCAAAACGAATTGGCTGATGATGCTCAATTATTATCATCATCAACCCATTATGTCCCCACCGAGGGGCACGGGTCTCTTCCCTGAGGAAGGTATAGGCCATACTCCACCACGGGGGCCAAGTCCGGATTGGTGCAGGCTTGCAAGACTAGTGGCTGGTCTTACTGTCATAAGTTTTCAAGCCGCCCTAAGGCCTCTGACTTGGCTTAACAACTGCCATCTATCGACGGCAGCCGGTACTAACTGCTTAACGTGCCTCGCGAAGCACGGAAGCGCTCGGAAAAATGCCACTAGCCTTAGTCATAGACGGTCACCCATTGCTTAACCTTCGCAATCGCTTAAGATCACTCAGGCAGCCGGGGCTACGAACGATGTTTAATAACGAAGGTTAAATTCTTCTTCTTCAGGCTATACTAGTCCACTGCTGGACATAGCCCTCCCCTAATGAGCGCCATAGCGCAAGGTTGTGCCATCATTGGAGGGTAATGGCCATAATCCCCACGCTGGGCATGCGGGTTGGGGATCGCAGTTTAGTGGAATTGTACTGCAGGGGGCGCTGCTGCCCACCCCCCGGTTTGTGACCCTTAGTCGCCTTGTACGACACCCGCGGGAAGAATTTCGGTTGGTGCTATTCTCTAGGCCGACACCACACTGGAGGTTAAATGTCAATTGTAAGTGAAAACCCAATAATGATGTATGGGGCCTTTAGACAAATTCCCAACAAAAATATACCTTTTCCATGACTCTGTGATTTAGAAACATTTTACTGCACCACTCCTTGCACGCCTTTTGTGCCCGTTTCTCGTCTCTGTGGGTGCAGCGAACCTTCGAGTAGGCATCGTAGATGTTTAAATACATCAGAATATCGCCCTCTGCCACCTGAAAAAGATATTTTGTCATCTGCAACATCATTATATTCTTTTTAATGCACTAACCCGCGCTAAGGACAATTTTAAAAACCTAAATTGGCGATTAAAGTCCCCCATTGGCTCAATTGGGAGAGCACTGGCACGGTCAGCCAGAGATGCCGGTGAGTCGCCCATTAGCTCAGTTGGAAAGAGCGCTGGCACGAATAGCCGGAGGCCTTGGGTTCGAGTACCGGCATGGGTGGATTTTTTAGCCTCTAAATAGGTTTTTAATATCAGTAACGTGATAAATAAAGTAACGGCACATTTTTTTTATAAGAAAACATGTAAAACAATATGTATTTTTGAACTAAAACTTTCGTAAGTATTACAGATTATTAATTTAAATCCAAACTAATGTAAGATAGGATAAGAATATTTTAATTAATTTATTTATTATATTGATGGGCAATTTAGTCAATAAATAAAGTGTTACACATGCGCATGGACTCTGTTCTATTTTTGCATTTGAGTTTATATTTATGTAAGTACGAGTAATTGGCATTGTACCAGATTATATATTAAGTTCGATATCGATATCAACACTTGAATGCCCCCACTGCTGCAAAACGGGTCTCTTCCTGCATCACAGTAAGGTTAGGCCAAACTCCACTACGAGGATCAAGTCCGTGTTGGTGGAGAATTGTAAGACAGTAGCAGTACTGTCTACTTATCGAGGAGCCCATAAGACCTCTGACATGGCTTAGCGACTGTCATTACATGCCAGCCGGCTCCAACGGCTTAGCGTGCCTTCCAAAGCACGGAAGCGAACGGAACGATG